>JAJJWX010003730.1:0-1226734 GCA_023529315.1 Papaver bracteatum | reverse complement strand
AATGTTAACAACTAAATTTGTCCTTCAACTTCGGACTTGATAACTATGCCGCGAATATTCACAACTTTACTTTGCGAACTTCTTTTTCTTTCCTCGTGACTTCCTTTGCTCGCAAAATGTTCTTTGCTCGCAAGATGTATTTTGTCTCCATAATTTCGTAAGTTATCATTTGTTGTGATATTCCGCTCCTACATCTTGCCTATTTTTTCTTGAATATTGCTTGAAGAGCGATATTTAAGAAAAAATCCGTTGTTGTAGTAGTCTTTGATCTTTGTTGATGAAGGAACGAGCAAAACAATACTAGTCTTGAAAAGTATATACTTGCCTCTATTCTTTTGCGAAGTTCTGAAGCTTTTAAGAAGTAATTAGAAGTATCATCTTGCGAAGTATGAAGTGTGTGAAGTACCCTTAAAGAAGTATGAAGTATAAGAAATATAAAATATCCTTGAAGAAGTATAAGAAGTACTCAATCCTCGAAATATATAAGAAGTATGAAGTATCCTTAAGAAGTATAAGAAGTATTTAATATTCGAAATATATAAGAAGTATGAAATATCCTTGATGAGGGTGATAAATATTGCCTCTGTTCATGTGAAATTATTATTCCATTTTTGGTGAGGATTCTTGCTGAGAGATAAAGAACATAAAATATTTTCTTGGGTATCCATAGTTGCCTCTGTTCTTTATCTATGAAGGAAAATCCTTGATAAAATGTTGAATAATTAAATTGCGTCTCTATTCTTATGTTGCCTCTGCCTCAAGTGGTAACCTTACTAACTTCTGAATAGTGCTGCGAATAGTGATGCGAATATATTGTTGCGAATATACTGTTATGAACATACTGTTGCGAACATACTGTTGCGAATATACTGTTGCGAATTATGAATAGTCCTGCAAATTATGAATGTTTCTGCGAAGTTTCGCGGTATTATCTTGTAAAATTTTGTAAAATACTTGTGCGAATATAATATTTATGTAATGATTATGTTATGAAAGGTGTATGTGATGCTTATGCCATAAAATGTTTATGCAATGCTTTTATGATGCAAATATGATGCGAATATGATGCTTGAATGATGCAAATATGATGCTTGTATGATGCAAGTATGATACTTGTATGATGTTAATACTTATCTATTATAATGCATAGCTAATGTTTGTGTTACTTAGCTCATTTTGCTGCAGTAAAATTGATATATCTTTGAATTGACTCTATTCATATAATCATCTTCGCAAGTTCATTTGTGTATTTTCGCAAATGAAATCGCCTCTTCTGGTATGACTTCGTGATATATATTCGTGTAAAAATTCTTCAATGATCTTGATGGGATTGTCTTCTTTGTTAGGACTTCATGATATATCTTCTTGTAAAAATTCTTCAATGATCTTGATGGGATTGTCTTCTTTGTCAGAACTTCATGATATATCTTCTTGTAAAAATTCTTCAATGATATTGATGGAATAAACTTCATTAATTGTTGTGGTCTTATCATGCCTTCCTAAGTAAAGGTCTTATTTTGCCACCTCTTTTGTGATAAAATATTTGTGTTTGCGATAATATGACAAGTTTGAACATTCTTGCGAATATACAACCTCGTGACATTATCGTCTTGCGATGAAATCGCAGGACGTTTTTACACTTTCATGTAATAACCCATTGATCTCATCTTAACTTCTTTGTTTCATTCTCATGAGTTCTTTCTGTATGTTTTCCTTCTCTCTCTTTTTTTTTTTTTTTTAGAATGCTCGCAGAACTTCATTTGTTGCACAAATATGAAAAGCCTTTATGTTTTCGCAAACAAGAAGCCTCGTGAAATTTGCGTCTTATAGCACGTATCAGCTCCCTAATGGAGGGTGATGCCCTTTATCTTCCCCCTGGTTGCCCCTTCAAGGAAGCGTACATCGACCATACAAGGTTATCTCTTCCCATCCGGTTCTGCCAACAACCAGCTTTTTTGATCGCAACCTCTTATCCTTTTTGCCTATAGGGCTTATAGTTACGAGGTTGCACCCTATGGGGTATCTTTGGGACAAGTGCATCATTTGCCAAGACTTGTCAAAAATGACAGATGTGGTTCAACCTCACCCGGCACTCTTGACTCAACCGTGTACCTCGGCGCCTTGATCGTTTTCTGCACTTCTTGGGAAAGACAGTATGCCTTAGTCGCCCAACCTAAATCCTCTTACACCGCATTTTATATTGCGTAATGTCGCTAGATTAGGTGAGAATCCAAGGTGTCTAACCCGGATAGGTACCCCATTATTGGGTTGTACCCCTAAAATTTTGCCATGTACTAAGGGCCCTTGGTGGTGTTCCGGTTACCCTTAGCCACGTTTATAGGTACCCCCTTAAATGACGTACTTTAGGACTTTGACTCTTACGAAATATAGCTTCGCGAACTAGGTTGTACGCCACAAAGGTTTGCCTGTATAAAATTTTCTGCGGCTCTCTTTCTTTTTTAGAGGCTGATCACAGATTGTGGTCTTTTATTCGCAACTTGCGGTCTTTTCTTCGCAATTGATTTTTGGCGGTATTTTTTCGCCATTTAAAAAGTCATCGTAAATTTTTCATGTACATAGAATGTTGAATGTTTTCATAAAATGTTTATTATAAGAAGTATGAGAAGTATTCATATCATATCTTTAAATCAAAATTATTCTATAGAAATATAGGAATTTAATTTTCTCTGTTTTTTGTAATTTTGAAGTCTTTGAAATTTTTTGAGATCTTTAAATTTTTGCGATAAACTCATTTTTGAATCTTGCGATTGTATCACTTTTCACCAATATAAAAAATCTTTGAAATGTTTTGAAATCTTAGAAATTGTAGAAATTTTGCATAGTATATACGGTTTTAGTAAATAAAATCAAAATTCTTTTGTCTTCAGTAAATAAAATATTCAAGGAAATGGTACTTACCTTTTTATGGCTTGTTGTTGTCTCTTGCAAAGTATATGACTTGTCATTTCTTGTGAAATAATCTCCCACTTTCTTCTTACGAAATATCAAAAATCTTGCGAAGTAATAATTTGCTCAAAGTAATCGATCATCTCAAGTAATGATTTACACGGTTAACATTTTCGAAGGAAATATTTACGATATAAATTCATGCTGCGAATGTTAGCAAGGTAAATATTTGCAAAGTGCAAAGAGTAGAATTGTTTGTGTTACGAATATTCGCATGGCAAACATCTCAAGTGCAAAACTTTTTGCGAATGGGGGATTTGAACCATAGACATCAAACTCCTTCACTTTAATTCCTCACCATCCGAGCTAGCATCTGTTTGTGTTGGAATAGCATGATTAGTTTGATTAACTCTCATTTTAATGTCTTTTGTACCCTTATCATCTTCTATTTTTCTTCTTCTTCGTAGGCAATTTTTATCAAGTCACTTTGTAAGTTCGCAATGACTGGAGGTTCTCCATCCCTTAATTGTTATCTCACTGGTACTGTTGATGTGAACTGATATTGACTTGAAATGAGCTGGGATGCAGACTGATTTGTTGCGTTGAATTTGAAACCTCTGGTATGAATTAACTATTAATGTTTGACCCTTATAGCTTCTCTGGAATTATAATACAGCTCTCAATATCCCTATTCTTCACTCAGTTCATATTCTGTTTGGCCTCATCATCTTCAGTTGGGCATTCTGCTTATGCTCATCTGCGCACAGCCTCGTCTTTGAATTTTCTTTGCGCCCTAGAAACTTCTTTTATATTCTCTGGTCGTCAGCTTGAGTACCTCCCTTTCTTACTGGTACATAATCCAAGATGATTGTTTTCGTAGGTTCCAGGGTTGTAGACAAGATTGTCTAGACGCAAACCTAATTATTGCGAAAAAGTAACTGTTTGAGGCTATTGGATTAATGTTACTTCACAAGTTCCTTCGTTGATAATTCATCTTCCACGAAGTTATTCATCACACCACAGGTTCAATAGTTGGGAAAGAAAACTTATTGTACTTTATGATAATTTGCGAAGTAAGGTAAACATCTCACAAGAAAGAAAAAAGAATTTATATTCGTTAGTAATGTGGGCAGACAAGGTAAGAAAGCATGAGATGTTCTAACTGTTTGTTGATGGTGATGTTAAAGTATGATCTGCTGGAATTTTTCTGGAAAATTTATGCGAACTGCTAACGTATTGGCATCGCTGAGATATATTTGTCAATTATCCGTTGTCTTCTCTTGAACGATGCTATTGCTCGTCTATTTCTTTGGCCTAGTCATTCTTTTTACGCTGTCAAGACTTCTCATAGAGCTAACTGAATTCTTACTTGGTCCTCTATCGTTTCTGTCGACTCCATTTAGATTTTTTTTTTTTTAATCTCACTGTTGACGTAGCTTTTACATCTCCTACTCCACATTTTCTTGTAAATCTCTAAGTTGTTTGTTTCCTACATATCTCTTTGTTGGTTAACCCATGGATTTGATCTCTGTTCTTCATCTTCGTTCTTTGTCTTGATGTCTTAGCCCTACCTTTCCTGCGGTTCATTCCTGCTGAAAACTAGAAGACAAAACTTTGCGAAGCTTCGTAAGCTTATTTGCGAAGATTAATTGATAAGTGAAAACCACAAAACAAAACTTTGTTTGTTACTAAACTAATGAAGTGCTTCTATAATTCCTCCATTCCCATCATTCCATAGCTGGTTGTTGATGTTTTCTCTCTTAACCTCTCGGTCTGATGTTCTTTAACATCTCATTTGACGTTTATTATCTTCTTGTTCGCAAACTATCTTCTTGATCTTAGCAACTTCAATTGACTATCCAATAAATTTTCTGGAATTTGCTTTCGCCGTTAATAGCGCCTGTTTGCCATTCAATAAATGGAGTACTATTCATTGCCTTTGAAGTAGGCAACTTTGTCTACGCCTCTGTGCTTATGACTTTGCTGGTCTGTAGGCGTAGGCTGTAAATTTCCCCTTACTTCGCAAGCTGTCTTTCTTCATTCATCAAGAATCGTAAAACAAAGAAAAACACTCTTCGCAGGGGCGGAATCTCTCCGTTCGCAAAGTAATTCTTTACCGCGAAGTAAAATCATTAGATTAGATCAATAGATATGAAGACTAAAATCATATAATAGGAATAAAATTCACATTTTTCTTTTATAAATCTATAAATCTGAAAGAAAATAGTAATCATAAAAAAAATGAGTTAAGAAAGAGGATTCGTCTTTTATTGATGTTGATTCACTCCCTGAAAGCGTATCTTCTTCCATGAAATTTCCATTTTTGCTCCTGAAACTTTTAAGATCATGAACAATATCTAATCTTCGTGAGAACTTCTTGAATCAAAAATCTACAGGAAGGATAAATCCTTTTAATCTCTCCCTGTTTCTAGTGCATAATTATGTAGTTGCGGATTATCTCACAACTACACCCTCATAAGAATCCATTAAAATGATTCCTAAATCTAATTAATTTGATATGAAACTAAGAATTAAAGTACTAAAATTATAAAAGTGACACAAAGATTTTTACGTGGTTCGATCAATGTGATCTACATCCACGGTTCTTCACTAATGATTGTATGTAATTACATGATTGTACAATTGAAACTCCATTAAAGAATATTTGGGGCTCTAGAATTTTTTGGGGAAGAAGATGATAAAGAAAATAAAATCTCTCCTAATATTTTCTCTCTCCTCCTAAAATTATATCTCTCTCTAAAAAAGACCTCTCCCTCTTCTCATGCCTAAATGGCTATTTATATGATCTTACAAAATGTTAACAACTAAATTTGTCCTTCAACTTCGGACTTGATAACTATGCCGCAAATATTCGCAACTTTACTTTGCGAACTTCTTTTGCTTTCCTCGTGACTTCCTTTGCTCGCAAAATGTTCTTTGCTCGCAAGATGTATTTTGTCTCCATAATTTCGTAAGTTATCATTTGTTGTGATATTCCGCTCCTACAGTTGCACCTCGATGCATAGTACACAGTCCGACATGAAAATACGTTTTGTAAAGTTGTACATGGGTACATAATACATAATCTGACACGAAAATGCGTTTTGCAAGGTTGTACCTGGGTGCATAATGCACATTTTCAAGGCTGCATCTCGGTACATAATGCATAATCTGATAAGATTCAAAATTTATAAAAAAAATATATATAATTGCTGAAATTATTAGCTAATAAGGACTAATATCACTTCGATTTTCGGATGATGTTATACAAATATGTTTTTATCTGGATCATATCAAATGATCTAGATTCACAATTAACAAACGAAATACAATTGACAAACACTAATAAAGATTAAAAAAAATTACAAATACATAACATAGTTCTAAACTAAACGACATTCTTTCTTACAGCAACTTCATTCAACTTGCACGGGTTTTGTCCTCACCTTATCCATTAAGTACTCAACATACATTTCGGGATTGTCGCTACTTCAAAATCATCAGATTGTGTGTTTAGATCAATATGAAAAATATCTTTTAACCACACACGACCAATTTTGTATCTGGCGCATCTGGATTTACCGAAAGATGAAAATGAAACTTAACAAATCTGCGCAAACTTAACAAGTCTAATCAAGATGCACCCAGGTGCATTTTATTTTACTGCAACATGAACAACAAATTTGACCAAGTTTAATCAAGATGCACTCGGTGCATTTGAGGTTACAACAACATGAAAACCAAATCTAATCAAGATGCACCCAGGTGCATCTGAGTTTACTGCAATAAGAGAAAATCAAAACCAATTCATACAACACCCACATTTTAATTATATGATTCATAAC
The DNA here is from genome assembly GCA_023529315.1 of Papaver bracteatum. Lineage (NCBI taxonomy): Eukaryota > Viridiplantae > Streptophyta > Magnoliopsida > Ranunculales > Papaveraceae > Papaver > Papaver bracteatum. The sequence goes on along the minus strand of JAJJWX010003730.1, from coordinate 1,219,982 downwards.
ATGCACCTTGGTTCATTTTAGTTTACTGCAAGACGAAATTCGAATTTGGCTTAACAGAATCAAGATACACCCCAGGTGTATCTCAATTCACTAAGTAGAGTATATTAGATAACAAAGTTAAAATTTAAACATGGATGTATGATAATTTAAAACTAAATGACCGATGTCATGGTGGAACGGCCGACCGAAGAAATCGACACGAAAATATCATTTTTCCTGACACGGCGGGAAAGTATTACTTTTCCTGACACAGAAAATTACCTGATGCATAAACCAAAATATGGTTGCATAATGCGTAATGCATCCTTTGTGTTGGTTTGTATAATGGTTATGCATCAATTTTCGAAAATTATGCCTAAAGTGAAAGTATCACTTTTATTTAAACGGAGGGAGTACATCATTTTATTAGTTGCAATGGGAAATAAGTTGATGCATAAACTAAAATATGGCTGCATGAAGTATTATGTATCCTTTGTGGTGATTTGCATAATGGATATACATTTAATTTTCGAAAATTGTGGTTAAAATGATAAACTCCTCCGAATTTGTCGTAAAAACTCTAAATTTTATATTATTGTTTATATTCATTGCGTTGATTTTTTTTTATAACCTTTCCAACCAGATAAAATTTGTAAAATTGCAAGGCACGGATTTTTAGATATGTTATATTAAAGTTTGGTTGCCAATTATACACCAGATGTGAGAGCCAAATCTTTTTCTTGGGTTTAACTAAACCCGTTAATCAAATTCTACCCTAATAGTACCCGAGTCTCTAATACTAAAGTGTTATCTTCACTTTTTTTTTTTAGGTTGCCTCAATGATAAACGTTGGTACCTAGATGAAAGTTTCCCCATTTTCAAATCTCTGGGTGCCTTAATAGGCCTAGCTATATGCATGATGTACACATGTCGTATTAGTATACAGTAAAGGGAACTTTTGTAAAATTATGTGAAAGCCAAAGTAAAAGGTATGGAAAGAAGAACTGTAGGATTTCATCTTCTTTCCCTTTATCCCGTCTCTCTCTGGTGTTTCCTGCAACCTGAAATCTGCTTGCAATTCTTATTAATTCGTTACCAGGTGCTTGTAATTGAAGCTAGAGACTCAATCCATGACTCGTTGTATATATATATATTCTAAGTTACTGCCATTGTTTCTACTAAAAATATAGCCGACCAAGGGGAGGAAGGAGCATAGAAAAGGGATCTTCTGTCACTAGAGATTCACAAGAAGAAAAGATAAGATTACAACAAGAATTTTTGAAAGTACTTTAATTCTTTTTGTTTTACCAATTTTATATTGAATGGAGGTAGGGAAAATTCATCTTTGGATTTTCAGTTCTTCCATTTCTAAGTTCAGATTTAACCATGCAAGTATTTTGTGTTAGTCATTAGATGGAAATGATTATTCTACATGTTAATTTGATGTTCTTATGATTCATAATGGTTTGAATTAGTGAATAAATGAAATTAGGGTTCTTATGAAAATTGGAGATTCTCCCCAAATATGTTTATAATGTCAAATTCATAATTAATGGTTCAATGGGTTTGTGTAGTTTTTCTTAAATTCATGTTGTATTGAAGAGAATTGCCCATTCCCTCTGTCGATGATGTATTTTAGATAAGGGGTAAAATCGTAAAACCCCATGACCTAGTGTTACCAGCAACACATTAACTAAGAGCATTTAATTCAGATGTCAATAATAATGAGGGTATTTTTTCAAAATACCATATTAGGGTTTTCGACACAGAACCCTAATTTCAGAACCAAGCCGCATACTGCGCACCATGGCAACGACGCCAAAACCAAGCCGCATACTGCGCACCATGGCAACGACGCTAAACCAAGCTGCATACTGTGCACCATGGAAACCAAGCCGCATACTGCGCACCATGTCAATGACGCCAAAACCAAACCACATACTGCACCCACCACAGTCAACCATGCCAAACTAAGCCGTTATACCATTTGGCACATGCCAAAAATAGCGCCCTAGGCTTGCAAACCGTGCAACTAGGTCAACTTGGTCGTGCGTGCCATTGGTACATGCCAACACGCACCACTAGCAAAACTATAAGCCGCTATACCATTTGGCACATACCAAAAATAGCGCCCTAGGCTTGCAAACCGTCCAACTAGGTCAACTTGGCCGTGCGTGCCACTGGCACATGCCAACACGCACCAATTTCTAAGCCGCTATACCGTTTGGCACATGCCAAAAATAGCGCCCTAGGCTTGGAAACCGTCCAACTAGGTCAACTTGGCCGTGCGTGCCATTGGCACATGCCAACACGCACCACTAGCCAATTTCTAAGCCGCTATACCATTTGGCACATGCCAAAAATAGCGCCCTAGGATTGCAAACCGTGCAACTAGGTCAACTTGGCCGTGCGTTCCATTGGCATATGCCAACACGCACCACTAGCCAATTTCTAAGTCGCTATGCCATTTGGCACATGCCAAAAATAGCGCCCTAGGCTTGCAAACCGTGCAATTATGTCAACTTGGCCGTGTGTGCCATTGTCACATGCAAACACGCACCACTAGCCAATTTCTAAGCCGCTATACCATTTGGCACATGCCAAAAATAGCGCCATAGGCTTGCAAACCGTACAACTAGGTCAACTTGGTCGTGCGTGCCATTGGCACATGCCAACACGCACCAATTTCTAAGCCGCTATACCATTTGGCACATGCCAAAAATAGCGCCCTAGGCTTGCAAACCGTGCAACTAGGTCAACTTGTCCGTGCGTTCCATTGGCACATGCCAACACGCACCACTAGCTAATTTCTAAGCCGCTATACCATTTGGCACATGCCAAAAATAGCGCCCTAGGCTTGCAAACCGTGCAAATAGGTCAACTTGGCCGTGCGTGCCATTGGCACATGCCAACACGCATCACTAGCCAATTTCTCTTTTCAAGCCGCTATTTCCACCTAGCGCCCACGACTTGGCCCAATATCCGCGCGTGCCATTGGCACATGCCAACACGCATCACTGGCCAATTTCTATTTTCAAGACGCTATACCATTGTAGCGCTCGCGACTTGGCCAAAGTGGATGTGCGTGCCATTGGCACATGCCAACACGCAACCACTAGCCAATTCCCATTCCAAAGCCGCGATATTATTGTAGCGCCCGCGACTTGGACAAATTGGTAGTGCATGCCATTGGCACATGCCAACACGCAACCACTAGACACTTTTATCCCCAACCTGCTATCCAATTTCCAAGGCATTCCGCACATGCCACACATGCTCCATTAGCGACTTTGGCATTTCCATTCGCACTCAAAGTGCAACTCGCGGCCAAAGAATTCCGCACATGCCATTGGTACATGCCAAATGCTCCACCAAGCGACTTTGGCATTGCCATCCGCACTCAAAGTACAACTTGCAGCCGAGACATCCCGCACATGCCATTGGCACATGCCACAACGCTTCACTAGCAACTTTGGCATTGCTACTTGCGCCCAACTCTCGAGGCATCAACACAAACTGGGGGATGCTTTCTTGGGGTTTTGGTTTGGCGGTCACAGTGTGCAGCGTACACTACGCTTGCAATAAAGCAAGACGTGCAAGGAATGAATACGGTCAATTAAATAAGAAAATTTATGGTGAAAACGTTTTTCACCATAAAGCCAACGGTTTCCACCTCCTCTGTTTTAATTGACACATTTACTTAATTCCTTAATGAGGCCAGGGTACGTTCAATCTCACTTGTATAAATAGGTTTCACCTATTCTGTCAAAACACACAAGTATTGGTCAGGCAAAATACAACACTATCAGATATCAACTTTGCAAGATCTCTCCAAAGATTCCATCACTAGCAAGTTTCCGCAAGCTTCTACACTTCTGATAAAAGTCGAGATACTACCTATCCAGAACTCTCTGGTCTCATTACCCTTCTTCGCTATCCTCCCCAAATCAACCCTTCTCCTCCACTGTGTGACCGAATGAAGTCTGGAACGGCCATTTTCTTAGTTTAGGCCAAAATTGTACAGATTGATATCTCGAATCAAAAGTGCTCATGTGAAGCACATTTTTTTAAGGGTTTAAACCAGTCTCTCTACCATCGAATTTACCAAATTCGGCATAGGCGATTTTCTTCCATAAACAATTGGCGACCACAGCGGGAGTTTCAATCTGTCGGTTACAAAAACTGATCTTTAGTCCGAAATCTGATTTACCATTCGCTCAACATGGTAGAACTAAGATCTGGGTCCGCGACAAACTCTGAAGGATCCAACATAGAATCCGCCCCTAGCACAAATGCTCCTTCCACCAATGCCTCTGTGTTACCTGCCGATATTGGTGGCATGGAAAGTACCCCTACAAGTATTACACCTCCTGTTACCAGGGCCAGGGCTACTTCCGTTCCAAATGTCTCCGCACCATCCGCCAACTCAAACAGCACTGAGCGCAGCCCTTCAACAACATCCGCCAACTCAAACAGCACTGAGCGCATCCCTTCAACCACTTGATCCACAACATCTACTCAATCGCCGGAGCGAGATAACAGAGGAGGCAAACCTTATTTCACCATCACGGATTTGATGGAAAGGCAGGAGGCTCTATCTAGGGGCATAAACGGATATGGTTTCAACCCATAAGGATGTGCTCGTCTTCCTTAAATCCTTAACGGAGCAACTTCCACGGGAGACACAGCGACCTGAATCAAGAGCAGACGCTTCCGACAACCTTGATGCTAATGTCACACCCCCAGGAGAGATACGCCAGACAGCGCCAAGTTCAAGCGCTCCCAATGATCTTGGAATTGGCACCGCAACTAAGCACACCAAAGCAAGCGAGGAAATCCGTATTAGGAACCCAGTGGCAGGAAATCGCCCACTGGATTTCGTAACACGTGAAGACCTGGAATGACTCCTACAAAACCGAATTAAGAACGACACGGATGTACATCAACACCGACCTCCTTATCCAATTGAAATCCAGAGAATTCCCCTCCCAAGAGGATACTCATCCCCTCAGTTTGCCTTATACGACGGAACTGGCAACGCAAGGGAACATGTCTCACGATTTCTAGAGGCTCTAGGTGAGCACGAATACAACCATGTTGTCCGCCTGTGAGAATTTTCAAAGTCACTCACTGGAAGAGCGTACACGTGGTACAACCACATCGCCCCAGGCAGCATCCGCAATTGGGGTGAAATGGTTACGTCCTTTTACAAGAAGTATTTCTTTGTGTCCGAGCAAGTCACTCTCTCGGATCTGGGAAGAATGTTCCAGCATAATGACGAACATCCAAATGGTTTTATCAAGAGATTTAGAATTCAAGCATTGGACTGCCATGACCCGGGTGCGACTGAGCATCAACTAGTAAATTCGTGCATCAATGGCATGACTCCCATCTATCGGGCTTTACTGGAAAACTTACGATTCCAGACCTTCTCCGAACTCCACGAAGCTGCTAAATGATCATCCACGATAGCGCCAGCCCTATTGGAAAGAACCAGGCCTCCCATAAATGAAGATACACGAGAAGTTCGAAGAAGCCCGCGTTTTCTCAACAAGCCATACAACACCGGCCCCTCCTCCGTGAGTGTGGTGGACGAAAGGGGAAAGATGGAAAAACCTCCAACAGATCAACACCTTGGGCGCACGACCCCAGCATTAAGGGAAGCCCCGCGAAAGGCCCCAACCAAGCCTTCTGAACGTCGCCCTGAAGCTAGAGGAGACGACTCGGACTTCCCTTTTCCGATCGAGGAAGTGATCGAACTTCTGGAAACATGGGTCTAGGATGGTGTCATCAGGCTACCGGCTCCTCGGCACCCACCTACTGAATAAGAGATGGCAAATCCCAGATTTTGTCACTACCACAGATTCGTCAGTCATCCAACCAGCGACTGCAATAGGTTGAAAAGCATTTTCAAATAAAGGATAGAGGAAGGGGAGTTACGACTAAGAAATGAAGGAGTACATAGAGATCTGCTTCCCATAAGAAACTGTGAAATCTCTGGGGACTCCATACACAAAACAGTGCAGTCCATGATGCAGCACATATGCGAAATCCTCTACTTTTCCAAGGAGCAATGTCGAGACGCTTTCGCAACCCTCAACCACATAATATATGGGAAGCGACTTAACCCTGCCACAAAAAAAACATATGAGGAACATATCTTGCTAGGATCCCCTGCCGAGAAGAACAACTGGGGACTTCTCACCATATCTCGCTTAAAGGACGCCGAGTTCGACAACACGCTCATAAACGCAACCTCAGAGTTCAACATTGTTACGTTCAAGACCCTGAAAGTGGCAGGAGTAACAAAACAAGAGACCACTCACTCCCCATCGGCTATCAAAGACCACGATGGGAATCACCTGCATGCGCTTGGCTACGCTAGTCTTGGAATCAACCTAGGAAACATCGCAACGCGCGGGACTTTCTACATTGTCAAGAATCTAAATTACGACATGGTTTTGGCGCGCCCGTGGGTACTCGACAACAAAACCGAATTAGGTGCATCACCCTTGACCGTGTTTAACTTGCTATCCTATCAACATCTTGCCGGCGATGCTTTACTACTGGAAAAGGATTCGCCAAAGCCACCTGCCGAACTCCAAACTCAAGTAAGCCTGACTAAGATGCTCTATTTATCACCAACCATTTCTCACCGCAACCCGCCCTGGGGACTCGACACGGTTGTCGAGCACAACACTGTCAAAAGATGTGAATGGAACGCCGAACCCTTTAAGCGTTTCACCAGGGATCTGAAAGTCACCCTGGAAGACTGCGAGAACAACTACCAGGTGATTGTACCACAACCCAATCCCTTCCGGATAGGGGATATAGTAATCAGAGCCGCCTCATTTCAAGTCGGAAAGATGACTGTGAAGATACTGATTCGGAAAAGTTCTTTCGAAGAAGAGGAAGATGAACCATACCTAGTAGCCGACATCCTCTTGGGTTGCTATTGCAAACTTATCAACACGGATAAACTGGAAGGCATAGTGATCCATTAGCGCTGGTTGGAGGCTACCAACATATGAAAGGTCAAGATATTCAATTTCCTGACACATGCTCCTCAATACCTCTTTAGCAATTTTCCTTTTCACAACTACTATGTATTGCATCAGGATGGATGCATCACTTACATTCATCCAGCAAATTTTCATTTTCAATTGTCACTCCTCTTGGGCAATCTAATATATCCTCTCCAGTGAAATAAAAGAACCTTTTTTTTCCTTGAAAATTTCTCAAGATCAACCCAAAATTCAAAACCCATTAAAAAAAAGAAGGAGAGTAGCAACACATAGAAGACAAAATGGTTATCTTTTCGGCGGAACTTTCAAGCTCACAAATTATTACAAGACCAAGCCATGGAGGCTCCGCACAAGATACAATGAAAGGAAAATTGCAAGACATTAAAAGGCGACTAGGCCACAAGAGAAGCGAAAGAAAGAAGATTCGCCTCGTTAAGATTCCTCCATACACTTCCCCCAGTAATCCTCCAGGCATCAAAGGTTCCACAAAGAAGACACATCAACAGCAGCAACGGCCTCCGTTTTCCATCTAGATGCCTCTCCAGCAGCGCCAGCCAATGCTTCTTTCCCCTTCATCTATGACATGGATTCAATGTGCACAATCATGATTCATACAGCAGTACCAACGGCATCAACAAATTTTTCACCAAGATTTTCCTCAGCAGCTACTACAGGAAAATCACTTGGCTCGCTCATGTCAGAATCCATGGGAACCTGTGCCTTTTTGCGTACATCACCCGGAGGAACAGAAGGGATATATTGGATGATGGCTCTAATCTCACAAAGTAATGATCCGATCCTACCCAACGACTCTTTGTAAGAAGATCGAGCTCCATTAATCCTATGACGCTTCTCGGAGAAACCAACAATACCATCGCCATTATCACCATGGGTTGCACTAGTAGAAATGAGCAGTTTCGCGACCGACGAAGAAAGTCATTTAACACGTATCTATGACTTGATTTGTCGTTCGAAGAAAGGGTCGCTGTTTGAGCGTCTTTTTCAACTGTGACGTGTCTTTGCGGGTCGCGGTTCAACTCATATCAACGACTGATTTTAACGGGTCAAGGAATTATGACTGAAAATAGACGGTCGTTGATATACATTTTAATATAAAAAAAATAGGCTCAGATTGCCTGACTGAATCTGTCTGGTCTAACTGAAAACCAAATTAAACCCAAATGACAACCAAATTAAACCCAAATGACAACAAAATTAAAGTCAAATTAAACTCAAATGGAAACCAAATTATACTCAAATGAGAATCAGATTATACTCAAATGGAAACAAAATTAAACTCAAATGGAAACCAAATTACATTAATTGATTCATTAGGTTCAAATTACAAAAAAAAAAAGTATTCGAATTACAAAAAAAAGGTTCAGAGCAATACAAGTTCTTACAACAATAAAAGTTATTAAGTTCTAAGATTCAGTGACAGAATGATAGATTAATAATGGTGTACCTTCACTGAAAAAATAAGTTCCCCCATCAGAGATCATAATACTCAACTGAAAAATTCAGACAACTTTTATCTTATCATTAATCAACTAATAATCTGAAACATCAATGAAAGACATACTCTGATATTGAAATAATCTTCATGTATGGCAGCCTTGGTAAAGAAGGAGACCATTATCCCTGAAAAATGCCACCTTCATATTATCGAATACATATTCAATAAGTAAGTAACCCCTGGAATCCATAATAGCATTCAGATTCAACTATTTTTGCAATAAAATTTGTACATACCCACTAAAGAAAAAAACTAACAAATCCTGACTAGACCCACCTGGTGATACATTCGACAAAAAAAAATAATCATGCATAACTCACTATTGTGAACTAAGAGTAGGGTTCAGTCACAAGAACCATGACATAATATTTAAACCACCGATGGAATTTTCTTATTTGGTTATCTTACAACGAAACTAACATGATTCGAGTATGGGAGTATCTTAATCAAACTGCCATTACAAAAATTAAAATGTAGTGACATATGTGTGCATCCAACGGAGAAATACAGAATACACAAAGTTACTAAGCTGCGACAAGAGCGGTGAATGGTTACCTGGGTTGTATTCATCACAGCTAGTACTTCAACTGTGATAAGTAAGAAACGCAGACTCACAAGCGGTCCATTTCTATCCGATTAATAAATAGAGACCTACAAGTCTGCTTCACCAGTGCATTTCTTTACGATGACCAAGATGTGAGAATAATTATGAACAGTTACCTGAGTTGTTTTCAGCACAATTAGTCCTTGAACTTTAGATGTTAAAAAAAAGCTAGACATCATTTTTTCACTCAACAAGAAACACCCCAGCCACTTAAGAACTTCCGAATCTCAATAATATTTTTATCAACTGAGAGTTTGTTCAGTGTGAGAGTTCCATTCTTGTCACTGCAACATACATCCATTCAAGCCATTTCCTCAATTGCGGTCATTCTCTTGGTGATATACCCCTGAAAATGATATTCCAATAGCACAATTAGCACCAACAAAATCTATCAATTAATAACATCATATGAAACATAACTATGAACCAACCTGCTGAGACAAGCGATGGGAGACAATTGCCATTGTCACTAAAAGCACTGTAGACATGGCTATGGGAATCCCTTCAATCATAAGAACCAGAAGATTGTCAATCCACGTACGATAAGCACGGTGTTGAATTGGGTACATTACGATGATCTCTATTACCATCCCAACATATATTGAACATATGCAGAAATTCCCAATTGCAGTCAAAACCTGAGCATCAACTAACCAACATCAAACCCCGAGTTAAACACAACAATAAGATAAACAGTTACAGTGAACGACAACAAATGTGAGATTTTCATTGGAAAGTTCCTCACCTTTTGGAAATGACCAACTTGGTTTGTAGTATCCACTAGGAGCGCATATTTTCCAAAGAACGAATGGAATCCAGTAGCGATCACCACTGATTCTATTTCACCTAGTTTACAAGTTGACCCAGCGAAGACGCTATCCCCTGCGTTCTTCGTTACTGGTAAACATTCAACAGTAAGAGCAGACTGCAACAACAAAACAGAATAGAACATCTAACAATTATTAACCAACATAATTCTATAGATTCAACTTCCATTCATAAACTGCAATTATAAAACTAAACACAACTGATCAATTTTTAAAGGATCTCCATCAAGTAGATGGACATCAGCAGGGATATATATTAAAGGGGAAAGAAAAATCAGAGTGGAAAAGAAACACTAGCATGCCCACTAAAAATATTATATTATATATATAACATATTTCAAATATATAAAATACATTTTGCACCAACTATACAATGCATAAAATACATTTTGCACTAACTATACAAAACAAATGCATCCAATAGCTTTGAGCAAAATGGCTCAAGAAACAAAGAATTACTCCTTTAGAATAACAAGGAGTAAGTCGATGACGAAACTTCTACTTTTACATACTACATTCGACTTGGCTCCAACTGATGTGAAAGTTGTAAACATTGTAGACTAGGTCTCATTGAAGGTGTAGGTGAAAAGGTTGAGCAAGAAACCTAATACTTATTGGAAGGACAACTTCCAATGTACCCATTCAATAATAATCCACTACATATGCAGCCGGTAGGGGACAGAATGGCCGAAAAAGGACATAAAAAACTAATGCCTTTTTAAGAACATATTGTATATCATCCCTTAGTATAAACCTAGCTTGTTCTATCGGGAAAAAGCATCTCAGCAGAGAACCGGTTTTGCTTTCAATAAAAGTGGTATATATATAGGTGGTATACAAATGATCGAAAAAGATACCACCCACAAAATGGATAATAATTTAGTTAATTTCTTTCAATTAAAAGTGGAAAAAAAAACTCATGAATTTCAAATCGAATTGTATAAGCCTAAATCGGAAGAACATGCCGCCTAATTATAGGATACTTATATAAGGAGTAAACAAACAACTACACCGAATTGTATAAGCCTATGTAACCTACAGGTAACTATCTTAGGGAAAAGGCTGAAGTTTACCTAACATCAAATCCATGTGGTACAATCAGTAACTACAAAGTACGAAGAACGTAATGATGCCATAATAGTAGAAATATAAAGACGACTACGGGCACTAAAATATTATGTGGTAGTTACATTTGAACTCATTCCTAATTTACCAACTAAAAGTAAATGAATTAAAGATATGCCTTTTCACTTGTCTAACTGTGTATCAACCTTTGTAGTGCATATAAGGACCATACCTCTAATAGAATATCTTCACCATTTTCAGAGCTGGTAGATGCTGAAAGAAACATGCGTTTCTTAATGTCGAAAATATGCAACAGATAATGCGTATCCTCTTTGGCATATATGTTAATGAGAGATGGTGACAAGAGGATGAACATTAACTTCAAATCAACGAGCGAATGCAAAAAAGAAACAGTAATAAGAAATCATAAAGCAAAGATTTATTACCTAACCATCTCATCAGGAAGAGGCCTGAGTCTCCATTCTGCATTCTGGTATCTATATAAATTTTTCGCAATCATCTCAGAATATCAAAGATATTGAGGAAAGTAACTTTATATGACGACTGACACATTCTAAGCTTCTAAAACATGCTCACAACTAGATTTTAAGTGTTGAAGCATGACAATAAATAGTGTGTAACAAAGGTACTGCATTTTATTGAGATATTGATGTGTTGAGACATATAGGCACTGATGAAAACAGCAGTGCGCACTGCAGTCATTGTTATGCGTAAGGATCTCACAAAAACCTAAAGAAAACTGAAAATAGGAATGGAACTATTCTTTTCAAAATTTATAAGAAAATCACACTTGTTTCTTCTGACTATATCTCCAGGAACGAGAACAGCTGCATATTCCTCTTTCCACCGCCCATCACGAAGGACCTAATTAAACAAACACAACAAGTTATGATCTGATTAACTCATCACAATTCCACCACCAACATCCCCACCACCACCAACACCACCCACCCACCATCATCATCCAGTAATTAGAAAAATTAGGAGAACCCCAAGATGCTAAACCAGTAGCAATAAACACCCCCCACCCTACCAACACCACCAGCTACCCTCACCACCCACAACAATCATCCATCAATTAGAAAAATTTAGAAAACCCCAAGATACTAAACCATTAATAAACAAAATCAACACCATATAAAACCTAAAAACCAAGAGAGGCAGAAGTGGGTTTCACCTTAGCTTTAGGAGCAAGATGAGCCATCAAACTACCAGCAGCATTTCCTGCGCTATTCTCTTCAAAAAAATCTGATAGTTGAGTTGATTAAAAGAAGTGCAGTAATCCCTAAGAAATCTTGCCAATCCCAAGTGGTAGAAATTAACACACAAGACAAACCCAAATCCAAATCCATAAGGCCTATATCCATAATAGCTGCTGCCTCCATTACCCACGACAACGGATTCCACATAAATGATAAGAACTTCAACAGCTTACTCTCCTACACACCAAAACAAAGATTAAGCAAAAAAATAAAACCCCAGATGAAAACAACAAAAACAGAGAGAAACCCAATCAACCAAACCTCCTTCTCTTCGAGTTTGTTGTAACCAAACACCGTTAATCGCTGTTGAGCATCTTCTGTTTTGCTTCGAACAATAAGCAAAACCCATGAACGCCTTTGCAGCATAAGCATACTACAAGTCACAATAAGCAAGGACCAAGAGATCATGCATACTTGATAGAGGAAAGAAACAGACAGTTCTCATCTTCTCGATTTTCTCTTTATATCCACAACATCAGCGCATTTGATGGGTTTCAGTCGGAAACATTTTCCTCTACAAGCACCAACTCAAGAACTTCTATAAAATTACCAAAATCGCAAGTCATCAAACTGCACAATTATAATCAAACAACACCAGTAACAAACATGATTCCAAACTCATATTCATGTGTAGTAGTAACTTATAGAGTTGTATTTGAAATGGTTTTATTCTTTGCAAAGCAACTAAATAGTAAATTATCTTTGAAATTTAAGCATACAACTCATGCGCAATAATACCCATTCGACAACATTCTTCAAACGTCATAACACACCAACTAACTAAAATTTCAGATCATTCATTCAAGAACCTAGAAATCTACAAGAGAGAATACCCATTTGTTATAAAGCTTGCAAACAAAAATATCTATTTGAGATCTAACTATTTTATCAACAGCAACCTTAAATCTCTAATCATTTGACAACATACAAGGAAAGATCATTAAATCAATATGTAACACCATTACCTTCGTAGTTTTTACATCCACACTGATTTCATCTAGAGATACTCTTGTTGTTACTGCAAACGTACACAAAGACAAAATTTTAGTGGCTACGCAAATAGAAACACTTGATAGAGATACTGAGAGAAACTAAGAATTAAGTACACATACCAGTACCACTGTAACTTCACCAACCACTTCTATTAGCACCGCAAAACCTTATGAGAAACATCAACAATAATATCAGAATTCGCCACCAATTTGACTCCTCTATTTCCTTTTGTACCTCTCAGATTCATAAAATAAAATTAATTGAAAAAACCCTGACTCCAAAATTGAAATACAAGGGAAAATAAAAAAAATAAAATAGAGATCACCATTCGAAAGAGATGAGCATTTAGATGAAGAGGTAAGTGATCGAAACAATAATTGTTAAGCTGTTGAAATCCACCTGTACATGATGAAAATATGAACTGCAACTTAAGCTGTTGAAATCCACCTGAAATCAACCAACAAAACAATAATTGTTAAACCCCCGTGACCAAATCGACCAATAAAGAAAAAGAAAAAGAAAAAGAAAAAAAACTTAAATCCAAAACCTAATTGTACCTGATGAAGAACTACAACTAGAGCTGTTGAGATTTACCTGAAATCAACCAACAAAAAAATTATCGTTATACCCTCATGAAGAAAATCGACCATTAAAAGAAAAAAAACAAGGAAAAAAAAACTTCAATCAAAAACCCTAACTGTACATGTACATGATGATTTTGAAAATTAAACCTAACTGTTGTATGATTGAGAGACGTAAAAGGTTAATCTTAGTGAGGTTTTCTGATATAAGGGTTTAATTAGGTTTCTATGGTGGAGTTCTGAGAGAGGGGGAGAAATTTTGGGTGGTCAACTTTTTTTTCTCTACGAGTTTAACTAATGGAGAGATGTGGAGGAGGTGAGGAGAGATAAAGAGGATGCGTAGGAGATAACGCTGGTGAGTAAAGGAAGGCCCCACCTAAGAAAATTAGCACTGATTCAACTAGGTAAGGCAGTCGCGGTGTGGGTTGATGATTTGGGGATATAAGCGTAATTAAAAAATTTATACAACGACCGTTTTTAACACTCTGGGTTGTGCTCCGCTTTTTTATTGAATATAGGACCGTCTGGACCGGTCCACGGTCCGTTGGCCGCCATTGAGGGTCGCGGGTGTGGGTCATTAAAACCCCCTTTTCCACTAGTGTTGCCATCGCAAAAGTATGAAAACGGAGTAGTCGCCTCACTATACGACCAGTAGAGAGCGAGAAGACAACGAAATCTTGCCAGCAATATTTATGTGAGAAGGAAGGGCATGCATCATGGATGTAATGGCCCTAGGAAATCGCACATCAATAAAGGATCCCCAATCAGAGTCGTGCACAAAGAAGACAATTCAACTCATAAGGAAATTTTGCATCAAGCGATCATTCTTCCGTCGCTTAAGGCGGCCCCACCGGCTAGCATGCTCAATTTGCCAACTCGCGCCAGATTTCCAAAATTCATGCCGGTCCCACCAATCACGTCGACCTGTCAATGCCGCCCAAGTTACACTAGCTATCACGACTATATCTCACCGGCCCCACCAGCCAGCACTATCAGTTTCTCAACTAGCGCCAGCAGATCAATGCTTCCCATCCGTCCATTTCCGCCAAATTGTGCCAACCTCCCGCTCCACGCAAAACTGCTAAGGACGAGGATTCCGAATCCAGTTCGCATCTTGATTTAAGATTTTTCTAATTTTTCGTAGTAGTAATTAAGATTTGTTCTCTCAGATTTGCGAAGATTAAATTTAAAGGTTGATGAAAATAATAAAAGAGAGAGTCACTGGTTCTAAGATTCCACCTAATTCACAACACGAGGTTCAATTATTTATTCTCAATAATTATCGCTCAGTAAACAAATAAAACATGGACTCTTGTTTTTCCAAAGTAGATCCTCAAAACATTAATTGTATCCTCTAAGCATAGATTATCTAAACAAAGCATAACCTATCTAATTGAATCACAACTAACTTTATCGAATCATAAATCAATTCAAAATAAGTGTAAAAGTCAAATAGAAAATAGAATAAATTCACCCATGTGTGAAGTTCGGATTCCCCCGTCGACCCAGTGTAGGAGTTTAGCTACTCATATTGTAGACACACTCAAAATATTTTTTTTATAGCTCAAATGGTGCTTACAATGAAGAAAAGAAGAGAAAACAATATTAACCGGAAATTTACAACGGTTGATGGCCGCTACAAACTGACCGTTACACTTAAGCCCTTGTTACAGAAAAACTATATTTGTAAACTATCGCCGAAAAACAGTCTTATATTTTATGACAATTGTTTTACGACTGTCTTTGCAAGTATGTTCTTCGTTTCTTCTTTATTTTTCTGCTGCTGCTGTAGCCTCCCCAATCACTCGATTTCCTTCTCTGGTCTCAGGAAACTCTATTTATACTCACAGGACTTCAAAAAATCTTCGTAATCACTCCACAATATTCTTCCAATACTCGGCAGTAAAAGAAAATATTCCCGAGAATTTTCTTCTTCCCATTCACTCTTTTTCATGCGTCTGCAGCTGTTAAACCTGCCTTATTTATCTCTTCTACGCTTCTTACATGTTCAACACACGTATCCACGCTGAAATCCCGTGAATAACTCCTTTGAACCGTGTTTGCTCTGATTTCTTCCACATGACAAACCAGCCAAACTAGATCGATTTCAACGGCCTTACCATCCCTGTCTCGTCCATAGGATCATGTTCTGTCAATCCCAGCCCTTTAGTCTCAAAATAGCATGATCGAAACGCAAACCCTAATTTCGACAGCCATGAACAACTTTTTTTTCCTTCCGTGAGACCTGATTTCTCCTCGCGTAATTTCCAGCCAACTCTGACCGATTCCAAAGCCCATACCAAGCCTGTTAAGATCAATCAAGTATAACCATGAAGTTTAAGCCATTGAATCTCACTGAAACGCCTTCAAAATAAAAGCCCTAAAATCTGTTTTCTGAAGAACAATTTTTCCCGCCAATTTCAGATTCAAACGAAGAAGAAGATGGGTGTCCCTTATCCGAGTCTGATGTGAAAATAGCAATTAAGTTGCCCCTTAGTAATTGGGTGCCCCTTAGCCAAAATTGGAGTTCGTTTATCAAACATCCTTCGGGGTGCCTTAAGTACTTTTTCGAGCAACTTTCTCCATAAGAGCTTATTTGACAAAAACACCTACAAACAAGATTATTAGTGATAAAATGAGTTCTAGCTAATGTATTTATGGGATAAAATGCGTCGCACTTTCGTGCTCATCAAATTCCCCCACACTGACATTCTTCTAGTCCTCGAGCAAAACAGAAAATTGACCCGCTACACAGCTGGTCATAAAATAAAAGACTTAGACCCGCTACACAGCTGGTCATGACAAACCACATACACAAGACACAATATATATTTTTTTAATTTTTAATTTTTTTTTCTTTAATTTTTTTTTTTTTTTTGAGACCCGCTACACAGCTGGTCATAACATGCAAGAAAAAAGAAAAGACCCGCTACATAGCTGGTCATAAAATGCAAATGAAAATGCATTTTTTTTAGAGACCCGCTACACAGCTGGTCATAATAAGGAAATACATAAAAACAGACCCGCTACACAGCTGGTCATAAGCCTAACAACTATAATATATTTTTTATTTGTTTAGACCCGCTACACAGTTGGTCATAATATTTATATTTTTATTATCTTTTTAGACCCGCTCAAGAGCTGGTCATAATACGCAAGAAAATTCCTAAAAAAAATAAAAGAAAAAGTTAATACCCACTCCCCCACACTTAAATATTACATTGTCCTCAATGTAATTGAGTCATCCAATGTAAAAATTAAGATGAGAAATTCAAAAATAAACAAAAATAAATAAATAATTAATTATACCTACTGGAATGTACAAAAACGGATCCCCATAAACTAATAACTTGAAAACTTAGGGATCGACCCAAAACACAATATTTACAAATGACAGCTTCATAATTATTTTATGGAAAAATGGGGACCCTGAAACTGTCAGAAACCAAGATTTACCCCTAAACCAAGTTTTTACTGCACATGGAAGTGCGTAAAGAACAAAGTATGGGGATTCTATTGAGACTAGGGAAATATCGATTGGTCCATGCACGATATCAGGAATAGGCAAGTCATCTGGGTATTTAGATGCAAAGTATTCCAATAAAATTTTAGAAGCACACAATTCTAACCCTAAATTAGGTAACTTTTGGAAGTCTAGGGATCTAGAAACAACCTCTAAGTTCGGTGAATTATCTTGTGAGATAGATTCATCTATGGAATTAGGCAAATCATCTACAAAATCATCCACAAGGTCATCTTAAAATTCTGTCTGGAACACAGAGTCGCTACAAGACTGATCATCATCATCATTAAATAATTTTTGGCATTCTAATATTCTCAGTCTTTGTTCCAAACTAGGTGGTGTGTGTCTCTAACGGAGATTCTTCACTTACCTCATGTGGAGCAGAAACTCCATACCATTGCCTACGCTTATATTCAGCAAGCGTTATCTAAGATGAGGTTTCCTGATAATTTTACTTTCTACGCATATATTCCGCCAGCATCATTGTAGGTGACATCTCCTCAGAAGAAGTCATCATCCTGAAAAGAAATAGAAAAAGAAACGCATAAAAAGGAAAAAAAGATTCTAAAATAAAATGAAAATACTGTACAAAATAAAAATAAAAATAAACCTAAAAATAAATCTAAAAACAAATCCGCGTCGCAACGGCGCCAAAATGATTTAAGATTTTTCTAAGTTTTCGTAGTAGTAATTAAGATTCGTTCTCTCAGATTTGCGAAGATTAAATTTAAAGGTTGATGAAAATAATAAAAGAGAGAGTCACTAGTTCTAAGATTCCACCTAATTCACAACACGAGGTTCAATTATTTATTCTCAACAATTATCGCTCAGTAAATAAATAAAACATGGACTCTTGTTTTGCCAAAGTAGATCCTCAAAACATTAATTGTATCCCCTAAGCATAGATTATCTAAACAAAGCATAACCTATCTAATTGAATCACAACTAATTTTATCGAATCATAAATCAATTCAAAATAAGTGCAAAAGTCAAATAGAAAATAGAATAAATTCACCCATGTGTGAAGTTCGGCTTCCTCCGTCGACCCAGTGTAGGGGTTTAGCTACTCATATTGTAGACACACTCAAAATATTTTTTTTATAGCTCAAATGGTGCTTACAATGAAGAAAAGAAGAGAAAACAATATAAACCGAAAATTTGCAACGGTTGATGGCCGCTACAAACTGACCGTTACACTTAAGCCCTTGTTACAAAAAAACTATATTTGTAAACTGTCGCCGAAAAACAGTCTTATATTTTAAGCATGAACGACAGTTGTTTTACGACTGTCTTTGCAAGTCTGTTCTTCGTTTCTTCCTTATTTTTCTGCTGCTGCTGCTCTGTAGCCTCCCCAATCACTCGATGTCCTTCTCTGCTCTCAGGCAACTCTATTTGTACTCATAGGACTTCAAAAAATCTTCGTAATCACTCCACAATATTCTTCCAATACTCGACAGTAAAAGAAAATATTCCCGAGAATTTTCTTCTTCTCATTATTTTTCATGCGTCTGCAGCTGTTAAACTGCCCTATTTATCTCTTCTAGGCTGCTTACACATTCAACACACGTATCCACGTTGTAATCCCGTGAATAACTCCTTTGAACCGTGCTTGATCTGATTTCTTCCACACGACAAACCAGCCAAACTGGATCGATTTCAACGGCCATACCATCCCTATCTCGTCCATAGGATCATGTTCTGTCAATCCCATCCATTTAGTCTCAAAATAGCATGATCGAAACGCAAACCCTAATTCCGACAGCCATGAATAATTATTTTTTTCTGTGGGACCTGATTTCTCCTCGCGTAATTTCCAGCCAATTCTAACCGATTCCAAAGCCCATACCAAGACTGTTAAGATCAATCAAGTCTAACCATGAAGTTTAAGCCATTGAATCTCACTGAAACGCCTTCAAAATACAAGCCTTAAAATCTGTTTTTTGAAGAACAATTTTTCCCGCCAATTTCAGATTCAAACGAAGAGGAAGATGGGTTCCCCTTATCCGAGTCTGGTGCCCCTTAGTAATTGGGTGCCCCTTAGCCAAAATTAGAGTCCGTTTAGCAAATATCCTTCGGGGTGCCTTAAGTACTTTTTTGAGCAACTTTCTCCATAAGAGCTTATTTGACAAAAACACCTACAAATAAGATTATTAGTGATAAAATGAGTCATAGCTAATGTATTTATGGGTGAAAATGCGTCGCACTTTCGTGCTCATCACATCTCAGGAAAAAGGTCAGATAAATCTCTCGTTTCTATTTCAGATCTTGTCTTGGAACCATCTTATGCTTACCTTGCAACAAAGCTCATGTTCCGAGCCACTACACCATTTTTAGGAATTAGCAACGGATCCTGGCCGTTGCTGACTGGGGTCGCAACGCCAGATCGCCGTTCCAAAACACGGCGTTGCATTTTTTCGCAACGGCATAAGCTCCGTTGCGAATCTTGGTCAGCAACTAAGATTCGCAACCTACTGTGCCGTTGCGACTTTGTTTATTCGCAACCAAGGTGTGTCGTTGCTAAGCTGTTTCTAATTTCAGGAATACCCCTACCCGGAACTAAAATGTTATTGGTTCTGGTTCTGATTTAGCAACAGAGTACAGACGTTGCGAATATTTTGCAACATAAAAAAAAAAGGTCAAGTCTTCATTGACCTACTCAAAATCCATTTCCCCCTGTAGTTACCCAGTTCCCCATATTCATCATTTCCATGGATATACAAACTATGTCATTCATTCATTCAACATAAAAAACTGTATCATATTATGAAAAATTGATTCTTCAATTGATGTTAACAAAAAGTAGTATTTGATACAAATGTATTCTAAGTATCACAACAAACTAGTGTACACATTAGAAACATACTTGGTTCCTAAGTTCAGTTCATAGAAAGTTGCGAAATTCCTAAGTTCTTCCAACTTAAAACACTATAAGGAGATACTACATAAACTTACGAATCTTGCAGCTGGTAAGGGACATAATAGCTGCTGCTTTGTTCTCTAACCTTTCTGATCTCACAATAGAGGATCATTCAATTAACCTGCGAACAAAGCATCAGAAATTCTTCTAATCAGATATCGCAGCGAGCGTTTATAGATCCAATTTAGTGTAATAACTTGCTTAACATATTGGATAAGTATATGATAAGACAAATAAGAGAATGGAAAAGAAGCTTACAGCAACTGCAAGGTCTATTTGTTCAGAGAGGAAGAACACCAAAGAATGCAACTAAACATGTCATGAAGTCGTACTTGTTAACCCTCCAGAACCTGATGGTTTCTTGGCTATCATTTCTTTACCGCCATCAATTTGATAATTTCCTAGTGTAGTAAAAGTCCTTCCAACTACAATACCTTCATGTTAATTGAGGTATGCATTTAGAAATTAGCAAACGAAATCGTATAAACAGCGCCAGTTTGTACACTTAGGTGCTTCTATATACTTTGAATCTTGTCATTTCTGGCATCTTATAAAAGTAAAAACATAATTGAATCAGAAGTAAATTACCTTTGTAAGGGGATTGTTATCCATCTTTAAACATAACAGATTAGGGAGAGAGCTTAGGAATGAACCAGGCCATTCCTTAAATTTATTCCCCGGCAATATCAGAGTCTGAAACACATTGAAAAGAATAATAAAATGCCCAAGCTTTAGGCTTTCCATATAACAAGTAGGAAACTTCGCCAATCACGGTGGATCTGATTCATGGTTTATGATTTTTGCTTCAACGAGTTAATGAACTACATGATTTTTGTTTTCTCATATGTATGCATGTATGTATGTAAGTACGTGTGTACATAAGTTTATTAACACCATACATGTAGCGAATACTATGCTTTACCAGTGAACTATGTCAGTTACATACAAATGTGGTGACAATATTGAGATTACAGAGAAGGCGAACCTTGGAAGAGAGAGAGAGCCGAGCTAGACAATAACATCTTCTTTCAAGGAAGTGGAAGTGGAAGTGGAAGCAGACCCTGTATCACAACTTTAATTATGTTAAAATGAAATAACACATATATTGTCTAAACTTTTATACACATGATTTGTTCACATCAGTACTATCTAAGAAAGTCATATTCAACTTTCCTTCATCAGCAGAGACTCTACTTCAGAGATACTTCAATAAATCCGGTGTAGGACCATTCATCAGGGAGCTATAATCAAAACTCAGTTATGTAAAATACTTAACTGATCAACACTTTAAATCAAGTAAACGACCCAGTCCCAGCTCAAACCTTCGAAGACTTCGCATCGGATTACCAACGAGAAGCTTTCTGAGACTCGTCATCATGCTTGTAGGATAATTAGAATCAATAGTGATATCATTATCATGTTTACAAAGCATGCCAACAATTTTGAACAACCAAACAAACAATAGAAATTTGCTGGTTGTGCACGGGGCAGTGAGTAAGTTTTTGGCGGAAAGGTGAAAATATTGTGACATCAAATCTATAACTCCAGCACGACACACTATAAAAATCTAGCATTATATTAAGTTTAATTTATATTAGATTGCTACCTATATATTTTAATTCTTTCTGTCGTTTTGGACAACTTGCAACAAATTTTGGAACCCTAAAGAGTAAGGAATTAGATATCTAGGAAACTTGGGTGGTTTACAAAATATGTCACTAAAAATTGTGAAAATAATGATACTGATTGGCATGTCACTCCACTGAGAAGTGCTCAAAGAAGTTGCAGCCAACTGTTAACCTTACCAATTTCTGGAGGTACTCCTTGGAGTGAATTATTTGACAAGGAGAGACCTATTTCTCCCGGAATGGAAGAGAGCATGTTGTTCTTGTAATTCAAAGGAAAACGTTGGTACTTAGAAGACACATGCATCAATAACTTTACATAATTGTGGTAGTACAATAGAAGACAACGAAATATATATATATAAATTCTAGACCCCATTGAGAATTCAGTGAGTGAACTGCAACCAGCGATTGATGATGGGATTGAAGTAATCCCTGCACCCAAAATACGTAAGCAGGTGTGCCAGAATATATGACTGGAAAAATTGAGATTCAGGGAGCATTTTTTCCCCATGCTTCCAAATAGTAGAACAAAGTAGTTTTAGGCAATTCAGATATGAGCATAACATACATGATTCATATCTCAGTCCTAATAATTTTCGCAAGTATTTGGATTCTGACCGAGTCCTAAGGATCACATATAAATGGTCTAAACATGCCACATCAATTACAAATGGGAAGAACTGAACCTGCTAGTGAGTCGAAGGCTTCTGACATCAGACACCAATGTTATTTTTTGGAATTGGTACAATAAAAAGAAAATCCAATGTTGGTGCTATGTCTACCTGGAAAAATATAAAAGTGACGAGTTAGAAAGCCAATAAAGCAAGAGTAACAAAAAAATGTGCGAAAACACAGAACAAGATCATATTCAGGACAAAATTTCATTATTTGAGTAATATTCAGGTCTGTAGACATGTCGGGCATTACCGGCATATAAATGCATGAACTTGGTAGTATATGACTCGAATGATCTTAAAAGTAAGGTGTTAAATGGTGAAAATCAGTACTACTGAATCCACAGTGACAATTGCATGATCATGACAAAAGCTTTAGATAATCAATACTTGAATCACTGATAAAATGATTCAAGATTTGGCAATTGGCACGTTAAGGCACAATGAATAATGGACAATCACCATAAAATTTTCTCTAAATACAAGTACCTCAACATCCAGTTTCACCAATTTTAAGCAGTTGCTAAGATCTCCCGGAAAGCTTGTTAAACTATTGTTAGAGGCCTGAGAAGGAGACAGTAATAGACTTCAACATCTAAAATTGAAGTTTTAACGTTAGCACCAAACGACAGCGTAAGAACTAATAGCTTATCGATAATCAAAAGACTAAGAAATATATATTTTTAAAACACATAATGGTACAGAATTTTGGAGGCTAATACAACTAAAAATTGGAATATACTAAATTATATACTAAAAATTGGAATATACTAAATGATATACTAAATGGTAAGTCGATAATCAATTTTTAGTCTCTATATATGCTTCTGTGATAGTGTAGAAGTTTGAAACAGTTGAGATATTAGAATGATATACTAAATGGTGCAGAGTGATTTACATTTCAACTTAGGATAACAAGAGTCTTTTTTACTTTCTATTGCAGAACCTATTTCTGAAAGTAAGTTCAATTTATAAGAATCATATAAGCTTTTACCTGAGACACAGAGAGATTTGATGTAGTAGTAAAATTTTGTATGTTTGATGCAGATTGATTTGATGGTCTAGAGGTACGACTTTGTGTGTGTGGCGCAGACTGATCTGATGGTGTAGAAGTATGATTTGGTGCGGGTAATCCATAGTGTCCTCGGAGTAAATGGATGTCAGATGCAGATTGATTTGATGGTGCAGAAGCATGATATGGTATGGGTAACCCAAAGTGTGTTCGGAGTGAATGGACATCAGACGCAGATAGAGTATATGGTGTAGAAGTATAATTAGGTAATTCATCGTCTGTTCGTAGCGTAGATGTATGATTTGGTGTGGGAAATCCATATTATGTTCGGAGTAAATGGATATCAGACTGCGGACTCTTGTTTTCTTGTTGTACTCTGCGAAGAGTCTCAACACTTTCCGTTGAAGCACGCACCTTAGTAATCGAAACACCTCCTCCCATGACTAATACAACACCTCTTGTATCGCGTCCTCATACCCAATAAAGAAAGAGTCGTTCGTGGTAATTCACCAGTGGAGAAAATTGAAGTTTACAAAAGATACATTAAAGTTTTTTTTTTTTTAACTAACCAATGTGACAGCATCATTGCCAATATCTTTTTGACCGTCTGGATTAGCTTTTACAAGCTCTTTAATCAATCTCTGCAAAGGAAAAGCAATTCAGATACGTACCTACATAAACTACGAATTAATATTCTAGACAAAGGAGATGACTAAACTTACCATTTTAATATCTGAGATAGAGGGAGATTCAGGATCATTTATATTCTTGGGAATATGGGTGTCAAGAAATATCGCAGCTCTACTAATTTCACCAGTTGGACTCTCTTTTTCCTACATGAGAGGACACAAAAATGCATTTTATAAAAGGAACACAAGAGTTTATAAAAATCTATAAGTAAATGATACAAATTTTTTACGAAGTCATAAATTTTGCGATGAATTCCTTTCCTGCCACACGAATGATAAAATTCAAGACGTTCTCGAGCTTTTTTACCAATTGCACGACGTTTCCTATCCGCATCAGTATTGCAGAAATCAACAAAACTCTCCCAATCTTCTCTCTTTTTGATCATACGTTTTGGCATATTTATTTTCCTCTCAGCAATGATCTCATGTTTATCCATCTCTACTCGCAGCTGACGCTTTCAATTTTTATAAGCTTTATTAGCCCTTAACAAAACATTAGGCTAACCAAACATCAGATTAATGAAAAGAATACTAACACTTAAAACTATACTAAATCCATTCCATGAAATATAAACAACAAACCACAAAATTAGTTTATAATTTACAACCCAAAAATATACATTGAACCCTTAATTGAAAATAGATCAAATCCCTAGCTTAATAACATAAAACAATATACCTTTAATGTTTTCAGAACTCCAAAGTACTTTAATTCTTCAACATTGACAAACCCAAAATGGAAAAACTAAAATCGTATTAGATTAACAATGAAACCCTAAACTGAAAGAGAAAGAAGAAATTGGAAAACCGAAATCGAAAAAAACAGATTCACTAATGAAATCTAAAAAATGAAACCCTAGGATTCGATAAACTTAAATCAAATCTCTAAATCCTAGAAATCAAAGTCTCTAAACCCTAAAAATCACAACTGAAACCCTAGATATCAAAATCTGTGAACCCTACAAATTATGTCAAAGATTATACCTGATAATAGAGTTCTACACGATGATAGAGTTCGGAGATTGAGATTGAGAAGAGAAGAGAAGAAAGAGCTCGAGATGGAGATGGAGATGTAGATGGAGAGGAGAGGAGAGGAGAGGAGAGGAGAGGAGAAGAAAGAGTTTGTGGTTAAGGCAGGACAAAAAATGAATTTCAGCCGAAAAATGAGTGAACAAAATCGACCAAGGAAGATATAGGTGGATTGGGATGAAGGGTGGAAAAAAAAAAGGCTTGACCAAAGTTTGACTGAGGTGTGTTTATAATTCCTAGTGTTACCGACCACGCATGTGGTTCACAGGCTTGAACCCAGCACAGTTGCGATTCGCAACATTGTGTGGGAGGTTGCAAACTTCGCAACGGTATTCCTCCGTTGCGAAAAACTATCAGTTGCAATTAGCAACCAAAAATTTCGCAACCGCGCTAATGCCGTTGCAAACCTGGGTTGCGAAATCCTTAAAATGGTGTAGTGAGCTAAGTAGGGGACTTAATGTCGATGGTGGATTTTAGATAAGGGGTAAAATTGTAAAAGCCCATGACCTAGTGTTACCAGCAACACATTAACTAAGAGCATTTAATTCAGGTGTCAATAATTAATGGGGGTATTTTTTCAAAATACCAGATTAGGGTTTTCGACACAGAACCCTAATTCCAAAACCAAGCCGCATACTGCGCACCATGGCAACGACGCCAAAACCAAGCCGCATACTGCGCACCATGGCAACGATGCCAAAACCAAGCCGCATACTGTGCACCATGGCAATGACGCCAAAACCAAGCCGCATACTGCACACCATGGCAACCACGCCAAAACCAAGCCGCATACGTCGTACTATGGCAACGACGCCAAAACCAACCCGCATACTGCGCACCATGGAAACGACGCCAAAACCAAACCACATACTGCACCCACAGGCAACCATGCCAAACTAAGCCGCTATACCATTTGGCACATGCAAAAAATAGCGCCCTAGGCTTGCAAACCGTGCAACTAGGTCAACTTGGCCGTGCGTGCCATTAGCACATGCCAACACGCACCACTATCCAAATTCTAAGCCGCTATACCGTTTGGCACATGCCAAAAATAGCACCCTAGGCTTGCAAACCGTGCAACTAGGTCAACTTGGCCGTGCGTTCCATTGGCACATGCCAACACGCACCAATTTCTAAGCCGCTATACCGTTTGGCACATGCCAAAAATAGCGCCCTAGGATTGCAAACCGTGCAACTAGGTCAACTTGGCTGTGCGTGCCATTGGCACATGCCAACACACACCACTAGCCAATTTCTAAGCCGCTATAACATTTGGCATATGCCAAAAATAGCGCCCTAGGATTTCAAACCGTGAAACTAGGTCAACTTGAACGTGCGTGCCATTGGCACATGCCAACACGCACCACTAGCCAATTTCTAAGCCGTTATACCGTTTGGCACATGCCAAAAATAGCGCCCTAAGCTTGCAAACCGTGCAACTAGGTCAACTTGGCCGTGCATGCCATTTGCACATGCCAACACGCACCACTAGCCAATTTCTAAGCCGCTATACCATTTGGCACATGCCAAAAATAGCGCCCTAGGCTTGCAAACCGTGCAACTAGGTCAACTTGGCCGTGCGTGCCATTGGCACATGCCAACACGCACCAATTTCTAAGCCGATATACCATTTGGCACATGCCAAAAATAGCGCCCTAGGCTTGCAAACCGTGCAACTAGGTCAACTTGGCCGTGCGTGCCATTGGCACATGCCAACACGCACCACTAGCCAATTTCTAAGCCGCTATACCTTTTGGAACATGCCAAAAATAGCACCCTAGGTTTGCAAACCGTGCAACTAGGTCAACTTGGCTGTGCGTGCCATTGGAACATGCCAACACGCATAACTAGCCAATTTCTATTTTCAAACCGCTATGCCCAGCTAGTGCCCATGACTTGGCCCAATAGCCGTGCGTGCCATTGGCACATGCCAACACGCATCACTAGCTAATTTCTATTTTCAAGCCGTTATACCATTGTAGCACCCGCGACTTGGCCAAAGTGGCCGTGCGTGCCATTGGCACATGCCAACACGCAACCACTAGCCAATTCCCATTCTAAATCCGCTATACCATTGTAGCGCCCGCGACTTGGCCAAAGTGGCCGTGCATGCCATTGGCACATCCCAACACGCAACTACTAGCCACTTTTATCCCCAACCTGCTAGCCAATTTCCAAGGCATTTCGCACATGCCATTGGCACATGCTCCACTAGCGACTTTGGCATTGTCATTCGCACTCAAAATGCAACTCGCGGCCAAGGAATTACGCAATACCATTGGTACATGCCAAATGCTCCACCAAGCGACTTTGGCATTGCCATCCGCACTCAAAGTACAACTTGCGGTCGAGATATCCCGCACATGCCATTAGCACATGCCGCAACGCTTCACTAGCAACTTTGGAATTGCTACTTGCGACCAACTCTCGAGAGATCAACACAAATTGGGGGATGCTTTCTTGGGGTTTTGGTTTGGCGGTCACAGCGTGCAGCGTACACTACACTCACAATAAAGCATGACGTACAAGGAATGAATACGGTCAATTAAATAAGGAAATTTATGGTGAAAACGTTTTTCACCATAAAGCCAACGGTTTCCACCTTCTCTGTTTTAATTGACACATTTACTCAATTCCATAATGAGGTCAGGGTACGTTCAATCTCACTTGTATAAATAGGTTTCACCTATTCTGCCAAAACACACAAGTCTTGGTCATGCAAAATACAACACTATCAGATAGCAACTTTGCAATCTCTCTCAAAAGCTGCCATCACTAGCAAGCTTCCGCAAGCTTCTACACTTCTGATACAAGTCGAGATACTACCTAGCCAGAACTCTCTGGTCTCATCACCATTCTTCGCTATCCTCCCCAAATCAACCCTTCTCCTCCATTTGTGACCGAAGCAAGTCTGTAACGGCTATTTTCTTGGTTTAGGCCAGAATTGTACAGATTGATATCTAGAATCAAAAGTGCTCACGTGTAGCACATTTGTTTAAGGGTTTAAACCAGTCTCTCCACCATCGAATTTACCAAATTCAGCAGAGGCGATTTTCTACCATAAACACCCTCTTAGTTACTTATAAACCCTAGAAAGTATGTTTTTGTTTTATAATTATCATTAGATCCACTGGTTGGATTGTGACGAAGATGGTGTACGGGGATTCAGAACTGTTCTTTGTATGGACAACAGATGAATTACAAGCTCAATCTTGTTTCTATCTTCAACCTCATAAGTCTTTTGATTCATATCATTATCAAGTGGGGATTTGTTCAGTTCATGAGGTGGTGTCACTGTCATTTGTCATTTTGAAATAACCAAATACATGTAATATCAATATAATTGTTTGCTAAATCTTTGCTGTTAAGCAAATCTTTACAATTGTTCAAGAAAACCCACCTTAATTGAGAGGAAAAAATAAACTAGATGACCGCTGCCACGGTGGAACGGCCGACCGAAGAAATCGACGCGAAAATATCATTTTAACTGACACGGCAGGAAAGTACTCCCTCCGATCCTTTTTAATAGGCTGGTTTCTATAAATAAATATTTCAAAAAATTAGGCTGGTTTCCTAATTGGGAAAGTCAAATGTTACATTATTTTTCTGGGGCTACTTTTCTCTTAACTTCTTTTGATGAAAAGTGTCATGTGGACCGTTTCACTTTACTTCTTTTGCTGACAAGTGTCATGGGGACCATTTCAGTTCAGTTCTTTTAGGCTGAGTCTTATCATAGTCCAGGATTCAAGTTTCTGCTTGGATCCACGTCAGCCAAAAACCTCTCCCGGGCATAATGGGGATCCAAGATTCTACGTCCATACGCGGTTTGAAACAGCGCGCCACGCTGTTTTAAACAGCGCTCCAATAAGACTAGGAATCCAACGGTGTATTTGGTACTGCGTTTCTTGCTTTTTCCACACGCAGTTTCAAACCGCGTATCTTGCTTTTGCCACACGCTGTTTCAAACTGCGTTCCTTGGGTTCTTCCAACTTGGATCCAAGCTAGACGCAACACTCATTCTGGATCAGTCGAACTATTCACAAAAAAACGACACTTCTACAGGGCAGAAAGTGGGATCTTGGATCCCATAAGAGTAAGCCTTATTGACAAGTGTCATGAGGACCACTTTCAATGATTAGTTCTCTTAATTTTCTCTAAAAACAAAACCATCCTATTAAAAAGGAACGGAGGGAGTTTTACTTTTCCTGACACAAAAAATTACCCGATGAATAAACCAAAATATAACTGCATAATGTGTAATGCATCCTTTGTGGTGGTTTGCATAATGGTTATGCATCAATTTTCGAAAATTATGCCTAAAGTGAAAGTATCATTTTTCTTAAAATGGAGGGAGTACATCATTTTATTAGTTGCAATGGAAAATAAGCCGATGCATAAACTAAAATATGGCTGCATAAAATATTATGTATCCTTGGTAGTGGTTTGCATAATGGATATACATTTAATTTTTGAAAATTGTGCATAAAATGATAAACTCTTCTGAATTTTTCGTAAAAACTTTAAATTTGATATTATTGTTTATACTCATTGTGTAGATTTTTTTATAACCTTTTCAACGGGATAAAATTTGTAAAATTCCAAGGCACGGATTTTTAGATATGTTATATTAAAGTTTGGTTACCAATTATACCCCTGTAAAAGTAGAAAAGACGGAAGGAGTTATAGTAATTGGACTAAAAAGGAGGGACAATTTGGAAATTTTCAGGGTATGACACCAAACCACCCAAATCCAATCTTTTTATGTCAAATTGAAGAAGAAAAATCATGTTTCACATTCACACAAAATCGCCATATATAAAATCCTCCATCACTTCGCTGGATCGGCCTAATAAACTTACATGGTCAGTTGAACATGCATTTGCATGGTTAACAGTTCCCACAACGAGAGACTTTTGCCGAAAATGTGCTCCCGTGCAAAAGAAAAAAGAATAAAAAATAATCGGGTGGTATAAGGATCGGATATTTACAGTATACCGACCAAATATCCGTTAGATTAGTCTAGATTGGTATGCTCTTGGCTTTAATCTTGTTATATATGCAACTCCGTCTTCATAGTAAAACTTACTTCATGGACATTTACCAAGCTCAAGCTCCGTTGAGCGAAAATCAAAATTGTAAAGTTCACATTCCAGCTAAACTTTTATGCTTTAGATACGTTTTCACATTTTTATTTCTTAATTTCGTTTTCAGGGGGTGTTCTTCATATTCATGAAAAAATAAAATAAAAAATCTCAGTTATTTAAGATTTGATCAAAATAAATTCGAAAACCCAAACCTTATTTTTCATCAACATTTTTGCCATAACTCGAATAGTCGGATAAACGCCGTCACTACCCCTTACTGCTCTTCCGATTTTGTCTTACGAGGCAGCCCCAAACTGATTTGGGGCACCTTGAGAAATATTCAAACACACCAACTTTGAATTATAGTTCAATAAACTAGTATAAAAATATTCGCACGTCTCTCACAATCGTTCAGAAAAAAGAAGAACGAAAAGAAGCCCAAAATATATGGTTAGATCATGGTATATATTTTTGAAACCAAAAATGTGATCGAAATTTTTCATTATTATTGTACATCTTCTGAGTAGGTAAGCAAATCTTTACATTTAAGCTTCTAAAGAGAACCCAACTTACGTGGGGAAAAATAAAAAGAATAAATTAACATGATCATGCACCTTGCATGGTTCAGACAACACAATGAGAGATCTTTGCCAATGTGTTCCCCATGCCATGCAAAGGAAAAAAGAAAGAAAAAAATATTTGAGTGGAATTCGGATCGGGTATTTACAGTATACAGATCACATCTCCGTTAGATTTGTATAGATTGATCGTGCTCTTGAGCTTTGATCTTGTTATGCAACTGACTACTTTATGGACATCTACCACCAGATCTTCCAGAAAGGTTAGTACATGAAGATGGTGTACGAGGATCCGGAACTGATTGTAAGGACTGTTGATGAATTACAAGCTCAATCCTGCTTTTATTCTCAACCTCTTCTGTTTTCTTAGTCATTTTTTCATTATCCTCAACGCTACCAGCAATGTTCATAGTCGTCATGGAAGTACTAGTACTGGATGGACATCTACCGGTGTTACCTCTACCAGAGAGATTAGTGCACGGAGAAGGTGTACGAGGATTTGGAAGTGTCCTGCTCTGTAAGGACTGCTGATGAATTATAAGTTCAAGCCGATCATTGGAGTCGACAACGGATTCATTTTCCGCTTTTATCAATAACAAATCTTTATCTTCTCGCAATATCCTCATCCCTTCAACTTGTTGACAACTGTTGATGAGCAAGAAAATGGATAAACCAGCAAATACGGCTACATTGAAGACACCTCTTCTTTCTTTGATTAGACCCATGTTCTATGTTTTTCTGAATGAGAAGAAAGTGGATTGAATTTTACCCTCTTGGTTTCTGGTTTATATAAGAGAAAAATGAGAAAATAGGTATAAGAGGATCTATTAGCTCTCTCTTTCAATATTATTTTTTGGGTTAGTTATGAGATATGGTGGGAAGCCCTCTTGAAGTATTTATATAAACAAATTAGCTATGAAATATTGACTTGGCCAAACACAGGGTTATTGTTGTACGTATAAAAAGAAGAAGGGATTGTGGCATGCGTTGAAGTTGAATTAATTTGTTTTAAGATTTCAAATTTGAACCTTGGCTGAATATGTCTAATATATTGAAGCAAAATACACGTATCTTTGAACAGAATTTATTTTACCAACAACAACATTGCTCTTACCGTTTCAACAAAAACATTGCTCTTACTTGTAAAAAACAGAAAAAGATTTAAGGTATTTTGTTGCATGCAAGGATGTACCCGAGCAGTGGGCAGGCAGGCATCAAGGAAACTAAGATCACTGGCTGTGGTGGAGCTAAGATCAAAAATGAGAGAGGGTAGACAAACAATCTCATTGTTTTGTTACAAAATATAAATGAAGAATTTAATTTAGGAGATTTTGTGTAAATAACCCTTGTCTAGTTGGCAGATAGAGGCGCGGTTCCATCCCATAAGAGCATCTCCAACAGTGGGTGCTAAAAATCCTAAGTGGAGTTTTTATTTAGATCCTTATTTATGGGGTCATAGGTATGTGGTAAAAATAACAATGCTTTTCTCATGGACTATCTCCAACAGTGAGTGTTTTATTTTGAGGATTTGTTTTTCAGGATAATGATAAAATTGATTCTCTTTTTCTTATTGGTTCAGAAAAAATTATTTAAAAGTAAAAATTTAAAATATGGTTAAAAAGATGACGTGGAGGTCATTCTCAATGTCTAAATAAGACTTTCTCCAAGACCTTCATATTTAGTTTCACATCCTTCCTACTTAATAGGTTTCACTGTTGGAGATGAATTTAATGTGAATGAAGGTCTAAAATCCTATGTGTCCTATAAAAAATAAAACCTTCACCCTCTATTAGAGATGCTCTAAATTGCCCCGAGTTCCCTCTGCCCTGAATTCCCTCGCGTAACAATCCAAAAGCAATTTTTAACCATCCATTTTTACATGGCTGCTAATCGGGATACTAAATTACTAAGACCACGGATACCAGAATACATATAAAATAAAGTGGAAATTGTGATACTCATCTGCAGTGTTGCATTTTTATTCAAATATTTTTCATGAAGTGCGAGTCAGCGGGTTTACTATGGGCGTATGGACATTGCTTGTTCATACACACATAGCACTTTTGGGTTGCAGAGACCGAAAGTGCAGCATAAAAGGACCGAAACAGTGCTGTTGTCTACAAGTCTTGACTTTGATCAATATGCGGCAGCGCGTCTAGGTAGTTACCACCTATTTTCTTTGCATGTAATTTTTTTTATAATTATATGAAAGTCGTGTTGTGAATGCACTTTTTAAGTTAATTCAAAATAAAAACAAAAACAGCACCTCTAAACGGACCGTCTGTGTGGACAATTTTTAAACCGCACACTCATTTTTTTTCCGATGGGTCCGGATGGGCACCGCAGAGGACAGTAAGGATCGTTGTTTTTGTGAATACTGTTAGGATAGTTTTTATTTACACGGTTTTTCGTGCGGTACGTTAAGAATTTTTGAACCAAAAACGTTTTTTTTTTTTTTGTGAAACAAAAACGCACTTTTGAGGTGCTACCATCTTTGAATAAAAAATCAAATTGAACCAAAAAAGAAAAAAGTTCATTTTTTTGCTAAGATGATAAATACCAACAAAAGTCGAACAAAAGGGAAGTAAAAAATCAGGCACAACATGCTGTAAGTGGATTTCATTTGAGGGGGAAAATACCACAGTAAAACAAAGTAACCATGGTAATGTCGTTGTATATTGGAGTGCTTTACAAAGAAATTTATGGATGATCGTTTCGTGCTTTCGCTAACTCTTCCAGTCTTTTGACAACTTCCTTTGCAACATTAGTTGTTGTATGCTTCACAAACTTAAGAATCGCAAACTTAAGACTCTGGCGCTGATCATATCACTATAGTATATACTAAATCCACTTACAGGAGTACCTTCATCTACTAAATCTATCCCATAGATATCTACCTTGGATGGGGATATAAGGAGGGATGTTCAGGTCATGAGGTGGTATTGTCATTTGTCATTTTGAAACCAAATACATGTAATATCAATATTTATGTTTACTAAATCTTTATTGTTAAACAAATCTTTACAATTAAGCTTTTTAAGAGAACCCAACTTAATTGGGCGAAAAAAATAAATTAAATTAGCACAGTCAACTGAACATGCACCCCCTTTGCATGGTTCACAGTCAACTTGCCGAAAATGTGTTCCCATGCAAAAGGAAAAAGAATAAAAATAATCGGGTGGAATAAGGATCGGATATTTACTGTATATATCGATCACATATCCGTTACATTAGTCTAGATTGGTATGCTCTTGGCTTTAATCTTGTTATATATGCAACTCCATCTTCATAGTGAACTTACTTCATGGACATTTACCACCAGATCTTCCAGGAAGGTTAGTACATGAAGATGGTGTATCAGGATTCGGAACTGTTGTTCTTTGTAAAGACTGCTGATGAATTACAAGCTCAATCTTGTTTCTCTTATCAACCTCCTCCGTATCCATAAGGCTGCCAGCAATGTTCATAGTGGTCACGGCACTCGTACTTGATGGACATCTACCACTGTTACCTCTACCAGGAAGATTAGTGCACGGCGAAGGTGAACGAGGATTTGGAAGTGTCCTGCTCTGTAAGGACTGACGATGAATTGTAAGTTGAAGCCTATTATTCGAGTCGCCAACGCCTTCATTGTCCGTTTTCATCAATAACATGTCTCTATCTTCTTGCAATATCCTCATTCCTTCAACTTTGTGAAAATTGTTGATGAGCAAGAAAATGGATAAACCAGCAAATACGACTACATTGAAGACATCTCTTCTTTCTTTGATTAGACCCATATTCTAAATTTTGCGAATGAAAAGAAAATGAATGGATGAACTTTAACCACTTTATGTATTTGTTTGTATAAGAGAAAAATGAGATTTAAGAGGATAAATCTTAGCTCTTTCTTTCTTTCTTGGAGATGGTTAATTATGATTGGAGTTATTAGGTTTAAAAGGGATATATTAGCTCTCTGTATATGTTGTTGGTATGAATGATGATGTTGGAATATGAGCTCTTCTGTATTTATAGGATTTTGTCATTTGAGCTTTGAGTTGAATTGGCCAAACATAACATTGTTAGTACGTAGTAAAAGAAAGGGCGGGATATGTTGAAGTTGAATTAGTTTAAGGATTTCAAGTTTGAACCTTGACTGAATGCATTGTAATACACGGATCCTTGAACAGAATATCATTTTTACCAAGAAACAACACTACTCTTACCGTTTCAACAATTAAGTACTCACTACTAAAAAAGCAACTATGGTCACAAGCCTTAAAAATCAACATAAGCTGTGTGGCTACTGGAGTGCTTGTTTTTAAAGAGAGATTTGTGGATGATTTTGTCGTTGTTTTTGCTATATATACCCATCTGTGCTCGTATAAGATTACATACGGGCACCCAATGTTGTAAAGAAAATTAAAGCTTCTAATTAGTAGGCGAACTTATGTCATGTTGTAGGTGGAATTAAATATCCTGGCGAGATTGGGGTATACCCAGATTAATTGGTGTATACCCAATAAGACAAAATAAGGTTATTATGAAGTAAAACCAAGCTACCCCTTAACCTTGTATTTTCTAAATGGCTAAAATACTCTAGGTTAATTAACATTAAAATTCTGATTATGTTAATTAATTGAGTTTAGATTAAAAATTTGAAATTATGAATTCACTAAATTAAACCTTTCATCCCACTTATGATTTCGATTTCGATCAAAAAAATTAGATTTTGAAAATACACAAGGCTGGCAAGGTTATAGTTTGAACAAAATGCCGGCTAAAATTTACCGGCAGGGTCCACTTTGAATAAGCTGCTGACTTTGGTCCGCCGGCATCAAAGTGGCCGGCATGATCTTCATCATCGACCTTGCCGACTTTTGTTTTTTGACATACAGGAGATGACATAAAAAAAATTGGCCGGCAAGGTATTCAAAAAATACCCTTCTGTCTGTTTTTGGCCGGCAAGGTATTCAAAAAATACCTTATAAATGTCGCATCCAGGTATGAAAGGTCGGCATGATATTTAACCTGGAACCGTGCAGGCCCAAAACCCGTATGATTCAAAAAAAAATTCTGTTTTTTTTTTATCTCTTCATGTATGATTAGAGTGAATAGAGTTTTTGGGAAAATAATTTGAAATTTTTTTAGGAAGCATTCAGCCGGCAAGGTTTGGGAGGGGGGAAATTTTGTCTTTCAATATCCTTTAGACACCCCTTAGTACACTAGGTTGGATGACTTTAAATTTTATATACCCCAATTAGTTTGGGTATACCCCAATCAAGCCAAGTTAAATATGGAGGAACATGCATTTTACCAAACGTACTAATAGTTCGGGCATATCTATTAGTTAGTGGAATGTTTTAATTAAGGAGTTGACAAGAACACGGTTAAAGCTCCTATCTTTTAATGGGACCCACTGCTAACTCCCTATCGGCAGGTCCCGCCATTCCCTCTCACATGACGGTTTTGGGGGAGTTTTTTGGACGGACGGTCCAGAATAGTTGATCTTTTTTTTCGCTAGGTCAAAGTCAAAGCTCCTATCAGCAAACAGAGAAGTTATTGGAGAAGGAAAAGACAGATTACAGAAGTAGACCTGTCATGCCTTTTGTTGACTCTGGCGGACATTTAAAAATCAGCCCTGCTGGACACATCGTGATTTCATCACCGTGAAATCACCGCAAGAGAAGCCCCTAGGACCCACAAGAGACAATAGGGGGAAGGCGTTTAATTTTTTGTGGGTCCCTCGTTCTTTTTGTTTCACGCGGTGATATCACCGTGATTTTATCACGGTGTGTTTATACTTTCCATTTAAAAATTACGAAATGCCTTTTTTTTTTCTTTTTTTTTTGGGATAACCAATTCATCATGCACCGATTGCATGTTTGGAGAACGAATGAAATAATTTAGAACTACAAAAATAGTTTAAAGATGAACTAGATTTAGTAAACACTATATTATAATATGAAGAAAAAAAATCTATGATGAGATTAGTCCCACGTTGTATGGGTTGTCAAAGTTTCTGCGGTTTATAAGTGTAGGACAATTTTAACCTTGGAAACAGGTTTTTGTGGTTAGTTAATAGACAATTTGTGTCGATTAGTTCGACCGTACTTTTTATTTGTTTGTTTTGTTGTTAATCACTTTTACTGCGTCTTATGGCGTTTTTTTATACGTGTTTTCCTTATTTCTTTCGTACCTTTTATTTTATCTTTTTGTTGTTTATCATTTTTATTGTGTCTTCATGGCGTTTTTTGATACGTGTTTTCCATATTTCTTCCTTGCATATCTGACTATTTGGTTCTTCTTTGGTGGTTGAAGCACTCCAGCGACAAGCTTCTGTCACCGCAATTTTGACTCTTTCAGTCGAGAATTAGGTAGAAAAGTTTTGATTTGAAATATATCTTTTCAAATAAGATTCAACATCAAATGGTCAGAGTATGTCTAGAAAACCGTCTCTCCTCCAATTTAATCGGCTCTTAATTTTATACTTGTACTCTGTCGTTGCCCAATATCTGGGAGGAGGTTTGAGGAGGCACTTTATCTTTGTCAGCCCGGTTTTGGCTCTGTTTTTTTGGCCCCGGTTCGTTAATACTTTTTGTTTATTAATTAACATGGTCAATTGATCATGCGCCTTTTGCATGGTTCACACATCCCATGCAAAATAAAAAAGAACAAAAATAATCAAATTGGATAAGGATCGGATATTTATAGTATACCAATCAAATCCGTTATATTAGGATAGATTGGTCATGTTTTTTATGATCTTGTTATGCAACTCCATCTTGTTTGCGATGTCAGATGGCCGAGCTGGATTAATAGCCGTCATTAGTTACCTTACTGGGGACAGTAGACGAGGGGGAGTATAAGGAATAGGGGAACTGGGGACAGTAGACGAGGGGGATGAGGGAGGTGCTGATGGGTAGGCAAGGTTGTCAGCAAAAGAGTGGTGGATAGGTGAGGGGGAGGGTTCTGAGTCTGTAGGACCGGTGGGAGTAGAGGTTGCGAAAGGGAAAACAGTTTCGTCAAAGGTTACATGACGAGTGATGATGATTTTATGTGTGGTAAGATCGAGACACCGATAGCCACGATGATTGATAGGCAAAACCAAGAAAGACACATTTAGTAGAACGAGGAGCAAGTTTGTGAGGTGTGTTGGAGGAAAGGTTAGGATAGCAAAGACATCCAAATATACGAAGATGATCATATGTAGGTTGGCGACCATAGAGAGCAAACACAGGATAATGAAAATGGAGAATTTTGGTGGGAAGAATATTATGAAGGTAGACGGCCATGTTAAGAGAGTCGGCCCAATATTTGGAGGGAATTGAGGCGTGAGACATAAGAGTACGAGTAATGTCATTGACTCGACGAATCATACGCTCAGCCTTGCCATTCTGGGAGTAGGTTTGAGGACAAGAGAAACGGAAAACAAAGCCATTTGTATGAGCAAAATTATGAAAAGAAGAGTTATCAAATTCACGACCTAAGTCACATTGAAAACTTTTGATGTAACACTCAAATTGAGTTTTAACGAAAGAGTGAAATTCCAAAAAAATTGTGTAAACTTGAGATTTAAATTTTAAAGGATAAACCCATAGATAATTAGTGAAATCATCCAATAAAATTAGGTAATATCGGAAACCCGTTTCAACATGCGATGGACAGGCCCATAAGTCACTATGAATAATATCAAAGGGTGCAAAAGTATTGGAATTGGACTCAAAAAATGGTAATCTAACATGTTTGCTAACTTGACAAGAATGACACAGTTGAGAACATGAATTTTTATTACACGAAATAAAACTTTTGGTGCGTAAGACATCTGATATAGCTTTGCCAGGATGACCAAGCCGGTTATGCCAAACATCTGGCGAACAAACAACAAGAGAGATAGGTTGAGGCAGGAGCGGAGTAGAGGGAGATACGATGGACTTGGTGATAGGATAGAGCTCTCCAGAACTGTCACATCGTAGAATAGTCTTCTTCGAAATCAGATCCTTCACAGAGAAACCAGATGGGTCAAACTCAACAGACACATGATTATCAGTAGTAAACTTGCGGATGAAAACTAAGTTTTTGATAATGTCGGGAAAACAAGGGTATCTTTTAGTTGAAGGAGACGAGAAGGAAGATGTATGAATTTGGTACAACTAGCCGTAACTGGAATACTATTTCCATTGCCATCTAGAATAGAACGAACATTGCTATAGCTGAGAACGTTATGTAGCGTACCTGGATTTGCATTGAAATGTGAAGTAGCACCGGTGTCCATGTAGAAATCATCATCAAGGCTTTGAAGACTCATGGAGCTATATGCCTCTACAATATCTTCTGGTTGGAGAACTTCAGTGGTTGGAGTGAAGTAAGCTTGGCCACGACCTACTCTAGGTGACCGTGCGCGTTGGGAGCGTTGTTGGTGTTGTTGTGGTCGACGGGGTTGCCATGCAGGGGCTGTAAGGTACGGTCAGGGAGGTACATGCCAATATGGAGGCCAGTGAGGTTGGTAGTCAATGACGGGCACAATTTTGGAGTTGGTTGGGCAGGGTGATGCACGCTGGGAGTTGGCAAGGAGAGGTGGTTGAGATGTCAAGCTTTGGGTCCAATCATTTCCGTTGGAGGGAGGTCGCGGACCACGTCTGTTGCTTTGGGAACGATTCTGTCGCTGGTTATTGCGATTCACAGGTGAGGCGAGCGACGTGGCCGTTGGTGTAGAACTTAGGGTTTGTTGAGAACGCCTTATTTCTTCCGTTCTAAGTTGAGATATAGCGAGAATCAAAACTAGGCATAGACTGTTGGATGAAAGAGGCAACAATGTTGTATTCCTCCCAAGGCCATTAACAAGTTGAATAACCAATCTCTTGTCATTCATCGGGAAATCAAGATCACTCAATCGGTTGGAAAACGACTTAAGTTTATCACAATAATCATCAACACCATTGCATTCAATGAATTTAAGGTTAACGAACTTACTTTCAAGGGTTGTTGCATGACTGCCTTTGTTGTATTGAAATAACTTCTTAAGGTGATCCCATTTCTTTAGCGGTCTTGCTGATTTGAGAACGGTGAGCATCAAATCTTTAGCCATGGTAGAGAACATCCACTAGCGACAGAGAGCATCTAGTTGGTTTACGAAGCGATCAAGATCCGTTGAGTTCTCTGAGCCATCAATGAAAAAAACCAGGTTATGAGCTTGGAGATGAAGTTCGAAAAGGAAAACCCATGAAGAATATTCATCCTGTTTGATGTCCAGGAGAATGGGAATAGAGTTTTGATGTTTGTAACAGCAAAGGCTGGATGTAACGATTTCTTTTCACCGGCCATTTGATTTTGTGTAGGAGAAGAAGAGGGATTGATGGATCGTTTTAGGCTGATACCATCTTGGATAATGGTTAAACTCCCTTGAGAGCTTTCCCTTTTGCATTCGTTATTATAAGGCAAAGAGTATCTCACAGTAATTGCGAATACTACAGTTTAATGAGAGAATAAAGCTAAGTAAGGAAACAACATAATATCTAATCTATTACTTACTATTTCATGGACATCTACTACCAGATCCTCTTGGAAAGTTAGTACATGAAGATGGTGTACGAGGATTCAGAACTATTCTTTGCAAGGACTGCGGATGAATTACAAGCTCAATCTTGTTTCTATTTTCTACCTCGTCAGTCTTCTGATTCATATCAATATCCTCATGGCTACCAGCAATGTTCATGATCGTCATGGCACTCGATGGACATTTACCACTGTTACCTCTACCAGATAGATTAGTGCACGGAGAAGGTGAACGAGGATTCGGAAGTGTCATGCTTTGTAATGACTGTTGATAAATTGTAAATTCAAGCTGATTATTCGAAATAACGCCTTCATTTAATTTTCTGTTTTCAACAATAACAAATCTCTATCTTCTCGTAATATCCCCATCCCTTCAACATGTTGGGAACTGTTGATGAGCAAGAAAATGGATAAAACAACAAATATGATTACGTTGAAAACATCTCTTCTTTCTTTGATGAGACCCATGTTCTGAATTTTTGTGAATGACAAGAAAATGAATTGAATTTTAACCTATTGATGATTGTTTGTTGATAAGAGAAAAATGAGATTTAAGAGGATAAATCTTAGCTCTTTCTTTATTTACAGTATGTTTTCTTTATTTGTTTCTTTCTTGGAGATGGTTAAATTAAATATGATAGGGAAATTTTAGGTTTATGAAGATATATTGTAGCTCTCTCTCTATATGTTTTTTTTAATTATGATGATGTTGGAATATAATGAGATACTCACTCCGTCATAGTTTACTTGTCAAAATTGGGGATTTTTTTTTGTTTTAAATTACTTGTCAAGTTTCATATTTTTCCACTTTTTATCTTAATTCACCCCTTTGTTGGAATCATGTCATATTATTGAGAATTGTGTAACTCCATTTCCTATACACAATTTTAAATTCTCCTCTCTCTATACATCCTTTATTTTTTTTTGTTTTGAATTCTTCAA
Source organism: Papaver bracteatum (assembly GCA_023529315.1). Lineage (NCBI taxonomy): Eukaryota > Viridiplantae > Streptophyta > Magnoliopsida > Ranunculales > Papaveraceae > Papaver > Papaver bracteatum. The sequence continues at coordinate 1,178,499 of JAJJWX010003730.1, read as the reverse complement.
GTAAAAACCAGAAAACTAGACATGTAAAAACTATGTATCATAAATACTATCTTAGGGTAATTTTGGAAAAAAATCTATTATCTATATTTCTTAATATATGTGCAAAAATCAATTTTGGCAAGTAAAACTAGGACGGATGGAATATGTGGGAAGAGCATTTGATGTATTTATAGGATTTTGTCATTTTTTGAGCTTTAAAATGTTGACTTGGACAGACATAACGTTGTTGTTGAAGTTGAATTAGTTTTAGGATTTCAAAATTGAACCTTGACCGAATGTCTCGTATATTGAATCAAAATACACGGATCGTTGAACAGAATTTTGTTCTACCAACAAACAACACTCTTACTGTTTCAAGTTTCAACCCAATTTGAGAGAGATATATTTGAGTTCTTTTGTTGCACGCAAGGATGTAACCCACGCAAGAGGCGGGTGTCCTGTGAACTGGGATCTGATTCATTGTGGCGGAGCCGTAGGTAAATGTGGGCAAAGAAACAAAAATCCTCATTAATAGTTTGGGAGATTTTGTGAGGGAAACGTATAAACAAATCTTTACAAACTAGTTGGTAACTCGTGCAGTTTCACCCACTTGCGCTATATTTTCCCGACTTCACTAGGACCCGAACCTTTACCATTCATTTTTAGTCAAATATTCTTCATGCCCCATGAGTTAGCTGCTTTACTATGGGCATGCCTGTCGAAACTCTTGGACTGCAGAAATCGAAAGTGCAGCACAAGGAAGCAAAACACTGTTTTCTATGCCGGTTGAGTTTGATTAATTTTCAGCAGCGCGTTTAAGCAATTACCGACGATTTTTTTTTTTTTTTTTTTGGACAATTGTGTGCATGAAAGTTGTGTTATAACTTATAAATGCAATTTTAAAATAGGGCCGTGGTATCCCACGCCGTCACGCGGGGACGCTAATAAGCTAGCAGTTTATACGCCGTTGGATGATCTAACGGACGGTCGGATTATATTTATTTACTGTTTCCTAAAATATTACAGCTGGCAGTTTTTTGTATTAAGAATAGGTCCTGGTGGTTTTTTTATATTTCTTCATCCTATGTCCTTTTGAATGCTGTTACGAAAGAGTTGCAGTGCTTCTCCATTAAGCCTGCTTCAAAATTTAAAAGAAAAAGAAGAAGAAAAGAAAAGGAACCCATTTAGTGAAAGGTGAAATCCTAATCACCATCAACAGATAACCTAAGAAAGAATCAAGTCTTTGTGACAATTGTTCAAAAACTTATTAATGCTTGCTTTGTCAGATTGATCAGGGCTATCTAGATTCTAGACCCATTAATTTTGGAGTTCTGAAATGCATGTGGAATTACTCGAATCCACAGATCGGAACTCGAAATATCCTTCTTTAGAACCCACTTTTATATGAACTCGAATTCGAATCTGTTTATATCAAATCATAAACTAAGGAATTAAATTAAAATCACAGACTTAAGATATATAGAGAAATGGGTTTGAAATTTGATCAATTTTCGTTTTCACTTACATTAAGGAATCAAGATCTTCTTAGTTTTGAAGAATTTCTCTGTAAACTTTTATTATTCAAGGATCGGAGATTTTTCTTTTGCTAGGATCATTATTTATTGATGTTCATCATCAGTTTAATTTTTACTTTGAAAACTGATTAAAAAAAATGTTGTTACTGTTGGCAACTGGAATTTGATTGAGTCTGGGTATTGTGATGATTAAGAGTTTGTGACTACTTAGTTGATGAAGGGAAAATGATAATGGTTGAGACTCGAGAGAGGAGAGTAGCAGTAGAAGATGTCGTGGGCCAAAGAAGTACTGATCAACGCATAAAGATACAGTAAAAGGACCTATTTCTAATATATCATATAATTTCGCTAGCTGTAGTATTCTAGGAGAGATAAAGAAAATACAATTCGATCGTCCATTAAATCATCCAACAGCGTATAAGTCGCTAGCTTATTATGCTTCTCCGCGTGACCGCGTGGGAAAATAGTCCCTCCGTCCCATTTTAGACAAAGGTTTAGTGTTTTTACACATATTAAGAAAAAAGAAAGAGAATATATATTTTCTAAATCTACCCTCGTTTCTTAAAATATTTAATTCTTATATTTTGGTGAGAATTTGGAATCTAGTGGATTATTTAAAAAATTCAATTGAAAAATTGAGCTTATATTATATGTTTGTATATTATTCCAAAGCATGGACAAATCAGGAAATTTTTGAGAAAAATTGAAAATCCTTTAATATGAGACTTGTAAAAAGCCTAAAACCTTCATCTAAAATAGGACGGAAGGAGTACTAAGAGCATCCGTGGTGGGTGACTAAAAATTAGAGTAAAGATCAAACAACAGACGCAGTGGAGAATGAGTAAAGATCAAGGACCAAACCATATTTAGTCTTTAGTCGGGCGTAATTTAAAGTTACGCCCGAAAAAGCGTAATTTAGAACTCCGCCTGATACTAAAAACAAAAACAAAAATGGGGCGCAACTCAAAGTTACGCCCGATTAAAAAAAAAATTAAAATGAGAATGGGAATGGGGCGCAACTCAAAGTTACGCCCTACAAAAAAAAATGAAAATGGTGCGGAACCTCCCTCTTACGCCCGATTCAGGCGTAACTTAAAGTTGCGCCTGACCAAATTTTACTCTCCCTCCACTGCGTTGCAACACGGACTAAACCTAAATTCTTGTCTTTTTTTTTGTTCTTTATTCTTTAGTTATGACCGCCCCACTACAGTTGCTCTAACTACTTTGAATAACAGCAAATTGAAATTTGTCAAGTAAAAGAAAAGTTCAATTCAACTCAGAAGATTAACGGAAGTCAGACAAAAAAGAATTCAATTATTAGGCGGAACTTAAATGGGTGTTTACACATTTCCCGGGAAAAGGGAAAGCAACTATATATGGTAACACTCCTTAAAAGTCAACATGAGTTGTGAGCTTTTTGATGATCCCTTTGGGATGTTGCGTCACTGCACGGATTTGCTTGCCTTATTTCTGGACCTACAAAACATGGCTGAATGTTGTATGTGTATTCGTTGAACAAATGACTACATGTTATATATGCATCCACTAGACAATATGCTGGATATGCATGTAATGAAAATGGTTGCAAGCATAAAATAAAAAAAATTAGATTTTTGGCCATATAATAGCCTCGCACATTTAGGGGCGACTCCGTCGCAATTAGGAGCGACACTAAAAGACAAAAAAGGTTACCCAAACGTAAAATTGAGCTACCCCTTATCCGTAATTTTTCAAAATGGCAACTATGCCCTTACATAATCGGTAGCCAAAATCACAATCGGTAGGTTACAAACAATCGGTAGTTTAAAATGAATCATTAGCTACCGATTAAAGTATGGATATTTCGGCTAATGTTCCCTTTTATAATCGGTAGTTAATTGGACCTGTAAAACTACCGATTGTAATAATCGGAAGTTTAACTTGTTACATTACCTTCCGATTATAAGTTGCCCCAAAATGAGTTTTTTTCTAAAATCCATTTTCTCCAAAATTTTGAATTCTTCCATAATTGGTAGAATATTTGGCTACCGATTATAAGTAGCCCCACATCGGACCTTTGCCAAATTTCCACTTGGCTCTGGTGCGAGCCACCCCTAACCATTTGGTTCGTGTTTGAGACGTAGCCATAATCGGAAGTTTAACTGGTTACATTACCTTCCGATTATAATAATCGGAAGTTTAACTGGTTACATTACCTTCCGATTATAGGTTGCCCCAAAATGAGTTTTTTTCTAAAATCCATTTTCTCCAAAATTTTGAAATCTTCCATAATCGGTAGGATATTTGGCTACCGATTATAAGTATCCCATCATCGGACCTTTTCCAAATTTCCACTTGGCTATGGGTGCAGAGCCACCCCTAACCATTTGGTTCGTGTTTGAGACGTAGCCATAATCGGAAGTTTAACTGGTTACATTACCTTCCGATTATAGGTTGCCCCAAAATGAGTTTTTTTCTAAAATCAATTTTCTCCAAAATTTTGAAATCTTCCATAATCGGTAGGATATTTGGATACCGATTATAAGTATCCCCACATCGGACCTTTGCCAAATTTCCACTTGGCTATAGGTGCAGAGCCACCCCTAACCATTTGGTTCGTGTTTGAGACATAGCCATAATCGAAAATTTAACTGGTTACATTACCTTCCGATTATAATAATCGGAAATTTAACTGTTAACGTTACCTTCCGATTATAATAATCGGAAGTTTTACTGGTTACATTACCTTCCGATTATAGGTTTCCCCCAAAATGAGTTTTTTTCTAAAATCCGTTTTCTCCAAAATTTTGAAATCTTCCATAATCGGTAGCATATTTGGCTACCGATTATAAGTAGCCCCACATCGGACCTTTGCCAAATTTCCACTCGGATCTGGGTGGAGAGCCACCCCTAACCATTTGGTTCGTGTTTGAAACGTAGCCATAATCGGAAGTTTAACTGTTAACATTACCTTCCGATTATAATAATCGGAAGTTTAACTGGTTACATTACCTTCCGATTATAGGTTGCCCCAAAATGAGTTTTTTTCTAAAATCCATTTTCTCCAAAATTTTGAAATCTTCCATAATCGGTAGGATATTTGGCTATCGATTATAAGTATCCCCACATCGGACCTTTGCCAAATTTCCACTTGGCTATGGGTGCAGAGCCACCCCTAACCATTTGGTTCGTGTTTGAGACGTAGCCATAATCGGAAATTTAACTGGTTACATTACCTTCCGATTATAATAATCGGAAGTTTAACTGTTAACGTTACCTTCCGATTATAATAATCGGAAGTTTTACTGGTTACATTACCTTCCGATTATAGGTTGCCTCCAAAATGAGTTTTTTTCTAAAATCCGTTTTCTCCAAAATTTTGAAATCTTCCATAATCGGTAGCATATTTGGCTACCGATTATAAGTAGACCCACATCGGACCTTTGCCAAATTTCCACTCGGATCTGGGTGGAGAGCCACCCCTAACCATTTGGTTCGTGTTTGAGACGTAGCCATAATCGTAAGTTTAACTGTTAACATTACCTTCCGATTATAATAATCGGAAGTTTAACTGGTTACATTACCTTCCGATTATAGGTTGCCCAAGAATGAGTTTTTTTCTAAAATCTGTTTTCTCCAAAATTTTGAAATCTTCCATAATCGGTAGGATATTTGGCTACCGATTATAAGTAGCCCCACATCGGACCTTTGCCAAATTTCCACTCGGCTCTGGATGGAGAGTCACCCCTAACCATTTGGTTCGTGTTTGAGACGTAGCCATAATCGGAAGTTTAACTTGTTACATTACCTTCCGATTATAGGCTGCCCCAAAATGAGTTAAATCCTTTTTAATCGGTAGGCAAAGGTGTTACAAAGATTACGATTAAGTTTTAACAATCGGGCACAAAATACCTCCCGATTATGAAGGGGCATATAAGTATTTTCAACCTATTTTGTCTTTTTGTGTCGCCCCTAATTGCGACTGAGTCGCCCCTAAATGTGCCGGGTATAATAGGTTCTATGTATATATCTCCAAAAAAATAATATATGCCCTTAAAAAAGAATCCTATTATTGGGGCTCTAAAGTCAAAGGTTTTTTGGGGCTATTTTGGGTTCTAAGAGCAACTGCAATCATACGACTAAAACCAAAGATCAAAAATTAAAAAAAAAAAAAAAAAATTGGTTTACTCCGTGCTGCGACGCTACGGTGCAAGGACTAAAAACCAAAAAAAAATTCATCAAAGCAACTTTAAAGTTGCACCCCAATTAGGTGAACTTTAAAGTTGCGCCCCCTTTTTTTTTTAAATTCGGGCGTAACTTTAAGTTACGCCCCACCATCAGGCGCAACTATAAATTATGCCTGTTCTAATGCAACTTTAAATTACGCCCGACTAAAACCAAACTAAAGACCAAATATGGTTTGGTTTTTGGTTTTACTCGGGTCTTTGATCTTTACTCCCTCTCCACTGCGTCTGGTTTTTACTCCAAAATTTTAGTTTTAGTCGATGACTGTGGTTGCTCTAACATCCTAATATGGATATGGGTAATCCAAATCAATAGTAAAGGTCAAATATACCCTTTCTTATATCTTCTTCTTCTTCTTCTTCTTCTTCTTCATTTCTCCTTCATTTCATCATGATGAAATCAAGATTAAAATGTTGATCATAATTTCATCATGATAAAATCGTGATCATTAGAAAACTTAAATTATAATTCTTCTTTCTCTTTTTTATTTTTTCTTCATCACATCGTGATTCTTCATTGCATCTTGATGAAGATGATAATCATAAAAATAACAAAATCTTCTTTCTCTCTTCTTCATCTTCTCCATTTCATATAGAGATGATAGAAAAAACCAAAACTAAGAAAACACACCATTTATTTTTACTTTTGATTGACTTAAAAATTCGATTCGATTAATGTGAGAAAAAAAAAGTTTCTGAAACTGTATAACGGCTGGGAGTTCACACTTTCCCAACCGTGAACCTTGTATTACGGTTGGGAAAATACATGTTTCCCAACCATGAACCCTGAACCTACATGAACCGTAAAAGAGTGTTTGCGGCTAGAATTTCCTAGCCGTAAGCTATTCTGATAATCACATAAAAAAACATAAACAGAGGTCTAATTTCGGTTAGGTTTTCCTCGCCGAAAATGCTTACTTTCGGTTAGGTTCCCCAGTAGTAACTTGATTTTTCGGCTTGGAAAACCTAACCGTAATTGTTTCTGATACTTACGAAAAATTGTAGAAAACATCCTAGCCGTTACTTGAATTTTCGGCTTGAAAAACCTAGCTGTAACTGTTTCGGTTGGAAGTTCTTATCGACCCAGCCGCGAAAGTAATCAACGTCTGGGAATTCTCCAATTCGAGCCAGAATTACTATTCACGCCTGGTCGACAATATTTTTCAACCGTAACTGCAAAAAACCCAATTTTTTTCCGCTTTTTATCGGTATTGAATCAACAAAAGTATTGTTAGGAATCAAGTATAAGGTTCTCCTGATTATTTTTAAAAATTTCAAAAAAATGTAAGTTATTTTTTTTCAATATCATTTTCCTAAATCAAAAAAAAAAAGGAGAAAAAAAAAATTGATGACAAAAATTTTGATGAAAAATTAACACTAATCAAATTGGGAGCACTTTAGGCATTAATATAAATATTTGATAGGGGTGTCCCAATTACTATTTGGTGACCCTAAAAAGCCCCAAAAGACCTTTGACTTTAGAGTCCCAATAATAGGATTCTTAAAAAATTTGATCTCTGCTTCGAGAAAAGGATATATATATATATATATATATATATATATATATCATTTGCATCCATTAAAAACATGTGTATGCCTGTAGAAACAACCATCTTCCATATTTTCCTAAAAACTAAAATTTTGATAAAAAAAATTGTACTCTCGTTTAATCGCTTCAAAAACTTTCCATGGAGATAAAATTCGTACAATTTTATAGCATGGTTTATTTGATATGTTTTTTTTTCATCGTTGAGACAAAAATTAGGATGTGGATTATGTTCACCTGATACGCAAAATTTTAAAAGTTAGGATCGTACATGAATTTTTCATCTGAGTGGCGTGTTAATGTAACAAAGATTGAATATGATTAGTAGTAATTTCAGTTAGTGTCGTGGGTTGGCATAAAATATCAGTGTATTTGGTATGAAATAAAAGGAAAAACAACAAGTACAAATGCTACTTTCAACTAAATGTGTCATTAGTGGAAAACAGGCTATTTGAGACACAAGGTAACTACATAAATTAAATATCCAGAAACAAAGTCAAACCGAATGCGTCGTTGACTAAAGTCAAACTGTCGTTGTGGTATGACTTAAGTTGACTTCTACAACGACACAGTTGTCTGTGTTATTGACTAAAGTCAAATATGTCGTTGTAGTATGACTTTTGTTGACTTCTTCAACGACACATATGATAGTATTGTTTCTATGATAGGTGTTTCCAACAATGTGGCTGTGATTTTTTTATCTTATGCATGGACGGAAGGAGATGAAACATCTCACATAATCCTTATCCTTATCCTTATCCATAATATAGCAGAGAGAGAAACCGCACCCCTCAATCGCCTTCACCACCTCTTATCTCTCTTTCTCTTTCTGGCCTCCCTCTCTCTCTCTCTCAGACGATATTTTTTTCTTTTTTTCGATCCATCTTAGTTTGTCTCAGATAAATAATTTTTCTCGTCCTCATCTTCACCTCTAGCTCCACCTCTTTAGTTTTCTCAGAAAACCATATTTCAGTTTCTTTTCAGTAAAAAAGAAAAATGAAAACTAGGGTTTCCATAAATCTCTTCATCAACACTTCAGTTCTATTTTTTTCTCCTATCCTGGCGCATCAACTTCAAATGGTATAGAAGATAGAAAATCTCGAGCATCGGGTACAATCTTGTTCTAATTTTATTAGATTTTTAATGTTAAAATTTAGGATTCCTTTGGTTCTGACTTACTATTTTTCCCATATTTTTCTTGCGATTTCTTTTTTGTGGGTATTCGAGAGATCTGATTAATGGAGGAAATAAGTAGATAAAGTGGATCCCCTCTGACTTACTTTATTTTGACTATTTCTGCTAATTTAAGAATTTATTTATTTTATGCAAATTGTTCTTTGTGTTGGATAAATATCTTATGGAGGTTTATTGATTTTGTATGAGTAAATTATGGGTAGGATGATGACATTGTTGAAGTCAGTTGATAGGCAATTAAACTTTTGAGTTAGATTTGATCTATTTGAGTTAGATTTGAGCTACTTAGTGAGAACTAAAGAATTTGGGTAGTTGTGTTTTCTTATGAACTGTTGCCCTTTATGGTATCTGGATTTGAGAAGCTGTATTTTCTTGAGTCTTGTTATTTTTCGTGAGTTGTGTCATTTACACTAGATACATAAACTGATGCAAGTTGCATTGCTCTTTTATAGCAGGAATGGGAAAGGCCTGGACCTGCATGGAGACCTGATATATTTCCATAGTTCATCTCAATGAAAACACCGTTTCCAGCATCGTTGTTAGCATATCCTCCAGAAGAAAGAGAAAGGGAGGAAGATGAAGGTGAATCTTTCTTAATCTCTCAAATTTTGATGTTTTCTTAATGTCCTTAGTGTTCTAGTTTCCAGTGGATCTATAATTTTGTATAATGTATACCTTTATATTAGTTGTATTGTATAGGGTCTATTGAACCCTTGTAGATCGAATCATTAACATTGTTTTTGTTGCAATAAGCCACTTTTGTAAGTTTCCTCTCATCATAATAACTATTTGCCGATTCTTGATGCTATGAAGCACACAATAACTGCACCTAAGCTAGCTCTCATCCACATCCTTAATCTTAAATGGTTGCATTATGATAAAACCCAGAAGTGTAGTAGTTAAAAGACATTGTAATGTTTAGTGATAAGTTTCCTGGTTAATAGTATTAGGTTGTCGAAAAGGAGTTCATATAGATAATTTTTGAGTTGTCATTGTATCAGTGGTGCTCTTATTCCATCTTAAACTATCTCTCGCTGAAAACTATGAAAATTCAATGGACAATCTCTGGCCGAATTTAGAAATTAGTGTAATTCTTGTTTTCTTATATTTATCGTTTATCTATTCTTTTCGCTGAGCACTAACACAAATTAGTTGCCTCAAGTTCTTATTATGTTTCACCTTTTATCACAACGATGCATCATTTGGTTATCAGGGTGGATCTTGATTGTTTAAGAATTTGAACTACAACCGAGCTCTAGAATTGTTTTTTCGTTCAGCTAAGGTATACGTAGATCTTCTGTGTGATGTTTCCTACATATGCCAATGAGAAAGGGAAAAGAAGAATAAAACTTCTTGGGTGCTTTAGATGTTGTTACTACTTTTACAAACCTTTAGGCTTGCTATAAATATTTGAGTTTATTAACTTGATTAGCTGTCTTGTCATGTGCTCAAAAAGAATTGGCTCTTTGTTTACCATATGGGTTAGTTAATGACTTTATTGCTATAGACATTGCCTTTACCTATCTGAATGCTTAAATTATGATCCAGCATGTTAACCCGAGAGTTCATTACAAGGCAAGCAATGGGACTTATATATCATGGTATGCTTTCTCTATTTTCGTATCACCTAAGATGTCTGATATTGTGATTGAATGATTCATGTATATGAAGGTTCACGACATTTGCATAAGTGAGTGAAGCAAACTAATCTAAATTCAACAGTAGTCTAGCTTTATTCTAGGGTAACAATCACTTATGTATGCTCCAACTAATTTTCTTTCTTTTATCATAGTTATACTGACAGTAAGTTATGTTTTCGCCTCAATTTTGCTATGGTTCTCCTCAGATGGGGCAAGTTAGTACTCCTTGATAGTATCTTGTGATACAGAAATGCTTCATGTTTGTTGCAATTTACCTCAAAATCATTGTGGTTATTCAAGTTTTTCCATTATAATGATCCAGTCTACTGATAATTTTTTTTTTATAGCATGGCAGAATAAAGAAGTAACTGAAGCTATTCAGAAGGGTGTTGCTTCCTTTGACTGCAAGATGGATATAAGGTTGGACACTTAATGTTTTCTTTTCTTTTCTTTTTTACAGTATGCATCTAAAGCATGTAAAAGAAGCTGAGGTTAAGTATTGATTTTAGTATCCAAGATTACAAACTTGGAACTTAATAATTTGGTGAAAATTGTAAATCAACTCCAGCTTTAAATACAATTTGTTTTAAAATAAATTAATTCATTTTAGTTTTGATCGGATAAAAAACTCAGACCAAATGATCTAATCAAATTGAATCAACTTTGGGATTCAGCTGAATTTCTATTTTTTTTGTATTATGAAATTAAATCTACGACGTTCTCCAGCTATCATACCTAGCGACAACCAGAAAGCATCGTAATTTCGAGTCAACTTGAAAGTGTCGTTGCCTAAAAAGACACTAAATCTAGGGCACTTTCAACGGCAACTCCAAAGAGTCGTATAAGTAGCTAAAACGACACTTTCTGACTATCTTAAAACGACTTTTTTGCACTAGTGTGTCTTAGTTAACATCAGTTGTTACGCCTAGATGAGTCTTACAAGGGGGTAGTCAAACAAGAGTTCTATGGACTTTCATAGATTTTTAATATGAGTGACTCCCGGAGATTCTCTGAAAATCTAGAGATTTCTAGTGAGTCTCTGAGAGTGTTTTAGAGAGTCTTTGTGACTTGTAGTGACAAAAAATGAGATTTGTAGGGATAAAAATATGAGACTTGTAGAGAGTCTATGTGATTTATAGAGACAGAAAATTGTATAATATCCCTTGATTAATTCCAACCGTTATCGATTTTTTTTTTATCATTCACGTTACAGTAATAATAAAAGTATCATGACTACCTAATGAAATATGTATCCATTGTCAAAATAAATCTCACTTCTTTCCTATGCTTAATTTTGCATTCTCTTTATTCCATTTGTCCCACATTTTATTTTCTATGTTATCTCGCTATTGATTTCCTATGTGGAGTTTTATTACTGCACAGGTGGCCCAAAAGTGTATTACTGCACAAGGAGAGAGAAAAAATGGTTCACTCCAAAAACAAAAAAATCTCCAAATTCCCAAGTCTCTCAAAATATCACCTCTTGAAGAGAGATTTCTACCATGCCTATTTTTAATAAAAAGTCTCTTCAAATCTCTAAAAACAATAAATCAGTGACTTACAACTCTCCTTCCAATAACAGGAGTGTTCCAGTGACTCTTATCAAATCCTAATCCAATAACATGGAGTTTCAGAGAATTTAAATGACTTGAAAAAAGTCTCTAACCAATAACAAGAGATATTAAGAGACTCTCCAAAAATCTCTATGGACTAACACTAGATTTGCGAACTCCCCAGAAGTCACTCAAAATCTCATTTAACTAATCCCTGCTAGAGAATTATAAATATATATTTTTCGAAATTTAGGTATTATAGTCACAATCACAGGTGATTTTTGAATGTCACGTTAACCTAATCTAGGTATTATTTGCCACAGGTGATATATCATTGGCTGTTAAATAAACCTAATCATATGACAATGACATGTTGGATTACAAATTGTCCATATATAATAAATATCTGTTGTTATCATGGTTGTTATAGGCTCTGATGTTTTCCTTGCGTTGCTGCCTTTCTATGATAATAACTACTATTCTACCAAACATCCGATGTTCATTTATATATTTTCTTATTATTTCTTTTGTTTTTTAGATATACACAGCTACAGGTTATGAATCGTTTTTCTGCTTTGTTTATTTGGAGTGTTATATGTCAACACATACAGCCGTTCCATAAGCTATGAGGCCATATGAGCTATAAAAACCAACATGAGCAGTTTTCTGTCCTAAGATCTATGTTAGGCCGTGCTCATGTTCACAACAGCCATACTATATTGTGTATTCATTGCAAATATTGTCCATAAATAGCCACTACATTTGGAAGCTAAACAATCAAACAGTCATCAAATTCTCTTCAGCATCAGTATTTCTTTCTAGTGATTGATTTCTTATTGATTCATACTTCATCATCCGCTTTAAAGATACGTAACATTTTCGCTCTTAGTAGCCATAAAGAAAACACACAGCTAGATTGTTAGCCATGGGTTCATTGGGTTCTTGTGATCAAGAAGAAGTGTTGGTTCAAAATGTTTGTGAGATCTATGACAACCTATCAACCTTACAAAGCCTCAAACCTTCAAAAGATGTTGACACACTTTTCACTCGACTTGTCCTAACTTGTATGCCACCATCTCCAATTGATGTGACAAAATTATCAGGGAAAGTTCAAGGAATCCGTTCCAAACTCATTCGTCTCTGTGGAGAAGCCGAAGGTCTCTTAGAATCTCACTTCTCAGCCTTGCTAGGTTCTTACAGTATCCCACTTGATCATATCGGCATCTTTCCGTACTACACAAATTACATCAAACTTGGCCGTCTTGAGTATACTATCATGAGCAATTATATCACAAATCCAAACCCAAGTGACATCGCTTTCATCGGATCCGGACCCCTCCCTCTCACGTCGATAGTATTGGCTTCAAACCACCTGAAAACCACTACGTTTCACAATTATGATATCGACAGATCAGCCAATGCTCTGGCTTCTAACTTGGTTGCTGCAGATCCTGACTTGTCCGAGCGAATGTTATTTCATGATACTGATATCATGGATGTTACTACTGGTTTAAGCGACTACGAAGTTGTCTTCTTAGCGGCTTTGGTTGGTTTGAACAAGGAAGATAAACGCAAAGTTATTGATCATCTTGCTAAGTACATGGCACCAGGGTCATTACTAATGTTGAGGAGTGCTCATGGTGCTCGTGGTTTTCTATATCCAATTGTTGAGCCTAATGATTTACCAGGTTTCGAGGTTCTTGCTGTTTTTCATCCGATGGACGATGTTATAAATTCGGTCATTGTTGCACGTAAAAGCAAGGATAAGTACCAGTACTAGTTCATGGAGTTATTTGTTTTTTTCTTTCATCCTATGGACGACGTCATAAACTCGGTGATTGTTGCACGTAAGAGTAAGTACGTACTAGTTCATAGAGTTAGTTGGTTTGTTTTTCTTCAACATGAGAATGTTCACTTCAATAAAAATTCCTATTATGGATGTTGTGAGTGTGTGAGGTGTAAGTCCCATTTTAGTTCAATAAAATTATGTTTGATATGTCTTCGGATGATGCATAGTCTGCAGTGCCGCTTTCTTTGGTTTAAACCTCTTCGGATGAGTCACAACATGCTGTAAGTGGATTCCATTTGAGGGGTAGATACCGCAGTAAAACAAAGTAACCATGGCAATGTTGTTATATGTTGGAGTGCTTTACATAGAAATTTATGGATGATCCTTTCGTGCTTTCCCTAACTCTTCCAGTCTTTTGACAACTTCCTTTGCAACATTGGTTGTTGTATGCTTCACAAACTTAAGACTCTGGCGCTGATCATATCACTATAGACATATACTAAATCCACTTACAGGAGTATTTTCATCTACTAAATCTATCCCATAGATATCTACCTTGGATGGGGATATAGAGAGGGTTGTTCAGGTCATGAGGTGGTATTGTCATTTGTCATTTTGAAACCAAATACATGTAATATCAATATTTATGTTTACTAAATCTTTACTGTTAAACAAATCTTTACAATTAAGCTTTTTAAGAGAACCCAACTTAATTGGGAGAAAATTAAAAAAAAAAATTAGCACAGTCAACTGAACATGCACACCTTTTGCATGGTTCACAGTTCCCACAACAAGAGACTCTTGCCGAAAATATGTTCCCATGCAAAAGTAAAAAGAATAAAAAATAATCGGGTCGAATAAGGATCGGATATTTACATTATATCGATCACATATCATATCCGTTAGATTAGTCTAGATTGGTATGCTCTTGGCTTTAATCTTCTTCGTCTTCATAGTGGACCTACTTCATGGACATTTACCACCAGATCTTCCAGAAAGGTTAGTACATGAAGATGGTGTATCTGGATTCGGAACTGTTCTTTGTAAAGACTGCTGATGAATTACAAGCTCAATCTTGTTTCTGTTTTCAACCTCCTCCGTATCCATAAGGCTGCCAGCAATGTTCATAGTGGTCACGGCACTCGTACTTGATGGACATCTACCACTGTTACCTCTACCAGGAAGATTAGTGCATGGCGAAGGTGAACGAGGATTTGGAAGTGTCCTCCTGCTCTGTAAGGACTGACGATGAATTGTAAGTTGAAGCCTATTATTCGAGTCGCCAACGCCTTCATTGTCCGTTTTCATCAATAACATGTCTCTATCTTCTTGCAATATCCTCATTCCTTCAACTTTGTGAAAATTGTTGATGAGCAAGAAAATGGATAAACCAGCAAATACGACTACATTGAAGACATCTCTTCTTTCTTTGATTAGACCCATATTCTAAATTTTGCGAATGAAAAGAAAATGAATTGATGAACTTTAACCTCTTTATGTATTTGTTTGTATAAGAGAAAAATGAGATTTAAGAGGATAAATCTTAGCTCTTTCTTTCTTTTCTTTCTTTCTTCGAGATGGTTAATTGGAGAATTATTAGGTTTAAAAGGATATATTTTAGCTCTCTTTCTTGGAGATGGTTAATTATGATTGGAGAATTATTAGGTTTAAAAGGGATATATTAGCTCTCTGTATATGTTTTTGGTATGAATGATGATGTTGGAATATGAGCTCTTCTGTATTTATAGGATTTTGTCATTTGAGCTTTGAGTTGAATTGGCCAAACATAACATTGTTTGTAGTAAAAGAAAGGGTGGGATATGTTGAAGTTGAATTAGTTTAAGGATTTTTCAAGTTTGAACCTTGACTGAATGTCTTGTAATACACGGATCCTTGAACAGAATATATATCATTTTTACCAAGAAACAACACTACTCTTACCGTTTCAACCAATAAGTTCTTACTACCAAAAATAGCAACTATGCTCACAAGCCTTAAAAATCAACATAAGCTGTGTGGCTATACTGGACTGCATGTTTTTGAAGAGAAATTATTGGATGATTTTGTCGTTGGTTTTGCTATTGCAACATTGTTGCATATATATATATCCATCTGTGCTCGTATGAGATTACATATACGGCACCCAATGGTGTAAAGAAAATTGAAGCTTCTAATTAATAGACGAACTAATGTCATGAACTTTACCAAGGCTCTTCACTCTTTGGGAATACCTATTAGTTGGTGAAATGTTTTAATCAAGGAGTTGACAAGAAAACGGTCAAAGCTCTTATCAGCAAATTAAAACAGAGAAGATGCCGGAGACGGAAAAGACCAATTACAGAAATCGTAATCTCTAGCATGCTTTTTGTTGACTTTGACGGACATTTAAAACCTGGCGAGATTGGGGTATACCCAGATTAATTGGGGTATACCCAATAAGACAAAATAGAGTGATTTTATTTCAATACCCTTGAACTAATTAACTTAAAATTAAACCCTAAAATTAAAAACTAAAAAACTCTTAATCTTCCCTAATCTCTCTTCTCTAATCTCTCTGCTATTTCCTTTCATCTTCTTCAATTTCTTACATCAAACGAAAATCTTGAACTTTGATTTTCCAAAAAAATCGTTGACTTTACCGGCGAAAAGAATACTATAAATGATGTTTAAACTCAAACCCATCGTTGTGTTGTGTGATTTGATTGTTATATTAGGTTAGAAATCGAAAACTATGATTTCTGTATTTTTGGCCGGCAAGGTCGTAACATGCATATCTTGCCGACTTTTCATAACAGCCATGGCCACTGGAAAAAAATATCAACAGCCGGCAGGGTATTTTTTGAAGACCCTGCCGGCCAATACAGACGGCAAGGTCGTAACATGCATGTCTTGCCGGCTTTTCATAATAGCCATAGCGACTGTAATTTTTTAAACAGCCGGAAGGGTATTTTATGAAGACCTTGCCAGCCAATACACCGCCGGAAGGGTATTTTTTGAAAACCTTCCCGGCTAAGAGACAGCCGGAAGGGTATTTTTTAAAAACCTTGCCGGCGGATTCATTTTTTCTGAGCAGTAAACGCAGGTGTATTTTCAACAACCAAATAGGGGTATTTTTAACAGCCGGCGGGGTATTTTTTTAAGACCTTGCCGGCTAATATTTTTTTTTGTCGTCTCCTGTGTGTCAAAAAATAAAGTCGGCAAGGTCAACACATGAAGATCATGTCGGCCAAACTTTGGCCGACATGATCTTCATTCGTCGACCTTCTTGATTTTTATACTTTCGTAATCGAAAGTGTTGATTTTTGATCTAGTTTTGAGTATGATTTCATACAACACCTTTTCAATCCCCTTTTTAGAAGTGTTTGGGTTGTGTGCTTTCATTTCCGTTGCAAAAGATTTTCTCAAAACAATTTTTTTTTCCTCAAAATTTTTCCCAAATAAGTTCAATCAAAAAAAAAAAATTCATTTCATAAGTTTTAATCCACTCAATTAATCAATCTAAACTCAATTAATTAAGGTAGGAAATACCATTAGGTCCTAGGAATAATATATTAGAGAGAGTCTAGTCCATTTGACCTAGTCAAATGTATGTTTGGTCCTATTTGGTAATATAAATTATCATTTGGTCCTAAAAATTATCATTTGGTCCTAGGATGATGTCATGGATGATGTAATTGTCATCTTATAGTGGCAGAAATACCCTTATATTATTGTTTGGTCCTAGAAAATAATGATTTGGTCCTAAGGTGATGTCACGGTCCTTTTTTTTCTTCTCTCTCTTAATAAAAATAAATAAATAAATAAAACTTAAATATCTTTTGAACCATATGTTTAAAAATGATAAATTTTATATATTCGGAAATCCCTCGACGATAGCTTTCCAACGAGTATCATTGTCGCTATGTTTCGGAGCTTTTATTTTTTGCCTTATTTTTTAGCTATAAAATGAACTATTATACGAGTTCATTCTACAAAATGAACTACTTTGATGAACTATTATACGAGTTCATTCTAAAAAATCAACTACTTTAATGAACTATCATGCTAGTTAGTTCATTCCAAAAAGTGAACTCTTTGGATTAAATAACATACGAGTTCATTCTACAAAATGAACTATCATACGACTTCATTCTACAAAATGAAGTGGTATAATGAACTATTATTACGAGTTCATTCTACAATATGAACACCTATCACGGGTTCACTCTACAATATGAACACCTATCACAGGTTCACTCTACAATATGAACTACCGTTTACGAGTTCATTTTATAAAATGAACTACCATAATGAACAACTATTACGAGTTCATTCTACAATATGAACTACCATTTTTAATTACTATTACAAGTTCATTTTACAATATGAACAATTATTATGAGTTCATTCAAAATTAAGAACATCTATCACGAGTTCATTATTCAATATGAACTATAATAATGAACTACCATTGCGACTTCATTCTTCAAATTGAACAATTACTATGAGTTTATTCTACAAAATAAATTGGTAGTGTGTACGAGTTCATTCTACGAAATGAACTGCTAGAACTAGATTGAACTACCATATTACAAAATAGTGTTCATTCTCGGAATGAACTACTATTATACCGAAAAAAATTAAAAGCTCTGAAACATAGCGACAATGGTACTCGTTGGAAAGCTATCGTCGAGGGCTTTCCGAATATATAAAATTTATTAATTTTTGACATATATTTTGAGAGATATTTACTTTTTAAACTTTTAAATATTAAGGTTAGAAGGAGAGAGAAATTAGTAGAGAAAATAAACAAGAGAGAGAAACCATTCACGTGAGAGGAAAAAATAAGAGAGAGAAATGGTACTTTAGATATTTTAATAATTATTGACCAAACAGTAAAGGCGTTTGACCAAAGGACTAAACAGACATGGACCCACCTAAAAAAGGACCAAACGATATTTTTCCCTTAATTAAGCTAATCAATTTTTTTTAGTGTTAATTAAACAAGGGTATGTTAGCCATTTAGAAAAATATATTGCTAAGGGGTGGCTTTTTTTACTTCAAAATGACCCTATTTTGTCTTAGGGATATACCAATCTGGCCAGGATTTAAAAAATTACAAAATACTCTTTTGCTTTTAGTTTTCGAAATTTCAACGTATGGGTGGTGATATTTCTCCCGCTCGTGGCTATTTGTTTTCTCTCTTCTTTTTTTGGGATCGATTCCTAATTGGATCTTTTTCCCAGATATATACTATATATACGGATCGGGGCGGAGCCAAGATTCATGAGCAGGGGTGCAAAAAGGGAAAGATATAGTTTGGTCTTTTTCTAGGTGGTCCCGTGTTTATTTGGTCCTTTCAGAAATCATCTTTTTCATTTGGTCCATAATTATTAAAATATTTAAAGTATCATTCTCTCTTATTTTTTCCTCTCACGTGAATGGTTTCTCTCTCTTGTTTATTTTCTCAACTAATTTCTCTCTCGTTCTTAGACTAAGTCTTATGGGCTAGATTAGCACATAAGTGTTGCAATTCCAATAAATAGTGTAGCAAAAAATTTAACACTAGTTCTCTTTCCTACTAGTTGCTAGCATGTGAAGTAGCATGCTAGATTGATACGCAGAATGATTCAGCGCTAGAAAAACTACCTTTTAGCGGAATGATTCAAATACTGAGGATTTATTTTTATCTGATTTTGAGATTGGTTTACATTTGAACCATTTAGCGCCGAGAAAGCGGCGCATTGGTCGATGATGAACTGCTAATCTAGATGCTAGATTAGCACTCCCATAAGACTTAGGAGGTATTCCTGACTGCTAATCTAGGTGCTAGACTTGCACCCCATAAGACTTAGTTTACCTTAATATTTAAAAGTTTAAAAATTAAATATCTCTCAAAATTTATGTCAAAAATTAATAAATTTTATATATTCGAAAAGCTCTCGAAGATAGCTTTCCAACGAGTACCATTGTCGCTATGTTTCGGAGCTTTTAAAAAAAAATCGGTATAATAGTAGTTCATTCCGAGAATCAAAAAAAACAGACTTCATTTGAAGATGAAGATGTTTTTATATGGACTTCATTCCAGAAATGAAGTCTGTTTTTTTAGGCTTTTTATATAGACTTCATTTCTAGAATGAAGTCTGTTTTTTTCATGTTTTTATATGGACTTCATTGCAGAAATGAAGTCTGTTTGTATATGTTTTATATGGACTTCATTTTGCAATAAAGTCTGTTTTTTTCAGGTTTTTAAAAGCTCCGAAACATAGCGACAATGGTACTCGTTGGAAATCTATCGTCGTGGGCTTTCCGAATATATAAAATTTATCATTTTTAGACATATGGTTTTAAAGATATTTAAGTTTTATTTATTTATTTTTATTAATAGAGAGAAAAAAAAAACAAATGACCATGATATCACCTTAGGACCAAATCGTTATTTTCTATGACCAAACAATAATATAAGGGTATTTTTGCCACTACAAGATGACATTTACATCATCCATGACATCATCCTATGACCAAACTATAATTTTTAGGACCAAATGGTAAGTTATATTACCAAATAGGACCAAACAGACAATTGACTAGGTCAATTGGACTAGACTCTCTCTAATATATTATTTCTATAACCATATGGTATTTCCTACGTGCAAAAATTTGCTATGGGTGTAACCAAAATTTTTAGGGGTGCAAAAGTGCAAAAATGAGCTTATTTGTTAAAAAAAAATTCTTATGAGGCCTAAAATGGGCTTTGGAGTCAGCTAGGTAGGGGGTGCAAGTGCAACCCCTTGTAATGGGCTGGCTCTGCCCTTGTATCGGATGGAGCTACCCCTTAAGACTTAAGTACACTATTTTCAATAAATTTTCATTTTAACCGATCGGAAATAATATACAAGTCAACAGTTGGAATTTATCTATTTTTTTTTTGGAGAAAAGAAAATGAACAAGTTAATGTAACCAATTGATCATGCACGGTTTGCATGTTTGGAGAATGAATGAAAACATTTAGAACCACAAAAATAATTTAAAGCCGGGGAGATAAATTATTGAACTAGATTTAGTAAACACTAATAACTCAAAAGTAAACATCAAGAATACAAAACAAAGCTAGGCTAAGTTTGCCTTTGTTAGTGGTGGTCAGGATTTGTCAGTGGGAAAGATAAATCAAAGGTTGTGGTTCTCCCTGCCACACCCTACAATTCGCACGCGTGGGGCTAATTCCAATATTATGAATGAAAAATGAATACTCAAGTCAAGGTATGGAATTTCAAAAATTATAACGGGGAGGTTCGAACTCATGACCTATTATGTCATAAGAGTGGCCTCTAACCAGTGTTCCACCTTGATTGGAATTGATAGAAAAGATAAATCAACAGTGGTGGTTTGTTCAACTCAAATACCATAATTGTTTTATTAATAAGTGTTTCACTAATTGCACATAATAAATAATCTATTCATTATAAAGTGTTTTATTAATTAGTGTTTCACTAATTGCTCATAATAAATGACTAATCATTTTTAATTATAAATGTTTTCTTAATTAATTATAATTTTTATTTCTATTAATAAGTAATTTTGATAAATAATATCAATAGACATTTTCTGTGACAATGAGTAGTATAAGAGGTGGAGGCCGAAAGATTAGTGGTTTGTAAGGCGGAGCCAAGCACAATTATATTTATTTTTGTTCTTTTATCGTAAAATGGGATACAAAGTTCATTTTTCACATGTATCCATCTTGCCAAGAATTTTTTTCTCCCTCTCTCCTCAAAATCCTGGCTCCGCCCCTGGTTTGTGGTGGAAGAAGTAGTGACGGTGAATGCTGGTGAGTAGTGATGGACAATATTAATTTTACGTTATCGTTACAACATCGATAACATCGTTGTGTGGAAGATGTGGTTGGTTGTTTTTAACACTTTTGATAAAGGAAGGTACCATATATTTCAGGGATGATATCATACAAGACAATATTTTCATGATCGTAGTTGGATCACTCAAATGGTACCCCTGTTATCTTTGGTACTATATGGTATAAATCATGATTTTTTAATGTTAAAATAAAATTGATTGCAATACAAAAAAGAATATATACACGGAAAAAAATAATGAAAATAATCAATTGACGAAATTTTGTTCAATTTAAACCTCATAATGGCATTTGTGATT
Source organism: Papaver bracteatum (assembly GCA_023529315.1). Taxonomy (NCBI): domain Eukaryota; kingdom Viridiplantae; phylum Streptophyta; class Magnoliopsida; order Ranunculales; family Papaveraceae; genus Papaver; species Papaver bracteatum. The sequence goes on along the minus strand of JAJJWX010003730.1, from coordinate 1,156,892 downwards.
GAAAATTAGAACTGCGTCCAACAACCTACATGGGATGGGCAGCAGTGATGGTGGCAGTGGTAGAGTCAAAAATTGACATTGAGGAGGCCTATTTTTTTATTATAAAGAAACATGTAAACTTTGGTGGACTAAACCATAAATATATATGGACAAAGTACTATTTATAAAATAAACTAAAAAATTTATGTAGTTATTAAAAATTTAAGGGGTTAGAGCCAGGTTAGTCAAACCTTGGCTCCGCCACTAGGTGGTGGTGGAAAAAAAATTTGGATTCATATGGTTTTATGGTGGTGGAGGGTATTGGTGAACAAAGACGTATTATACTAATTTCGTAATGCCACAAAATGTGTAACGTTATATATTATAAAGTATAAAACGTGGTTGATCATTCTAATGTTAAAATAAACTCGATAAAACACATGTCAATTTTTAAAAATTTGTGCAATCAATTTCCATGTTATGTAATAACTAAACGAACGACACAAATCAATATCAGAACATATGAAATTATTTCTTATCGATTTGTTTATGTAAAGAGTGGTTGGGATTTTTCCTTGGCAAGGATAAATTTACCGCTGGGGTTTGTTCAACTTAACCATTTTTAAATGTTTTATTAATTATTGTCTCATTTATTGTTCATAATGATTAATTAAATTTCTATTATTAATGTCCCTTTAATAATCTAACATAAATACATAATTTTATTAATAAATAATTTCACTAAAAACTATATTAATTCTAATGGTGGTAGTGGAAGTAGGGTTAGTATAAGCGGTGGCGGGTGTTTGTGAATGGTGGAGGCGGTAACATTACTATTGGTGGAAGAAATAGTGGCGGTGGATGGTTTTTATGGTGGTGGGTGTTGGTAATAGTAGTGTATAATAATAATTTTTTCTTTTTAGTGAGTTTTATTGACCAAGTAAAAAAATAATCTTCACAAAATGCAACATTGTATTGTGAAAGATGTAATTGGTTGTTTTTGGCATGATTAATAAGGACAAAAACCAAATATTTCGAGGATGATACCGGAACGTATAAGACAATATGATCATGACTATTCGATTACCCGTATTATATAAAGGCAATTGGTGTACCCGCATAAGAGAACATTATCGCTCTCTCAAGTACTATTACATTCTTTTTCCTGAAAGACCATCAATGTCGAGTTGTTTCGTGACAACTACCTACAAAGACAACAACTTTCACTCAATTCCCGTTATAAAACCTTATTGACCTGGAAAATGTATTTGCATTCTAAAATATTAGTTTGAAAATTATGTTTGTTCATCAAAATCATCATAAAAAACACTAAATCATAAATCTAAATTTCGCCTCCAATGTTTATAGAATATTTTTTATATTTTACATCCTCAAATCATGCGACCTCTTGATGACAAATCAACAATATCAAATTACGGATCAATATGTATAAGTTTCATTCACTGAGTTAGAAGGTAGAGTAGACACAGATGGGTAAATCACACAAAGCAGAATATGACTGAGAATACTTCAATAATTTGGTCAAGAGATAAGGTCAAAAATTTAAGATTAACTTTCTATAGGACTAATTAGATCGGCTTCGATAGGAGCTGACTAAAATATGGATTAATAATAATTTTCACGTAAGACAATTGCAAAACATAGTTTGGCTAACGCTGCGTATGTAAAGAGTGGTCAAGATTTGTCCTTCCTCAATTTTTATGTTATGTGAGAAGAAGGTGATATCTAAGATTGAGGTATAATTCATATTTATTAGATTCATACCATTTACAACTGGATGCCTTGAAAATAATTGACGTGTTGTTATTATTATTACTACAGGAAAGGGATACATTGACCACACTTGCGCAAATAACTCACTTTGCAAATGATTGGTGTTGCATGTACCATCTAAATTGCAACGAGGAATTTGAGGAAAAAAGGCACCAGAAGCAGTATCCGGAGTATTTTGGATATCATAACTTAGACCCGATGTAATATTTATGTTTTTTTTTTTTTTAGTTTTTCTACAATCTATTTATTTAAGAAAAATAAAACATTGCAAATACATAACATCAACAAAAATTAGACAGATTACGTTTGACAATAATGGCTACTGATGGTTCGGAAACGGCAAAAGAAATGAATTGTTGTAGAATAATTGTTGAGATATACAGCGGATTACTTGATACGAATGAAAGAGGTATAACTATTTCGATTCTGAAATCACATAAAGTTCACAGTAGAAGATGACATCAAGTTTAAAGTTAGTAACAAACATAATATGGCTAACTAAAATGTTAAAAACACACAAGAAATATAAACTTAGAAAACCGTGGGACTTGAAGAGGCCAATTTTGAAAACTACAATCTTAGAAAGAAACGATCCACAATACCATAATTTTTTTTTATAAATATTCAACGTAGAATATGTCAACTTTTGGTAAAGGATCTGTTGTACCTATTAATTTGAAATAGGATCAGGGAGAACAATATATGTTCAAGGTTCTTTATTAGGTAATGTGTCGCCAGATTGTATTCCAAGTGAAAGTAGGAAGATACGGAAGTGACAAAATGTCCAAGACTTTTGAAGTTACTAAAGCCTTCGTTAAGACGAATTGTTGGGAACAATACTTTGTTGAAGATTTAATGACAGAGGTTCGCATATATACAATCCCTTCGAAAAGGTAATGGGTACACATTTTAAACATTGTCATCTAATGGGTGTTGAAAAATTACAGGAAAATCATGTCACATTGGATAGTTTGTATCATTCGTTCGATGTTAAAAAATACTATTCTCTGCCTATTTGGAGGATCGATAACATGACCATGATAGATGAGTCAGCTGGAGCGATATAGGAGCATGTGGAGACTTTTATGGACGATATTGATTAGTTGATTTCACTGAGATGAGCGCTGCAGACGACATATTTCCAAAAAATATTTAAACTTCCATGTTCATGTAGAGAATTATCTCATTATAAGCAATGAACCTAAATAAAAAAGTGTCTGGAAGTTAAGATTATATTTCTTTCGTTTGAGCAAATCTCCGGCGGTAAAATATTAAATGAAAAAACAAAGGAAAAAAGAGAGGAAACTCCCAACTATTTTTATGACAAACACATATTAAATCATAAGGAGTTGATAAGTATTCGGGGGATAAATTATACGATATATTGAAAATGAACCAACATCATGGTCCGTGCCGTTACGGCATGGGTTAAGGGCTAGTCTAAGATACAAAACAAAGCTTGGCTAAGTTTGCCTATGTAAGTGATGGTCAGGATTTGTCTAGAGAGAGGATAAATCAAGGGTTATGGTTCTCCTGACCACCCCTACAACTCGCACGCGTGTCATTAATTCCAATATTGTGAATGAAAAATGAATACTCAAGTCAAGATATGGAATTTCAAAAATTAAAATGGGGAGGTTCGAACTCATGACCTATACCTATTGTGTCATAAGAGTGGCCTCTAACCAGTGTTCCATCTTGGTTGGAATTGATAGAAAAGATAAATCAATAGTGGTGGTTTGTTCAACTTAAATACCATAATTGCTTTATTAATTAGTGTTTCACTAATTGCACATAATAAATAATCTATTCATTATAAAGTGTTTTATTAATTAGTGTTTCACTAATTGCTCATAATAAATGACTAATCATTTTTCAATTATAAATGAATAAATATTATATATTTTTCATATAGAATCGTACAGAACTTTTGTTGGAAGTCGGGCAACAAGCTGAGCCTCAACCCCCTTTTGAATAGCGACTCCTAATCTATAAAAAAGAAATTTACCAACACCACTACTAACATCATTACTGACTAGACAATTATTCAATCTCTTAAAAAAATACAAAGTATCTTCACCCAATTCCCCAAAAGTGGAAAAGACCAGCACACCCAAACCAAAACCATGAGAAGCACATTGATCCGAGTATTATAAATATTTTCTTAATTAATTATAATATTTATTTCTATTAATAAGTAATTTTGATAAATAATATCAATAGACATTTTCTGCGACAATGAGCATTAGAAGAGGTGGAGGCCGAAAGATTAGTGGTGGTTAAGGGCGGAGCCAAGCACAATTATATTTATTTTTGTTCTTTTATCGTAAAATGGGATACAAAGTCCATTTTCCACATGTATCCAACTTGCCAAGAATTTTTTTTCTCCCTCTCTCCTCAAAATCCTGGCTCTGCCCCGGGTTTGTGGTGGAAGAAGTAGTGACGGTGAATGCTGGTGAGTAGTGATGGACAATATTAATTTTATATTGTCGTTGCAACATCGATAACATCGTAGTGTGGAAGATGTGGTTGGTTGTTTTTAACACTTTTGATAAAGGAAGGTACCATATATTTCAGAGATAATATCATACAAGACAATATTTTCATGATCGTAGTTGGATCACCCAAATGGTACCCCTGTTATCTTTGGTACTATATCGTATAAATCATGATATTTTAATGTTAAAATAAAATTGATTGCAATACAAAAAAGAATATATACACGGGAAAAAAAAATGAAACTAATCAATTGACGAAATTTTGTTCAATCTAAACCTCATACATGGCATTTGTGATTGAAAATTAGAATTACGTCCAACAACCTACATCGGATGGGCGACAGTGATGGTGGCAGTGGTGGAGTCAAAAATTGACATTCAGGAGGCCTATTTTTTTTTAAAAAGAAACATGTAAACTTTGGTGGACTAAACCATAAATATATATGGACAAAGTACTATTTATAAAATAAACTAAAAAAAATATGTAGTTATTAAAAATTCAAGGGTTTAGAGCCAGGTTAGTCAACCCTTGGCTCCGCCACTAGGTGGTGGTGGATAAAAAAAGTGGATTCATATGGCTTTATAATGATGGCGGGTATTGGTGAACAAAAACATATTATGCTAATTTCGTAATGCCACAAAATATGTAACGTTATATTATAAAGTATAAAACGTGGTTGATCATTCTAATGTTAAAATAAACTCGATAAAACACATGTCCGTTTAAAAAAATTGGTGCAATCAATTTCCATGTTATGTAATAACTAAACGAACGACACAAATCAAGATCAGAACATATGAAATTATTTATTATCGATTTGTTTATGTATGGAGTGGTCAGGATTTGTCCTTGGAAAAGAAAAATTTACCGCTGGGGTTTGTTCAACATAACCATTTTTAAATGTTTTATTCATTAGTGTCTCATTGATTGTTCATAATGATTAATTAAATTTCTATTATAAATGTCCCTTTAATAATCTAACATAAATACATAATTTTATTAATAAATAATTTTACTAAAAACTATATTAATTCTAATGGTGGTAGTGGAAGTAGGGTTAGTATAAGCGGTGGTGAGTGTTTGTGAATGGTGGAGGCGGTAACATTACTATTGGTGGAAGAAATAGTGGCGGTGGATGGTTTTTATGATGGTGGGTGTTGGTAATAGTAGTGTATAATAATAGTTTTTGCTTTTTAGTGAGTTTTATTGACCAAGTAAAAAAATAATCGTCACAAAACATGCGACATTGTATTGTGAAAGATGTAATTGGTTGTTTTTAGCATGATTAATAAGGACAAAAACCTAATATTTCGAGGATGATACCTGAATGTATAAGACAATATGATCATGATTGTTCAATCACCCGTATTATATAAAGGCAATTGGTGTACCCGCGTAAGAGAACGTTATCGCTCTCTCAAGTACTATTACATTCTTTTTCCTGAAAGACCATCAATGTCGAGTTGTTTCGCGACAACTACCTACAAAGACAACAACTTTCACTCAATTCCCGATATAAAACCTTATTGACTGGGAAAATGTATTTGCATTCTAAAATATTTGTTTGAAAATTATGGTTGTTCATCAAAATCATCATAAAATACTCTAAAGCATAAATCTAAATCTCTCCTCCGATGTTTATAGCATATTTTTTATATTTTACATTCTCAAATCATGCGACATCTTGATGAAAAATCAACAATATCAAATTATGGATCAATATGTATAGGTTTCATTCATTGGGTTAGAAGGTAGAGTAGACACAAATGGGTAGATCACATAAAGCAGAACATGACTGAGAATACTTCAATAATTTGGTCAAGAGATAAGGTCAAAAATTTAAGATTAACTTTCATAGGACTAATTATATCGGCTTCGATAGGAGCTGACTAAAATATGGATTAATAATAATTTTCACGTAAGACAATTGCAAAACGTAGTTTGGCTAACTCTGTCTTTGTAAATAGTGGTCAAGATTTGTCCTTCCTCAATTGCTATGCTATGTGAGAAGAAGGTGATATCTAAGATTAAGGTATAATTCAAATCTATTAGATTCATACCATTTACAACTAGATTCCTTGAAAAAAATTGACGTGTTGTTATTATTATCACAAGCAAGGTATACATTGACCGCACTTGCGCAAATAACTCACTTCGCAAATGATTGGTGTTGCATGTACTGTCTATAATGCAACGAGGAATTTGAGGAAACAAGACACCAGAAGCAGTGTCCGGAGTATTTTGGATATAGTAACTTAGACCCAGTGTAATACTTATGTTTTTTTTTTTAGTTATTCCACAATCTATTTATTTAAGAAAAATAAACATTGCAAATACATAACATCAACAAAAATTAGACAGACTGTGTTTGACAATAATAGCTACTGATGGTACGGAAACGGCAAAAGAAAGGAATTGTTGTTAAAGAATTGTTGGGATATACAACGGATTACTTTATACGAATGAAAGAGGTGTAATTATTTCGATTCTGAAATCACATAAAGTTCACAGTAGAAGATGACATCAAGTTTAAAGTTAGTCACAACATAATATGGCTGACTAAAAAGTTAAAAACAAACAAGATATATAAACTTAGAAAGTCGTGGGACTTGAAGAGGCCAATTTTGAAAACTACAATCTTAGAAAGCAACGATCCACAACACCATAATTTTTTTTTTATAAATATTCAACGTAGAATATGTCAACTTTTGGTAAAGGATCTATTGACAACCTATTAATTTGAAATAGGATCAGGGAGTACAATATGTGTTCAAGGTTCTTTATGAGGTAATGTGTCGCCAAATTGTATTCCAAGTGAAGGTAGGAACATACGGAAGTGACAAAATGTCCAAGACTTTTGAAGTTACCAAATATTTCGTTAAGACGAATTGCTGGGCACAATACTATGTTGAAGATTTAATGGCAGAGGTTCGCATATATACAATCCCTTCGAAAAGGTAATGGGTACACATTTTAAACATTGTCATCTAATGGGCGTTGAAAAAGTACAGGAAAATCATGTCACATTGGATAGTTTGTATCAATCGTTCGATGCAAAAAAATACTATTCTCTGCCTATTTGGAGGATCGACAACATGACCATGATAGATGAGTCAGCTGGAATGAAATAGGAGCATGTGGAAACTTTTATGGACGATATTGATTAGTTGATTTCACTAAGATGAGCGCTGCTGATGACCTATTTCCAAAAAATATTTAAACTTCCATGTTCATGTAGAGCATTATCTCATTATAAGCAATGAACCTAAATAAAAAAGTGTCTGGAAGTTAAGATTATATTTCTTTCGTCTAAGCAAATTTCCGGCGGTAAAATATTAAAGGAAAAAACAAAGAAAAAAAGAGAGGAAAATCCCAACTATTTTTATGACAAACACATATTAAATCATAAGGAGTTGATAAGTATTCGGGACACAAATTATACGACATATTAAAAATGAACCAACATCATGGCTCGTGCCGTTACGGCACGGGTTAAGGGCTAGTCATTAGTATAAAACAGAGTTTGAACAAGTTAGCCTTTATTAGTGGTGGTCAGGATTTGTCCTTGCAGAGATAAATCAAGGGACGTGGTTCCTCAGACCACCCCTACATCTCGCACTTGTGGCGTTCATTACAATATTATGAATGAAAAAATGAGCACTCAAGTCAAGTGGAACTTCAAAAATTATAACGGGGAGGTTCGAACCCATGACCTATTGTGTCATAAGAGTGGCCTCTAACCAGTGTTCCACCTTGGTTGGAATTGATAGAAAAGATAAATCAACAGTGGTGCTTTGTTCAACTTAAATACCATAATTGCTTTATTAATTAGTGTTTCACTAATTGCACATAATAAATAATGTATTCATTATAAAGTGTTTCATTAATTAGTGTTTCACTACTCATAATAAATGACTAATCATTTTTTAATTATAAATGTTTTCTTAATTAATTATAATATTTATTTCTATTTCACATAATAAATAATGTACTCATTATAAATTGTTTCATTAATTAGTGTTTCACTAATTGCTCATAATAAATGACTAATCATTTTTTAATTATAAATATTTTCTTAATTAATTATAATATTTATTTTTATTAATAAGTAATTTTGATAAATAATATCAATAAACATTTTCTGCGACAATGAGTTGTAAAAGAGATGAAATGCCGAAAGATTAGTGGTGGTTAAGGGCAGAACCAAGCACAATTATATTTATTTTGTTCTTTTATCGTAAAATTGGATACAAAGTCCATTTTTCACATGTATCCAACTTGCCAAGAATTTTTTCTCCATCTCTCCTCAAAATCCTGGCTCCGCCCCTGGTTTGTGGTGGAAAAAGTAGTGACGGTAAATGCTGGTGTGTAGTGATGGACAATATTAATTTTATGTTTTCGTTACAACATTGATAACATCGTAGTGTGGAAGATGTGGTTGGTTGTTTTTAAAAATTTTGATAAATGAAGGTACCATATATTAACTTAGACCAAGGCAACAAGGAAGTACTGTCTAGAATGCAACGAGGAATTTGAGGAAACAAGGCACCAAAAGCAGTGTCTGGAGTATTTTTGATATAGTAACTTAGACCTGATGTAATACTTATGTTCTTTTTTTTATAGCTTTTCCAAAATATATTTATTTAATAAAAATGAACATAACAAAAATTAAACAAATTACGTTTGACAATAATGGATATTGATGGTTCGGAAACGACAAAAGAAAGGAATTGTTGTAGAAGAATTGTTGGGATATACAATGGATTACTTGATACGAATGAAAGAGGTATAACTATTTCGATTCTGAAATCCCATAAAGTTCACAATAGAAGATGACATCAAGTTTAAAGTTAGTAACAAACATAATACGGCTAACTAAAATGTTAAAAAATACAAGATATATAAACTTAGAAAGCCGAGGGACTTGAAGAGGCCAATTTTGAAAACTACAATCTTAGAAAGCAACGATCCACAATACCATAAAAAAAATTATTAAATATTCAACGTAGAATATGTCAACTTTTGGTAAAGGATCTATTGACAACCTTTAATTTGAAATAGGATCAGGGAGTACAATATGTGTTCAAGGTTCTTTATGAGGTAATGTATCGTCAAATTGTATTCCAAGTGAAGGTAGGAACATAAGGAAGTGACAAAATGTTCAAGACTTTTGAAGTTACCAAAGCCTTCGTTAAGACGAATTGATGGGCACAATACTTTGTAGAATATTTAATGGCAGAGGTTCGCATATATACAATCCCCTCGAAAAGGTAATGGGTGAACATTTTAAACATCGTCATCTAATAGTTTGTATCATTCGTTCGATGCAAAAAATACTATTCTCTGCCTATTTGGAGGATCGACAACATGATCATGATAGATGAGTCAGCTGGAGCGAAATAGGAGCATGTGGAAACTTTTATGGACGATATTGATTAGTTAATTTCACTAAGATGAGCGTTGCTGGCGACATATTTCCAAAAAATATTTAAACTTCCATGTTCATGTAGAGCATTATCTCATTATAAGCAATGAACCTAAATAAAAAAGTGTTTGGAAGTTAAGATTATATTTCTTTCGTTTGAGAAAATCTCCGACGGTAAAATATTAAAGGAAAAAACAAAGAAAAAATGAGAGGAAAATCCCAACTATTTTTATGACAAACACATATTAAATCATAAGGAGTTGATAAGTATTCGGGACACAAATTATATGATATTTTAAAAATGAACCAACATCATGTCCCGTGCCGTTACGGCACGGGTTAAGGGCTAGTCATTAGTATAAAACAGGGTTTGGACAAGTTGGCATTTGTTAGTGGTGGTCAGGATTTTTCCGGACAAAGATAAATCAAGGGCTGTGGTTCTATGTGCCACACCCTACAACTCGCACGTGTGCCGTGAATGAAAATTCAGGGATACACCCAACCGCACACCCCATCCTTCTCTCAGTACATCGTTCTCTCCCCCTGGCTCAGATCCAAAACATCGTTCTCGCCGCCGTGAAAAAAAAAAGACGATCCATCGTTTATTTTTCTAGCCTTTCATTGAAACATGGAACAGACAGATTTCCTTTTATGGTGTATTTTGTTCATAACATCCATTGATTTATCCCATACCCCATACCTGTTGGGGAAGTTTTCCCTGATTTTAGTCATTGATTTCTTTACCAGGGATGATGAATAAGTGCTCTGTGATTTTGATAAACAACAATCAGATTACAAGTATGATTTTGTTAGTCCATGAAAAGATCAAATTTTCTTTCAATTTTTTGTCATTTATTTGTATAAAATTTTAAGAAATTATTATTTTTACTGACTTCTCTGATTCCCCAAAGATGGTATTTTTAATTCTATGTGAATTTTTTCATTTTTTTTTTTTAATGTTCAGAATTCATTTTAGAACTAGGAATTGGTTTTTGGGTTTACTACCAGGTGATCTCAATTTTGATGTTCTTTTTTATTTTATATATATGTTTCAAAAAATCTGTTTTAGACCTAATTGCTAGGTGTCATGCCAATTTATACTTGAGTTGTTTCATCATTGAACTACCTAATTTATTTATTACATTTAAATCTGCCGTTACAAGCCTCCTAATTTTAATCGTAGTAATTGATCGGTTCCTTTGTGATTTAGATTAAACTTTATAGGTCATTCTCGGCTAAGAAATGTCAATGTTCGTGTTACTTCTATAATTCCCTGAAGATCAGAATTTTGATTCATTATTTGTGTCAACTTTTGATTAAATGTTTATATGAATTTTGATTCATTACGTGTGTGAGATTTAGATTAAACTTTCTATGTACAAATTTAAGCATGGTCCATAATCAAGATAAGATTATTTATTTATTTTCATTTTTTGCCATGGTCCTCCTAATATGACCTAATTGCTAGAGGCCATATCAATTAAACCTGATTGCTTTTTCATCATGAGCCATTTCAAGTTCTTTACATTTAATTGCCTTTTGAAATCTGCAGTTACAATCTTCATAATTTTAACCAGACGAACTGCAAATTGCGTCCATCTTCCTATGTGTTATAAATTTATTGGTTTCAGTTCCGATTCATATTTTATATGATTAATAAAAACCGTTTCATTTTGAAACCATTAATTGTCCTGGCATTGGAAGAATGAAAAGGTGGAGCCTATATAAAGGTCACCTGATTGTGCCACTCAACCACCACAGCTACACCCATCTTCCCTCTATTGAACTTCTCAGCCAAAATATTTCCAGGTGTGTAGATTTTCTAGCAGCTAATCAACCTAAATTTCATATGAGTTCATGTTTTATTGAGTTTCTAATCTTATTTGTATCTTTCGAAAATCATGTAGGTTGTCATAATGGATTCAGCAGTGATGCAAACCCCCACTTCGGTCGTATAGATTCCGACAATCCTCACACATAAAAACTTTAATCAAAAAAATGGTATTGGACCATGGATAACCCGAGTTCGCATTGTCCGGATGTGGCGCGAGTTGGATTTCATGAGAACCAACGATGTTACCAGCCTAGATTTTCTCCTGCTGGATGATGCCGTATGTAACAAATTGAATATGATTCCAGGTTAGGTTCTTAGATTTGAGCACTACATATGATATTAACAAAAGTACCGCAGTTTAACTTAAAGTACCAACTCATCTGTGAATCTCCCAATCTTGAAGACTCATGAATCCATCACAGGAAGTATCCACCTTGACGATCAGTTTATTTGATTTCCATTTCATATGCTTATCTTTCTCTACAATCATAATTAACTCATACGTATACTGCACTCACATGACTACCTTTACACAGAAATGCCAACTCGCACTGCGCAGGAGGCGGACCCGTGAAGCACTAGAGAAACTACGGACATTATGCCAGGTACAAACTTTATTCTTCAACATATGAAATCATTGAATACCTATGAACTGTGGTTTTCCAGTTTTATAGAGTGGTATTGCAAATCACACAGAAGGGAAGCCAACACAATTGGAAGACCCAAATGTGCCACTAAATAGAGAATCAACCACGTCGGTAAGTGAATATGGCTAACTCCTTCGTAAGTCATATTTTTCTCCCTGTCACTGATTTTCGACTCATTGAGTGCACTGACAATCCATCTTTTACACCATAGACGCCAAGCTGCACAACACATTAGGCGCAACCGTGAATTGGCAGAAAAAGCAGAGGCAAAATTTTAGGTATAAAATTTACAAGTAAAATTGTCATTTACAAATTCTATATGAAATCACTTACATGTGTCTAGGTCAGGCGCTAGGACAACATAGAAAACTGCAAGAGGCAAATTGTCATCACAATACTGAGATAACCAACCAGGTACTGAACCTATATTTGCATACAACATACAACCAAATTTGAATGCTTTTTGGATCCTCATAGTCATTCCGCAAAGGGTAGGAACCCACCCCTAAAACTATTAATTACGTACCATACAACCTTATCCATGCATTAACACCCAACTGTACGATGTATCAAATGGAATGTTACCATCTCTTTGGTTATGCCGAATTTTGTGTAGCATTTCCTGTGCTTTTATTAAGTCTTGCCTTTTCTTTTGTTCGAAATCCAAGTGAAAGTAGGCATGCGCGGATAGTGTTGTTGTCTTAGTAGATCCCCACTATACAAAGGTCGTGAGTTTGATTTCGCAATTATGATCGACGCATAACTACTCCAGATATGCTATATTCATCAATTGTTTCTTACTTTCATCTGATAAACGTCATTCCAAATCCTCAAGACACTATGAATGTCGAAACAAATATATCAAAGGAAGCTGAAACCAAGAAGGACATTGCAATTGTTGGATACTATTGGGAACAGCTACAAGCGGAATGAACACTATTTCAGGGAGTCACCAAATTTATGTAGTGGGATTAACAAGGGGGCCTACGAATGATTATGATTGTAAAATTTAAATCATGTACATGCACATATATATTTACTACGGATTTTGTTGCTTTTATTTTTTCGTTATTTTGACCTTTAATTTTTTAAATTTTGTGTTTGCGGAGATCATATGTTGATCAGCAGATGTTTCAGATTATCAAGATGTAGTTGTTTTCAAATCCAAGAATAAATGTTAGTGAATGATCCCTCTTTTGGTTTCAAATGAAAATGAAAATGTAGAGTTTGGAGAGCACACTGAGTACATATTGCAAATGTATATATTCTCTAGGAATGAAATATTAATATGAACATTAGTAACTGAAGATAAAAATGGTATTATCCAACAATAGAACTAATAAGAATGTGCAGCCTATGTCAGTGGGTGAATCAACTGTGAGATGAACCTCACAATTGGAATAAACGTTTTTGATTCTACCTGGGAGAAGTTTTCATGACTTATGACATGAACAGGCTCAGGTTTTTTTAGAACAACCAGAATGAAATCTGGCAACAACCACAATAATGGACAGAACAACTGCGTCATACATGGGAACAGTAATTTAATTGGCAATATTGTATAATTTTGGAGAATATGTACCGTTTGGAGAGCACACAGAGTACATTGTACATTTTTCTCTTTGAGGATATAGCATAAAGAAAGAAGTCAAACTCAGATGGACAATAATTTTTGCTTTTCCTCAGACAGACAGTAATTTTTGCTCTTTCTCAATGTACTTGAACAATCTGTATCAATAAATAGAGAATTGTAATTTTTGTTCTGGGGGATAGGAAACTTAAAAGAAAGATTATAAAAGGAAATTGTAAATGATTTACAGGAAATAAGACAAAAATCTAACTCAAGATACCAGACTGTCCAAACTAGCTAAGTTCGGAGGTCTCACTCAAGTTCACCTCAGCAGTTACTGTTGGATCACCTAAGAAGAAGAAAACATGAGCCTCAACTGGACCTCTATTTCATTCTCAATTTTCTTGATAGGTGTTTCCTCATAATTTTTTAATATGAATCAGCTTGAAATTTTATTGCCACCTGTTATAAAATATTGGCATGAAAAAGAGTTGGTAAGTTTTCGGCCCATAATTGGTACAGTATTCAAAATTAACCAACATCAAGACCCGTGCCGTAACGGCACGGGTTAAGACCTAGTAAGATACATAATTCACACGAAAACTCGCAAAGAAAGCATAAATACTAGATATAAAATTAGGTGTTTTAGACACCTATTAACAACTTGTTACCCTGCAACAAAAACTATCTTTTACAGAATCTGAAACCAGGGACTTACAAAGATGGATAGATCAGGAGGAGGGAGGATACTGATCCAAGTCGGAGGGTGAACATGTTAACCAATCAGGAGATTATACGATCAGCTGTAATCACCCTACAATATTTAACAAACATGTTCCATTTCAATTGTAAAATTGCACTTCAAATGGAAAACTGAGTAAGATAACAGCATCAGGTCGAAACTCTGTGAAGATGAGGGGAAAATACCCTTCAAACCAGTAGATTTTTTCGCTTCAGCCACAAAATCCAAAGTTGACAAATCTGAAATCATCCCTTCCAAGAAAATGGCACGTAACAAAATCTTGGCCAAAGACCACCGATATTCAAATTACAAATTTCAACCACTGGACCTTGATAGTTTGTATCCTGCTATGAGGGAAAAAAAAGAAGTATGAAAAATTTATGACCCATGAATTATATATTGGGTAATTAGAATATCCCCATTCGTTGTTAACGTCGGAAAGATCAATGGAAAATTCCAGAAAACATCGCCTTAAGTGTGTGTTTTCATCTTCTATTTCTCTGTATCCAACACACCATTCTTCATTAGCTCAATTTTTCTAAATACACTTGTATATGCACAAAGGAAATATGTTGAAGTCACTGAATTCATATAAAACATAAGATTACGATGTCAACAAAATATACTCATATTTTTCTTTTGGATTTACTACATATATTACTTGTACAAATCTAGCTAACACCAACAGATCATGAAATTGTTTTAGCTTTCAGGACGAAAGGTGCACGCCGATATCTTCCTTAAATTTATTAATTACAATGAACTACATATACTGTTTGCTAACATAGTACCAAAGAAAATCAAATGGATGCAAATTCAACCGAAAAACTACACCTGATAAATTGGTACAAACATTTTGATGCAACATTAGCTTATCATCTCTGATCCCACATATGTAGTGGAATTATTATCCTTTTCCCCTATGATTCTGTAATTTATTATCCACCGGTCACCGGTGACCCTAGTTAACACCATAATCACATCTTTGAAAGACATAGAACAACAATTTTCAATGTTAACTCTTGAATTTCACACAAAAAATATTTTAATAAACTAAGTAATTAAAACAAATAACAGTGACCTAAGGGTTCCCTGAGTAACACAGAAGTTACTCAAACCTCTATACCGATTATATCTAAATAGAACAAAAATGGACATGTGTTACTCAAATCTGAAATCTCAAACAACAAAACAGATTGATTGAATTAGGGGGTCCATAAATGGAACTGTGAATATAAACCTAAGAAGCATATATAAACCTTATTTGTATTCCATCACAAAAAACACTTAAATTGTATTGAAAACCTTAAATCAAAGCATATAATGGAAAAGAATACCATGAAACATATATCATTTTTGCGATTGGCCTCTGCGATTCGGATTAATATAAACAATTTCTATTACATTTTTGGTTTTAAAAGAGATAAATGGCAGCACCATCTCATTGCTTGTATATACTGAGATTAGTCCCATAATGTATGGGTTATCTGAGCTTTTGTGGTTTATAAATTTTGGACAATCCTAACTTTGCAAACCGGTTTTCGAGGTTAGTTAATAGGAAATTTGTGTTGAGTCGTTTGATAGTGCTGCCTTATACATTTTTTTTTGTTGTTACCATTTTTAGTACGTCTTCATGGCATTTTTTGATACGTGTTTTCCATATTTCTTCCTTGCATTTGTGACTATTTGGTTCTTTGGTGGTTTAAACACTCCAGCAACGAGCTCCTGTGATCGAAATATGGACTCTTCATAGGTAGAAAACTCGATTTGAAATATCTCTTTTCAAAGAAGATTCTATATCAAATGGTCAGACTATGTCTAAAAAACCGTCTCTCTTCCAACTTAATCGACTCTTTCATACTTATAATATGTCGTTACCTAGTATTCCTTCTCTTTATCATAGTATTAGAACATGTATTTGTATGTTCTTGATGTTCCACGGTTCTTTCCTACTTATTAATATCAAGATTGAACCAAAATAGAGAGATTCATTGATTGAGTGTTTAGATAACAAGAATACAATGTTTTTGATATTTTTGGATGATTACAAATGATACTACAAATGCCTATTTATAGGCTTACAAAGAGAAGAAGAGAACTATGCCTATGGAGGCTAACAACTATGCCTTTGGAGGCTAACAACTATGCTTATGGAGGATAACAACTATGCCTTTGGAGGCTAACAACTATGCCTATGGAGGCTTACCTTATATTCTTTTTTTCTAGAATAATCTACATGTTTAGAACATGTTTAGAGGTAATTCTAACACTCCCCCTCAAGCTGGTGCATATATGTCGCTCATGCCTAGCTTGCCAACAAACTTCAGAAATATTTTACTTGGAACTGCTTTAGTTAGAATATCAGCTACCTGTTCTTCCGATCTAATTCTAGGTAACTCCACGATCCCATTATCCAACTTCTCTTTAATGAAGAACCTATCTATATCCACATGTTTTGTGCGATCATGATGAACTGGATTGTGTGCAATATCACACGCCGCTTTGTTATCGTAGTATACACGAATTGGTTTCCTTGGAGGATACCCTAATTCAGTTAGCAGACGTTTTAACCACATTACTTCACAGATACCCAGCGCCATACCTCGCCATTCAGCCTCTGCACTTGATCGTGAAACAACTCCTTGTTTTTTGCTTCTCCATGTAACAAGATTACCCCCAACGAAGGTAAAATATCCTGAAGTAGACCTCATATCATCACATGACCCACCATAGTTAGAATCAGTATATGCCTCCATACTTTTGAAGTCTTGACCTTTCTTAAACAAGATCCCTTTTCCTGGAGCAGACTTCAGGTATCTTAGGATTCGAATTACCGCATTCATATGTGGTTCTCCAGGATTATGCATGAATTGACTAAAAATACTCAATTCATATGCAAGATCGGATCTTGTATGTGCCAAGTACATTAGTCTACCCACGAGCCTTTGGTATCTTCCTTTATCAACAGGTACTTGGTTGCCATCCGAACATAATTTCAAACCTGGCTCTACTGGTGTATCTACAGGTTGACATGCTTTGTCATACTGTTTCCTCCAACAAATCAAGGGCATATTTTCTTTGTGACAAGAATATTCCTTCATTGATCGAGATACTTCAATTCCAAGGAAGTATTTTAAAGAAGCAAGATCCTTCATCTGAAATTCACTTGATAGATAATTTTGGAGATCCTTTCTTTCTTCTGGATCATCTCCTGTAACTATCATGTCATCTACATATATGATTAAAGCTGTAATCTTACCTCGATTTCTTTTTAAGAATAAAGTATGACCTGAATTTTCCTGGCGATAACCAAATGCTCTCATAGACTTGGTAAATCTTCCAAACCACGCTCTCGGAGATTGTTTCAGACCATACAATGACTTGTTTAACCTACAAACTTTTCCGTTATGCAACTCTGACTCCATCATTCCTGGTGGAAGCTGCATATACACTTCTTCGGACAAATCTCCATGTAAAAAGGCGTTCTTGACATCAAATTGTTGCAATGGCCAACCCAAATTTGCAGCAAGAGACAACAAGACTCGCACTGTATTCATTTTAGCTACAGGTGCGAATGTCTCATTATAATCTACACCATAAGTCTGGCTATACCCTTTAGCAACCAATCTTGCCTTAAATCGTTCAATTTCACCATTTGCCTTGTATTTGACTGTAAAAACCCAGCGACATCCCACGACTTTCTTTCCTTCTGGAAATTCAACCATGTCCCAAGTATTATTTTCTTGTAAGGATTTCATCTCATCGATCATAGCTTCCCTCCATTTCGGATCAGATAATGCTTCCCGATTGTTAGGAATAACTACGAGATAATTGATTCACAAATGACTTATTTGATTCTGTCAGACGGTGATTAGAGACATAATTACTCATGGGATATTTAGCTTTTGATGAAATATCAGGTTCATACATAGTTTTAGGGATACCTCTATTCCGACGTTCGCAATTGTTTCTTTGCAGGTTCAAGAACATCTTCAAATAACGGTTGGATTGGGGTTGGTGATGTATCATTATCTTCTTCAACTTCATCTGCATTATCTTCTGATCCATCTGCATTATCTTCTTCAACTTCATTTATAGCTTCAATTTCACCATCTGTGTTAATTTCTTCCCCACTAACTTTCTGTTCTTTTGGAATATGAAGAACAACATCTTCTTCGATTATGTCTTCTTCATAGTCAAGAGTCTGAATTTCTTTTTCATACTCCCCCTGAAGTTCAGACTTCGAGTAATACATCACGTGTTCGTGAAACTTAACATCCAATGTGATGTACATTCGTTTAGTTGGAGTATGGTAGCACCTATACCCTTTCTGACTTGCACAGATATCCCACGAAGACACATTTTAAAGCTCGGGAGATAACTTGCTCCGTTGGTTCTTGTGTAAGTGCACAAATGCTACACAACCAAATATGCGTGGTGGCAAGTTTGGAACTGTTGGTGAAACTGTTGCCTCAGTGAGAGCTTGAAATGGTGTCTGAAAAATGATAGTCTTTGGAAGGTGTGCGGTTGATCACATATGCTTTCGCAGGTAAGAGCTTCACCCCAATAAGTTAACGGCATATGAGCTGATATTAATGAAGCACGCACAACTTCAAGCAAGTGACGGTTTTTTCTTTCAGCTACCCCATTCTGTTGAGGAGTATTAGGACAAGTTGTCTGATGAACAATACCACATTCTCTTAAATAATGTTGAAAATCGCATTTAAATATTCGCCTCCGTTGTCACTTCAAGAACTTGAATCTTTTTATTGTATTGTGTGTTGACTAATTTGTGAAACCTCTGAAATAAATTATTCACTTCATCTTTTGATTTCATCAAGCAAACCCATGTCATCCTAGTGCAATCATCAATAAAGGTGACGAACCATCGTGCGCTTCCAAGAGTGTTAACTTTAGACGGCCCCCAAACATCAGAATGAATAATCATGAATGTAATAGGACTTTTATTTAAAATTGATGGAAACAAAGTACGATGGCTTTTAGCTAGTTCACATTCTTCACATTGAAAACTAGAAACATCAACCTTTGAAAATAGACTAGGAAATAGCCTTTTTAAGTAGCCAAAAGAAGCATGCCCTAACCGTCTATGCCATAACCAAATTTGCAATTTCTCCTTCTCCCCCTGAGTACCATTCACAGCTAAAGCATTAGATAATCTTTCTGAAATTTTTGACGCCAAATCTAGATAGTAGAGCTTTCCTCTTCTAACCCCAGATCCAATCGTTTGCCGTGTTCGGATGTCCTTAAACACACAAGAATTAGGCCAAAAAATAACAACACAATGTAAGACTTTAGTAATTTGGGAAACTGATAATAGATTATAACTTAGAGAGGGAACGACTAAAACCGAATCTAGACTCAATGTATCAGTAATATTTAATGATTGTTCTCCAATTATCGGAGCCAAAGATCCATCTCATTGTGAAAACGGAGTTGTGTATGGATGTTTTAAGAGGAGAAACCTGTCTGGAATCAAAAGTCATATGGTCTGTGCAACCCGAATCAATTATCCATGAGTTATTAGGAACAACTTGCGAAACATTAAAAACCTTACCATTGGTTGTTTCCATAGCGGATGTTAGATTGCTAACCACATGTCTTTTCTGCAACGGAGTTCTTTTTCTTGGGATCGCGCTTATCCCACCAATCTGGATACCCGACAATCTCAAAGCAGTTGTCTTTGGTATGACCACGTTTATTACAATGAGTGCAGGTGGCGGACTTATCTTTAATGTTGTATTGACGACGGGTTGCCATTGCAGAAGTATCAACTTCAGTTCCTTTGTTCATTGTAGTATGCCGGACAGATTCACGTCGTACCAAAGCATAACAAGGTTCTAATTCATGTATGGGATCCTTCCTTAGAATTTCCCCACGTATTTGTTCAAATTCACTGTCTAAAACAGCAAGAAAAAATATGCACCCTCATACGTTGAACTGATTTTCGATATAGTTCAACATCTTTTTCATTTTCCATAATCACCTTATCACGGTGATCTAGCTCACTGAAGATTTCTACTAATTCCCCATAATAGACCGGGAGTGGTCTACCATTTTGCCTGGCAGAGAAAGCCCTTTGATTTAAGATATAAATTTGTAGTTCATCTGCTCCATCATAGAAAGCCTTAGAAACAGCATCCCAGATCTCACGAGCAGTAGGTAAACGAATATATCGTTTCATTATTTCTGGTGACATAGACATTAATAGCCATCTCTTGACCTTTTGATTTTCTGCGTACCATTTATCATACTTGTCATCATTTTTAGATGGAACTGGAGACGTACCTCGAATAAAGGAGATCTTCTCCTTCTCAAAGAATATGCATCTCAATGATTTGAGACCACAGATCATAATTTGATTCATCCAAAGTAATTCTCGCCTTGAACGATGACCCATCGGATTGAAAAATAATTGTGTGTCGAAGGTTTTGTGGTTTTAGAATTTTTCAGATCTGAATCTCCCATGGTTCAATACTAGATACAAGGATCCTTAACCTTGCTCTGATACCATATCAAGATTGAACCAAAATAGAGAGATTCATTGATTGAGTGTTTAGATAACAAGAATACAATGTTTTTGATATTTTTGGATGATTACAAATGATACTACAAATGCCTATTTATAGGCTTACAAAGAGAAGAAGAGAACTATGCCTATGGAGGCTAACAACTATGCCTTTGGAGGCTAACAACTATGCTTATGGAGGCTAACAACTATGCCTTTGGAGGCTAACAACTATGCCTATGGAGGCTTACCTTATATTCTTTGTTTCTAGAATAATCTACATGTTTAGAACATGTTTAGAGGTAATTCTAACAATTAATGGCCCTCTAATCATCATTTGCTATTAATAAAACGGAATCCTCTTTTCAAAAAGAAAATAAAAACACCTAAACAAGAGAAGAAAGTTGAAAAAATTAAAATATCAAAAACATGTTGCAAATTGCCTAAATCTATGGGAATTAGAGGTCATATATGTCTTTTTTTGACATGATGGCTAAAGGTCAATACCAAGCTTAGTCGGATTTGTACCATTTGGATGATCCAAATCCAATCGCCAAGATCTAATATAATTTTCATCTTATATGAAATGGTATCTACCGCGTTAATATTGGTCTAGTCTTTAACAATTTTGTTTTTACATATTTTGATATTTATAGCATGGTAGTCTCTTCTTTTTTCTTATCTTGCCTTTTATGGAGTCATGCTTAACCTTCTTAATTAATAACATTTTCCTCGTTACAGTGCTTGAAAAAAATAATTTGAACCCATCTTGTAGCCTATCTACCATTCATTGACGTGGATAAGAATGATTATTCAGACTATATCCTTTAAATTTGCAAGATTGCTAATAAAGAGTACCGAATTACTGGAAAATATATACCAAATTTCTTATAAAATAAAACACCTCTACGATGATACACTTTCAAGCAAATCGGTACCCTTACTAGTAGCCATGTGAAATTTGTTGATATCTGTGTTTGGAAACAAAACAAAACAAAATCTGGAATATCAAATTTTCAATATTATATATTTACTATTCCTCCCGTTTCAAAAAAATAGGTTAGTTTCTTTATTTAGTTGTTTAAAAAAAAAAGGCTTGTTTCCTTATTTAGCAAGTCAAATGTTATTAGTTTACTAGTTTAACCATTTAGGGACCACTTTTATTTTTTCTTTTTCTCTTAATATGAAGATGGGACCATTTCTTTTTCCATCTTCTATGTGATATCAAATCAATGAGGTCATAGATAAAGTTGGAAAAACTATGAAAAAGTGGGTATAATGATTATTTATTTTTTGTTAGAAAAATGATGTATTAATAATAAGAGAAGATTACATAGTAGAATTGAGAAATTTTGCGATATAACCCATCCATTCTCCAGAGGTTATAATGATTAGTTCTCTTAATCATTGCGCAAACCAAACAAGCCTATCATTTAGCAAGGGAGGGAGTATATATTTACTAAATCTTTCTGGTCGAGCAAACCACTCTACAGTTCAGCATTTTAGTACCTAACTTAATCGGGAAAAAACAATTATTAATTAACATGGTCAATTGATCATGCACCTTTTGCATGGTTCACACATCCCATGCAAAAGAAAAAAGAAAAAAGAAAATCAGAGTGGATTAAGGATCGGATATTTACAGTATACCAATCAAATCCGTCATATTAGTATAGTGTAGATTGGTCATGTTCTTTATGATCTTGTTATGAAACTCCATCTTCTTTGTGATGGTAGATGGCCGAGCTAGATTAATAGCCGTCATTAGTAATTACCTTACTATTTCATGGACATCTACCACCAGATCCTCTTGGGAAGTTAGTGCATGAAGATGGTGTACGAGGGTTCGGAACTGTTCTTTGCAAGGACTGCGGATGAATTACAAGCTCAATCTTGTTTCTATTTTCAACCTCGTCAGTTTTCTGATTCATATTTTCATTATCCTCAAGACTACCAGCAATGTTCATGGTCGTCATGGTACTCGACGGACAATTACAAGTGTTACCTCTACCAGGGAGATTAGTGCACGGAGAAGGTGAACGAGGATTCTGAAGTGTCCTGCTTTGTAATGACTGCTGATTGATTATAAATTCAAGCTGATTATTCGAGTCGATAACTCCTTCTTTTCTGTTTTCATCAATAGCAAATATCTATCTTCTCGTAATATCCTCATCCCTTTAACATGTTGGGAACTGTTGATGAAAAATAAAATGGATAAAACAACAAATACGATTACGTTGAAAACATATCTTCTTTCTTTGATTAGACCCATGTTCGTGAATGACAAGAAAATGAATTGTATTTTTGTTGGGCTATCCCTCCTTATGGGTCCAACAAGTATGGCTTCCCCTTAACAAATGGAAGGAGCTATCTAGCAGTTGTCTTGTTATGTTTATAACAAGTGAAAACATCCAGGAGATGTTTCATTCGAGCTCTTCTTGTTTTGAAGAAGAAAGAGAAAAAGAGGAAGAAGAAAAGAGAGTGAGTGAGGTAGAGAGATTAAACCACCAATTTTTGGTGAGATTGAAGCATCTTGAAGAGAAGGAGAAAGGGTTCTTAGCTAAGGATCTTTTTGGTTGTTTTGGTGGAGAATTGATTGATCAATTTCCACATCTCTTCAAAGGGGGAAAAATCTAGGGTTTGTCAAACCCTAGTAGTAAGTATCTCAAATCACTTCTTATTCTTAAATTGATAGTGAATCTCATATTATATATGAATGAATTGTTGATCCATCCTTAGGGGTGAGTGTAATTAGGCAAATTGATATCCAAGTGCTATAGGCACCTTGAGGTTGTTGTTATCCCAAAATTTGGGAGAATTGTGTGTAACCCATTATTGTTATAGTGGAAGATTTGCCCGTGGTTTTTTACCCTTCACCTTGGAGGGGTTTTTCCACGTAATTGCCGGTGTTGTGTGATTGCTTCTATATCGTCATAGTTCGTGTATTTCCGCATTGTGTTTCATTGCTCGTGTAGGTTTCGTATTGCGCATAGCGGCTCGGATTTCGTAAGCCTCCCCCAACAAGTGGTATCAGAGCTTTTGGGTTGAGCTAATATTGTGCAATGGAGGAAGCTAGCACTAGTAATAGAATGGTCAATTTGACCGGTGAGAACTTTGTCATATGGAAGGCGAAGATGGAAGACTGGTTATATTGTAAAGATCTCTATGGTCCAATAGAGAGTAAGGGAGTAAGGCCTGAGGCGACAAGTGCAGAAGATTGGAAGGTTACTAATCGAAAAGCAGTTGGTTATATTCGTCAGTGGATTGATGATAGCATTTTTCATCATGTGGCTAGTGAGACACTAGCATATCCTTTGTGGACCAAGTTAGAGGATATATATGATCAGCAGTCTCCTTGTGAAAATGCTCTTCTATTCAAAAATCTTGGAAAGCTGTGTTACAAGGAAGGGAGTTCAATGGCGCAACATTTAAATGAAATGAAGGGTATCATGAATCAGCTTACATCTATGGACCTCAAAATTCCTGAAGAGGTTCAAGCTTATTTGTTGCTAAATACTTTACCAGACATTTGGGAGCCATTGAGGAATTGTCTCAGTTATTCTGCTCCAGACAAGAAGTTGAACATGACTGTTGCAACTAGCAGTTTGCTGAGTGAAGAATAGAAGAAGGTCACTAGACTCATCTCATTCAGAAGATCTTGTGACAGAAAATCGGGGTAGAAGAAAAGACAGAAGACAAGTTGGCCGTAGAAAGTCAAGGGGTAAATTAAAGTCCAGAAAGGAAGTTGAATGTTGGAACTGTCATACGAGAGGTCATTATTCAAATGAATGCAGGAAGCCGAAGCAAGAACACAAGAAGGGGAAAGGAAATGATAACCAAGACAATGGTGTTGCAAAGATCATGTGACAAATGATGATATCATTGTATTCTCAGATTGTAATGATGTTTGTGTGAGTTTTGCAGGTTCTGATTCAGAATGGATAGTTTATTCAGGTGCATCTTATCATGCTACTCCTCATGAAGATGTATTTACCTCCTACAAGGCTGGTGATTTTGGGTCAGTCAGAATGGGAAACAGTGGTGTTGCGAAAATTATAGGAATGGGTGATGTGAAGGTTGAGACCAGTGTTGGTTGTACGTTGGTTCTCAGAAATGTGTGACATGTACCGGATCTTCGTTTGAATCTAATGTCACCAGGAGTGTTAGATGATGAAGGGTACAACAATAACTTGGGTGATGGGAAATGAAAGCTAAGCAAAGGCTCCATGGTTATTGCAAGAGGCAAGAAGTGTGGCACATTGTACAAGACACAAGTGAAGGTGTTGAAAGGTGAGTTGAATGCTGTTGACAAAGATTCAATCTCCGATCTGTGGCATAGAAGACTTGGTCATCTTAGTGAGAAGGGAATTCAAATCCTCACCAAAAGACAAGTTTTGCCAAATGCCAAAGGTATGCAATTGGGTAAGTGTACTCATTGTTTAGTTGGTAAACAAACTAGAGTCTCTTTTCATAAAGCTTTACCCAAGCGCAATTCTGGTATTATTGATCTTGTTCATTCTGATGTATGTGGACCTTTAAGGGTCAAAACACTTGGTGGTGCTGTTTATTTTGTTACTTTCATAGATGATGCTTCAAGGAAGGTTTGGTCATATGAAATCAAGACCAAAGATGATGTTGTTCCTGTGTTCAAGATGTTTCACAGCATGGTGGAAAGAGAAACAGGTAGAACCTTGAAATGCCTTCGTTCTGACAACGGGGGAGAGTACATTGGGCCACTTGAAGTGTATTGCAAGAGCATGGGTATACGTCATGAACAATCAGTGCCGAAGACTCCACAACATAATGGTGTTGCAGAGAGGATGAACCGCACTATTCTTGAGAGAATAAGGTGCATGTTATCTCATTCCAAGTTGCAGAAGCATTTATGGGGTGAAGCAATGAATACTGCTGTGTATTTGATCAATCGATCTCCTTCAAGACCGCTAGATGGAGAAGTAGCGAGAAAAGTATGGAGAGACAAAGAGCCTACTTATGATCACTTGAAAGTGTTTGGTTGCAGGTCATTTGTTCATATCCCAAAAGATCAGAGATCAAAGCTTGACGACAAATCAAAGCAGTGTGTGTTCCTAGGCTATGGAACAGAGAAGTTTGGTTACAGATTTTGGGATCCAGTTGAGAAGAAGGTTATCAGAAGTAGGGATGCAAAGATTCCTTGAAGACCAGACAATTGAAGACTTTGAGAAGATTGAGATGCCAAAGCTTCAAGATGATATGACCTTGGATCCAAATCCAGTTGTTCCTACTCTTGAACAACATGATGATGATGTTGATGATAATGGAAATGAAGATGAAGCTCATGAAGATGTTCCAGTGGGTGATGTTGAGCAAGAAGTGCAGCAACAACAATAACCATAAGATGAGTTGAGAAGATACAGCAGGACCAGATTACCTTCAACAAAGTATCCACCACATGAGTATGTGATGCTCACAGATGCAGGTGAACCAGAGTCTTATGAAGAAGCTCTTAGTGTTCCTGAAAGTCAGAAGTGGTTGAAATCCATGAAAGAAGAGGTTGGCTCTTTAGATGAGAATGACACTTTTGATTTGGTTGACAAGCCTGAGAACCAGAAAATTCTGAAGAACAAGTGGGTGTACAGAATCAAGACTGAAGATGGTAACTCACAACCAAGGTACAAATCACGCTTAGTTGTGAAGGGTTATGAGCAGAGAAAGGGTGTTGACTTTGAAGAGATTTTCTCACCGGTGGTTAGATTTTCTTCTATTCGGGTTGTCTTGGCAATAGCCGCTAGTTTGGATCTTGAGATAGAACAACTAGATGTCAAGACAGCATTTCTTCACGGTGAGTTGGAGGAAGATTTGTATATGGCACAACCCGAGGGTTTTGAAGTCAAAGGCAAAGAGCACATGGTATGCAAGCTAAAGAAGAGTCTTTATGGTTTGAAGAAAGCTCCAAGAAGATGGTACAAGAAGTTTGAATCGTTCATGAAGGAACATGGGTACAAGAGGACGGCTTCAGATCATTGTGTATTCATTCAAAAATTTGCTGATGGTGATTTTCTTACTCTTTTGTTATATGTTGATGACATGCTTATTGTTGGCAAAGATAAGAAAAAGATTGACAGGTTGAAGTCATATCTGAGCAAGTCTTTTGCTATGAAAGACTTGGATACAACAAAGCGTATTCTTGGCATGGAGATCACTCGTGATAGGAAGGCGAGGAAGTTGTGGCTATCACAAGAAAGCTACATTGAGAAGGTGTTGTAAAGATTTAATATGGACAAGGATGAGCCGGTAAGTTGTCCACTTGCAAACCATTTTAAGTTATCTCGTGATCAATGTCCTGTGAATGATGTTGAGAAACGGAAGATGGAGAAAATTCCTTATGCGTCCGCAGTTGGTAGTTTGATGTATGCAATGGTGTGTACAAGGCCGGATATAGCTCATGCAGTTGGAGTGGTAAGCAGATTTCTATCAAATCCCACTATGGAGCATTGGGAAGCAGTGAAATGGATACTACGGTATTTAAGGGGTACTTCTAATATGTGTTTGTGCTATGGAGGTGACAAGCCAGAGTTAGTTGGTTACACAGATTCAGATTTGGCAGGTGCTCAAGACAGTCTCAAGTCTACATCGGGTTACTTATTTACCTATGCAGGGGGAGCCGTGTCTTGGCAATCCAAGTTACAAAAATGTGTGGCATTGTCTACTACAGAGGCATAGTACATTGCGGCTACAGAGAGTTGCAAGGAGATGATATGGATGAAGAGGTTTGTTAGAGAACTCGGTGTGAAGCAACAGAGGTTCATCGTTTACTGTGACAGCCAGAGTGCCATCCATCTCAGCAAGAATTCGAGTTTTCACTCGAGGTCCAAGCACATCAATATTAGGTATCAGTGGATACAAGAAGTTCTCGAGGAGAAGGTCTTGTATATTGAGAAGATCCATACAGATGACAACGGTTCTGATATGATGACAAAGTCGCTACCAAAATACAAGCATGTGTATTTCTGCAGCAGGGCAGGTTTGGTGGTGACGGATACCTTGCCATAAGTCGTGAGGGGGAGATTGTTGGGCTATCCCTCCTTATGGGTCCAACAAGTCTGCCTTCCCCTTAACAAATGGAAGGAGCTATCTAGCAGTTGTCTTGTTATGTTTATAACAAGTGAAAACATCCAGGAGATGTTTCATTCGAGCTCTTCTTGTTTTGAAGAAGAAAGAGAAAGAGAGGAAGAAGAAAAGAGAGTGAGTGAGGTAGAGAGATTAAACCACCAATTTTTGGTGAGATTGAAGCATCTTGAAGAGAAGGAGAAAGGGTTCTTAGCTAAGGATCTTTTTGGTTGTTTTGGTGGAGAATTGATTGATCAATTTCCACATCTCTTCAAAGGGGGAAAAATCTAGGGTTTGTCAAACCCTAGTAGTAAGTATCTCAAATCACTTCTTATTCTTAAATTGATAGTGAATCTCATATTATATATGAATGAATTGTTGATCCATCCTTAGGGGTGAGTGTAATTAGGCAAATTGATATCCAAGTGCTATAGGCACCTTGAGGTTGTTGTTATCCCCAAATTTGGGAGAATTGTGTGTAACCCATTATTGTTATAGTGGAAGATTTGCCCGTGGTTTTTTACCCTTCACCTTGGAGGGGTTTTTCCACGTAATTGCCGGTGTTGTGTGATTGCTTCTATATCGTCATAGTTCGTGTATTTCCGCATTGTGTTTCATTGCTCGTGTAGGTTTCGTATTGCGCATAGCGGCTCGGATTTCGTAAGCCTCCCCCAACAATTTTACCCTTTTGACGATTGTTTGTTGATGATACGAGAGAAAAATGAGATTTAAGAGGTTAAGTCTTAGCTCTTTCTTTATTTATGTTTTCTTTCTTGGAGATGGTTAATTATGATAGGGAAAATATAGGGTTTATGATGATATATTTTAGCTCTCTCTATATATTTTTTTGGTTAATTATGATGATGTTGGATAATGAGATATGTGGGGAGTATTTATAGGATTTTGTCATTTGAGCTTTAAAATGTTGACTTGGCCAAAGATAACGTTTTTGAGAAAAGAATGTGGGATGTGTAAAGTTGAATTGGTATTAGGATTTCAAATTTGAACCTTGACTGAATGTCTCATATAATAAATCCGGAAAATGGGTCATATGACCATAGGCCATAAAGGTGTGTGAGTAATGGACTTGTAAAATATAGGTTT
This sequence comes from Papaver bracteatum, assembly GCA_023529315.1. Lineage (NCBI taxonomy): Eukaryota > Viridiplantae > Streptophyta > Magnoliopsida > Ranunculales > Papaveraceae > Papaver > Papaver bracteatum. The sequence continues at coordinate 1,127,683 of JAJJWX010003730.1, read as the reverse complement.
GGGTGAAAAAGACATGGGAAATATTAGTCATATATAGCCTTTGTTTTAAGCTTTATTCTTTTTCTTATCCCTTTCTCTCTCTTATTTATTTTCTCTCTCTACAATTAAAATTAATCGCGAGAAAAGTCATAACTTCCGGAATATAAGTCTGATTTTAATAAAATTTATATTTTTGGAAAGGGCTCGAAAATCTCAACAAAACAAGATCCATTGTTGATATGAAATTCGAAAAAAAAATTTATTTCGAACCGAACCGAGGATATATTATGCACCCAGGTGCAACTTAGCCAAAATTTATTTACTATAAAAATATGCATTATGCACCCAGGTGCAACTTGACCAAAATTTATTTACTATAAAAATATGCATTATGCACCCAGGTGCAACCTGGCCAAAAACATTTTTCATATAAGAATCAAGAAAATATGCATTATGCACTCGGGTGCAACCAGCCAAAATTTATTTTCTATAAGAATATGCATTATGTACCGAGGTGCAACCTGGACAAAATATTTTTTTCAATATAAATCAAAAAAGTATACATTATGCACCCGGGTGCAACCAGAGCAAAACTTATATCCTACTAAAATATACCTTATGCATTTCGGGTGCATCTTGTGTATTTCGTGGATAAATTTAGGTTATCCTACTAATCACCTACAATTTATTATGCATAACCGAAATCGCTAGTTCATGATCTCGAGCAATAAATCCAGCACCATTATCATCACATTCACCATTAAAACATCAACCAAATGCAAGTATTATAAAACAAAAATAAGAGTAATGACAAAAAGTTCAAAAAAATATACATTATGCATTCGGGTGCATCTAGACCAAAACCACAAAATATACATTATGTACTCGAGTGCATCTTGTGTATTTCGTGGATAAATGTATCCTACTAATCACGTCGAACTGATGACAATAGCAATTCCCTTATCACAAAATGCTAAAGTTATGTAAATTTGGTACAAAATGCACGATTCAATGGCATCACCAATTGGTCCATTGGCGCTGTGAAAATCTCTGTACACATCCATCTCTTTACCACTCAAATTGAACAAATAAAGTACCACGAACTGCAATATCGACCCAATCTTGGATTACATACAAAACCTGCAAAACAATCGATGCCAAAACCGTAATTTGAACTCAATTTCAGTTCAAGTGAAGAACCCCAAATCTGTTGTTGTAAAAACCTTCATTCGAATCTCAATAACAGCCCATACTACCACAGCTATAGCACTTTCAATCCTTAATAAAAATGTTTGAAACAATTATTTTTTTGGCTTTCTCGCAAACACCTTTAGTGCATTCTGCAAGTGATTTAAACATGCACTTGGTGGTGATTATAAACGTGTATATTCTCCTTTCCTGCACAAATTTAATTCCATTACAAACCCATATCTCTATCATCATTTAACATTCATGAGCTCTCGGAAAAATCATCTTTCAAAACCACATCCAGCAACAAACAAATCACAAATCCAATCCAGCAACAAACAATCCACATCGAGCAACAAAAAAATCACAAATCAATTCAAAAGAAAACTCCTCTAATTAATAGGACGAAATCAAATCAATAAGGTGTTTACCTTCGACTTTGGCTCCATTAAAAGATTTTCTTTGAGTCGGTTAAGAATCGTTTCTTTTCCGTTTCTTTTTCAGTGAATTGATTAGTAAGTTTTTAATCTCAAAGATTCAATCGAACTCAAGGATGAGCTTTTAATCCTTACTGTTCATCCGTGAAAATCATTGTCAGCAGTTCAGTTTCATGATTGACTACTCTCTTCTTACGCATCCATCTCTAATATCAGTTCCGGTGAAAACAGAAGGGTAATTTAGTCTGAAAATTTAAAAATAGTTACACGTTTTGGGCGAAATACCCGATTATGTCCATTAGAACAGTATATTAAGATATTTGGATATTAGAACTGTACTCAAAGTTTACATGTCCATTAGACACGGGAATTCAAATTCAAGGGCTAATAGACCAAAAAACTGATAATAAATCAAAATACACGGATCCTTGAGCAGAATTTTGTTCTACCAACCAAACAACAGAACAGATAGATTTGAGTTATGCTTCAAAAAAAAAAAAAAAAAGATAGATTTGAGTTCTTTTGTTGCATGCAAAGATGTAACCCACGCAAGAAGCGGGTGCCCTGGGAAGTTGGATCACTCATGATCGAAGGTAAAAATGGGCAAACAAACAAAAAAAAATTGTGCGAGATCGACAAAAGATGATAAGATACCATTAGTTTGGGAGTTTGTGTGGAAAACCGATAAACAAATCTTTACAAACCAGTGGTAACTCGTGTAGTTTCACCCGCTAGCCCTGTATTTCATTAACTTCACTAGAAACCATTCGACCGAACACCATTCATTTTTAGTCAAATATTCTTCATGCCCCGTGAGTTAGCGGCTTTACTATGGTCATGCCTGTTGATGATACTCTTGGATTGCAGAGTTCGAGAGTGCAGCACAGGGAAGCACAACACTGTTTTCTGTAACGGTTGACTTTGATTAATTTTCAGCAGCGCTATTAAGCAATTACCAACGATTTTCTTTTTCGTATATGCATGAAAGTAGTGTTATAAATGCACTTTTAAAGTACTACGTACTTTGAATAATAACAAATCATTTTACCAAAAAAAAAAACAACAAATCGAATTTTTTTAACAACAAATCGGAATTTTTCAAGAAAAAGAAAAGTTCAACTCACAAGATTAACGGAAGTCGGACAAAAAAAAAAATCAAAAATTAGGCGCAACTTAATTGGATGTTTAAACTTTGCCGGGGAAAAGAGACACACCAGTCACCAGTTCAAGAAAGCAACTATATACGGTAACAGTCCTCAAAAGTCAACATAAGCAGTGTGGCTCCTGGAGTGCTTATTTACTACTCCCTTCCTACTGCATATAGAATTAGGTGATTAAGAAACTTTATTGATTTTATAAATTTTTATATTTTTTTCTGTTTTCCTCTAAATTATATTTTTAATATTAGATACATACACTCAATTAAAAGTAAAAATCAGTTTTGAAATTTGGACTCTTCTTATATAGTGATATAGGGAAAAATGAAAATTTTACCTATATAATAGGGGTCTTGTTAACTTGTATACCCGTATACATGTTAAGGTTCATTAAAACAACAATATCTTGCATTGGAAACAAGATTTGTTTGTTTTATTGTATTGAAAACATCAATTCTTTGCATTGGGAACATAAATTGTTGTTTTTAGTGTAAGAAAAACCAATTTCCAAAGAAATAAAATAATTATTTATTAAAAATTAACATGTATACGGGTATACAAGTTAACAAAAGCCATATAATAGTTACGAAGGGGGTAAGAAATTTATGAAAGATAAAAACTCATTCTCGAGTTCACAAAACCCTTTACATAAGTTATGACCTTTGGGATGTTGCGTCATTGCACGGATTTGCTAACCTTATTTTTGGACCTACAAAACACGGTTGAATGTTGTGTGTCTATATATTCGTTGAACAAATGACTACATGTTATATATGCATCCGCTAGACAATATGCTGGATATGCATGTAATGAAAATGGTTGCAAGCATAAAATAAAATAAAGGATTAGCTTTTTGGCGACATAAGGTTCTATGTATATCTCCAGAAAGATAAATGTATGCGTTTGAAATCTCCAGAAAATAAATGTATGCATTTGAAAAATTGATCTATGGTTCGAAAAATAGAGCATATATATATATTTTTTTTATCGGTAAATTAAATTTAAAAATGGAGCATATATATATATATAAACATGGCCACATGATATGCGTGCATCTACTGAAAAAATGGATACATGCTATTTATGCATCCATCAAAAATTGTTTATGCCCGTAAAAACAAACATCTTCCATATTTTCCTACAAATTAAATTGTTGATAAAAGTTTTTACTCTGTGTAATCGCTTCAAAAACTGTAGAATATATATATATGTAAGTCCAGTCCGTATGTATATTCAAGTCCATGTACTTAGAAGTCCATTACATCTTGTAACCCTAATACGGGTGTATACAACACTATAAATATATGCCTCATAAACCTAAGAAGGTTAAGAGAGCTTTCATAATCGTTCATGGTATCTAGAGCCAGAACGATCTCTCTATCTAAAACTCTAGCCTCAAAAACTTTTCTTCTTCACAAACCCTAGCCTCAAAAACTTTTTCTTATTCTTTACCAACCCTAATCTTCAATCTTTTTCTTCACATAACCCTATTCTAATCTTCTCTGATTATTTTTCTCCTCTGACGAAAAGCAACCTTCGGTGAATAGTATTTTCGTGAACAGCGACGTCGGTGAATAGTATTTTCGTGAACAATAACGCCAGTGAATAGTGACGTCGGTGAATAGTATTTTCGTGGCCATTGTTTCTGAAAACCCTAGTTTCAAAAAAAAAAAAAAAACTCAAAGAACACGATCCTTTTCTTCGTTCTCCCACCATGTCAACTATATCGCAAACGAGTCCAGCTATCTCTGAAGTCGGATCTCCAACCATTGCTGTTTCTGCGTCTGTTAGTATTGGTTCTCTTATGTCATCCTCTGACAAAGCACCGCATCTTCCTTCTTCTACCAAAATCGTTCATCTGGACAGAACTAATTACCTCCTCTGAGAATCTCAAATTGTTCCCATTCTGAAATCTCAACGTCTTTACAAATATCTTGAAGATAGCTATGAGATACCATCAAAAGATCTTACTGATTCGGTCACTGAAGAAAAATCCACAAACCCTGCTTATGAAGAATGGGAAGTTATTGATCAAACCATCATCTCTTGGATAAATTGCTCTCTTACAGATCCCTTAAAAGATGAATGTGTTCGTCGTAGAAATTCTCGTGCAATATGGAAATATCTTCGTAGCACTTATGCAACTATTAATCCAGCTCGTATTCTTCAACTCAAAGCTAATCTCTCGACAATCCAAAAGGGTAACTTATCTATCTCTGAATATATATTGAAGATTAAAGAAATATCAGACTCTTTAGTCGTTGTCATGCAACCTGTTTCTGATCTTGAGCTTGTATCTACAACTCTACGTGGCTTGGGTGCTGATTGGAGCAATATTTACACTGCGGTTATTGCTCGAACCTCCTTACCAACGTTCACTGAGTTGCATGCCTTTCTTCTTCACCACGAATCTCACCTGCAATACCTGCAGAATCTTCAAAATAATGTCTCTGAGCTTCAATAACCAACAGCTTTCTTTGCTGGTGCTCCTTCTTCTGGTCGTGGACGATCATCCTACAACAACTCTGGTAACTCTTCCGGTGGCTTCTCTCGTGGTCGTGGTTCCTACAATAATTATGGTGGTTCGTTTCGTGGACGAGGTGGTGGCTCAGGACGTGCTAAATGGAACAATGGTGGTCGTAATACTTGGAATGGTGGTCGTGGCAACTGGAACACTGGTGGAGGATCTAATAATTATTCTCATGGCAACTGGCAATCTAATGGCTTTGGCCGAGGGAACAATGGAGGTTTTCAACCTCATAATGGCTACAACATACCATATGGTCGTGGGAATTGGTCCTCAAATCGTGGAAACAATGGAGTACCATCTGTACTTGGTCCATATCCACAGACTACCATCACCTGTCAGTGGTGTGGTGATACTGGACATACCGCTCAAAGTTGTGCTCGTCTCACTCAAGCACATACTATTGATTTACCTCAGTCTTTTTCGGCGATGCATGTTCAATCTATGCCGTATGAAAATCATTGGTTTGCTGATACAGCTGCATCTGCTCATATGACATCTGATGCTTCTCAGATGATGAATCGGGTGGATTATAACGGTAATGATAAAGTACTTGTTGGTAATGGTAAACTTTTACCAATTTCAGGAATTGGTGATATCACTCTTACCTCTTCTGCATCAAAGCTACCTTTGAAAAATACTCTTCATGTTCCTTCTATTGCCAAGAATTTTGTTTCTGTTGGCCAGCTCACACGTGATATTGATTGTGTGTTTGTTTTTGACCGTGATGGTTTTTGCATTCAGGATCGACGAACGGGAAATCCTCTGTACACGGGCAAGAATGAAGCTGGCATGTATCCACTCTCTTGCAGTACTCTCTCTCTCTCGTTTACAACAACTATCTACCTCAGCCTTTTCTGCTACATCTATTGGTGTTCGTGCTAGTCCATCTGTTTGGCACATGCGTTTAGGTCATCCGAACAGTAATATTTACCTTTCTCTTAAGCATAATAAGTTTTTATCTTTAGATTCTACTTCATCTTCTATTCCGTCTGTATGTTCTAGCTGTGTTGGTGCCAAACATCATCGTCTCCCTTTTCAGTCTCGCACATCTTATTCGAATAAAATTGGTTCCATTATTCATTCTGATTTATGGGGTCCTGCGCCTTTTCAATCTAATTATGGTTTTCGATATTTTTTGCTATTTGTGGATGAATGCTCACGCTTCACTTGGATTTATTTTTTGTCCGAAAAAACTCAGGTGTTTAATTGCTTTTTAAACTTCAAAACCATGGTTGAAAAACAATTCTCCACATCCATTCTTGTTCTGCAAACTGATGGTGGAACTGAGTATGCTGATCCTCTAAAAACATATTTGCATGTGAATGGAATTCAAAGTCGTTCTTCGTGTCCTAACACACCTCAACAAAATGGTTTAGCTGAACGAAAAATTCGACATATCACTGAAACTGGCCGTGCATTGATGTTACAAAGTGGTCTTCCTGAACATTTTTGGGCTAAATTTTATGCTACAGCCACTTATTTAATAAATCGACTTCCAACACCATCTTTGTCGAATACTTCTCCTTACTTTGTTGTGCATCATCGTTCTCCTCCTTATGATTTTTTGAAGGCTTTTGGTTGTCGTTGTTATCCTCTTTTGTCTCATTTTCGTCACAACAAGTTACAACCAAAAACTCTTCCATGTGTGTTTATTGGTTATAGTGATCGGCATAAGGGTTATAAATGTTTAAAAGTCCATAGCAATCGTGTCTACATCTCTCATCATGTTGTTTTTGATGAATCTGTTTTTCCATATCCTGTTGATGTTGGTGTTGATCTTCATCATAAATCCAAAACTCCAGCCACTCACACTCTTCTTACTTGGCCTAATACAGTTGCGGATACTCACCTTCCTTTGTCTCCAACACATCCACCTATTTCTCCTTCCCCTACATTTCCTTCGTCTTCACTTTCCACTACTTCTATCACTCCTGCCTTGCTGGATTCTCCTAGTATCACCTCTCCGTTATTTGGATCTTCGCCTTCACAATCTCTTGTAGCTTCTTCTCCTACACCTGTGTTATCTGTGTCGCCTACTTCTGATTCGCCAGCATCGCCCGGTGTTCACGAGCTCCCACAGTCGACAACTAACGTACATCCTATGGTTACCAGATTAAAGGATCACACAATTCAGCCGCGCAGTTTTAAGGGATGTTTCTCCCCAAGGTATCTTGTGATGCACTGTTTCCTATCTCAATATGATTTTCTACCTGCTGAACCTACGAGTTTTACCATTGCATCTAAATCTCCGGAGTGGTGGGATGCTATGCTAGATGAAATCAATGCTTTACTTCGTAATCGCACTTGGTCGTTGGTACCTTGGCGTCCTGGAATGAACATAGTTGGCAGCAAATGGGTTTATCGTGTTAAACAGAAATCAGATGGCTCTCTTGATAAGCGAAAAGCTCGATTGGTTGCCAAGGGTTACTCTCAACAGTACGGCATTGATTATGATGAGACTTTTAGTCCCGTTGTAAAACCAATCACTATTCGATTGGTTCTTAGTTTAGCGGTTTCTTCTTCTTGGCCTATCAAGCAACTAGATGTCAAAAATGCTTTTCTTCATGGTTCTCTTGATCAGGAGGTTTATATGGCTCAACCTCAGGGATTTGTTGATCCACGGTTTCCTAATCATGTATGTTTACTGCACAAAGCTCTTTATGGCTTAAAACAGGCACCTCGAGCTTGGTATCATCGTTTTGCTTCATTTTTGATCCATCTGGGGTTCAAGTCATCTCAGTCCGATCACTCAATGTTTATCAAGAAATCGTGCTCAGGTATTATTATCCTCTTGTTATATGTTGATGATATCATTGTGACTGGTAGTGACACTAAAGGTATTCAATCCTTACTGCCAACACTTCAAACTGAATTTGCGATGACTGATATGGGCGATTTACATTATTTTTTGGGATTGGAAGCTACTCGTACTTCATCTGGTATTGCTCTAACTCAAAACCGGTACACTATGGATCTCTTAAAGAAAGTGGATCTCACGGATCTCTAAGTTACACTCTGATGATGATGCTTTGTTTCCTGATGCAACCTTGTATCACAGTTTGGTTGGGGGCTTACAATATCTTAACATGACACGGCCTGATATTACATACGTTGTCAATCAAGTTAGTCAGTTTATGCACCGACCCACCAAAACTCATTTCATGGCTGTTAAACGCATTCTAAGGTATCTCAAGGGAACCTTAGGTCATGGTATTTGCTTCTGGCGTGACTCTACCTTGCAGCTTACAGCTTACTCGGATGCAGACTGGGGAGGTGATCCCGACACTTCTCGATCAACCTCAGGTCATTGTGTATTCTTGGGCAACAATCTTGTCTCCTGGGTTCTAAAAAGCAACCTATTGTTTCCACCAGCAATACTGAAGCTGAGTATCGTGCCCTGTCTTCTACATCAGCTGAACTCATTTGGATTGGATATCTTTTAAATGATCTAGGTATATCCTTGCCGCAGTCTCCTACACTCTATTGTGACAATATTAGTGCTACTTACTTGGCTATGAATCCAATTCAACATTACCGTTCCAAACATATTCAGATTCACTACCATTTTGTTCGTGAACGGATTGCATCTGGTCTTCTGCACCTACGGTATATTTCCACTGAGCATCAACTAGCAGACTTGTTTACTAAGGGTTTGTCCTCAACCAGGTTTCTTTATCTATGTAACAAGCTTTCGCGTTGCTTACCACCGCGTCCAGCTTGAGGGGGGGTGTAGAATATATATGTAAGTCCAGTCCGTATATATATTCAAGTCCATGTACTTAGAAGTCCATTATGTCTTGTAACCCTAATACGGGTGTATACAACACTATAAATATATGCCTCATAAACCTAAGAAGGTTAAGAGAGCTTTCATAATCGTTCAAAAACTTTTCATGGGGATATGATTCGTACAATTTCAAAGCACGATTCATCAGATTTTTTTTTTTTTTTTTTTTTTTTGCATCATTGAGAAATATTAAAATGTGGATCATGTTCACCTGACACAGAATTTTTTTAAAGATAGGCTGAGTGGCCTGTTAATGTAACAAAGATTGAAATGGTTTGATAGTTAATTCTCAGTTGGTGTCGTGGGTTGGCAGAAAATATCAGTGTATTTGGTATGAATTAAGAGGAAAAACAAGAAGAAAACAACTCCTCTCGACTCTCTGTGTCTTAAGTAAACATTAATCGTTACACCTAAAAGATGAGTCTTAGAGAATGAGAACTATGCCTCCTTTTTCGAAACTTAGGTATTATAGTCACAGGTGAATGTCACATTAACCTAATCTAAATATTCTTTGGCTCTAAAATAAACCTAATCATATGACAACGACCTTGCAAAGAAAAGTTGGATATAAAAATGAATATATACCATAATAAACATATTCTGCTTTAGGTTTTGATGTTTTCCGCTTTTGTTTTTCTTCTTTCTATGATAACACGTCTACTATTTGGTGTGTTATATGTCAACAGATACAGTCGTTCCATAAGCTATGAGGCCATATGCGCTACAAAAACCACATGAGCGCATTTCTGTCCAAAGATCTATGTTACGCAGTGCTCATGTTCACAACAGCCATATTATATTGTGTTTTCATTGCAAATTACTGTCCATAAATAGCCACTACATTTGGAGGTCAAACAGTCAAACAGAAATCAAATCCTCTTCAGCTGTTCAGCATCAATATTTCATCCGCTTTAAAGATACTTCAAGTTTTTGCTCTCAGTATCCAGAAACAACACACACAGCTAGATTGTTAGCATGGGTTCATTGGGTTCATTGGTTTCTTGTGATCAAGAAGAAGTGTTGATTCAAAATGTTTGTGAGATTTATGACAACCTATCAACCTTACAAAGCCTCAAACCGTCAAAAGATGTTGACACTCTTTTCACTCGACTTGTCCTAACTTGTATGCCACCATCTCCAATTGATGTGACCAAATTACCAGGAAGTGTCCAAGGAATCCGTTCCAAACTCATTCGTCTCTGTGGAGAAGCCGAAGGTCTCTTAGAATCTCACTTCTCAGCCTTGCTAGGTTCTTACAGTATCCCACTTGATCATATAAGCATCTTTCCGTACTACACCAATTACATCAAACTTGGCCGTCTTGAGTATACTATAATGAGCAATTATATCACAAATCCAAACCCAAGTGACATCGCTTTCATCGGATCCGGACCCCTCCCTCTCACGTCGATAGTATTGGCTTCAAACCACCTGAAAACCACTACGTTTCACAATTATGATATCGACAGATCAGCCAATGCTCTGGCTTCTAGCTTGGTTGCTGCAGATCCTGACTTGTCCGAGCGAATGTTATTTCATGATACTGATATCATGGATGTTACTACTGGTTTAAGCAACTACGAAGTTGTCTTCTTAGCGGCTTTGGTTGGTTTGAACAAAGAAGATAAACGCAAAGTTATTGATCATCTAGCTAAGTACATGGCACCAGGGTCATTACTAATGTTGAGGAGTGCTCATGGTGCTCGTGGTTTTCTATATCCAATTGTTGAGCCTAGTGATTTACCAGGTTTCGAGGTTCTTGCTGTTTTTCATCCGATGGACGACGTAATAAACTCGGTGATTGTTGCACGTAAGAGTAAGAGTAAGTACCAGTACTAGTTCCTGGAGTTGTTGATTTGTGAGAATTTGGATTTGTTTTTCTTCAACATGTGAAAGTGAGAAAATGAGAAAATGTTCACTTCAATAAAAATTCCTACCATGGATGTTGTGAGTGTGAGGTGTAAATCTCATTTTGGTTCAATAAAATTATGCTTGATATGTCTTTGGATGGTTTCCAGTGCCGCTTTCTTTGGTTAATAAACCTGTTGTTCATCTGCTTCTGGTCTAGTCCACTCTGACAAGATAGTTCACACCCGGCAAAGGGCCTAGTCTTATGTCGACCAAATTAACTTTCTATCTGCCAAGCTATCCAATGGATTACTGAAGTAAAACATGAAATAGCATACCTCCACAGTACTTTGTACTAAAAAATTGGAAGCCTTTCTCTATTATTATCAGAGCCAGGTTTCGATCCTGGGACCTGTGGGTTATGGGCCCACCACGCTTCCGCTGCGCCACTCTGATTCGTTGTCTCTAAGTTACTTTACAGTACACCTTCACGAACAAAGCTGCAGTATCAAGCTACATAAAAAAACATCGAAAGCATGTATAATGTGTGACATTATGTATACACATACGAAGGAATTTCAAGATGAGAATCGCAGACACACCAGGACAGAATTGGGGTAAAAGTGCTTTTCAGTTTATATGTATTTCGCATCATCGCCACAAACAAGTCTTCCTAGAAGATACCCTAGACAACCAAGACCAATTTGCTCAATAAACACCGCAACAATTTAAAAGATATATATATATTTATTTTTTTATTTTTATTTACAAAGTTAAAAACAAATTCCCCAATGAGAGTGTACAAGGGTTTTGTTTACATACACACACTAGGGTCTGTGACCAATTTTACAAAGATAACCATAGAGATCAAATAATATTAATCTGCATGTGAAGTGTGAAGTATATGAGAATACGCTATCACCTTCCTATAGTCTAGAAGATAATAGGTATGAAGAAGTGTTTATCTCAAGCAAAAAGTAAAAACTAAAACATCTGCAGTGGGTACCTTCAGATCAGTACCATCAATATGAGGTAAAGGAAGGACGAGGTTCATATAAAGGGAAATCATTGACGCCAGCAATATGCACCTGCACCTGAAGTAACACAGCTAAGTTAGTCCATATATTGAAGGAACAAAATGCAAGTACAAATTGTGACAAAAGAAGTAAAGAAAGTGCAAAAAAACCCAGTGTGTGAACCAGGTAGAGGACCAAGATATCAAAAAACCAAGGGGAATGGACTAGAACAGTAGAACAACTTTCACAAGGGTCATTTTTTACTATAAACCATTATCACCTTTTTTTGTTCTCATTTTTCCGCTAACGAATCATTATGACCTTTTTTTGTTCCCATTCTTTCGCTAATGAGCCCAATCTAAAATGTGCACTGAATGTTGTATTTCAGTATCCTTCTCAATCAAACAAATTTGCACAATTAGTAAAATAAAGACTGCAAAAGTATGAGATAATTGTGATTTAGGAGCATGTTATAGCAGCTTGATTCGGATATGCTCTCATTAATAAGATAGCTGCATGAGAACAGCACTTCGAAATTTCCACGTGGCATGATATATAATAGAAGAAGATGAATGAAAGGGAAACAGAAGACACATTGCTGTTTTCTTCTTGATAACATAGACGGCGCCACATTATTTTATCAAAACATAACTAATCTATAGTGATGGGAATAAAAATCAAGTTCGTCGTCAGTTAAAGTAGCCAAAAGAAGTACCTTAGTTCCTTTCTTGATACCCTGGAGATAACCATACAAAATTATGTCTCTATCGCAGTTTTTTTCCATGTGCAATCTGTCTGTAGGAGTGACATAATCTTCTAAACGATCTACCAGCTAAAAAGGATGTGCAGCTCGCCATGACAAAGGATCGAACTCCATGCCCAATATGAAGCTTGCCGGTATGCAAATACCATGCCCCAGATACCTGCTAATCACAAGCTGGATAAGAAATCATGTTGTACATTCTTTGAATTTACTTTCATCTTCCTCCTTTTAACCTTTTCGCGAGTCAGTTGGAAACAAAAATAGGCTAACGTTATAAACAAAATGCTAGGCTGTTGGGTATAAGAACTTTATGAAGCTAGTTAGAAATGTTCATCCAAATATACTTACATCTCGTCAACTGGAGCAGATAGGCAGAATATTTGTTCTCCTTCATATATTCCATTCCTGAAATCTTTTTTGAAGTGTGCTGTTTGTATTTCTTCATTATCTTCACCTATATCTTCAAAGCAGTCAAGATGTGTAAACACCCCAATAACCATGGGCGTGCCGTGAACTTTTTACAAGTTAGTCAAACTCAAGTGTTTCCTGAAATCAGCAAAAACATATTGAAGTAAGGCAAACATATTGGTTATAGCTTGTTTAAAAGTTGAACATACTCAGAACACAATGAAAACATGACATTCAATAGAAGTGTGTAAGCACGCATGCTGAATGTCCTAAACTTGTGTATCACAAAAGTAAAGTGTAACATACCAATTTCGCACCCATAACAAACATCGATGACGAGTATCACTGCGCCAGCATACATTGAGACAGCGATCATGCCATTGACATAATTAGGACACTCTGCAAACTGTATCTGTCTTTGTTCACCTAACAAAAAACGCTCAACCAAAAGAAAAATGAGATTTTGAAACTAATACGTCTACTAGTTAAAATAACTCAAGACCTTGAAGAGAATATACCTGCTACAATCGAAATGGGGCCTGCAGTATCAGTAAGATTATGGTTGGCATAATGCTTAACTAAACACTTAATCAGCAAGGATTTCCCAACCTACACATCAGTTTAGGCTTTAAATTTCAAATCCAAATTTCCAGTAAAGAAGTAAAAACTACTCCCAATTACTAACTAAATCACCTGGGAGGTCCGTGAACTACAATACATATGGAGCAGGTTATTGGCTCTTTCTTATCAGTAGATTCTTACAACAACGACAATGGTAATTCATCAATACAATAGCATGTAGATTGAATAATAAACTCAGTGTTTTCTCTAAAACCCAAAAAAGAAAGAAAAAGATCTAAACTGAAGAAACAAAAAGCATACATTTGGGATATTCTTCTTGTTGTTGTCCTGCAATTTCCTCTTCCTGTTGATTTTATTATCTTCGCCATTGAAACCAGCTTTATATAAGTTACAACTAATCCCGCCTCTGCTGTTACAGTTACAGTAGTAATTTGATTAGCTGAATCAGCTCAATCATTATTCCATATGCACATTGAGACCACAGCATGCTTCCCTTATAAAGTTAATTTAGATCTTGGATCTGACATCCAAGCAAGATTTTCTGATAAACACATTGCCTCCCTAAGCCAGTATGTCAGACTCAATAGTCACTGTAGTAAGTTTATCAGTATAGACATGTAGTTCCTCCACACCACTGCGGAAGAAACTCTCAGAAGCAACCAGGCATGTAGGTTATTGGTATAGACATGTAGTTCTGTTAGTAATTAGGGTTCACCAGTCTCTCCTAAGAAGCGACCAGGCAGGACTAATATGGGACCAACATAGAGGAAGTAGCTATCTGATGATAGAAGGCAGAACCTCTAGTAGGGGGGACTCAAATTGCCATTTTAACACCGTCAAAGCTGGTTAAAATATGACAGAGAGGTTAATTAGTATTAAAAGCGCATCAGTATATCCCAGATCATGCATGTTGAGATACAAAATTGGCCAAGAAAGTTGGCTATCTGAACTTGCTAACCTCTCGAAACATTCAAAACACAAAATATGAGTGAATCTCCCATACTTGACTAAAGCACGCGAAATGGAACGAATTTGCAAAAATCAGCTTAATTAATATTGTTGATTAATAAAACTGTAGTCAAACATGCAAAGTTACCTACTATCAAAGAAGAAAAGAGTGATGAAAATGAAACGATAAAACCAAAGTGTTGATGCTTTTCTTCTTATCTCTTTAGGAACACAAGATGTGCAGCAGCTATAACTGAATTTTTAGAGAAAACTATATGTCTCCGATCATGAACCTAAGGAAATGATCCACTTCCTCCTTATTCCCACCAGATAACAGGTTCCTTTGTATTGTAGATGAACGCAGAAACAGGCGTGCTATTAGGGAAACATTTAACTACCAGAGGCGATTCTCAGTTACAGAGGAAACAATGGTTTTCAATGTATCCTGCAGAAGAGAGTAATCTTAATGTTTATCACTGCCTACTATTACGTTCTTTGAGATATATACATATATATGAAACAAAAATGTAAATATTCAAGGTAGTACCAGTGAGTGATCTTTGAGACCAAGAGAGAGCAGTAATGTCCTGGGAGACCCGGAGCTACTGCAACACAAAACAAGGATGACAGCATTGAGCATACTCAGTAACAGCGCCTCCACAGAAAACACGTGTCTAATCTTGGAATCTATAGGCGTGTGGTTTAGTACATGTAATCACATAAACACTTGGTCTCACATGAAGGTAACACAACAGCTAATATCTGGTGATAATGATTCATCTTCTTATGGTAACACAACGGATCATACCTAGTTCTCAAATGTTAGTTCATACTGAAATTTTAGACATATCAGAACGTGGAATCCAAATAGTAATGCGGGTAATGGTTATCTGTGAATTGACGTTTACAAGATTGGAAGAATCAGAATAGAAATGTCACTGATCTTTGCTAATGGTGGTTGCCTAGTAAAGGATCACCCTCACAATAAATTGAACTCTTTTTTTCTTCTTTTGGTATTGATGCTGGACCAGTTTGCGGTGTCCACAGGATAAGGGCTCGTAGTACCCGATACATCACTATAAGTACTTCACCAATCATTTACACAGTGGAAAAGCAACATACCTTATCTGTTCAATTAGCTGACGCGCACACGCCACTAGCATTGGCTGCAAAGGTTGTACTTTAGAAGACTTTAGGCTCAATAATCTACATATTCATAACTTACACGAGCTGATAGAGTGAACTGCTTACCTCCTCTCGTTTACCGAAAATTACTGACACACTGAAAGTTGGATGAATGACCATCCCTTCTTCTTTCCTAGCAGAGGAAAAAAGGGTTATAACATGATACTATCTACTCAACAGAAAAAGGCGCTCAATCTTTGAGGAGACGTAGAAAGCATGTATAGACCTTGCATGAAGTATCGTTCCCATAGCTCCAATCTGAGTCGCCATCACCTAACAATGTATCAATTAGTACGATTCTTCTAGAGAAACTAATTTTTCAAAATTCAATAAAACTAATTTTAATACTCACTAGAATATGATCGTCATATACGGATATTATTATATCCGTTTTAATTCCCTGTAATATACAAAACATAACCCAGCTTAATATACAAAATGTTCTGAAAAAAAAATGTAAGGATTCCCGATTCATAAACCAAAAGTACGTGCCCAACCTTGAAAAACGAAAAGATGAATACAATGAACTGATTGAGAATAATAACTTGAAAAAGATCGGTACATTCTAGACATTCTCACTTTTGATGTAAACTAGAATTCAAAATTAACACTGATGACATTATATGTTTCTTTTTTTTTTTGCTGTTTCAAAAACAGGAATTCTCCAGATATTGATGAATTGTATACACAAGCATTGCATCAAACATACTGTGTGCATTAAACGAAAACTTGAATTTCTCATCTTGATTTGAATTGAAAATTGTAAACATGGATTTCTTGGAATTTAAGAGTAAGACAATTAGACATAAACATAAAACTAATTCAAATTTTGATTCTCAAGTAACATCGATTCATGTTAAAACCTAGATATTTTGGTGGTTTCTTGGAAAAAATTTCAATATACACAATCGAGAACTGAAAATATAAGACAAGATATATAGATTACCTTGATATCTACAGACATCTTTTTGTGAGGAACTGGAAAATTAGTACTAGACTGACATTGACGATCCATTGTTTTCTAGCAGCTGTTACAAAAAGAAATATGAAGTTGGGAAGCTGAAATCAAAAAGGTGCACATATAAAAAAATCTTGAAGAAAAAGAAAGGAGACAATTTTAGGATAACCCCTAAATCCAAACTGAAGTTTCCCTCTAACAAAAACATTTACAATACGAGGACAAATCCGTTATTTTACATTTATTTACGGCAAGATAATTTAAGAGTTATTTTGTAAAATGGTCCTAAGTTTTTGATCTAACTAGGGTCTGGGTCGTAGAACATGCACTTGATGCATTTGGGTCGTTGACTAACCAAAGACCGTTATAAAATAGTGAATTGACTATTTTAATTTCACCAAACCCTTGACCATCAATTGACTATCGTTGACGGTTTATAAATTGTCAAAAGCATATAACTTCTGGTGGTGGGAAGGTTGAAGAGGGTTATGGTCCATTCTTCTCCACTAAATGCTTCTTTTATAGCTTCAACTCGTGTTGTAGATAAAAAATTCCTCCACTAAACCCTATAATCTACAATAGTCATCTTATAATCCTATTTTTGCGACAGAAAACAAACTCAATCTTATTGCGGATCGTACGTCTAAGTCTCTTCTTCGTCCCAAATTATTTCTTCGATTTAGACCCTTAACTTAAATCCTCCCATCTCAAAACTCCCCAATTTCAATACCAAGCATATGCAAAACCCTAGACTTCTTAGAAACTATAACAGGAGCTGGCACTTATTTTGTTAACAAACCCATCGAGCTTGATGATAACGCAACAAAGAACTATCATGTAAAGACGCTTCATCAGATTAACACACTCGACTGGAATGATCTATTAGGAATGAATGTGCATATTGGTTTCGACACATGACATAGGTGAACTTGTAACTTGTTTCATTTTACTGGAGATTCATAAATCAACTTAGTTTCTAGGTAATTACTGAACTTAATTTGATTGTGGCAGACGATGTTTAGTTCCTTGAGGAATGGAATCAAAATGAGTCCAAATGTATAATATATGTAAGGTTTAAGTGAACCAGTTACCTATAAAAAAAAATTCTTCTCAACATTATGGTCAAGAATTCATTTACAGATTCATGGTCAAGAATCTGAGAACTACTGTTTTTAGTAGTAACGTGTTAACTATTATATACTTCTCCACTGCAGAGCGGCCCTCTTCCATCTGAAAATGTATATAAGAACGAGTCATCCTTTCACGGCTCTATAAGCCGGGTGCATAGCAATACATAAACATGTTAGTGTATATTGGTGTCGAATTTATACACTGTAGGATTCTCAAATATCTTATATTTTTCCTTTTCAAAATGCACTTTACATGTTTGATGAAATCTCACAGCAAAACATGTTAAGTTGCTAAATGATATTATGTCATTTAATTATTTTATAAGGGCATTCTAGTAAAAAATAAAATGGTCAAAGTTAGTCTACGACCCTAATGCATCAAGTGCATGTTCTACGACCCATACCCTGATTAGATCGAAAAGATACAACCATTTTACAAAATAACTCATAATTTAATAGTGACCATAGAAAATTATTATTTTAGTGAAGTTATTTACATGAGTTAATGAAGTTATTATTTTAGTGAAGTTATTTACATGAGTTAAGGTTGTTAAATCGTGAATCGTATCGTGAATCATTTTTCATTTTTTAAGAATCGAATCGTATGTTGAATTGTGAATCGAAGATTCATGGTAAATCTCTAAATACATATATGCATATCGGAGTTATAGATCAATAATTTTAATTATATGTCATTAGTATTATAGATATCAAGAGTATAAAGCATAGTTTGGCTAAGTTAGCCTGTGTAATTGGTGGTTCAGATTTTTCCCTCCAATAGATAAATCAAGGGCTGATAGAGTAAGGTCACGCATGTCCTCTGTAAACTCCAAACGTGTGGCGTTTGGTATATTGTGTACAAAAAAACGTTTGTCATTCCTATTAACTTGGATCAACTCCTTTCTAGCCTTACCCATCATATTCCTTTTCTTCTGGTATTCTGTGAGGTCAATACATTATCAACAACTCTTTAAATTTTGTAACTATGATGGATCTAAATTGCAGAGTTAAAACGCAAAAATGAGATATGTTTGACGGTCTTCTTTTTTGTTGTATGATTTATTTTAAGGTTTTCATTTTCTCTAATTCCATTTGTTCTTTATCGGGTGGTGAATATTTTAGGTTTTAACTTTCTCCACAGATGATCAACGCCACCGCCGGGTACTTCAGAAGGTGTTAGAATTTTGTAATCCATTTTTTCTAAATTGTAACTCTTTAAATTTTGTAACTATGATGGATCTAAATTGCAGAGTTAAAACCCAAAAATGAGATATGTTTGACGGTCTTCTTTTTTGTTGTATGATTTATTTTAACTTTTCAAAACCAATTGGAAATGAGTTTTAACTTTCTCCACAGGCCCTACTTGAGGGATTATCCAAAAAACCAATTGGAAATGAGTGGATCTTAGATTGCCCCAGGATCTTAATTTGGGACTAATAATCTCAATAGAAGGTAATATAATTTTTTAGTTATAATGGTTTTTGTGATCGATCACAATAAGGATTTATACAATCTTGGGAATAACCCAATTATTTTGATTTATCAATTTAGAGTCCTTAGTTACTCTAATTTAGAGTCCTTATCTTATTTACGGTTATGGTTCTTCATACAAAATACTATTCTACACATGGTGTGTTTGCCAAGGAGCCCTCCAAAACAGATAATCCCACTTCAGTTGGAAGAAAATCTTTAGCACATCATCGTGCTGGTGTAACATCTGATTTTCTATCGTTTCATTATCATGGAAAGGAAAAGAAACCTCACTGAAACTTTTACATTTCACCATCAGGGAGGAATCCAATCTTTGTTAGGGTTCTTATATTTTCATTCCCAACAAAATTAACGGTTATTGATTTATTGGTTCGTTTTGTCGTTCAAAATATAATCTATTTATTTTCAGAATGATAATGGTGATACAAGTCAAATTATAAGATGATTTATAGATTATGGGATTAATTTTTTTTCGTGGAGAGGAAGATAGTTTCCAACACGTATTTCTCCCAGGAGAGGAACGATTTTATGAGGTATAGAGAAAAGAACTTAACCCCAACTTTTTGTTAATTTCAATGGTAGTTCAGTAGATTGAAAATAAGAAATTCAAGTTAATCCTCAATGAAACAAGTGATTGATGATACATGTAAAGACTCCTCAATGAAAAGGTATATTTTGTATTATAAATGATGGTATTTATATTATTTTTGATTTCATTTGACCATGTGATTTTGCGTAATTAGGTAGTGCATAATGTTGATTGGGACATACTCTGGCTTCAATGAGACTTGGCGGACATGTCTTGCCTATAATTCTTATTTCAATTAAAATCCTTTACTTCTGTACATGAAAATCGAAAGTAAAAATTTTGTTGTCACATCCTATGATATTACTCTACCTGAATTACGCTTGATGTATATATGTATCAATCATGTTCTGAATTTTTTTGAAAGATTATTCATTCTTTTTGTTTACTAATATATAAGTATCAAGGGTATTGGAGTTTGAAAGGAACAATTTGGAGTTTATTTTGATTAAATATGTGGAGTAGCTGGGAACAAAAAGTAAATGTTTATCCCTTTCATGTATAATCAGTCCTTTATTCAGATTTTTATACTTACATATAAAACGAGCCGATATATAAGTGTTTATGGGTGAAAACTATTCCTGCCGGATTTGCTAATTTGGGGTGTGTGGATGAGGAATGAATCTAAACCCTAAACAAATGCACTGCACGGGAGTGCTTTTGATTCGAGAGATCAATCTATACAATTCTGGCCTAAACCAAGAAATGGTCGTTCCAGACTTGTTTCGGTCACAAAGAGAAGGAGATGGGGTTGATCTTAGGGAGGGAAGCGAAGAAGGTGTTGAGATTGTGAAGGTGTAGGCTTGTTTATGAATTTTAACAGAAAGGTGAGCAGGCTTACGAATAATGCAAGCAGGCTCCGGGTGTTTGAATACGTTGTGTATTAACACTTGGTTTCTGTGTTATGTTGTTCTCTTCTGTGGAAATAGGGCGGAGAACCTATTTATATAAGTCACTTGAGCCTTATTCACGTCTCTCGTGGGAAGTACAGGAAGTGGAGTGATGGAGTAGTGGAGTTGTGTGTTAGTGTCACACGATCAGTCTTGCCTACTTCTCCCATCATCACTAACCGTCCATGTCTTCCTGACACGTTCTTGTGATGGCGCGTTGCACACTGTAAACCGCCAGACCAATACCCCAATATATATCCCCCAGTTTGTGACATGATTGATATCTCGAGTGTGTGGATCGTGGGACCCACATAAGGTAGCATGTAATGCTAGTTAAATAACTAAGTTATTTAGGAAGTCGATACTTGTAAAGTATCGTGTGTATTCTATGCATGTTATGCATTGAATGTATTTGGCATGTATAAATCATCGATGTTCAGCATCATGCCCTGCCTACTTCACGTGAGAGTTTGGAGGCTTCATGGGTGAGCCATGCCTTAGCCGATCATATTAGGTAGAAAAGTTGCGGAAGGTGATCATGGTGGTACCTCACTGGCCGCCTACCTCCTATCCTAGGCCGTCCGTCCAAGCTGGAAAAGTTGGACGGACGAGATGACTTGCGACCCATATTTGCGACCGTCGGATTAGGGTTTAGGAGTGCGCAAGTACCCTATTTCATCTTGGTTGAATCCAAGCATGGGAGGCGTTTCATGGAGGACCGACTAAGCATGCGTGTAGACGGCATGTTGATGTCCATGTTCATGCTTCACTTTCCCACGAAAGTTTGATCTAGGCCACTCGAATTTACTGGTGAAGTTGAGTGGCTGAGATCGATTTGCGACAGAAATCCTATGCCGCAAAGGATTCCTAAAGGGCGCGATATGCCATCTTCAAGGCACACGTTTTGAGGAAACCAAACTTGGTGGGTCTCGGCCGTTTGGTAGGGCATTTAGGTGGTAGGATGGTATTCGCGCCTATACCTGACTGTCCCATGGAAACGTGATCTAAGCCACTCAATTTGTCTGGCGAAGTTGAGTGGTCGAGATCAATTTATGATTTGGGAAGCGTGACCATGCCAGTTTGGGGGCACGAATCGAGGCACCTGTCCAAGGCTGGCTTTGGCCGATCGGTTGGTCATGAATCCGGGCCCGCGGTGGTCATTCTAGCATGTTCGGTCTTCCCCAATGTTTCATCTTTGCCTTTCATTCAATCCTGCGAAGATGGATGCTTGAGATGATTTTGCTACACATAGATGATGCCGCAAGCCCCAATTAGGGTTTCGTCGGTCATGCATCATGCTTGGTTTGGTGCGCACGAATTGGGACAACCAATCATGGTTGGTCCTGACCGATTGGTTATGTGTGCAGGCGGGCCTACGGTGATTGTGTTGACATGCTCTGGGCCCTTTGAATCTACATCTACACCCTCCATCTATGCCTGCGGAGATGGATGGTTGAGATCGTTTTGCAACACATGTAATGTGCCGCAAACCCTAATTTAGGGTTTTTTGTCCATTCCATTGGTTTGGACGGTTTGGAAAACTATGCCACCCCTTTTTGGGGAGGTCGACCATGCGGGGCCCGCATTGGGTCAGCAGTGAATGTTCCAATACCTGCTTGGGGTATTGGATTCGATATGGACCATCCAATCATGCCGGTGAAGTTGGATGATCGTGATCGTTTCTAGACTACTATGGACAATCTAGACACTCAATCGGGCTAGTATAACACACCGAGAGTTACATGCTCAATCGGGCTAGTATAACACACCGAGAGTTTATATCATGTACGGGCATTTCGTGCATGCATCATTGTTGGTACTTGGATATTCATGCTACTCTGCTGCAAGTAACAATCAGTCATCATGCCGCACCAACAACGAGAGTCCTACTAGGAACAGCACAGGAAATACAAGGCGTTTAATGCATTAATCAATAATGCTAAAATTCACAGAATATTCGGGGGGATGGTTGCTACATGCTCCATTCTAGGTTAATTAATGAAGTGAGGAAGTATTCATCACTTATAAAATAATCTCATCCTCTGCAGGATGGTCACACAAATATTGGTCTTACAACTTTATCCCTGAACTAAAATCCACCATCAACATTAAGTCCCCTGCCTAGCATATAATGGTTACACTATTGTGGGGTAGGAATGAGATGGTGACATATATAACATAAGAGGGCGAGGTGAGGGGAGCTTACCCGGAAAGCCTTGATCGTCCGCTATTAACCGCGCATGTGAACATGTTGTTGAAAGCATGGAGTCCTGGGTGGGACCGGTTTCCTTCTTTGGGTGTTTAAAATGAAATAGAAATCCAATCAAAGAGGAATCCTTGTCCTATTGGGATTCTTCCAACTCTTGTTTATAAAAGGGACGACCCCTTTTCTTTTTCTCACGAATTTCTTTTTTGTTTGGCAGCTCCCGTTGCTCACTGTTCCTGCTGCCGTCGTTGTTACTACCGCCGGAGCTCGCTGGTGCCGTCGTCGCCGAAATTCGCCGGCCGTCAGCAAGGTAAGTGCTTATGTGCCTCCTCTCTCTCTCTCTCTCTTTTTTTTTTGACGCCCAAAGCCCAGTTTTTAGGTAAACCTCTTTTGTTTTTGAGGAAGTCATTATTGGCTTGAATTTCGTAGACACGACTCCCATGAACATAGAAAAATCTTGATATGATATTTGTGAATGATTGCGAGACCGTCGTGCATGTTTGATTGAGCGATGTCCCATCGTGCACATCTAATACCAGTTTTGTGACCCCAACCAACACTTGCTTCGTGACCTCGGCCTTGATTGCGGATGTGGCTTAATCTGCCTCATGTGGATCCGAAACTAGTCTTGCATGCTTCATTCGATCATGTTTATGGTAATGTCTTGTTCTTGTACTATTCCATTAGGGTATTGACATAATCGAGTCCCCAAGATAGAATTTGTCCCGTTTCTTGGACTGGATGCGTTTCCTTTCTCCGCTAGGCAGTTGTCTCCAAATATTCGATAAGTGTCCACTGATCGTTATCTCGTGTTTGTAGCCTTTGCAGATGGTAAGTGAAGACTCCTATTTTCTCTGGTATCTTGTTAATTCGTGAAATATAAAAAAGACGCTGAGTCTTCCCCTATCATAGAATTGTTCATTTATTTGTTTAGGTATTACTCCATATCCATTGCATAACTCGATCTTTTTGGTGATGACTTTTGTTAACATAATCATAGATCCTTTTTGCAGAATGGAGGCGGCTGGCAAGGACTACTCTGGTATCTCTCCTGAAAGAAGCTTTGAAGTGAACAAACCCGAGACTGTTGGTCTGTTCGAGGAGGTGATGGATAAAATTGATGTTCCACTTCTCGAAGCTGATCGCGTCATACGGGGCATGCCAATTATGTACCTTCGTGTTGCTTGAGAACGCGTTCGTAATCTTCTGACTTTAATAGACATGGAAGAAAAATGGAGGCTTGAGGAAGCTTCGCAATCACCGGTAAGTGCAAGAGCTGAGAAATTCGCTGCATGACTGAAAAGGAGAAGAGTTGAACATGAACGGCCTCCATGGGAATATATGAGTGATTATCCGATCCGCGATGGTGTGATCATTCTTGATTCTGATACGGACAAGCCCGAACTCCCAAAAGTTGTCAGCACAATCTCCAATGTCGTAGCGGCTCTTGAGGAAGATATGGAAGATGCCCCTACTAGGGACATCGTGGAGAACATGGTTGCAGAAATACCTGAAGCGGAGGCTGAGGAAGACCCTGAGGAAGAAGTAGTAGTGACACGTGATGATTTTGAGGAAGAATTCAATGGAGGAGAAGACATGGTCGACCTTTGATGACTGAATCTTCCTGTTATTTCTCTTTTCTTCTTTTCTGAATATTTTCCCGCGATCTTGTGAATACTTTTCTCCTTGTACTCAGTGGCGGCTGAGTTCAAGGTTTTCTTATTTTTTCTTACTTGTTTGAACAAGTTTCTTATTGTTGAGATAAATTCTTCATTAAGACTGCATTATATTGATTGTGCCTTCATATGATTGTACGTGATCCTTGTGAGAAGAGAAGTAATGCCATAATGAAATACCACGGACCGGTCCGCACCCTCCTAGCGTAAGCTCGTCTGCGCCCTTCTGACGTAGGCTGGGAAAACTGTTTAAGATGCTTTCCTTTTTCCTTTTCATGCATTCTATTCCTCCAACTTTCCCAAAAGGAGTGAACTGTTTTCCTTTTAGGGTTCTTTGGTATATTCTGGTAGGTAATGATGGTTTAATATGGTGGGTAATGATGACTCAGGTCGAACCTGGGTCTTTGTGTCATGCCCAGGGGTAAAAATTTCTAAAGAAAATAATACTTTAATTGAGAAATTGGAACCCCAATAATTATGAATGCAAGTATTGCAATTATTTTTTGAAGGAATTACAAAATAGCAAGGAAAGGGAAATTGTTGGAGGAACACTGGAGGAACCATCACGAAGAACGTTGGAGAGGAAGAGTAGCACAACGTCTCTAGGTACTGTATGTTTTAATCCACCGTGAGTGAATCGTCACACCCTCAATATTGTCAGCGTTGATGATCTTTCAGTAACCGCCTAGGATGACATCCGCTACCAAATATGGTTCATCTTCCTTTGTCACTGATGGATCATATTGGTCAGTCATCCTCACCGCCACGTTTCCAACTTTAAACGTGGTCCTTTTTGCTACCATATCCCCAATTTGAAACGGATTTGGACTTGGCACATTATCTTGTTTCTGGGACACGTTGTCTTTGACTGATTTCAAGCTCTTAGTAAAACGTTCGAAATGACCAACACCCCACTCACATCTCTTAGTAGCGGTTAGGTTGTCGATTGAAACAAGTCCCCGAGCCTCAGCAGGAAGAGGCTTTACTGTTTGTAAAAAGGGTTGTTCGATGAGACTTACATGGGCTCGGAACCTTTTAAGGTACGACTTCGGGCTTTCTCCAGGAAGTTGCGTCACGTTTTCAAGGTGTCGGTATGGCGACAAACAATCCTCAGGATTTTACGGCTTGTTGGAGATTCTTTCAGGTACTGAAATCGTCAAAGGACTCACTCCTAGTGCTTCTTTGTTGTCGTGTATCCACGGGTGCCCCAAGATCATGTCGTAATTCGGATACTCTTTCACTATGTAAAATTTAGCATGCGTTAGAGTATTAACGATTTT
This sequence comes from Papaver bracteatum, assembly GCA_023529315.1. Lineage (NCBI taxonomy): Eukaryota > Viridiplantae > Streptophyta > Magnoliopsida > Ranunculales > Papaveraceae > Papaver > Papaver bracteatum. The sequence goes on along the minus strand of JAJJWX010003730.1, from coordinate 1,101,638 downwards.
CACTTCGAGGTCAATGTATCTATAGGCGTCTCTGAATTCTCCTTCTAAGCTTATAATCACGGTTGGGCTTCGAGTAGCTTCTTGCTTTGAAATCCTTGCGGGTCTTGATAGTGATGATGTTGAACTCGGAGGCTGCGTCAATCAACGCGCTGTCGAATTCGACATCCTTCAAACGAGTGATGATCAGGAGTCCTCAGTACCCTTTGTTGGTCATGTCCTCAAGGAAAGACTGTGACCTCGAGACTACTTCCTTTTCCATATACAAACGCCTGACTGACACAACATGATTTAGGGCTTTGAACATGTCTTGACGTTGTCCTTTTGAGAGATACAAGATTTCACACAAACGTTCCATCATAGTCTGTATAGTCTTGCAAACAGAATCTCTCGAGATCATGCAAATTCTAATGGGAAGAGGATCCATGTGAACGCCCTCGTTTCCTAACTGGAGTTCTCCTGCTTCCACCTTTTCTCTAAAGATTTGCTTCAACTTGTTGCAATCTTTGGTCGGGTGATGGACAAACCTATGGTAGTGGCAGCATTTGGGATTTGTCATCTCTTCCTCGGTCGGTGGACGTCTGATAGGTGGTAGCTTGATCGTGTCATATTGAATCCATGCTTCCATGAGTTCTATCACTTCACTCATGGGAAATGGGAAGTTTGGAACCGTATCTCTGGACTCTTGTACAGGAGATTTGTCCGCTTTCTTTCGAGACTTAGTCATATGTGCTGATGTTGTACGCTTGGGAGGATGTTCTGTTGCCGACGCTTTCCTCTTTCCTCCTTCGCTCACCACGCTCACAAAAGGACCTGTATTATATTGCTTGTTGATGAGGAGCCTGCTTCCTCGATTTTCACACGCATCTTCGTTCCGAGCGGTTTTTTTTCTTTCCAACAATGCTGGGGTTGTCGTAGCGGAGCGCTTAGAGACTTCATGAAGCTCCGAAAATATTTGGAAACCCATATTCTATAACAAAGCACGGTATATGGGAATCATCCCATTGATGCATAGCTCCACCAGCTGGCGTTCGGTGACATACGGATCATGACAATCCAACGCTTGAGTCCTAAACCTTTTGACGAAGTCATTCGGATGCTCATTATTCTGTTGAAAGATTCTTCCCAAATCTGAAAAGGTGACCAGCTCTGACACGAAGAAATACTTCCTGTAGAATGCGTCGACCATCTCACTCCAATTGGATATATTGTTAGGTGCGAGACTGTTGTACCAAGTGTATGCTCTTCCGGTAAGTGTCTTCGAGAACTATTTCAGGCGGAGAACATGATTGTATTCGTGTTCTCCTAAATATTCCAAAAATCGAGATACATGTTCACGAGAATTACCAGTACCATCATAAAGGTAGAATTGAGGAGAGACATAGCCCCTTGGGATAGGAATTAGTTGTACATCTTGAGGGTATGGAGGCTGGTGTTGGTGCATGTTCGCCATATTTCCTTTGCCCCGGCTTCGGAGGAGTCGCTCCAGGTCCTCACGCGTAATAAAGTCGGATGGTTGGAGTCTTTCCCTTGGGCGTTCAGGAGTGTCACGAGTTTCCTCGTCCATGCAGGTATGCACCATTGAAGTGCATGCCCCGGGTGCATCGAACACGTTCCTCATTGGCTCCAGGGGATGTCGTGGCCCCTGAGTAAATCGTTCGGTTAGGTTTTTGAGAAAAGTAAGTACCTCTTTCTGGGTCGCATCCATATCTGTTTGGGCTCTAGCAAGAACTTCATTTCTTTCCATCAAGTCCACCTTGGTGATAGAGGGTTGTCCTCCACTTGCTCATCCAGCCCCTCGTCCAGATGGAGGAGTGGCGGTTAACCTGGTGACGACCGGATGCGTTACACTTGAATAAATGCTGGGATTCGCGGATGCTCTGGCTCTAGTGATAGGAGTTGTCACGCCTACGGGAATATACATTGCTCCGCTGGTGTTAGTGGTAGACGAGGCGGCTCCACGAGATGTATTGGTCACATTCTGCACGGCAGCTCTACTGACAGGGACAGTAATACCAAGAGAGATGTCGGCACCGGTTCCATCGGAATTGATCGTTGATCCTGACCTAAGTTCTACCATCTTGCAATTTGAACAGATTGAAATGAAATTGAAAATTAATCTTGCAACCGAGAGATTAATCTCCCACTATGGTCGCCAATTGTTTATGGGAGAAAACTATTCCTGCCGGATTTCGTAATTTGGGATGTGTGGATGAGGAATGAATCTAAACCCTAAACAAATGCACTGCACGTGAGTGCTTTTGATTCGAGAGATCAATCTATACAATTCTGGCCTAAACCAAGAAATGGACATTCCATACTTGTTTCGGTCACAAAGTGAAGGAGATGGGGTTGATCTTATGGAGGGAAGCGAAGAAGGTGTTGAGATTGTGAAGGTGTAGGCTTGTTTATGAATTGTAACATAAAGGTGAGCAGGCTTACGAATAATGCAAGCAGGATCCGGGTGTTTGAATACGTTGTGTATTAACACTTGATTTCTGTGTTGTTCTCTTATGTGGAAATAGGGCGGAGAACCTATTTATACAAGTCACTTGAGCCTTATTCACGTCTCTCGTGGGAAGTGCAGGAAGTGGAGTGATGGAGTAGTGGAGTTGTGTGTTAGTGTCACACGATCAGTCTTGCCCACTTCTGCCATCATCACTAACCGTCCATGTCTTCCTGACACGTTTTTGTGATGGCGCATTGCACGCTGCACGCTGTAAACCGCCAGACCAATGCCCCATTATGTAGACCCCAGTTTGTGACATGATTGATGTCTCGTGTGTGTGGATCGTGGGACCCACAGAAGGTAGCATGTAATGCTAGTTAAATAACTAAGTTATTTAGGAAGTCGATACTTGTAAAGTATCGTGTGTATTCTATGCATGTTATGTGTTGAATGTATTCGGCATGTATAAAGCATCGTTGTTGAGCATCATGCCCTTCCTACTTCACGTGAGAGTTTGGAGGCTTCATGGGTGAGCCATGCCTTAGCCGATCATATTAGGTAGGAGAGTGGCGGACGGTGATCATGGTGGTACCTCACCGGCCGCCTAACTCCTATCCTAGGCCGTCCGTCCAAGCTGGCGAAGTTGGACGGAAGAGATGACTTGCGACCCATATCTGCGACCGTCGGATTAGGGTTTAGGAGTGTGCAAGTACCATATTTCAGCTTGGTCGAATCCAAGCATGGGAGGCGTTTCATGGAGGACCGACCAAGCATGCGTGTAGATGGCATGTTGATGTCCATGTTCATGCTTCACTTTTCCACGAAAGTTTGATCTAGGCCACTCGAATTTACCGGTGAAGTTGAATGGTTGAGATCTATTTGCGACAGAAATTCTATGCCGCAAAGGATTCCTAAAGGGCGCGATATGCCATCTTCAAGGAACGCATTTTGAGGCAACCAAACTTGGTCGGTCTCGGCCGTTTGGTAGGGTGTGTAGGTGGTAGGCTGGTATTCGCGCCTATACCTGACTGTCCCATGGAAACGTGATCTAAGCCACTCAATTTGTCTGGCGAAGTTGATTGGTCGAGATCAATTTATGATTTGGGAAGCGTGACCATGCCAGTTTGGGCGCACGAATTGAGGTACATGTCCAAGGCTGGCTTTGGCCGATCGGTTGGTAATGAAGCCGGGCCCGCGGTGGTCATGATAGCATGTTCATCCTTCCCCAATGTTTCATCTTTTCCTTCCATTCAAGCCTGCGAAGATGGACGGTTGAGATGATTTTGCGACACATAGATGATTCCGCAAGCCCCAATTAGGGTTTCGCCGGTCATGCATCATGCTTGGTTTGGTGCGCACGAATAGGGACAACAAATCATGGTTGGTCCTGACCGATTGGTTATGTGTGAAGGAGGGCCCATGTTAATTGTGTTGACATGCTCTGGGCCCTTTGAATCTACATCTACACCCTCCATCTATGCCTGCGAAGATGGATGGTTGAGATCATTTTGCGACACATGTAATGTGCTGCAAACCCTAATTTAAGGTTTTTTGTCCATTCCCATTGATTTGGACGATTTGGAAAACTATGCCACCCCTTTTTGGGGAGGCCGACCATGCGGGGCCCGCATTGGGTCAGCAGTGAGTGTTCCAATACCTGCTTGGGGGTATTGGATTCGATCTGGACCATCCAATCATGCCGGTAAATTTGGATGATCGTGATCGTTTCTAGACTACTATGGACAGTCTAGATGCTCAAACGGGCTAGTATAACACACCGAGAGTTACATGCTCAATCGGGCTAGTATAACACACCGAGAGTTTACAACATGTACGGGCATTTCGTGCATGCCTCATTGTTGGTACTTGGATATTCATGGTATTCTACTGCGTGTAACAATTAGTCATCATGCCGTACCAACAATGAGAGTCCTACTAGTAACAGCACAGGAAATACAAGCCGTTTAATGCATTAATCAATAATGTTAAAATTCACAGAATATTCGGGGGATGGTTGCTACATGCTCCATTCTAGGTGAATTAATGAAGTGAGGAAGTATTCATCACTTATAAAATAATCTCATCCTCTGCAGGATGGTCACACAAATATTGGTCTTACAACTTTAGCCCTGAACTAAAATCCACCATCAACAATAAGATAAGCATAAGAAGACTTTAATATAAAATGAGAATATATAAACTGTTTATATTGTTTTTGCATTTTCCCCTTTTTGTTCTAGCCCCGCCACTTTGAATGGAACTACTTAGTTAGATGCACCCAAAAGATCTAATTGATAGTGTAGATTTGGATACAAATGCTTTATTTCCATTTTGGCATCACTAACAAAGTTCCCGTATTTTGGCAACATTGAATTAAAATAACTTCATGACTCATTCATAGACCTTTATGATGTCAACGAATGTTGCTTGATCTTTTTGTACCATAGACTCCACACATTAAAGAATCCTAAGTAAATATCTATAATTGCAGAGTATGTAGTCTGGCAACCACCCAATTTTAGATTGAAAGGTTTTTTTTTCTTTTTTTTTTTGAACAAATGGGTAAACTTTTCTATTACTATTAGCAGTTGAAAATCTTGATTCTCTCTTTATTAACGCTATTTTACAACAGATTTTTCTATGAAATTTGGAATGCGATTAAATGAAACCACAAAAGACTCTTATGTATACTCTATTGAGGTTGCATTGTTCATATGCAGCTTTGCCAAGGCAGTGTTCAAGAATAAGAGTGGGCAGCAAAAGGTGTGGTGAATTTCATTTTTCCGTATTTTATCAAACTTTCTTATACAAGTTTTTATTTTATCTATGTAATGAAAAATTAGTCATTGTGGCTGGACATGTTACATTTTTGAGGGAGACGGAGACATGGGTTTAGGTATTTTGTTATTTGGTTATAAGAGATTCCCAAGTAGGCTATGTCAATTCAACAATGTTCGACTTATTTGAGCCTAAATTGACTATAGACCCTATTTTATGACCTACTTTAACCCATCTCTGCAGTGCATTTTGAGGTTTACTCAACGTGGATATATTTTTGTTGGATTCAACAAGACTGATATTGTGCAAGATATTTTTAGTCGAGACAGAAAGGTACATTTGTTACGACTGTCGGTGTACTTAATGTTTCAATTTAGATCTTACTATTTGAGGTCATATTCTTGGTTAGTAAAAAAGGCCAGGTAAGGAAATTAACTTGAAACTTAAGTTGTCCAATCAATTATCCATCAGCTTAACATAATTGGTAAATATAATATTTTTGAGCTTTGCTTAATTGTTGTATATCAAGTATTTTTGGAAAAGGAGTTTGGAATCAGTGTAAATATGCAAGTATGTACTAATTATTGTTTTGGTTTCCATGGCAGCAGTTAGTGGGGCAAACGCATGTCTATTGACAATATGAAGTAGACTTGGTAGCTATGAATTTGTCTATAGTGGTCAAAAAAATTCATTAGTAGTGTAGAACTAAGTTGGTAAGAGGAGTGTGTCTCAAATTTAATCTGCTTATATTGTCTGTCGTTGCAGCCTCTTTGGATGGGAAGGTACATAATGTCAATTTCTTATAAGGAGAAATTTGGCATTTTAGCCATGGACTTCGCCAACAATAAATAAGTTCCATGCATAAAAAATGGATGATAGATTGATGATAGCAGATGTGTCATAAGAATTAAAGTTAATGCCCTAAGATGAATAGTTTAACCACGAGTGTTTATGCTTTGAACTTTTTCCATATTGTAAAGAAGAAAGAGACTATCAAAACGGGTAAGAAATCATTTACCGAAGTGGTCGAAACATGTTCTTTTGGAGTTCTTTACCTCCTTAGTTAAAGTCGTGTTTTTGTTGCACACAAAAAATGGTAAAAGGAGAAACAGATCATCTCGGAGCGTCAATTGCATGTTGAGCACGGATGGTACCATGTTTAACTCCAAGCTAAAAGGTTTTAAAGTATTGGATGACACTATTTAATATGAGGATTGGTACTGTACTTCTAGGTTTCTAAGAGCAACTGCAGTGATACGACTAAAACCAAAGACCAAAAACTAAAAAAAGCGACCAAATTTGGGTTTAGTCTGTGGTGCCATGCTATGGTACTGGACTATATTTAGTCGAGCGGAAATATAACATTCGTTTGTCGTGGGGCATGGGTATAATGGATGCTTAAATTGAGCGTTTACAAAGATTACGTATGGTGTGGGACGGTGATATAACCAACGCCCGGTGTGGGACGTGCAAAGATTATACCAAGTTGGACATCCTTATAGTGTTCGCCCCATACAAAATGATGATGATTGATGACGTGCAAAGATTATACCAACACCTTTTCTAAGTGGGACATCCTTATAGTGTTCGCCTGTTAGCAGGCTGTAGGAGCGGAATATCACAGCAAATGATAACTTACGAAATTGTGGAGAGAAAAGATATCTTGCGAGCAAAGAACATTTTGCGAGCAAAAGAAATCACGAGGAAAGCAAAAGAAGTTCGTGAAGTGAAGTTACGAAGCTTCGCAAGATAATTCTAAAATCCAAAATGGCGGGACAACACAACCGTCATATTTTGTAAGATCATATAAATAGCCATTTAGGCATGAGAGGAAAGAAGAGACACATTTTGAGAGAGGGGATAATTTTAGGAGGAGAGAGAAATTTTTAGAGAGAGATGTATTTTCTTTATCATCTTCTTCCCCAAAATTCTAGAGCTCCAAATATTCATTAATGGAGTCTCAATTGTAAAATCATGTAACCATATACAATCACTAGTGAAGCACCATGGATGTAGATCACATTGATCGAATCACGTAAAAATATTTGTGTCTCTTTATAATTTTAGTACCTTAATTCTTAGTTTCATATCAAATTAATTAGATTTAGGAATCATTTTAATGGATTCTTATGAGGGTGTAATTGTGAGATAATCCACAACTACATAATTGGCGCTAGAAACAGGGACCTAATCTTGTTGGTTCAAGAAAGTTTAAAGAAATTAGCCACTGTTGGTGAAAAATTCAATTGGATCTTCAGCAAAAGGAAAACAAGGAGGTTTATATGGAATGTACATCTTCAGGAGAGGAGAAGCAATAATTTACAAGATGATGACGCAGGGACAGATTCAGGGAAGAAATTAACAATAACAAAATCAACGCAATGCAGAATCAAAACACGCCTCTTGCAGCAAAATTTCATATATGACCGAAGAAGATTAAGTTTCTGCGAAGAAATGGGATGAGTTTCTGCGAACAAATAAGACGAAAAACTGGATTTACATAATTTGGTGATATCAGTTTGCAAAATCAATTCTAGCGGTGATGGAAAGAGTACGGATTCATCAATGAAAAATACATTAGCTCAGCTCTGGAATATTGCGAAGTGTCGATAATGATCAGAATTGCGAAGAAAGTAATAGTCAAAGTATAAAGACAAAAAACAACCAATAGAGCAAAATAAAAATCACTTCCAGTGACGCAGAGAGACAAAAACTTTGCATATTGTGGCAACGAATATAACAGTAAGGGAATTTATTCGCAGAAAAATGGGCATGAGGAATCCAATGAACAGACGAACTCAAGTCAATGATTCAACGAATATACCAGCTTGGCCTATAAATTCGATTGAGTATTAAGTATCTTGAGAGCTGCGAAGTAAATGTCATTCAAATAACCACTTCGTGGAATAGAATAACAAAAGATGGAATGAGACGTGCCACAATTCACAAAGGAGAAAATTTTGCATACAAAAGAATAAAACAACGATGATCAATCCTTTCAGCAAAAGGCTATTCTTCATAGACAAAAACAAGGGTACTTTCACGAGTGAACAAGTCAATAGAACGAGATGAGGAGAATTCAGTTATCTCTGGGCAGAACCAAGTGAAACTCATCTCTGTTTAGATTAGCTCAGGTTCAACAGGCACAACCCAAATGACTAAATGATTCATAAGCTGGATGAATGCATTCCACAAGTGAGACCAACATACGAAGAACGGGAATATATTATAACCAAAAATACAAAAGAAGGTCAAAGAGCGTTGTCAACAACATCATCAAATTCACTTCATCCATTAGTCTGGTGAAGATAAACAAGATAAAATCTAGTGAATACGCAAAATCAGGCACAATTCATCACCTCCAATGAAGCAACCCATGACGACCATAAGAGCAGCGGACAGCAAAAATCTCCTCATCAAACTATTATAATTTTTGCGACTATGTTGTCTGTTGCGAGCTTCGTAAAAATATTCTCCAAATCAATAAAAGTTCAAGGGCAATGAGCAGCACAGTTGAGAGGGCAATTCAAGAATCTTCTTCGTTTGATGATAAACCTAAGTTTCCATGGGACGCGTCGAAACTTCATGAACAGTTTGTTATGATATCTTCGTAAAATATTTTTCTTCGCAGAAAAATTCATATCCGTGAAAACAGGGCTAAAACGAAGAAGAAACAAGGGACAAAACAAGGAATTACGTACAGTCAGTAGAAATGTTTCTTGCAGGCTAAAACGTGATGACTTGAGATACAAAGGACAAAATAAGGGATAAAAGAGAAAAAGTAATAATTCAGGAGGCGCAATAGCTGCTCTACACTAACTAAACTATAACCTGAATCATTGTTTCCCTGATAAACAAGGGAGGACAGGTTTCTCATGTTCACGGTCAAAGATCAAAGGAAGGAGTAGCGTGATGCACCCTCTTGAAATGATGCAGTAGGTAACTATGTTTCAATATTGGCAACACAGCAGGAACCAACATGATGGAAAGAATTATCGAAGATACACATGAAGAGGAAAAAGAGTGATGGAGGGATACTGCGAGTTGAATGCAAAGAAAAAACTCGCTACTTATGCAAAAGGGATAGCCAAAGACAGGGAAGGAAGATCAGCACGAACCAATAATCAGTTTGCGTTAATCACATATTTACGAAGTTATGGAGCAATGGTTTGCAGAAAAGACTCTCGAGTTAAGATGGATCATGAGCGAAGAAAATTAACTACAGAACAACATGCTAATATCACAGCGTACAACATCGCAGAAAACACATGCAGGCAATAACATTATATGATGGAAAGTTTGCATGGGAAATTTGGAAAAGTTACGTCGTTAACCATTTCAGCTAAATTCATCTTTACATCGACAACAACCATGAGCAAGCAACAGAAGTAGTCTAGTATCAGCTCATAGTAGCTTAGCGTTAGCTCGCAAAATATCTTACTAAGATCGCAAGATGCAGCAATATACAAGCACCAAGTGGAGCCAATGACGAACTCAGAAATCACACTGCCGTCTGTCAAAATACGTAGAGAGATCGGCGTGAGAACAATGTTACATTTCAAGAGAAAATAGGGGGTTATGGAAAAACAAAAGTTCTTTGAAATTTATCTTATCAACAAAAAAAGGATTTAAAATTCAAGCAAATCTTCATTAACAATCAAATCTAGAAGGAGATGTACGATGAAGATGGGAGACAGTCATATTTCACTCCGCAGCAAAGAAATAAAGAGCAAACTACTTCGTGAACAGCCATCAATTCACTAGAAGCATGAGGTGAACTCTATAAACAACTCACACGGACATGTATCTTCGGCAACCAACCAGTTCAAAAGCTTCCAGTATTGTTTCATCATCTCCGTCCGTAGTTTTACGGCAAGTTAAAAATTCAATTCTCATTCTTTCTCATTTCGCAAGCAAGCCATTTACTTCGTAAGAGACAACAACAAGCCGCAAAAGGTAAGTACCATTTCCTAAAAATATATTTAATTTACTAAAAGCGATATACTCGCAAAATTTCAAAAATTTCAAAAAATTTCAAAGATTTTTTAGATGGGAGAAAAGCGATACAATCGCAAGATTCAAAAATGAGTTCATCGCAAAAATTTAAAGATCTCAAAATTTTTCAAAGACTTCAAAATTACAAAAAAAATAGAGAAAATTCAATTCCTATATTTCTATAGAATAATTTTGATTTAAAGATGTGATATGGATACTTCTCATACTTCTTATACTAAACATTTCATGAAAACATTCAACATTTTATATACATGAAAAATTTACAATGAATTTTTAAAAGGCGAAAAAATACCGCCATTTACGATTAACTTGCGAATAAAAGACCGCAATCTGTGATCAGCCTCCAAAATAGAAAGAGAGCCGCAGAAAATTTTATATAGGCAAACCTTTGTGGCGTACACCCTAGTTCGCGAAGCTATAATTCGTAAGAGGCAAAGTCCTAAAGTACGTCATTTAAGGGGGGTACCTAAACGTGGCTAAGGGTAACCGGAACACCACCAAGGGCCCTTAGTACATGGTAAAAATTTTGGGGTACAACCCAATAATGGGGTACCTATCCGGGTTAGACACCTTGGATTCTCACCTAATCTAACGACATTACGCAATATAAAATGCGGTGTAAGAGGATTTAGGTTGGGCGACTAAGGCATAATGTCTTTCCCAAGAAGTGCAGAAAACGATCAAGGCGCCGAGGTACACGGTTGAGTCAAGAGTGCCGGGTGAGGTTGAACCACATCTGCCATTTTTGACAAGTCTTGGCAAATGATGTACTTGGCCCAAAGATACCCCATAGGGTGAAACCTCGTAACTATAATCCCTATAGGCAAAAAGGATAAGAGGTTGCGATCAAAAGCTGGTTGTTGGCAGAACCGGATGGGAAGAGCTAACCTTGTATGGTCGATGTACGCTTCCTTGAAGGGGCAATCAGGGGGAAGATAAAGGGCAGCACCCTCCATTAGGGAGCTGATAAATGCTATAAGACGCAAATGTCACGAGGCTTCTTGTTTGAGAAAACATAAAGGCTTGTCATATTTGTGCAACAAATGAAGTTCTGCGAGCCTTCTAAAAAAAAAAAAAAAAAAAAAAAAGGGAAGAAAGAAAGAAAAGAATAAAGAACTTGCAGAACATAATAAAGTTAAGATGAGATCAATGGGTCGCTACATGAAAGTGTAGAGACGTCCTGCGATTTCATCGCAAGACGGCAATGTCATGGGGCTTTATGTTCGCAAGAATATTTAGGCCTGTCATATTGTCGCAACAATTCCTGAAGAGGCTAAAATACTATACAAAAAAGATAAGGCAAGATCAATGGGTTTTTGCATGAAAGTGTAAGAACGTCCTGCGATTTTGTCGCTACAAAAGAGGTGGCAAAATAAGACCTTTACTTAGGAAGGAATGATAATACCACAGCAATTAATGAAATTCATTACAATCATTGAAGAAGTTATACAAGAATATACATCATGAAGTTTTGAAGAGAAGACAACTTCGTCAAGATCATTGAAGAATTTTGAAGAGAATATATATCAAAGAAGACAATTCCATCAAAGATCATTGAAGAATTTTGAAGACAACATATATCAAAGAAGACAATTCCATCAATATCATTGAAGAATTTTTACAAGAATATATATCACGAAGTCATACAGGAAGAGGCAATTTCAATCGCGAAAATACACAAGTAAACTTGCGAAGATGATTATATGAATAGGGGCAATTCAAAGATATATCAATTTTACTGCAGCAAAATGAGCTAAGTAACACAAACATTAACTATGCATTATAATAGATAAGTATTCACATCATACAAGCATCATACTTGCATCATATTTGCATCATACAAGCATCATACTCGCATCATTCAAGCATCATATTTGCATCATAAATGCATTGCATAAACATTTCATGGCATAAGAATCGCATACGTATTTCATAACATAATCATTACATAAATATTATATTCGCACAAGTATTGTACAAAATTTTACAGGAAAATACCACGAAACTTCGCAGAAAAATTCATAATTCGCAGGACTATTCAAAGTTCGTAACACTATATTCGCAACATTATATTCGCAACACTATGTTCGTAACACTATATTCGTAATAGTACATTCGCAACAGTATGTTCGCAACAGTAAGTTCGCAATAGTAAGTTCGCAATAGTAAGTTCGCAATAGTAAGTTCGCAATAGTATGTTCGCAACAGTAAGTTCGCAACATTTATTCAATGAGTTCAAAAAGACTATTTAGAAGTTCGAAATTCGCAGAAAATCCCAAAAATTCACGAAAAATTCAAAAAATTGCAGAAAAATTCAGAAGTTAGCAGGGTTACCACTTGAGGCAAAGGCAAGATAAGAATAGAGATGCAATTTAATTATTCAACATTTTCTCAAGGATTCTCCTTCATAGATAAAGAACAGAGGCAACTATGGATACCTAAGAAAATATTTGATGTTCTTTATCTTCTCAGCAAGAATCCTCACCAAAAGTGGAATAATAATTTCACATGAACAAAGGCAATATTTATCACTCTCATCAAGGATATTTTATACTTCATATATAATTCGAGGATTAAATACTTCTTATACTTCTTAAGGATACTTCATACTTCTTATATATTCCGAGGATTGAGTACTTCTTATACTTCTTCAAGGATATTTTATATTTCTTATACTTCATACTTCTTCAAGATTCTTCGCATACTTCATACTTCGCAAGATGATACTTCTAATTACTTCTTAAAGCTTCAGAACTTCGCAAAAGAATAGAGGCAAGTATATACTTTTCAAGACTAGTATTCTTTTGCTCGTTCCTTCATCAACAAAGATCAAAGACTACTACAACAACGGATTTTTTCTTAAAGATCGCTCTTCAAGCAATATTCAAGAAAAAAGAGGCAAGATGTGGGAGCGGAATATCACAGCAAATGATAACTTACGAAATTGTGGAGAGAAAAGATATCTTGCGAGCAAAGAACATTTTGCGAGCAAAAGAAATCACGAGGAAAGCAAAAGAAGTTCGTGAAGTGAAGTTACGAAGCTTCGCAAGATAATTCTAAAATCCAAAATGGCGGGACAACACAACCGTCATATTTTGTAAGATCATATAAATAGCCATTTAGGCATGAGAGGAAAGAAGAGACACATTTTGAGAGAGGGGATAATTTTAGGAGGAGAGAGAAATTTTTAGAGAGAGATGTATTTTCTTTATCATCTTCTTCCCCAAAATTCTAGAGCTCCAAATATTCATTAATGGAGTCTCAATTGTAAAATCATGTAACCATATACAATCACTAGTGAAGCACCATGGATGTAGATCACATTGATCGAATCACGTAAAAATCTTTGTGTCTCTTTATAATTTTAGTACCTTAATTCTTAGTTTCATATCAAATTAATTAGATTTAGGAATCATTTTAATGGATTCTTATGAGGGTGTAGTTGTGAGATAATCCGCAACTACACAGGCGTGCATATACTTCACGCCCTTGTAGGTGTACTTTATATCAACGTTTCATCGAAGTGCTCATTATAGCCACGCTTCACCAACTGCACGAGGATTATACATCCGTTTCAACTAAAACGAACTTTAAAGATCGTCTGTTAATAAACGAACATATAAACTACGCTCGACCAAATTTGGTTTTGGTCCTAGATCAAGACCAAATATAGTCTGAATTATAGTTTTAGTCTTGTTTTTGATCTTTAGTACGTTCGACTGCGTCTCATCCCTGGACCAAAATTTTGGTTTTGATCGTCGGATGCTCTAAGATATCATTATTGTATGTGTGCTTTTGTTCACCAGTTTCCCAAAATTATTGCATATATATTTTAGAAAACTCATGTGTGTTGATAACCACGGAGTCTCATAATAAATTCAAAATTTCCATTTAGTTTTCATTGTTCAGGTCTGATATTTGAATTTGTTTGATGGTTTAGTTCGAGATCATATACTTGACTTTTTCAAAATAAAACAAGCTAGCGAAAAAATCCCACGTCATTAGGCGAAGAGTCGGATGAAATATCCGGACATATTTTCATGCCCGTACCTTTACGGCACGGGTTAAGCCCTAGTGAATAATAAAGAATATATAACATAAATTAGTGTTTGTATGCGTGTCGTAACCACAACAAATTAATTAATAATTTACTAATTAATTAACAAGTAATTTAGGGTAGTCAAGATCGATCCCACGAGGATCAAGAGATTATAGTTGTCTTATAATGTCACAAAAAGGGGGGGTATTGGTTCAAGATTTTAAAAGCAAAAGGAATAAACAAAGTAATTAAAAGTGTAAGTTGAATTCAATAAGAGATAATAGATCAAGGAATCCTTCTTCGCTGCAAAACAATGATTAAAGTTATGTTCTTTTCCACTTTTTATTAGTCATAGATTATCACCAACCGTAGGATAGCAGGTTCGCTTATCTAACCCCAAAATTCCTTTTTTCACCGAGTAACAAGTCCGCTTAGTTATCAGATTCTATTCAAAAGAACCACCTTGAGGTTCGCTTACAAGATGTAATTCCCCGAACGCATTAAGATTTATGAACTTAGGTTTAGTACTAGTAGTTAGACTCGGTTCGCTTGGTCCACTTTCTAGCGTTGTTTTCACACACAATTGCTCTACGGAATCCCTCCTCAAGGTCTTGTGTTTTATACTTGTGTAAAGAGTCAAGAAACTATTATGTATTCCTAACTTTCACTAGCTTTAGATTAAATTAACAAATCAATTTAGCATGCACTCCAAACAACCTATCAATCAATCATAAACATTAATATTAGTAAAAACAAACGATAATCATATGAAAAAATTCAAAGTAGAATTGAAACAAAACTCAAATCATATATTAAGAACTAGGAATTCATCCTCAATCAATAAGAAAATTAGCTACTCATAATTTGGAGTTCACACAATAATAATAATAATTAAGGAAGAAAGAAAAACTTATTGAAAAGATGATGGTTGCTCCTTCCTCCAATCCTTGTGCACTTTAACTCCTTCTCCAAAGTAGATGTGTGTGTAAAAGTTGTAGAGAACTCCTTTATTTATAGGCTTCAATACTCTCCATATCTTTGTAGGAAAAGATTCCTCATTCCATAAGAACACCACTTTCCCAATTTGAGCCATATTCCAATTTCTAGTCCAATTCTCCAAAACTTCCAAGTTTTCATCCAATTCCCAATTCTAAGTCTTCACACAATGAGAGAAGTCCACACAAAATTCTGTATTTTTGCTCACCGGAAAACTGGGTTTTTGGCAGGAAATAGGCCGGAATTCGTCACCGCCGGCCACCTGAGATTCTCCTCCGGTAGATGAATATTCTGTTAGGACTAACGGTCAAACAGGTCAACCGTCAGTCAAACTGTTAGTCAGCGGGTCAAAGGGAGGACGAGTTAGCTTCTAGTCAGCTTCTTAGTCTGGCTGAGTAGTCTGAGTTGGGTCAGATTGGCTCATCAAATTCTTTCTGGATCGGTCGCTGTCGGCTACTGAGTCGACTCGCCAGAAGGGAAAATTGGCCGAATTTTGGCTGATTACAGGACTTTTCGGCCATTGTTTCAGGCCATTCATTTCTTCACCTATTAAGAAATCCTAAGACATACATCTAAGCATTCTTTCCTGCTACATCACTCATACTTGAAGACCCATTCATTCCTCCCATATGCTCTGTAACTTCAAACACCACCAATCTCCTCCATTTCTGAACTGCATCAATTCTAACTACTACCCCATAACTTCCTGTAACTCAACCATCATCAAAAACCCATTGCAGCTTCAGTTCTTCTGGTCTTCAAATCGAACTCAAACCCACTCTGTCAATTTCTTCACCTTCAACATCTTTGTAGTTCATCCACACTGCACCACCAACAGAAACTCATCTAATATCTTCTCTGTTGAATCGACTCACAGAAGCATCTACTTCTTCACTGCTAGCCTCATATCACCACCAACACAAAATCCCCTCAAAACCCATTCTACAGCACCACCACTACTCAATTCTTCTACTGCAACCTTTGATTCCATTTACAAAGACAAAATCCTAATTTCATATCAGAAACATCATCTTCAATCTCCATCTGTTTCTTTATCTGTCGTAGCTTCAACTCGAGCATCAACACCCACTTCATAATAAACCATCTCTATTGAAACCCTAATTCCATCAGACCCATCTTCTGAACAGCACTACCAGAAGATTCAATCTTTACCTTCTTCTCAAAATCATCTTGAATTCGACTCTCAATTTTTCAATCTCTCGGCCTGCTCTTGGTTTCACCCTCTCTTCTCCATCTTCTTGATTTCGAAAACTTTCTCAAATCATAGTAGCAGCTGTGTAACAGAATGAATGAATGATAGGAAAAAAGGGGGAAGTATCGATTTTAGCGTTAGGTTAATCATTGGGTCTGGATGGTACACCCCAGGGATAAGACCACCCCAGTTTGGGTGCTAATAACACCCATATTTTCTAGATAAGGGGTACCCAGTGATAATTACACCCACTGATAACTTATAAGGGATACCCTAGATGGTAACCCCTTAACCATAGCTGGCTGCCCTTTAAAACTTCAAAAGAGTTGTCCCTTAACCATTTCCGAGCTCCAGATAGTGTTATCCTGTAAAATGACAGCTTTGTCCTTTTTGCTCAATTTTGGATTATTTCTTCTTCTTTTCCTCCGTGCGACTCAAGAGTACTTAATAACTCGAAAACACGCGTAAAATACATAAATAATAAGAAAAATAGCAAAGAAAGCATAAAATCTTAGATAGTAAATTAGGTGTATTCTACACCTATCAAATTCCCCCACACTTAGACTTTGCTAGTCCTCGAGCAAATCAAACTTACAACTTAAAAGCGTTCTAGCGTCCAAAGCATCCAAAGAGCTATGAGGACATAGAATTTCTGCATGCTAGTAATAAGAAGTTATAAATACTAAAGAACATATTCTCATTTTTAAATGTTGAGTGAGAAATAACCACACCATAATGAGATAACGCGTGTTTGAGAAATGATCAATAAGCATTTCGCCTCGACTTCTGCCTCACCAAAAGGGTTTTATGATAATTGCACTCAAAAAAGACGGCTTTTTTATGGGTCTCACATGTGTGCAGGTAGGAATGAAGAGAGAATTCCTGCAACACGTTGAATGGTGGGAAGGATAACTTCCGAAATTTTGAAAAACCCACATCTTTTAACATTTTGAAAAACCCACATCTTTTAACATTTTGAAAAACCATTTTTTTAACGATCTCTAAGAAAGGAAATCAACCACTTATATCGAGGATGAGATTACTTACTTACCTTCACATCCGATTGCCAATTATGATAACACCACTCTCAGGAATCCAATAGAAACGTCTTTCGCTCCTCGTCTTCATCTTCTTGGTCTTCGGCTTCAACTATTGATGATAAACTTTCGAACTTCATAAATCCTTGACAATTTGTAACCTTTTTCCTTAAAATCCATGTCGCTTGAAACTTCCTTATAGATTTCCCTTCCCCACGGCTTATTCAATAAAAACAAAAAAACAATAATAGATATTTCTCTTGTCTCGTTTTTCTTTTTTTCTTTTTTTTTCAATTTTTTTTCATTTTTTTTTTTAGACAAGAGAAACAAAATACAAATCAAAGTGAAAAATAAAACAACCATGGCCGTGGAAAAGTACTTTACCGCTTGATTCTTCACAACTTGTATCGTCTCGAAATCATAAACTTCAATAATTTTCACCTTTTACTTTCTTCGTTCTTGTAAATTAGTCTTCATACTTTGATATAAAATTACCTCATTGTATTTTAAGTCTTCAACACATATGTAAAAATCTGCTCATTGTATGTTGCTTTACTTGGATAAAAATTTGCTCTTTTTCTTGTTCCATTGTTGCTTGCAAACCTTGAACCTTTTCAAATTTCCTTGTAGATTTTGATGTCTCTCCTTTGTTGTTGATGATTATGGTGTTTCTATGGACCCGTTGTTGTCGAGCGAGAGAATGGTGCTATATGCAAATCGAACTACAAGAAGGAGGCTTTCATCTATAGACGTCACCCTCATGATTGACAAAAATTAGCACTCAAGAGATCAAAATAGTGCTGAAATTGGTGTGAAATTGGGTAGCTCACCATTCTACCCGGAATTAACGTACGGTGACACACACTCAAAAGAATCTCTTTAGTAAAGGAAGAATTTTTGGTCGGTGCCTTGGTTGATATGAAAATGGGTAGTCTCCACTAATGATTGATCAGCAACTCTAATAACGCACTTCTCCCTGCACCAAATTTGCATCACCGGCATGATTAAATCCATTATTTAATACTCTAACAAGCAATAAATCGAACGTAGTTCCCTAACATTTCCAAGTTCAATTATGTCGGTCAGAATTCTCTATGTAATCATACCTAGAAGTATGCTAGTGACTCTAAAATCTCTAAAAGTTGAAGTTTTTATGCAATTTCTTTTTTTTTCTTTTTTATGCAAAAATATATGCTTAGCCACTCCCCCACACTTAAACCTTACATTGTCCTCAATGTAATTGAATCGTCCTAGCAAAGTCAAGGTGGGAAATCTTAATATGATATGAAACAAGAAAAATAAACAAACAAAACAAAAAGCAAATAAAAACAAAAGGATAAGAAATACAAAACCGGTGGGTTGCCTCCCACTTAGCGCTTGTTTTAAAGTCAACGGCCCGACATAGCCCTTGCTTCACATTACTCCTCTAGAGGGAGCACATCTCGAAGTCCAATCACGTCCACATGCTCCGTTGGAAAGTTTTCATAATATGGCTTCAACCTATGGCCGTTGACTTTCAAGGGTTGTCCTGTTTTTTCACTAATAATTTCAACTGCACGATGATCATAAACATTAGTAATAATAAATGGTCCCACCTAATGGGACTTAAGCTTACCCGGAAATAAACGTAAACGAGTATTAAATAAAAGAACTTTTTGCCCCACAACAAAACTTTTCTGAGAAATCATCTTGTCATGAAAAAGCTTGGTCTTTTATTTATAAATCCGGGCACTCTCGTAAGCATCATTACGTATCTCCTCTAGCTCATTTAGTTGCAAATTTCTTTGTTTCCCCGCTGCATCATACTCCATGTTAAATTTCTTTATCGCCCAATAAGCCTTATGTTCAAGTTCAACCGGAAGATGACAAGCTTTGCCATAAACCAACCTATATGTAGACATACTAATCGGTGTCTTGTACGCCGTTCTATACGCCCAAAGTGCATCATTGAGCTTAAAGCTCCAATCTTTCCTTGTGGTATTCACCGTTTTCTCAAGAATGGACTTGATTTCACGGTTTGATATTTCCGCTTGTCCACTAGTTTGTGGATGGTAAGGCTTACCAATCTTGTGTGTTATATTGTACTTCTTGAGGATAGCGTGAAAAGACTTCTTGAAATGTGAGCCTCCATCGCTTATCACCACTCTTGGTGTGCCGTGCCTAGTGAATATGTTTTCTCTTACAAAATCACAAACAACTTGAGAATCATTAGTTTTGGTGGCTCTAGCCTCCACCCATTTCGAAACATAATCTACGGCAAGAAGTATATAAACATTTCCATTCGAATTGACAAAAGGGCCCATAAAATCAATTCCCCACACATCAAAAATCTCTACGGCGAGAATTGGTGTGAGTGGCATTTGATTTCGAGCACCTTGATTGCCCGTTCTTTGACATCTATCACACGATTTACAAAAAACATATGAATCTTCAAACAAGGTGGGCCAATAAAATCCACTTTCAAGAACTTTGAGAGCGGTACGTTTATAACCAAAGTGGCCACTACAAGCAAAAGTATGACAAAAGGAGAGAATAGATTGAAATTCGGAGTTAGGTACGCACCTTCGTATTATTTGATCAACGCCATATTTCCATAAGTATGGTTCATCCCACACATATTGCTTCGCTATCTTCTTAAGTTTCATCTTTTGGAAGTTGGAAATTGTACTAGGTACCTTCCTTGTCACCAAGTAGTTCACTATATCCGCATACCAAGTGTTGATTCTTCCAAGGAGAAAAGTTGTTCGTCCGGAAAGCGGTCTTGTAATGGAAGTTCTTCGTGAGACATAACAAGTCTACTAAGATGATCCGCAACGGTATTCTCCACACCTTTCTTATCTCGAATTTCTATATCGAACTCTTGTAGTAATAGGATCCACCGGATTAGTCTTGGCTTAGATTCTTTCTTCTTTAGTAAATATTTAAGTGCCGCATGATCGGAATACACGATAACCTTTGTATCCACCAAGTATGATCGAAATTTTTCCAATGCAAAAACAATAGCCAATAACTCATTTTCCGTGGTAGAATAGTTTATTTGTGCATCATTAAGGGTCCTAGATGCATAATAGATAACATGGGACAACTTGTCCACTCTTTGACCCAAAACGGCTCCAACCGCATAATCACTAGCATCACACATTAATTCAAATGGAAGATTCCAATCCGGTGACTTGATAATTGGCGCACTTGTCAACATTTCCTTCAATTTGTCAAAAGCATCCTTGCATTCCTTGTTGAAGTCAAAAGGTACCTCCTTTTGTAGTAACTTGCACATCGGCATGGAGATTTTGGAGAAATCCTTGATAAACCGCCTATAGAAACCTGCATGGCCAAGAAAAGAACGAACCTCCCTCACCGAAGTGGGATATTATAAGTTTCTTATTAAATCTATCTTTGACTTGTCCACTTTGATCCCTTTAGAGGACACAATGTGACCAAGTACTATGCCATGGTTTACCATAAAATGACATTTCTCCCAATTAAGGACAAGGTTTTTGTCTATGCATCGTTTAAGAACTAGTTCAAGGTTGTTTAAACATATATCAAAAGAATTTCCATAAACACTAAAGTCGTCCATAAATACCTCGATAATGCGCTCCACGTAATCCGAGAATATACTTACCATGCATCTTTGGAAAGTAGCCGGTGCATTGCAAAGACCAAACGGCATCCGTCTATACACAAACGTTCCAAACGGACAAGTGAAAGTGGTCTTTTCTTGGTCCTCCGGTGCAATCACAATTTGGTTGTATCCCGAATAACCGTCCAAGAAACAATAATACAAATGCCCCGCTAACCGCTCCAACATTTGATCAATGAAAGGTAAAGGAAAGTGATCCTTTCGGGTTGCGGAATTAAGCTTTCTATAGTCAGTGCACACTCTCCAACCGGTTTGAACTCTTGTAGGAACAAGTTCATCATCTTGATTTCGAACAACTGTAACAACGGACTTCTTTGGCACCACTTGTACCGGACTAACCCACTTGATATCGGAGATTGGGTAAATTACCCCAGCACTTAGCAATTTGAGTATCTCTTTCTTCACAACCTCCATCATGGGAGGATTAAGCCTACGTTGAGCATCACGTACCGGCTTCACATTCTCTTCCATTAGAATCCTATGCATGCACATGGATGGACTAATGCCTTTGATGTCCATAATTGTCCAACCAATAGCCGTTTTGTGCTCTTTCAAGACTCTAAGCAAACGGTCTTCTTGTACCAGTGTGAGGTTCTTTGAAATAATCACCGGAAGCTCATCTCCATCTCCCAAAAATGCATACTTCAAATGGTCCGGAAGTGGCTTCAACTCTAGTTTAGGTTCCTTCACAATAGATGGTACAAGTAATTTATCATTCACGGGTAAAGAAATATGTGAAACATTACCCTTAGCTTCTTGTAATGCCGTTAAGGCACCACATGTCTCCACCAATTTCGTGGAAATTTCAACATCCAAGTTAGTCAAGCCGTGGACGTCCAATTCAATGCTCTTTTGCAACACCACATCAAGTTCGTCCTCTCGATTCAATTCCACCATTTGTTGTGCTAATGAACTACCACATCAATGGAGTAAGCGGAATGCACATCACTTGGGTATCGCATGGCTTCGAATATGTTGAAGTGTATTACTTCCTTGTCGAACTCCATAGTGAGTGTACCCTTGTTGATGAGTGCCAAATATTGCATATTCATACACCTTTTCATTGGCACTTAACTCATCTTTCGCGCTTCAAAGTCATATATTATCCCAAATTCTGCATTTTTACCATTTTCAAGAATAAATATTTGTATTAATTAATTTTGTGTTTTTAAGTACTAAATAAAGCTTGGAAGAATTGAGAAGACAAAATAGCAGAAAGTTGGAAGCGTTGCAACCCGCTCGCGCATCAGTGGCAACCTGTTTACAATACATGGGATTAAACTACCCATGATCCAAGACCCAAGACCCAAATCCGTTTACACCTCACCCCCATTGGATTCTTTCCAAAACATCCACCTCACCCCCATTGGATTCTTTCCAAAACATTCACCTCACCCCCATTATCTCACTCAATCACTCCAAATTTGTTTCCCACCACCAAATATATTCCATTTTATCCATCAATTAAAGAAAACATGTTTTGTTGAGTGGATGATTGCCAAATTCGAATCCAAGTGTTGAGAGAATTTTTGTGTATAAATAGAGAGGGTTGTTGTGTTGAAAAACCATCCAAGAATAGCTTGTTCATGTTAGTTTCTTAAATTCAGTTTTGTTGTAATGTTGTTCATGTTCTAATTTCATTTGCTAGGGTTTAAATGAAGCCGTAACTTATTGTTATGTATTCATATCTTGTATATTATTCTTGAAAGTTTAGAATTGTTTAAAGATATAATTTAATCCAAGTTTGTCAACATCTTGCTCTCACAATGTATGCCATGTATCCATTGTAGTTAGAATATCTCTATGTTGATTATGCTGCAACTCATGCTTAACCAAATATTGATCCTCAGATTAGTTGTGCTTTAATTAGACAGTTAATGCTTTGGAGAAATACTTTAGTTGTGATTAAATTATCCATTGGAGAAACACCTTAGATATATGGTAGACTTGAATCTGCTGTAAGGACAAGAATAATATTACAAGTTGAATGCATATCATAGGTTAGTGGTGGATTTGAATACCCTAATATCCATATTCTCAGTATTTACACCTTGATTTAATTGCATATTTTAATTCAAATTACTTTCTGTTTAAGTCTTTTGCCAATATCTCGTCGTATCTACAAAATCAAACCCCTTTTGGTTACTCTCTGAATCAGTTCTAAGTAAGGATTTAGAATCAACTTATACACTCTCCAAGTCTATGTGGTTCGACATGTTCTTGCCCTGTGTTGCTTGTCGACATTGTGCACTTGCAGTTTATACATAGTAGTAGGTATATTTCTAAGCCTACCACTTGTCCACATCAATCTTCGTCTTTGCGGTCTTCATAAATGGCCTCCCAAGAAGTAGAGAAGTAGTCGAACGATTCTCATTGTTGTCCATATCCACCACAAATAAATCCACTGGAAAAATTAACTCATTCACTTGCACTAGAACGTATTCTACAAGTCCCTTTGGATAAATGTTAGACTTGTTTGCTAGTTGGATAATAACTCTTATCTCTTTCAACGGTCCAAGATTCAAGGAGTCATATATATCGGCCGACATCACACTAATGGAAGCTCCCAAGTCAAGTAAAGCATATTCAAACCTTTTCTTACCAATAGTAATTGGCACCGTGAAACCACCGGGATCCTTACACTTTGTAGGCATCTTCTTCAAAAGCATAGCCGACGCACTCTCGCCAACTTTAGTAATTTCATTATCAAGCAACCTATCCTTCTTTGTGCATAATTCCTTCATGAACTTAGCATACCTTGGCATTGTCTTGATGGCCTCGATGAAGGGGATGTTGATTTCTATCTTCTTGAAGATATCCATGAGTGCCTTATCTTGAGCTTCCTTCTTGGACTTAGCAAAACGACTAGGAAAATGAGGTGGAGTAGTAAAAGTAGGAACCGGTTCCTTGGATTAGGCGGTTGGTGTTGATTTCTCCCTTGGTTTGGCTTCCTCCTTGTCTTTGACTACCTCTTCACTAGCTTCTTCATGATGACTTGGACACTCTACTTGTCTTCCACTTCGTAAAGTAACCGCATTAACATTCTCTCTTGGGTTCACAAATGGTTGTGAAGGAAGCTTTGTGGATGTTTGAGCTTTCATTAAGTTCATATCGGTAGCCAATTGACCCATTTAAGTTTGTAAATCCTTGATTGCCGAACCGGTCCTTTGTTCCAAAGCTTTGATTGCCGAATCGGTCTTTTGTTGGTTTTGTTGTAACATAGAAGTGAGACCTTGCATGCTTTGCATTATCACATTCAACTTATCATCATTCGAAGAATCTTGCTCCTTGACTTGTTGTGGTTGGAATTGTTGTTGTTGAGGTTGGAAACGTGATTGTTGGAATCCACCTTGTTGTGCATATGGATTAGGAGCCGTCGCTTGCTTGTTTGCATAGCTAAAGTTGGGATGATCTTTCCAACCGGGATTGTAAGTATTTGAGTATGGATCGTACCTTGGCCTTTGATTTGGATATAAAGAATTTACTTGTTCGGTTTCATCATCCGGAATAATTACCGCGGCCAATCGTTGCACTACCCTCTCGATGTTGTTTAACCGGTGATCGGATTGTGAAGACGAGTCACTAACTTCATGCACCAACTTAACCATTGAGTCACCTCTTGCATAGAATTATTGCGAGTTTGCCGCCATACTTTCAATCAATTTGGTAGCTTCGTCCACCGTCTTGTTCACTAGTGCACCACCACCGGCGGCGTCAAGAAGATATCGATCACTTGTTTGGAGACCTTCATAGAAGTATTGGATTATCATGGCGTCACTAAATTGATGGTGTGGACAACTTGACACCAATCTCTTGTACCGATCCCAACATTCATATAATGACTCTCCCACATGTTGTTTCATCCCACAAATCTCCTTGCGAATTTGAGTAGCTTTTGATGCGGGAAAATATCTTTCAAGGAAATTTTTCTTCATCCCATTCCATGTTGTGATACTTCCGTAAGGCAAATAGTACAACCATTCTTTAGCATTGCCCGCCAAAGAGAACGGAAAAGCTTTCAACTTTGCTCCATCCGCATTAATATCCGGTGGAAGCATGGCCATGACTATGGTATTGAAGTCCATAAGATGTTTGTTTGGGTCTTCATTCACCATTCCATGAAACTTTGGTAATTCTCTAATCAACCCCGGCTTGATCTCGAAAGTTGAGTTAGTTTGGATACACCATTGTTGTGTATCGAGCTTGTGAGAAGCTAGGTCCTTGAGTGTACGATCACCCATTGCTTCTTCTTCTATGTACGAATCTGCGAATTCACTTGATGTAGAACGAGGAAGCGGAGTGTTAACCGCTCGAATGAAATCCTTTAGTTGAGTGCCGGATCAAAGACGTATTGGACTCGGCCTTCCCTTTTTAATCATTCACCAAAGATATAGCACCTACAACAAGGTTCACAAAACTAAGTTAAATACGGTATAGAATCTAACAAAGGAAGAATAAAGCAAAACGAAAAATAAAAACAACTAAATCGCCTGTTGCTCCCCGGCAACGGCGCCAAAATTTGTATGCGTGTCATAACCACCACAAATTAATTAATAATTTACTACTTAATTAACAAGTAATATAGGGTAGTCAAGATCGATCCCACGAGGAGCAAGAGATTATAGTTGTCTTATAATGTCACAAAAGGGGGGGTTTGGTTCAAGATTTGAAAAGCAAAAGGAATAAACAAAGTAATTAAAAGTGTAAGTTGAATTCAATAAGAGAGAATAGATCAAGGAATCCTTCTTCGCTGCAAAACAATGATTAATGTTATGTTCTTTTCCACTTTTTATTAGTCATAGATTATCACCAACCGTAGGATAGCAGGTTCGCTTAGCTAACCCCAAAATTCCTTTTTTCACCGAGTAACAAGTCTGCTTAGTTATCAGATTCTATTCAAAAGAACCACCTTGAGGTTCGCTTACAAGATGTAATTCCCCGAACGCATTAAGATTTATGAACTTAGGTTTAGTACTAGTATTTAGACTCGTTTCGCTTGGTCCACTTTCTAGCGTTGTTTTCACACACAATTGCTCCACGGAATCCCTCCGCAAGGTCTTGTGTTTTCTACTTGTGTAAAGAGTCAAGAAACTATTACGTATTCCCTAACTTTCACTAGCTTTAGATTAAATTAACAAATCAATTTAGCGTGCACTCCAAACAACCTATCAATCAATCATAAACATTAATATTAGTAAAAACAAACGATAATCATATGAAAAACTTCAAAGTAGAATTGAAACAAAACTCAAATCATATATTAAGAACTAGGAATTCATCCTCAATCAATAAGAAAAATAGCTACTCATAATTTGGAGTTCACACAATAATAATAATAATTAAGGAAGAAAGAAAAACTTATTGAAAAGATGATGGTTGCTCCTTCCTCCAATCCTTGTGCACTTTAACTCCTTCTCCAAAGTAGATGTGTGTGTAAAAGTTGTAGAGAACTCCTTTATTTATAGGCTTCAATACTCTCCATATCTTTGTAGGAAAAGATTCCTCATTCCATAAGAACACCACTTTCCCAATTTGAGCCATATTCCAATTTCTAGTCCAATTCTCCAAAACTTCCAAGTTTTCATCAAATTCCCAATTCTAAGTCTTCACACACATGAGAGAAGTCCACACAAAATTCTGTATTTTTGCTCACCGTAAAAATGGGTTTTTGGCCGGAAATAGGCCGGAATTCGTCACCGCCGGCCACCTGAGATTCTCCTCCGGTAGATGAATATTCCGTTAGGACTAACTGTCAAACAGGTCAACCGTCAGTCAAACTGTTAGTCAGCGGGTCAAAGGGAGGACGAGTTAGCTTCTAGTCAGCTTTTTAGTCAGGCTGAGTAGTCTGAGTTGGGTCAGATCAGCTCATCGAACTCGTTCTGGATCGGTCACCGGGATCATCTGGATCAGTCTCCGTCGGCTACTGAGTCGACTCGCCAGAAGGGAAAATTGGCCGAGTTTCGGCTGATTACAGGACTTTCCGGCCGTTGTTTCAGGCCATTCATTTCTTCACCTGTTAAGAAATCCTAAGACATACATCTAAGCATTCTTTCCTGCTACATCACTCATACTTGAAGACCCATTCATTCCTTCCATATGCTCTGTAACTTCAAACACCACCAATCTCCTCCATTTCTGAACTGCATCAATTCCAGCTACTACCCCATAACTTCATGTAACTCAACCATCATCACAAACCCATTGCAGCTTCAGTTCTTATGGTCTTCAAATCGAACTCAAACCCACTTTGTCAATTTCTTCACCTTCACCATCTTTGTAGTTCAGCCACATTGCACCACCAACAGAAACTCATCTAATATCTTCTCTGTTGAATCAACTCACAGAAGCATCTACTCCTTCACTGCTAGCCTCATATCACCACCAACACAAAATCCTCTCAAAACCCATTCTACAGCACCACCACTACTCAATTATGCTAATGCAACCTTTGATTCCATTTACAGAGACAAAATCCTAATTTCATATCAGAAACATCATCTTCAATCTCCATTTATTTCTTCATCTGCCGTAGCTTCTACTCGATCATCAACACCCACTTCATAATAAACCATCTCTATTGAACCATAATTCCATCAGACCCATCTTTTGAACAGCACTAACAGTAGATTCAATCTTTACCTTCTTCTCAAAATCATCTTGAATTCGACTCTCAATTTCTCAATCTCTCGGCCTGCTCTTGGTTTCACCCTCTCTTCTCCATCTTCTTGATTTCGAAAACTTTCTCAAATTCACAGTAGCAACTGTGTAACAGAATGAATGAATGAGAGGAAAAAGGGGGATGTATCGATTTTAGGGTTAGGTTAATCATTGGGTCTGGATGGTACACCCTAGGGATAAGACCACCCCAGTTTGGGTGCTAATAACACCCATATTTTCTAGATAAGGGGTACCCAGTGATAATTACACCCACTGATAAGTTATAAGGGATACCCTAGATGGTAACCCCTTAACCATAGTTGGATGTCCTTTAAAACTTCAAAAGAGTTGTCCCTTAACCATTTTCGAGCTCCAGATAGTGTTATCCTGTAAAATGACGGCTTTGCCTTTTTTCCTCAATTTTGGATTATTTCTTCTTCTTTTCCTCCGTGCGACTCAAGAGTACCTAATAACTCGAAAACACGCGTAAAATACATAATTTACAAGAAAAATAGCAAAGAAAGCATAAAATCTTAGATAGTAAATTAGGTGTATTCTACACCTATCAGTGTTCAGATCAGTGGCACTTAATTAGGTGGACATAATCCTCAAGTTCGAATCTTGTGCTCTAGTGCGAGTCAAAATGTCTCAAAAAAGTATTATAATAATAATCACATGGAAAGAATAGTTTTTGAATCGGTGCAAATCGCACGAGCCAAAATGTGAATCGTTTCATAGTTAAGGTTTGAATCATTTTGGAAAATTTTGAAGCGAATCGTAAGACTCAAATTGTAAATCGTAAGATTTTAAAAACCCTATTAATGTACATACTTAATTTGGACCTGGAAATTTTATATTATTTTAATGGAATGGTTAATTTATCCTCCCTGGTTTGAGGGGTAAGAATATTATTTGAGGCACATGGATTTTTTTCATCTACCCAATTGAAAAGGATAAGGGGTATCAAAATTTGATGAAACTATCAATTTAACCTCTATTAAATATTAATACTACTTTACCTATTAAATCTTAATAATAAAACCTAAACTTTAATCTTTTCATTTCTACTCCTTCATCAACTGATTCATTTTCTCTTCTTCTCCCTTTTTTTTTCATTTTCAAATGAAAACATCGTAGTTTTTTTCTTCGTTTCTATAATGTTGAAAACAACAAGACTCGAGCATCCCACTGGAGGTACTTATCCAAGTGAGAGTAATCCCAAAATTGCTCAAGCAATTCGAAACAAAACGACTGAGGAATACGAATCATCTTTGATCGCACTACAAGCAAAGGAAATGGCTCGAATCAGGTACTTTTCTATCGATCCAATCCTCTAAATTAGGTTTCAATAACATCCAATCGCTCAAAATTTGATTGAAGTCAAACTTTTCTGGGTTTACCAGAATCGATCTACATCAACGTATTAGTAAACCGATTGTTTTAGGAAACGGTCCTTGTTCTTGCCCACATAAACTGATTATCCTGGATATGTTTTATGGTTCGAGAATATTGAACCAAAATCAGCCCATGTTTATTCCCACATAGCCCAATTCTAGTATGGTAGAGATAACTATTTTTCTGTAAGTTTTTTTTTTTTTGTTTACATGAGTGTCCACATAAACCAAATATAGCCTTTGATTTCTTAACTGCTTAGACCATAATTGGTTTATTTAAGTGTCGACATAAACCGTTTCTTGGTGGAAAAAATGCCCAATTTTTTTGTATGCTTTTTTTGTTAGAATCGGATTACATGAGCACTTATATAAACCGATTATTGTTATATAATGTTAGGAATCGGTCTTTACGTGTGTATCTTGTAAATATATTATATACCTGGAATTCATACATATACTATGAATTCTATTGTTGTTTACAGGTTATCCCCGTACTTCCCATGGAAAACAAGGACAAGCAAAGGAAAGCCGAGAAGAAATATAAGAAGAAACATGACCTTGCTTATCCTCATATTTTGGAACCTCATAGAAAGGATGGTAAAAATTTGGCTGCTTACACCGTATGGGCTCAGCGACTAAACCAAAAGCAATCCACTTAAATGAACCACCACCTCAATCGAAGCAACAAACACAAGAAGAATTTTCTTTGTTGCAGCTACTGTAGAAGAAAGTGGCAAGGAAGTTGATGAAGAAGGAAGAGAAAACGGAGGAGGAGAAGTTCAAGAACAAGGTAAGAAATATTGTAAGAATGATGGTCCAAAGAATAAAAAAGGTTATCACATGCCTGACCCGAAGAGGATGTTCCCTCGCGACCCTACTGATCCCTATTATGGTTACCCGGTGATAAAAGACAATTGTTATGGGGTACAAAGAGAGTTGAGAGGTTGTTGTCTGCCATATCATAGTAAATATCTCAACCTTATGTTATTTAAGATAAAATTATTATACGTTTAGTGTTATGATTATTTTCTATCGGTTTTGTTTTATTTTTTAGGAGCACGTCGATGTCGTTCGTCGTATAAAGCCAGGAACGTCAGCGAGTATGATGACATTATGGTCACTGGAAGGAACAAAATCAATCATAGGAAAAGTACCGAAAGTAATCAAATTATTCGCTTCTACAGGGTTGTTGGATGCTTTTGACGATTCGGTTGTTGGTTACGACAAACCTCTTGTTTCCGCCTTTGCCGAGAGACTTTATGGGGAAATGGTTACTTTTCATCTTCCAGTTGGAGAAATAAAAATAACTCCAAATGATGTGTACTTGATTACCGGCCTAAGCATGGGAGGTAAAGTAATGAGGCACAAAGACTACGAGAATGAGTGAAACAAGATTTATGAGTTCACTAAGAATGTGTTTGGTTAAAATGAGGAGATGAACAAGTTAGAGATGCGAGTAAGTGAATCAAAGCAGAGGATATTCCATCTCGTGGGCTTGAGGAACCACTTTATGGAAACAAAAGAGCTTCGTGCATAGGGAAAAGAGGTGACCCGGGAATATATCGTTACTACAGCCAATGCATATGTCCTCTACATCTTCGAAGCTGTTATCTTCCTCGAGATTTTGGATTCCCGTAAGAATGCCAATTTTATTCAGTTGTTACAATTTGAAAAAATTCGCGACTACTCTTAGGGTTCTGCCATCCTTGCACACTCATTGAACGAGTTGAGAAAGGTTTTTTGGGTTCGAAGGAACCAAATCGGAGGGAATATGGCTTTTCAGCATGTGTGGATATATTTTCATTTCCCAATGTTTGCTGAAAGGAATTTTTTGAACGAGCACTGAGATGTAAGTGTTATGAAGACAAGTACACCTTCAATGGTAAGTAGAAATACCAAGATGAGGGATATATAGAGTTCAGACGCCAACTGGACAACTTGAAGATGAAAGATGTTGTCTTTCACCCTTACAGGGAGGATTTGGCTAAAGGAAAGATGGTTGGGTACGACGAACAACGTTATTTTGGGACTTTTTTTCACCCAAGAGGATAAGTAATGCACAACCCGACGAAAGTCGCAAGACAATGCGGATACGTACATATTATCCCAGATGAGCACAACAAGTTTAAAATCGATGATTCCAAAATCAAATATTTTGATAATGATATTGAGGTTATTCACAAACCTTTAACATCAATTGATTACTGGGAATATAGAAGGTACAACATTCATGTGATGGATGGCTGTTTAGAACCCGATTATGAGGCAACTCCAAATTACATGTTAGGGTACCTAAAAGTTTCGCACACTCAAGTGATATAAGTAGAGGAGATGCCCTTGATCAAGGAAAAAGATATAGCTCCCGATTACCGGGTGCGTATTATTTCTCAATTATGTTTTTGTTAATGATTTAGCATGATTTGTTGAATGTTTCTTATTTAAAATGAAAAACAGAAGATGAATTGAGCATTTGATAAACCAAACAAGGTTATTTTTTGTGGAAGGGAAAGATGTTAAGGATAAACGAACAAAAAAATGGTGAATTGAACAGTCTGAAAGATGTAGATGCGAGTATAAATTTTGGGGAAACGGTGGAGAAGACAAAGAAAATGGGAAGAAACTCATTGCAAAAAGGAACTTTCAAGGTAAATCGAGTACCACCTATCATGATGCCATTAAAGAAGGACCTAATAAGCGAGGAAGAGGTGCTCATGATCATGGACATGGACGTGGTCGTAGTTGGGATGTTGATGGTGATGAAGATGATGATGAATGAATGGTTTCTTTGTTTTCCAAACTTATGTCTTGACCCTATAGTCAAATTATGCTAGGCTGTATTCGTTAGTCTATGAATAAATGACTAAATATGGTTAGTGAAAAAGTGGGGGTCTAACAACCACACCCAATATTTCACTTAGAAATATGTATGGACAAACTCCAATATAATTCCAATAAAATCAACTAGACAGTCATACTCAATCAATGGAAATATATCCAAGAGTTGTATCTCTGTTTCACAATGTAATCAGCAAATCAAACAGATAGAAATCCGTGAGCCTGATTATTATGTGAAATAACTTGAACGGTACCAAAGACCAATGTTCAAGTGTAAATCAATATAATCAACAACTAAATTAGGTTGAATTGTCTAATTGATTAAACTACGCACAACCTATGATATTTCTATTATATAACAAAGTATAATGTGGAAAATAAATAACACAGACACCAGAAATTTTGTTAATGAGAAAACCGCAAATAAAAAAAGACCTCGGGACCTAGTCCAGATTTGAACGCCACACTGTATTAAGCCGCTACAGATACTAGCCTACTACAGGTTAACTTTGGAAAGGAATGTAGTTGAGCCCCTAATCAATCTCACACTGATTAAGGTACAGTTGTGCTCCTTACGTCTCTCAATCCCAGTAGGACTTTACGCACTTGATTCCCTTAGTTGATCTCACCCACTACTAAGAGTTGCTACTACCCAAAGTCGAAGACTTGATAAACCAATTTCTCACAGAGAAAAGTCTATTGAATAGATAAATCTGTCTCCCACAGATAACCTATGAGTTTTGTTCTGTATTTTGATAAATCAAGGTGAAAAGGAACCAATTGATATACCAGACTTATATTCCCGAAGAACAGCCTAGAAATATCAATCACCTCACAATAATCTTAATTTTATGGTAGTGAAACAAGATATAGTGGAATAACAAACAATGAGACGAAGATGTTTGTGATTAGTTTTTATCTTGCCTATCGGAGATTAAATCTCGATCCAATCTTAAATAATATAGTACTCAATATGATAGAAGATGCAAGATTAGATCACGCAACTACAGAGAAAATAGTTGGGTCTGGCTTCACAATCCCAATAAAGTATTTAAGTCGTTAACCTATAGGGTTTCGTGAAAAACTTAAGGTTAATGGAGAATCGACTCTAGTCGCAACTAGTATCACACAGAAGGTATGGGGATTAGGTTTCCTAGTTTCTAGAGTTCTCCTTTATATAGTCTTCAAATCAGGTTTGCAATCAATGTTACCTTGGTAACAAAGAATTCAATATTAACTGTTAGATGAAAACCTGATTAGACTCAAGCTAATATCTTTCATCCGTTAGATTGAACTTAGATTGTTATACACAAATGAAATGTACCTTCATTTAGATATGAGTAACCATACCTAAATGTGTACACCTTGTTGGCTCAACAATATTTAACCGAGGTTAGCCATATGAACACTTTCATATTAACCTTATTCATCTTAACCATAACTAGTTCAAATGACTCAAATGAAACTAGTTCAAGAGTTGTTCAATTTTTTATATTTTCATAGAAGTATACAAGACACAATTGAAGGAAAATCGATTTTGATTCACTCGAATCAAGTCATGAACATTATAGCCATGGTTTGCAAAATATTGCATTCCTTATTATATAAATGTATTAGTTCATGAACCAACCGATTTTAGAACATCATCTACTTAGGTATGCGTACGGGTATGCGTACTTAAGTAGCCGGACCAAGTTTGGGTTTCGCCAGTACGTGAACTGGTACGCATACCAAATCAACATCCAAACTCAGCAGAAATTCCCGGATCCGAACCTTACGCCAGTACACATACCTGTTTTCATACTAGGTTCCCGGACTTCCTCAAACCACCAAGTACGCATACGGGTATGCATACCATGGTTCCCGGACATGGTTTACATATATGCAAGTACACATAATATGTTTAAATCCATTTTTTCTAAACTTTATTTGAATCATTGAAACATTCTTAGAGGATGAAAATAGTTGTTTTCACTAACTATTAGCATCAAATCCATTTTCAAGTGATTGATATAATCAATACGAAACATTCCAAGTCTAAATCAAACAAGATGTTACAAGGAAATTTTCATATGATCATCTTTTGAATTTCGTCAAGAGTATAAGATGAACTTGGTTGAAGCGAAAGCTTGCCAACACATATTTTTAGAAATATGTAAGCGAGTTAAACTCATCTTGAAATATCAAATGTGCATAGTAGAAGTCTACATATCTATACGACTTTTATCTCAAATATGAGATAGAGTAGATGATAGACTTTTGAGTGATAGATGAGTTCAAGTCTCCACATACCTTTTGTTGATGAAGTTCCACAAGTTCCCCTTAGTAGTTCTTCGTCTTCGATTGATGAACGCCGTGAAGTCTAAAGCTTAACTACACTTTCTATCCTAATCCGAGACTTAGATTTAAGTCGACTAGACATCAATACTTATAGTTTTGGAAACTAAACTTGACAACAAGCTTGAGAAAGAAATGCTTGCGAGTTCGACCGATCAGTTCTCTAACAATCTCCCCTTTTGTCAATTTTAGTGACAAAACTATCAATACATATGGATTACAAAATAAATAAACTTTGTAGCTTCTCATCCAAATGCTTGATCTCCTTGGTTTTTTAACATTACTAGAAATCTTTGTCACTTCCAAGTACTCCAATGATTCTGAATGTGTTCAACTCAGCATCATAGTTGTTGAGGATTCGTAGCTATAACAATGAGAAAACAATTGCTCTCAATCATTGTTATACAATGTCATAGTATTATTACACAACATCAAAGTTCAATTGTATCACAACTTTGACAACAATACTATAGTGATACTCCCCCTTAGTCAATACTTCAACTCACATGAAAACCACTTTCCTTTACATAATGATCCGTAAACCATATGTATTTGTAGTGTGAACTACACATTAATTCTCCCCATTTTTGTCAATAAAAATTGGCAAATGTATGAAAATTAGTGGGACCTTAATGAAATTTCCATAGAGATACTTCATGACCAAAAGAGAACAACATATCGATTTAGTTAGATACCATAATATAGCGGAAGCTAAATGCATTCATCAAGGAGTTTATAAAGATACAAGATAACTCTTACAATATTCCACAGCCGCACTCCCCATAAAAGTTTGGAAATTAAGCACAAGTTCAATTAAGAACTCTCCTCCATATAATGTCATTCCTAAAATAACAACAAGAGCGACCTTACTTTCACAAGAAAAGAAGGATTTATTTTTACATTAACAAATCACATGAAACGTGAATTTGTATCCAAAATACTCAATTAAATTAACCACAAGAGAACTCGTGATTAATTTAATCAGAAATGCTCACATAAGAGAACTTACGGATCCGCACAGTATTTATACAAAGATGTGGATCAGGGAAGACA
This sequence comes from Papaver bracteatum, assembly GCA_023529315.1. NCBI lineage: Eukaryota > Viridiplantae > Streptophyta > Magnoliopsida > Ranunculales > Papaveraceae > Papaver > Papaver bracteatum. Next base: position 1,066,194 of record JAJJWX010003730.1, on the reverse strand, counting down.
AATACTGCGGAATATACAAAGATTCATTCTATCTTTCATCATTATTTGCATAGGGACATATAATAGACTTAATCTTTGCGAAAAAAAGTTTATCCTATCTTCCATTAATATTTGCATAATGACATAATATGCTTAACTTTTGTTTGTCAAAAGTTCATTCAATATTTTATCAATATTTGCATAATGACATATAAAAGACTTAACTTTTGACATATATGGGACAATCATAGTTCACGGACGCAAACACACATATCCCATAACAAGTTGCATTATATGAAACCATAAAGATTAATACTGCAAATTCATCTTCCAAATAAACTTTAGAATTTAAATAAATAAATCTAAAAACATTGCAAGATGCAAACCGTTGGAAATAGCTATGCGTACTCACAATATTGGCTATTCCAAACCCTAGTTATCCTTTTTAAAACAAAAAAATAAATTCTCATAAGAAGTTTCCTAGACAAAAAATATAAGATAAGAGCACTTTAGGCATCATCTTCATCATCGGAGACCATTAAGGTAGCTTGAATCTTATCCATGTATTCCTTCATTGCGGGAAACTTAGCGGCAATAACACACAATTGTTCTTGCACACACCTTACCTTGGAATTGATCTTACACACACCCTTGTGAATTTGATAAAGAAGACTCAAGGTGGTAGAATCACAAGAACCGACAATGGTATCACATTTTATCTCTTGCAAGCATTTTCCTTCATACATTTGAAGTTACAAGGACGAACAAGCATGGGAGTTCCAATAGAGTTTCCAATAGGAGCAATGGAGTAGGAGCGACAAATTTTCTCAATCAAACAAGGAAATCCTAACTTCTTGTTGGAAGATGTCATCGAAACCATTTGAAGAATGATGAATCCACAAATGTCGAGACTTTGAGTACCTAATTCAAGGAAATAGACCAACTCCGCAAGCTCACGACTCCGCCGAGAATTCTCAATTATGGAGGGACAAAGATTAGATATACCAAGTTATCCAAAGCACATCAAGGCAAAACTAAGATAATTAGTAGGAAATTTTCCATTGATCCAATCAACACTTTTCTCACAAAGACCATTAGAAATGGTTTCATCGGATGGTCTTTCTTACCTTGGTCTAGGAAGGTGAAAATTACCCAAAGATATTTTGGTAATTCTTGAAACTAATTCTCTATTAACAAGAATCATTTCTCGATTTATCATGGTCTCAAATTCCATGTCAACACGATTAACATCATGGATGTTAGCATAGAAAATTCTTGTTAGAGTGTCAAAACCTTCACCAAGACCATTAAAGATGTTTCCAAGCTTAATTTTTTAAAGCAAACCAAATCTTCTTTATGACCACTAACCAAATCCAATTTTGTTTTCTAGAATAAATCCACTAGAAGTAATTCTTTCAAAGATTTCACTACTAGAATCATTAATAAATCTAATTCTAATAGAATCTTGTATTTGTGGTGTAGTCATGCTAGAAGATGATGAATCCAAGTTTTTTGAAACCTTGAAATTTCCCATGAGACCTAGAAATTGAGAGTACAAGGAGAAGGAAAGACTTACTTGGTGTGCTCCTTGAAGATGAGGAAAAACTTTAGTCTCTTTTGAATTCTCCAAAGAAATTTTGATGGAGATAAAACATGAACCCTAGAAAAGTTCACGTACGAGGACTAGAGAGGGAGGAAAAAAGGTACGCGTACCATACTTATTATATACCCAATAATGGGCTTGGACTAGAGCTGGCAAACAAGCCGAAACCCGCGGATAAACCCGTGCCCGGCCCGTGAAAACCCGAACCCGGCTCGGCTGGGTTATAAACAAGCCGGGTTCGGGTTAGATAAATGGTGGCCCGTGAGGAAATGGGTTAACCCGTGCCCGTCCCGTGAACCCGCGGGTGCGGCCCGTAAACCCGTGTAAATCATATATACACATAATAAGAAAATCATAACCTAAACTCGATTCATCTTTTTCTTCACCAGTTCCACCTCCATCTCTCTTTTCTTATTTCTCTGATTCTTTCTCTCTTTATAAAATCAAGAGTCATAACCTTAATTCTTCCCGCGAGTTTTCTTGATGATTTTGTTGGTCGTTTATGACCTATTGAGATGCAGATATTTGAACAGAAATTTGGGGGTTTTGGATGTTAAATAAAATTGGGTCTGATTCAATTGCTGTGAAGATTCGAACCAAGAAGAGGATTGGGTTTGCTCCTGCAATTTGTGTTGGTGTTGTTTATGATGAGTAACAGCTAAGAGGATTGGGTTTTATATTTCTGAAAAAATACAGAAAATTTGTGTAATCTGAAATCAGGGGTTTTGTTTATAGATAGGGTTGTTTGATTTCATTTCTTTCCCCTAATCTAACTGAAGATTTCTGAAGATAAATGGTTGATTGGAGAAGAACTAATCAACTTGATATCAACCATCGGGATACTCCAGCTACACCAACTAGATCTCAGAACAAAAAACCTCCTACTGGTATGTCTTGATTTCTTTTTAATCCAAAATATGAAGATTTAGGGGAAATTTGTTAGTATTGTGGATTTGATTCAGTAGAAGAAATGCCTTGTTTTTTTTTGAAAGATTGAAGGTTTTGATGGTTAGATAGAATTCAAACTAGGGTTTTATGAGGATGAGAAAGAAGAGTCCAAATCTTCTATTGAATCTTTGAGATTTGGATTTGGTCAAGAATGGTCGATGATTTAGAGTTTTGTGACGAATTAGAAACATGGGTATGTCTCAGATTCAAGGTTACCGTGAGATAATTGAGCTGTTAAAGTAGGGTATTAGGAGTGGATGGAATTGGCTATTGAAAAATTACAGGGAAGGTTATGCTGAGTTGAACGGCTAGAGTTGAGATGGAGTTACAGGGATCTTGGCAGTGGCAGAATGAATTTGTTACATAGAATGGTTGAAATGGAATGACGGTGATTTCGAGTAGAAGAAGTGGTTGTATGTTCTGTTGTTGGTGTTGTATGTAGTGAGATGGAGCAATCGAGTTTGCTGCTGTGACTGGTGATGAGCTGGTGTAAATGGATTTGCAGCGGCTTGAGTTGATGTTGTAGCCTGGTGGAGTATGAGAACGAGAAGCTACTGCAATGAATTAGATGAGTGATTAGGACATGAATCATGATTGTACAGGCAAGTGAATCAAATGGATGGGTTCACATATGGGGATAATGCTTTGGTTAAATTGCAGTGAGCAGAGACTGGTGGTGCTGAGAACTGGCACTCAAGAAGTTCAGAGATTCAGACTTCAAAGAATGGATTTTGCAGTTGCAGTTTTTCTGAAGTGGAAACTAGTGCCGAGATGCAGAAAATGTACAATTTTTATCCTTGTAATTTGTCACAAATTAACTTAATTAAGTTTTAATCTTGGTTTTAATAAAACAAGCCGGGCAAACCCGTGAACCCGCAAGTTTAACCCGTTACGGGCACGGGTTGAAGAAATGACCACCCGTGAAGAATTTCGACCCGCGGGTTTTGACCCGTGTTAACCCGAACCCGTGTGACCTGTAACAGGCCAGCCCCGGCCCTCCTGTTTTCCAGCTCTAGCTTGGACCCATTCATGAACCGCGACCCGCAAAACAAAGAAAGGATATCTTAATCCAAGTTACAAACTGAAAGGATCAGTATCGTGCAGTAAAGGGAAAGTAAGAAGAACTTCATCACCTTTATTAACCTTGGATAGAGAGGAAATTTTTTTTAACCCAACACAAAAATAGCCCAACTGTTACTTGCCCCATCTCAAGATATATAATAATGGGGTAGAGACAAGCTTGTTACCAAGAGGCGAGATGTGCAGAGACATTCTCATGCACCATTTCGGTTTATATTTGTGAATTGTACCAGAAGTATAATCATAGTAATGATGATACTTAGGGTTAATAGGATTTTTTGAATCTCTTTTCTTATGACTAAAAAAAGACCTTTTCCGACAATTAGAACTTATACCGAACTCACCAGACATCTTCTTATCAATATCACATGAGTTGATAGTAAGCCTAGTTCGTACATCATGAATACATGATTTGACAGGTACAGAACTTTTATCAGAACAATTCTTATTCTTAATCGAATTAAGTTTTTCTAAGAATTTAAAAATGCTTTCAAAAGATCTAAATAGATCTTTATCCATTGATCCATCACGATAGTATTCCTCAAAAAGATTAAGGGTCAATCTAGTGAGGTTCCATATCCTTGAGTGTTGTCCACGTTTTCTCAAACATACCTTCTAGAAAAACTTTTAATTTTTTCCTTTAAACCGTTTCTCATCATCTAAGATTTCCAAAGTCTTAGATGAAACGAGATTATCATGAGAGACCAGAGGTCTAATGCATAATAAGCTTTGAAAAACCTTTAAGGAATTCTGGCGTGCGTTACAGATGCCAAGAGAAAGTTTCCTAAAGAAATTTCCCATAGGAACATACTTTAGTGATCAGTCAAACACATACTTAAGGTTTAAAGTGTTTGCCTGCTCTGACACCAATAGAAAATGTAGGGATCTAACAACCACACCCAATATTTCTCTTAGCAAATCTGTATGGAAAAACTCCAATATAATTCCAAGAGAATCAACTAAACAGTCAGACTCAATCAGTGGAAATATATCCAAGAGTTGTATCTCTGTTTCACAATATAATTAGAAAATCAAACAGATAAAAATCCGTGAGTCTGATTATTATGTGAAACAACTTGAACGGTACCAAAGACCAATGCTCAAGTGTCAATCGATATAACCAACAACCAAAGGTTGGATCCTCTAATTGATTGAACTATGCACAACCTGTGATATTTTTATTATATAACAAAATATAATATGGAAAAATAATAATACAGACACCAGAAATTTTATTAACGAGGAAATCGCAAATGCAGAAAAACCCTGGGTCCTAGTCCAGATTTGAACACCACACTGTATTAAGCCACTACAGACACTAGCCTACTACAAGTTAACTTCAGACTGGAATGTAATTGCGCCCTAATCAATCTCACACTGATCAAGGTACAGTTTCGCTCCTTACGTCTCTAAATCCCAGCAGGACTCTACGCACTTTATTCTCTTAGATGATCTCACCTACAACTAAGATTTGCTACGACCCAAAGTCAAAGACTTGATAAACCAATATGTCTCACGCAGAAAAGTCTATTGAATAGATAAATCTATCTCCCACAGATAAACTTATGAGTTATGTTCCGTTTTTTTATAAATCAAGGTGAACAAGAACCAATTGATATACCGGACTTATATTCGCGAATAACATCCTAGAAATATCAATCACCTCACAATAATATTAATTGTATGGTAGCGAAATAAGATATTGTGGAATCACAAACGATGAGACGAAGATGTTTGTGATTACTTTTTTATCTTGCCTATCGGAGATTAAATCTCGAGCCAATCATAAAGAAGATAGTATTCAATACGATAGAAGATGCAAGATTGGATCACACAACTACAGAAAAAATAGATGGGTCTGGCTTCACAATCCCAATGAAGTCTTAAATTCGTTAACCTACAAGGTTTCGTGAAAAACCTAAGGTTAAAGGAGAATCAACTCTAGTCAAAAATAGTATCACACAGAAGGTGTGGGGGTTAGGTTTCCCAATTGTTAGAATTCTCCTTTATATATTCTTCAAATCAAGGTTTGTAATCAATGTTACCTTGGTAACAAAGCATTCAATATTCACCGTTAGATGAAAACCTGAATAAACTCAAGCTAATATCTTTCAACTGTTAGATCGAACTTAGCTTGTTATACACAAATGAAATGTACCTTAATTTAGATATGAGTAACCGTACCAAAACATGTACACCTTGTTGGATCAACAATAGTTAACCGAGGTTAGCCATATGAACACTTTCATATCAACCTTATTCATCTTAACCATAACTAGTTCAAATGACTCAAATGAAACTAGTTATAGAGTTGTTCAATTGTTTATATTCTCATAAAAGTATACAAGACACAATTGAAGCAAAATCGATTTTGATTCACTTGAATCAAGTCATGAACATTGTAGCCATAGTTTGCAAAATATTGCATTCCTTATTATATAAATGTATTAGTTCATGAACAAACCGATTTTAGAACATCATCTACTTAGGTATGCGTACAGGTATGCATACCTTAAGTATCCTGACCAAGGTTGGGTTTCGCCAGTATGAAAACTGGAACGCATACCAAATCAACATCCAAACTCAGCAGAAATTCTCGGGCCTGAACCTTACGCCAGTACGCATACCTGTTTGCATACCAGGTTCCCAGACTTCCTCAGACCACCAAGTACGCATACGGGTATGCATACCATGGTTCCCGGACATGGATTACATATATGCAAGTACATATAATATGTTAAATTCATTTGTTCTAAACTCTATTTCAATCATTGAAACATTCTTAGAGGATGACAATAGTTGTTTTCACTAACTATTAGCATCAAAGCCATTTTCAAGTGATTGATATAATCAGTACGAAACATTTCGAGTCTACATCAAACAAGATGTTACAAGGCAATTTTCATCTGATCATCTTTTGAATTTCGTCAAGAGTATAAGATGTACTTGGTTGAAGAGAAAGCTTACCAACACATATTTCGAGAAATATGTAAGTGAGTTGAATTCAGCCCGAAATATCAAATGTGAAAATTAGAAGTATTTACAGCTATACGAATTTTGTCTCAAATAGGAGATAGAGTTGATTGAGTGATAGAAGATCCCCTTAGTAGTTCTTCATCTTCAATTGATAAACTCTGTTAAATCTAAATCTTAACTACACTTTCTATCCTAATCCTAGACTTAGCTATAAGTAGACTAGACATCAAGACTTATAGTTTTGCAACTAAACTTGACAACAAGCTTGTGATAGCAACGCTTGCGAGTTCGACCGAGAAGTTCTCTAACATTTAGTTTTTTTTTTTGGATAAGAAATAAAAATATACCAATAACTAAATAAATTACAGGTGTTGTGGCAGGAAATTCAGGATTATACCTAACCATTCTCTCTACACTCGATAATTTTTACAATGCTTAATTGCAATGTCAGCTAGATTGTTGAAATTTATTTTAAGAAATTCTACTCTAGAGAATGATAAATAACTGTGAATCAACTTGCAATCATCTACTATGTTTTTGTTGTACCAGAATAGCTGGTTATTATTAGTATTGAAACAAACAACTATTAACTGAGCATCACTAATGAAACACACTTTACTATAGCTCCTTTATTTCGCCTAAGTACTTGATTCCAACAGGGCCAAGAATTCAGCCTCTTCATCATTCCTCACTACTCCTGGAGTGACCTTGCATCCAATATAGTTTCCTGCTGCATCATTCATAATAAAACCCGTTCCCGAAAGATTAGTGTTAATGTCAAAAAATGCGTCACTATAAATAATAATGCAATCTTATGACAATGAGGATACTATAGAATTCAAATCATTTCCACAGTTTCAGATCTTAGATATGTATCAATATCATTCACAATCTTAAGAGCTAATCTCGCAGTAGTGGAAAATTTTAGATTTTTTCCTTGAAAAATGAAAGAATATCTGTCCTTCCATATGCTCCAAGCAATAGAGAAAACTACAATAGTTTGTCACTCAAAGTGCCAGAAAATAACCATTGCCTGACCCATTCTCTTAAATTCTGAGTTGAATCCCTAACTTGTGAAACTAGATTATAGTAAGGAGTTAAAGAACAAACTACTTGAGAAAAAGGGCTATGCAAAATAAGATCCTCAGCAATTTCAGGCACTACACTTCCACACAGATTGCAATTCTTATCAGGAGAGTCATTAAATTTATAGATAATGGATTTCATAGGAAAAATATTCTCATAGCACTTCCAAGTAAAAATATGAACTTTTGGGAGCATATGGAGCTTCCAAAGAGACTTATAGACATTATCTACATTCTGGGGATTCTGAATGTGGTTTATTTGACCAGACAAAACTTTGTACGCAGATTTGAAAGGGAATTGACCGTCCTTAGTGAATGGCAAGATTAGTCTGTCATGATCTGAAAGAGGAATTTTAGTACTCCGAATGAGTTCAACATTCTGAGGGGCGTAATAAGCATTAACTAGATCAAGGTTCCAACTATTATTATTCATGTCCATCAAGTCCGACACTAAGAAGTTAGAGTTTGGGTAGGCGGAACAAAGAGGCTGAACACTATTAGGGATCCAATTGTCATCGAATGCCAAAATACTTTTGCCATCTCTTAGATCCCAAATAACATTGTGACGAATAAAATTTAAACCCTTGCAAATGCTTATCCATACCCAAGAGTTGTCTTTACACACTGGATAATGGAGAGGAGAACAATTTTTAAAAATACTTGCATTTTAAAATTTTAAAACAAAGATCTTTTTGAGAATGGATAAGATTCTAAGCAGTTTTATCTAATAAAGCAACATTAACATTTCTAAGATTTTTAAAGCCAAGGCCCCCTTGAAATTTGTGGGTACAAATATTACCCCAATTTTTCAAGTGCAAGCCGTCAGGTCTGTTTTTCCCCCACCATAATCCCTTTGGGATTTCTCCATCTAGTGAATGACTTTTTCAGGGATGGAGAAAGTGTTCATGTGATAGACTGGAAAAGCCTTGAGAACATGGTTAACAAGAACATACCTCTCTGTTTGGTTAATGTTTTTACCAGACCATTTTGCTACTCTCTTATCAAAGTGACTAGTGAGGTGAATAAAATAATCATTTTGGACCTAGTTATGAAAAGATGAATGTCCAAGTATTTCTCATTTAAAGCAATCTTCTTAACATTAAGGGTCCTAATAAGAGAGGAAGCAAGGCTTAAATCAACATTATGACTGAAAAAACAACCTGATTTCTCAAAGTTTATGACCTGACCAGATACTAGAATAAAGTCCTTGATTAAACCCATTAAGTTGAAAAGGCGAGGGTACCCCAAATATACCTCAAGCTATAACTTTTCCTTCCTATAAGTCCTTTCCCTGAAAGTGATTGTCTATGGACTGAGTCGAGACAATACAACAAATCGGTTCACACTTTGTGTGATCGTCTATGGATATGAAATCGAGACAATACAACAACAAAGTGTGTTTACTTCATACAAAGGTTTGGACTTAACCAAACTCAATAGGATTCACGTATCAAGTAAATAGGAATTAACGTTTGTGCAATTTACTTTAATTATAATAAAATAATTATAATGCGGAAATATAAAGTAAATGACACAACAAGATTTTGTTAACGAGGAAACCGCAAATGCAGGAAAAACCCCGGGACCTAGTCCAGAATTGAATATTCTTGGGATTAAGCCCCTATACAAAATAAGACAACTTCGTATAGTTGATACCAAGCAACTAAACCTATAGTTCACATAGTTCCGTCTATAATCCCACGCCTCCAACCTGTAAACAAGTCACATACTTGAACCAATTCCTTTGGTTCGTATTCCAAACAGTAAAGGAACAAAAAATCTGTTTGGTATCAACTCTCTTCAACCAAGTGATATGAGTTGCGCAAAGGTTCCCTTGTTTGTCTTAACATAAACTCCTTTGACAGGTTCCAAGATCTATCTTATGTTCAATCACCCAAAGGTAATCGTTAAGATTAATCCAACAACACTCTTCAACCAAGTGATATGTGTTGATGCCGATCTTCCTAAATTAATCAATCCAATCTACCACAAGGATAAACCGATTATTAATTTGATACTTTTTTTCCCACACAAGTATTGTGCACACCAAAGATTGTAAAAGCCAAGTAAGAAATCTTCAATATCTTCTTTGTCTTCAAATCTTCTTAGATCTTTAATAAACACCTGCACATAACTACTTGAATCTCTTGTGATCAATCACACACAGAACAGAATCTGTTAACAATGGATTATCCCAAGATCATCTTTAGATCTAACAACAGTCTAAAGATCCCTCTCGAAACCTTGAACTAGTTTGAGTGAATCTTATATCAGAAGAGAAGATTCTAAAGCATAAATAAACTAGGTCCAATCAAAGTTCTACCACCGTTAGTCAATCAAATCAATACGAAAACTAAAGATAAATCGCAATATCTAGTTTCCCACCAACGGGTCGCGCTAGAGCTTCTTAATCCCAAAGAAGACTTTAAATTGAGCGGCCGTAAGAGATTTCACCTAATTAGATTACTTTCCTCTCTGATAGGCGGCTTCACCAGTAACAAAGACAAAAGAGTAAGTCTAGGTTACGCAGGATTAGTTTGCTAGAAATGCAAACTCAAAGTTTTTATAGACAAGGAAGTTTGGACAACAAGGAATTTCCATAACTGAAAATATACTCAAGATATTTTTTCATATTAACCCAAATTCGGTTTTCATAATTCCTGTGAATGCACTGTCCAAAAATATGATCGAAATCTCCTTGGAAAATCTTTAATTAGCAAATGCACATTGATAATTCTTATTTTCTATATATAATTTAAAACCCTTAATTAAAAAGATTCTTAACTTATTTAAATTCGATCTTGGGATTTACTTCCTTCTTAGAAGTTAAGGAATATCTTTGAACAAAATAGAATAAGCATTAATGCACCGTGTTCAAAGAGTGACGACATCTTACTCTTGCAAGTCTTTTCCATGCTTGCTCACTTGAAACCGATTTACCACACTTCCAAACAAGTTTAGAATTGGTTCATATGACTTTCAAGAACTATGTGATTGATCAAGTACCACTCAATCACAACACATGGGTTTACGGTTCTACCAAAATAAGTTTCTGTTCTACCTCCATGTGAGTACTGTGCATAGTTACTCTAGCTTACCAAAGATACGGAAGACTAGGTACTGGATCGGTTCCCCACATACATTTGGTATCTAACTTGTATGAACTGCACATGTCCATATGATCTGTTCCCCCTTCCCAAAAACGTGTTGCACATGTTCATAGGATCAGTTCCCCTTTCTTTCATAAACCTTGTTGCACCTCATACAAGGATCGGTTCCCCTTGTGATACACTGCACCTCTTACTAGGATCGGTTCCCCTCTTCCCAGTAATAAGTTCAGACATACACAACCTGATCATACCCCATGTGATTACTTAAGATCGGTTTCACTAATAAAAGTCATACTAAAACATAAGTCAGGCCTCATGTGAATAGTTTTACTAAAAACACAAACAAGTCGTGAGCAGTTATACTAATCACACATATTGGTTGTTCATAAGATATGCAATGGAGAACACCCCCAATAACGCCTGGCGATTTCCTTTTCGCTTCACAACACATATCATGAACTTACTTCCTTAGAACACATGTAAACATTGTTCCCTAGGATGAAATCCCCACCTCATACCCATACATAATCACAATAGCATTCATACGATTATGTCGATATCTTATATACAAAGTTTAATGGTAAAGCAAGAAACTTCATATTGTATTCCTTAATACTATGCTTATCTAGAGTGTTCATGCTTCGCAATTTTATGTTTTCAATATGCACGACTTGAAAGATACGTTAGGGAATGAAACAGTTCAAGTCAAATATCACTAACCTCAAGTGGAAGGATGATGTTGTCGTTGTTTCTCCGCACTTATTCACTTCATCAAGTCTTCGCAATACTTGTAATGTCTCATCCTAATACTTTCAAGCTAACCTATACGAAGTTGACTCTAGTACATTTAAATCAAGCGACTCTTAAATGGGTTTTGCTTCACTAAAATATGACAACCAAACTTGACATACCAATGCTTGGTGGGTTCAACCGAGCAATGCTCTAACAATATCCCCCTTTGTCAATTTTAGTGACAAAACTCTTATAATCATATGGATAAACAAATTATAAGAATTCATTACACATACGCTTGATTCCCGAATCCACAACACATAACATGTATTTATTCAATCCTCAAAAATGCAGCAGCTGAACCATAATTACAAAGCTTATACTCCCCCAAAAGGTGAGCTAGGTAGATTTTCAATCCGCACATCTTTGTTATCCCATTCATATGATATGTTACTCCCCCTTAGTCTATGGTTTTCCTCATTCGTCCGATAAACGTTCAAGCACCATTGTCCTCTTCCCTAGTGACACCAATCAACCATAAATTGATACCAACATCACTCGTTTACTCCATATATTTCTCTCCCTTTTTGTCACAAAAATGACATAGAAATGAAAAAATAATGGACAACACGAAAAGGATCTTACAAATCTCAAAATAGACTTGCAACCTGTTGAGTCAAGCACGAGGGTTCCACATACCATTTTTTATAACCAATATCAAAATCGAAACTACAAGTAATTACGTTTTGATATGTTATCATGGAAATAATTTCCCGAAGCAATTTTCCCAACTAGTTTAGCAAACCAAAAATCAACTAATCAACTTAGTCCCTTTGCTAAACCGATTGTATAAATACAACCTCTTCATTCGATAAGACCAAAACAAATATAAACTCCATTTTTCTCATCAGGTTCTAATTATCCATATAACTTAGACCTTTAGATTTCAAACAAGCCAAATACTAGGTTAGTTAACTAGCATTTCCTTGTTTAGGCTTTCGTCTAGACTTGAATAACCGAAACCTCCACTTTGATAAGTCTAACTAAGATCAGAATTAACTTAGCTTAGCTTATCCGGAATCGAATTGGACTAAACAACTCGTCCCGTCAACATATTCATTCGTTAAGCCATTAATAATTCATACAAACCAATAAATCAACTTGCATAATTATTTACCTCAACCGGATACAATAGAAACAACATATATAAACCAAAGTTTCACTATTGCACCGAAATTTTCTAAGCTTAAACAATTGATACTACACAATAAAGAAAAAATAACAATTGTTTTACTTAACTGTAAGCAATTGAATTAACATAGACATTAAAGCACCGCAATTGCAGCAAATTTTTTAAGCCTAAACTAATGATATCACATAACAAAGTAAGATAACAAAAGTTTTACTTAACCGGAAACAATTGCATCACACACACATCCATACATACATAATGGAATAAACACATCAATTGTACCAACAATTTCTTTTAAGCAAAAGCAATATATATATCAAATAAAAATAGGCTTTTCTTAAAACAGGAAAACAATTAACTAACGAGATTGTTACCTCAATTTCGCATCCAACTTCTCCAAATATGATTCCATCGCTTTCTTCTTCCGGGAGAATTGATATCGAAATACCATCATGTTGTCATTCTCATGCCAAGAACAAAAGAATAACAACAACCAACCTTTACCAGAGAAAGGTTGAAAATCAATTTTAACAATTGCAAGCAAAAGATGAAAACCGTCGAAACAAATATGCTTTTATACTAAACCAAAACCGATTCAACATATTGTGACTTTTTCACATATTGTTTCTACAGGAATCCCTCATGATCCTTTGATAAAGCCTACCAACTTGGGCTAGAACTTAATCCTGCTAAATCAAAAAGTCACCCAAACCATAAGGGTTCACAACATATTATGAGATCGAATATCAAGGTAATAAAACCGAAATTAAACATCTCATACTCATACATAGCAAATAAATAAAGCATTAAAGTACCGTCTATGTAAATAAAAAACTATCACAAGAAAAATTATAAATCAAATAACTTTATTCATAATAGTTTTATTCAATAGACTTATACAATTAATGAAAGCAATCAAAAATTGATGTCTATTTTTCTAGATTAAGTATTACAGCATATAACTTAATCTCTAGTGGTGTTCTTGTTGTTCACCGATGTTTCTTCAGTGTACAAACAATTAAGTCATGTCTCAAGAGACTTGTCTGCAACCACCTCATGTTTCTCTAGCTATTCAACAAGAACCTTGAGTTCGGCAAGAGCTTATTTTGTTCCTTCGACTCGTTCTTTTAACCAATCCCGATGTCGGACTTTCATAACTAGATCAGTTTCCAGTTTATCAAAACTTTGGATGTATTGATTCATATTGTTTGAACGAATCCACTTGACTTTGGTTGGATCTTGTTTGTTGTAGGCCAACAGATATGACTCATCTTGTGATCCAACCGAACTCTCAAAATCATAATCAGACATGATTTTTGACCTGCTTCTTTTCTTCTTCTCAGTATTGATTCCCTGACAATATTTAACCCTTTGAGCCTCCTCCTTATTAGTCTTTGAGACACTGCGAGTTATTGGAGGCATGCTTGGTTATATACGATGATTGATCTGGGTATCAATACACAGAAAGCAATAGTTTCCCTTTTTAAAAGGAGACAATCTTTCAGACCGAAAATATCAGTAGAACCCGAAAATATTAAAGAATATATTTTGTTTTCTTTTGTCCCAACTTCTTGGTTTTATTCAAAAATTCCAAATAAAACTTATCTAGAAAATCATGATAAACATGAAAAATTTCGTGGATCTACAACCATCGATAAAAGTTTACAACTTTTCTGATAATCAATTACACAAATTCATGTGCTCCAGATTTATTCTGCCATTCCCATCCATAAAAACGAGCACAGAAGCAGATGAGAATGCACAATCTTGATACAACTAGGTTGTATCGGAATAAGCTTTTTCAAGCTTATATTGAATATCAAAAACATAGTTCATGTTTCTTTTAGGGAATTTCTGTCCAATATATTTTCTCCCAAGATGATGATCTTTTCTAACTCTAGAGATATGATCATGTGGAGAAATTGTACTGATGTGAGAATTCTCAGATACTAATAGATCTCTCTTAATTCTTTCAATGAGATTTTCATAAGATTTTCTCATTCTAAGGACTTCCTTATGATTCACATCAGTGTGATTATCTGAAACAATTATTGAAAATTCCTCATTGTTTCTTTTGGCAGAGATTCTCTCTTTCCCTTCCTCCTGGAATCCTTCTTCATCAAAACAAGAAATGTTTTGATATGGATGAGGAGGAATCTTCTTCCAGAAGCAATTATCAACTCTTTCCTATGGTTTTGAGTTGATCTTATAGGGTTGTGGCATAATATGTCTTTCTACTAAGGAATGATCTTTCAGTTTTTTAAGACAAGAAACTTCCTTCAAATTTTTTACCACCGTATGTTGAAGAAGTATAAGTTTCATGTCAAGTGACTTAAAAGTGTATTCCTTAAGATCATTATCATGGAATCGGTTCAAAGTTTCCTTTGGACAAGATTTCATTTGATCATCAGTAGAGATATAAGCTTATTTCTCATCCTCTTATGACTTGATGTAATTGGGTAAACTACCATCATCTTGATCTGTTTCAGATGTGACTAATACAACAACATCATTTGTCAGAGTCATTGGACTTGTCTCTTTATCAAGAGAATTAACAAGAGCTTCTAATTTGACAGTGAGATTCATATTCTCTTCAGCCAGACTATCCAGCTGACTGTCTTTATTTCTGATCTCCTGTTTAAGAAGATTTGACTTTGTTTTTAAAATCATCAATTTAGAAGACAAAGATTTTATAGGCTTTAGGAGTTTTACCAACTCTTTATCAGCATCTTGTTTTTCATCAAAAAAAGACACAGATGTTTCGCAACTTCTAGATCATGAGTCAACGAAGTAGTAACATCTTCAACCTTTGAGTAGTCATACTCTTGCTTAACGTTAACTGAATCAGACATGGATTCAATTCTTATAGGATGGATCGCACCAAACAAAGATTGTTAGATCTTTTCGTGTTTTCCCACTATGATACCAATTTAAAAGGCGAGGTACCCCAAATATACCTCAAGCTATAACTTTTCCTTCCTATAAGTCCTTTCCCCAAAAGTGATTGTCTATGGACTGAATCGAGACAATACAACAAATCGGTTCACACTTTGTGTAATCGTCTATGGATATGAGATCGAGACAATACAACAACAAAGTGTGTTTACTTGATATAAAGGTCTGGACTTTACCAAACTCAATAGGATTCACGTATCAAGTAAATAGAAATTAACGTTTGTGCAATTTACTTTAATTATAATAAAATAATTATAATGCGGAAATATAAAGTAAATGACACAACAAAATTTTGTTAACGAGGAAACCGCAAATGTAGAAAAACCCTGGGACCTAGTCCAGAATTGAATACTCTCAGGATTAAGCTGCTATACAAAATAAGACAACTTCGTATAGTTGAGACCAAGCAACTAAACCTATAGTTCACCTAGTTCTGTCTGTATTCCTACGCCTCCAACCTGCAAACAAGTCACGTATTTGGACCAAGGTTCGTATTCCAAACAGTAAAGGAACAACAAATTTGTTGGGTATCAACTCTCTTCAACCAAGTGATATGAGTTGCGCAAAGGTTCCCTTGTTTATCTTAACATAAACTTCTTTGCCAGGTTCCAAGATCTATCTTATGTTCAATCACCCAAAGGTAATCATTAAGATCAATCCAACAACACTCTTCAAACAAGTGATATGTGTTGATGCCGATCTTCCTCAATTAATCAATCCAATCTACCACAAGGATAAACCGATTATTAATTGGATCCTCTTTTTCCCAAACAAGTATTATGCACACCAAAGATTGTAAAAGCCAAGTTAGAAATCTTCAATATCTTCTTTGCCTTCAAATCTTCTTAGATCTTTAATAAACACCTGCACACAACTACTTGAATCTCTTGTGATCAATCACACACAGAACAAAGTCTGTTAACAATGGATTATCACAAGATCATCTTTAGATCTAACAATAGTCTAAAGATCCCTCTCGAAACCTTGAACTAGTTTGAGTGAATCTTATATCAGAAGAGAAGATTCTCAATCATAAACAAACTAGGTCCAATCAAAGTTCAACCACCGTTAGTCAATCAAATCAATGCAAAAACTAAAGATAAACCGCAATATTTAGTTTCCCACCAATGGGTCGCGCTAGAGCTTCTCAATCCCAAAGAAGACTTTAAATTGAGCGGTCGTAAGAGATTTCACCTAAATAGATTACTTTCCTCTCTGATAGGCGGCTTCACCAGTAACAAAGACAAAAAAGTAAGTCTAGGTTGCGCAGGATTAGTTTGCTAGAAATGCAAACTCAAAGTATTTATAGACAAGGAAGTTTGGACACCAAGGAATTTCCAAAACCGAAAATATACTCAAGATATTTTTCCATATTAACCCAAATTCGGTTTTCATAATTCTTGTGAACGCACTATCCAAAAATATGATCGAAATCTCCTTAGAAAATCTTTAATTAGAAAATGCACATTACTAATTCTTATTTTCCATATATAATTAAAAACCCTTAATTAAAAAGATTCTTAACTTATTTGAATTCGATCTTGGGGTTTACTTCCTTCTTAGCCGTTAAGGAATATCTTTGAACAAAATAGAATAAGCATTAATGCACCGTGTTCAAAGAGTGACGACATCTTACTCTTCCAAGTCTTTTCCATGCTTTCTCACTTGAAACCGATTTACCACACTTCCAAACAAGTTTAGAATTGGTTCATCTGACTTTCAAGAACTATGTGATTGATCAAGTACTACTCAATCACAACTCATGGGTTTACGGTTCTACCAAAACAAGTTTCGGTTCTACCTCCATGTGAGTAATGTGCATAGTTACTCTAGCTTACCAAAGATACGGCTGACTAGGTACAAGGATCGATTCCCCCACATATATTTGTTATCTATCTTGTATGCACTGCACATGTCCATAGGATCGGTTCCCCTTTCTTGTTGCACCTCATACAAGGATCGGTTCCCCTTGTGATGCACTGCACCTCTTACTAGGATCGGTTCCCATCTTCCCAGTAATAATTTCAGACACACACAACCCGATCATACCCCAGGCAATTACTTAAGATCGGTTTCACTAATAAAAGTCATACCAATACATAAGTCAGGCCTCATGTGAATAGTTTTACCAAGAACACAAACAAGCCGTGAGCTGTTATACTAATCACACATATCGGTCGTTCATAAGATATACTATGAATAACATCCCCAATAACGCCTGGCGATTTCCTTTTCGGTTCACAACACATATCATGAACTTACTTCCTTAGAACACATGTAAACATTGTTCCCTAGCATGATATCCTCACCTCATACCCATACATAATCACAATAGCATTCATACAATTATGTTGATGTCTTATATACAAAGTTTAATGGTTAAGCAAGAAACTTCATATTGTATTCCTTAATACTATGTTTATCTAGAGTGTTCATGCTTCGCAGTTTTAGGTTTTCAATATGCACGACTTGAAAGATACGTTAGGGAATGAAACAGTTCAAGTCAAATATCACTAACCTCAAGTGGAAGGATGATGTTGTCGTTGTAGCTCTGCACTTCTTTACTTCTTCAAGTCTTCGCAATACTTGTAATGTATCACCCTAATACTTTCAAGCTAACCAATATGAAGTTGACTCTAGTACATTTAAATCAAGTGACTCTTAAATGAGTTTTGCTTCACTAAAATATGACAACCAAACTTGACATACCAATGCTTGGTGGGTTCAACCGAGCAATTCTCTAACATAAGTTCTAAGCTTCAGTATGAGAAGCTTTAGCGAAAACTAAACAATCATCTGCAAAGATCAAGTGACTGATACTGGGTGCATCTTATGTGACTTTAAATCCATGTAAGAGTTGTCAATTTTCATCATGTAGAAGGTATCTGGACAAAGACTCCATGCATATTATAAAAAGGTATGGAGACAGGGGGGTCACCCTGTCTCAGACCCCTAGTTGGTTTATGAGCCTTATACGGAGACTCATTTAGCATTATGGAAATGCTAGTAGTGCTTAAGCAATGATAAATTAGCTCACACCAATGTTCTGAAAATCCAAAAGACTTAAGAACATCAATGAGGAATGGACATTCCACTCTATCGAAAGCTTCGGACATGTCAAGCTTTAAACCCATAATACCTCTCCTGTCTTTGTTCCTTTTTCTCTTCATGGAGTGCACCAACTCATGAGCAATAATAACATTATCATGGATGTGTCTATTAGGGACATATGCCGCCTGAAAGAGGCTTATTATTTTACTCAAGAGTGGCTTCATTCTATTTACAATGTTCTTAGAGATGATCTTGTAATTAGCACTGCACAGAGAAATAGGTCGAAAATCAACCGAAGACGAAGGGTTGTTGATTTTTGGGATAAGAGACAGGAAATTATGGTTCATCTCTTTAAGTAAATATTTGGTATAAAAAAAATAACTAACAGTTTTCCTAGCATTTGATAAAAGAAGATCCATATTTTCTTTGTAGAAGCCAGGAGGGAAACCAGCCGTCCCCGGAGTAGACCAGGGTTTCATTTGGTTGATTGTATCCTGACTTCTTATTGAGTTATGGGTCTGAGAAGGTTCCGATTGTCCTCCATAGAAACACACAGAGAAATGCAATTAAGAAACTCATCATTTCTATAGGGATGAGAGGTTGTCCCTATAGAACTAAAGTGATGAACCAGAAGAAATTAAGAAACTCTAACAGTTAGTTTTGAAATTATTATTTTTGCCTAAGACGCGACAAAATAACTACAATTTGTGCAAAAAAATGTTGGATTTGGGCAGTTTATGTAATCGGTACCGATATAAAAATCGATTCTACTTTATCTCCGTGGAAATATAGTCAATCTCGAGCGAGATGGACAAGATCTCTCCGTATATTCCGGTTTCGGCTCTCAAGCTAGCGGAATGCTTCATTCTGCCGAGTCATAATTTTGCCAGAATTTTCCGGAACCGGCTGGAATTTTTGGTTGAATCATGGTTGACTCAGCCGGAATTAGGCGGAAATCATACTTGAAGTTTTTGGATGGATTGTATTATTTTGAATGGAGACTTGTTTCTATTTTAAAACATTGGTGGTATTTACACACAATTATGTGTGAAAAACGTTTCAAAAACGCTTGATATACATAATATATGTATAAAATTTGAAAACGAAGTTTCGATAGTTACTGTGGATTTCATCGAGAACCTCCCCGATATAAAATTGTCCCAGTGTCTCAGTCCCAACCTGATGAACCAAAATCCGAAATTAACTACATTACTCCAAGGTTACGATTTCAGAATCGATTTTTACAGGTTTACAACATACACCGATTTTGGGAATTTTATTCTCTTGTTTTGTAAGTATTCATAAACGGTTTATATAGATATAGTTAAAGACCGATTCTGAAAAACGAACATAAAAAAAACTAAATTTTGACAACCTAAAGGATAGGTCTACGTGGTGAATCATGTAATCCGATTCTTGTAAGAAAGAATGACATTTTTCCTATATCTTTTTTTGACAAGAATCAGATTATATGTGCAATATTATAAACCTATTGTGGCGAGGAAGATTTTATATGATTTTACAAGGCCAAAATCGGTCTATGCGTACACTTATAAATACCGATTGTATGAATTCATTTCGGAAAAAAAATAGTCTTTGAGTCTTTATATATATAAGGACAACCTTTTTAAGCAACTCCTACATTATCCACTATTCAAATAGAGCTTGGAAAATGGAATGGTATTCGGAAGAAGGTATGCATCTCGTGAAATCGTCCATTCCTGCCTTCCACGAATGTCCCAATGAACTATGCTCAATGTTTTGGAAGAGAGTCAAAGAGTTCTACTATGAGCGGACCACGAATCCAAAAAACCATAGATAGAGAGAGACTTAGTGTTTCGGTTTGCATACATAAAAAATGCAATTCGAGAGTATGTTAAAGTTATAAAATTGATGTACGACCATCATCCACAAGCTCCTCTTAGTGAGAAAGTGAGTAATACGATATTTTTATACCTATGGCATTGTTTAATGTTTGCATACTAACGTGTAATTCATTTAATTTCAGCTGGAACGATTCAATTGTCTATGGGGAAGGAAAGTTCATTCACCAAAAGAAACATATGGTGTCGTACCGTCATGCTCGTTGGTTCATTGAAGATGTGTTGATGAGGGAGATTCAAGAATTCACATACTAAATTTTCCTATGTAATGCGCTAATTTCCTAAACTATGTAATGAATATTTTGTTTATGAAAGTATCACATAACCTATCTATGTTTGCATTTATAACATCCGTATTCTAATAATCGGTTTGTGTATATTAGTAAAAACTGATTCTCAGTTTAGTTGGTCAATTGATTTTTTTTTTACCAAAACTGGTCTAGGAGTGCATGCACATCAACGGATTCTGGGTTGAGTTTTTTCAAGAAAAATCAAAAAAATTACATGTTTTGATGATGATTTAAGATTAGTTAATTTTGAAGTTAACAGAATTAAACATCAGTTAATCACTCGAATAAACATTGATTAATCAGGGGTAATTTGGCCATTACGTTAAATAATTGGATAAGGGGTTTTCTATTTTACTTCAAAATATATATATTTTTGTCTTGTTCCTAGGCGGCTAGGCCTCAAACTGGGGAGGTAATTTATCGAGGATTAATTTGTCGAAATTCTACTGTATTTGTCAGATAGTAAAATGATATATGTATACTTATAATTCGATTTCCTAAACAAATCATGTAATCACCAAACACAAGAAAACAAAAACACAAAATAACATCTGAACATGCTTCAGAATATATATGATACAGTATAACAAACAATCGCCATAAATTCCTTCACTGCTTAGGGTTTATTAATTTCGTTGATCAGAAAAGATTATTGTTTAAAGAGATATGAAATGCTATATAAAGGAAAGACTAATATCAACTTACACCATACACTAGTACCATCAAGATAAAGGTGCTGCACGTTGAGCTTGTCAACATCTCACATAGACTAATCTCAGGTTACACCTTACACTACCAGAAAAAAAGGATTATTGCAACAAGAAAAGGTCTTCACGGTCAAGTTGGTGTAACAGACAATAAATCAACAGTTGGATAAGTGTGCAGAACATTCATAAAGCACCAGAAACAATAAATCTGAAAAATTGCTAACAATGGAGCTAAGAATCAAGAAGCAGGTCAAAACTACCAAATGACATACATAATTGGTGCAGAACAGGACCAGTTGGTGCAGAAGTACGTCACTACATAAGAGATTAGCTTGTAGGTGTCAAAATTGTGATGTCTACGCATCGCCCAAACCCTTATAGATGAAGGCACAATGAATAACCTTGCAGATGGTTGGGGCAATACTATAGAAGACCTGCACACAACACTCAATACTTGAAGGGGGAAAAAAACCGCAAACAAACACACCTTCCTTGGATCACCAACTGAAGCACATATGATTTTTAACATTATAAAATTCCACTAGCAACGAGAAGTATTAAAATCAAGTAACCCACATAATCAGGGAGGATGACACGAGAAGCAGCTGAGACTATTGAAAGCTGATAAATATAGCAACCATGCTTGTATTCCACTAGGAACCCCCGGAAAAATACACCTTACGCTCACAAAATCAGTACCTAATGGCTCAAATAACACAAACAACACCAACTGACTACAATATATCTAAAGTATACTGGTTTCTCATTCATCAGATATGACTCATACACACACATACACAAATATATAACTAATATAGCTGAGGTGATGTGTAAGTAACACCAAAAATTGTCGCAAAGCATGAGAAATAACATGAAATATTTGTAATAATTCAATGTCTGCTACCATTATCAGCAAGAGGAAGCATACAGAAAGCACTACATACTAGCACTTATTAAAGCACCATTACTATTCATCTCACTCAATAACCTAGCTAGGATAAAAATTGAACCTCTGTAAAGATAAGAACCACAGGATATACTCACAGTTGAATGCAGACTCAGCAAAGAGAAGTCCAACTTTTAAATCAGTACCAACACCAAGTTCAGTCGAAACTGCATACTTAGCTTCACCATTGAATCACACAAGACATTCAATGCAATGCAAGTGAGCATTATTTTGAAGTAACAATTGAGAACAATGGTTGATAATAAGCAATTTAAGCACTAATTTGTGCAGCAGACATTTACCAATAATAATCTCAACCTTCCGCTGAATTCATTGACTGGAACAACTTTAAGTTGTCATCTAACTAACACAATCATAGTAGAGTCGAACAATCAAATGAAATTTGCATGCAACATGAGAAAGAAAAGAATATTAAGCTGATAAGCTAAACCAAGACCTACTACAAAAATATTTATGCTTTGACACTCCGATAAACCTTGAATAAAATTATCAACAGAAAGAATACTTGAAACAAACCAGCTTTATAAACATAAATAATACTTATAAGTTACAACTAATCCCACCTCTCATGTTACAATAGTATTTTGATGAGATGAATCAGCCCCATCGTTATTCCATATGCACGTTGAGACCACATCATGCTTCCCTTGAAAGTTAATTTAGATATTGGATATGACATCCAAGCAAGATTTTCTGATAAAAAAGAAACTTAACGAATTTCCCCCTAAGCCAGTATGTTAGAATCAATAGTCGTTATTGTTAGAGCACTGCTCGATCGAACTTGCAAGCGTCGCTATCTCAAGCTTGTTTGTCAAAACTATAAGTCTTGATTTCTAGTCTACTTATAGGTATGTCTCGGATTAGGATAGAATGTGTAGTTGACCTTTATACTTCACGACGTTCATCGATTGAAGACGAAGATCTACTAAGGGGATCTTGGAGGAACTTCATCAACAAAAGGTATGTGGAGAATTGAACTTTTATATCACTCAAAAGTATATTTTATTTTATATCTTATTGAGACTAAGTCGTATAGCTATATAGACTTTTCATTATACACATTTGATATTTCGAGATGAGTTTAACTCGCTTATATCTTTATCAAAATATGTGTTGGAAAGATTTTTTCTTTAACTACGTTCATCATTATTCTTGACGAAATTCAAAAGATGATCATGTGAAAATCGCTTTGTAACATCTTACATGATTTGTGTGATACAATAATTTGATGTAGACTCAGAATATTTTGTACTGATCATTCGATCACTTAAAAATTGCTTATAAGCTAATAGTTTGTGTGAGACAGCTATTGTCGTCTTCTAAGAATATTTTAATGAATAAAATGGGAGTTTAAAACAATTAATCATTTTCTGGATATAGCACAGTATGCATACCTGTATGCAAACTGTTGGAAGAGTAATTCAATCAATTGGAAAATCCAACCTTTGGTTGTTGATTGAAAATGATTGACACTTGAGCATTGGTCTTTGGTACCGTTTGAGTTTGTTTCTCATAATAATCAGGCTCACAAATTTCTATCTGTTCGATTGCATATTGTATTGAAAAACATAGATAGAACTCTTAGATATATTTTCCTTGATTGAGTCTGAATGTCTAGTTGATTCTCTTGGAATTATATTGGTTAGTCCATACAGATTGTCTAACAAAATATTGGGTGTGGTTGTTAGACCCCAGCTTTTTCAACTGTAATAAGTTTATTGGTGTAAACATGCATGTATTTTGTTTGTATAGACATGTAGGTCTATAGTAATTAGGGTTCACCAGTCTCTCCTATGAAGCGACCAAGCTGGACTAATATGGGACCAAAACAAAGTAATTGGTAATCTGATGACATAAGGCAGATCCTCTAGGAGAAACTCAAATTTTCACTTCAACGTCGTCAAAGTTGATTAAAATATACAACACGGAGAGGCTAATTAGGTTTAAAAGGGCATCAATATTCACCAGATCATGCATGTTATGATAAAAACAAATTGTCCAAGAAGTTGATGACCGTGGAAATCACATAGTTATGCCAACGCCCCATAAATAGAGGAAAAAAAAAGCAATCAACAGGTTTCATACATGTATCATCACTTTACAACCGCTACTTTTCAAGAACCTAGCTAAAATTTAGTACTTTAGTTACCAAATAATATAAATGCAAATGTAGAACATGCCACCAGGTTTCTGATAACATTAAATGACGAACGAATGGTATATCATAGTTCAAAACCGCAAACATAATAATATCAAAACTAAACAATTTACGTGTATTGGTATATAAAGTACAATCCCTCGGTCACAATATACCTATAATTAGTTTTAGAGATATGTCGGAATACAAAATTCGTTGTGTATTAAATATGAAGAAAACATTAAATATTAACAAGATGTGTCATGGGTTCTATTAGTTTATTAAAATGAAGCTATATGCTAAATATAAGTATAAATAAAATTACACCAAATAACCCGTGACACGGTGGATTATAGTGCGTACGGAGAGATGTAAATTGATAAAGTAGCGTTTGGTTTTGAGAAAATCCACGAATCCAGTTCGCAATTTCAATTAAACAACCGATTTGTTCGGTAAGGTACGATACGTAAAAATTCGTGAATCATACGCATATGATTCAGCGAATCCCTACTAGGATGGGTAGAAGAGTCTAGTGGATGTTCAATATACCCTTGGTCGACATCCATAAAACCATGATCAATCGAGAACGCATCTTAATGCGGTAATTAACCCAAACTATGAGTTTTTGATAACTTAGGAAACCCGCGTTTCCAAATATATTAACAGGATAGGAGAGTATATTTATGTCTCTAAAACCATCCACTTACTTCATTATTTAGTCTCTCTTTCATTTTGTTTCATTATTAACAAAGGTTTACTCAATAAATACTTGTACAAATTTGTGGAGATTTTAAAAGAGACACGAAAATTAATAACTTTCTAAGAGTTGTATAGAATTAGGTAGAATCTTGCAAAGTTATTATAATGTCTTACAGAGATTTGTAGAGTCATGAAGATTTTACCTAATTCTATACAACTCTTCGGTAAACTGAAGATGATAAGCCAACAAACCTATAACCAATGAAATTTGAGCCAACTGAAGATGGTAGTCATTGATGCAACCACTGATGCTGACAACCAGGCTTTAAAGTTACATAACTCTGAAGAAGACAACAAAGAAAACAAAAGACAAATTAAAATCAAAATACAATGAATCGGAATCAAACACCAGTAAAATGAGAAGAAAAACCCCAAAATTGTAACATTCGATTACATCAAAAGAAGGAAAATTTTAGAAATAAACTATTTAACAACAAAAGGATAATGATGAAGAAATTAGGGTTTAAGTGATGAAAAAAGGTTAAAATTTTAGTGAAAAACAACAACAAGATCGACAAAACATGACAAGGTTAATGTATTGAACAATAATTGATGCAAAAAATGGAAGAGAATTAGTTTCTGATTAGGGATGACTTGGGTTGACTTTTCGCTTGACTTTCGCAGATAAGGTCAAGAGAGAGAACATCTGGGCATTTCATTTTTATGGACTTTGGAGTGTTTTCTTGTGTTTGGTGATGACATATTTTTCTAGGAAACCGAATTGAAAGTATATATTTATCATTTTACTGTCCGAGTAATACAAAAGAATGTCGAGAAATTAATTCTCGATAAATTAATTACTTGATAAAAAAAAATAAAAAAATTTAGGCCCCGACTAAATTAGTATAAGCTAAATTTTAATTTATACTACCTCCGTTTAAAAAAAAAAAATTTAGGCCCCGGCTAGTTTCATATACCAATTACTCATGAATAATCACCTAAAAAGTGATTTATGCCTCTGAACGGATTATTCACAACTGGCGCCGACATAGGCGATATCCACAATCTGACACCTATGAAGGTGTCTGACAATCACCATAATATGGTAGAATAAATAAATATAGAATTTATGCCCCCGAACCCATTCTTCACATATGCAAGAGTTTATCAGCGTTGAAAGAATAATCGCGACCAATTTTGAAGTTACTAGACATCAACAAAAAAATTAAGGATGATTAACAACTAATAAAAGCATTTCTTCTTGTTGTCATATCAAACTAAAATAAGCCAATTCATGTAGCTATGGTCCTATGGATATCCCAAAGAAACACCTTTTTGCCATTTTCCAGCCAAATACATAAGGCACAAATACCATCTTTTAACTTGATAATTATAATCAAAAGTATATACTACAAAACATACAGAGCTAAATTAGGAGCTCCAACATGCCAATAACAAGGGCCAAATGGATCTTATTTCACTAAAATGTATTAAAATTTCTAACATGTTGTATTTCTAAGATGAAATATCAATTTCAGGAGTACCCAGAATTGAAAATTCCGTTAAATTGAAATGTATATATATGGCCATATCCATATATAACTGAAAAATATGCTTAAAATCTTTACAAAAATATGCAAAAACCTTAAAATTAAATGTATGACAAAGATAACAATACAAAATGCTCACTTGTAGAAATGGATGAATATTCCTTGTCAATCCATTTTAAAATAGATAGAATACTATAGAAAGCAAAGAGATTATTGTGTTCGGGAAGAAGAAAAATAACATATTGGTAGGACACATCAAAATTGACGGAAATTGTGTAGATATAGGTATAATGTAGATACAATAGAGTCTTCGATAATATAGGACATAATATTAAAAGACGAACAAAAATGATGGAATCCAAAGATTCCTAAACTACTTAAAAGCCCACATACCAACGTAGTTCCAGAAAATCCCAGATAAAACTAAGAAATACCATAAACATAAATAACATTAATCATGTTTCCCTTGTGACTCCTTGGCACTTTGTATAAATTTTAACTTTTCTCTAAAAATAAAATAAAATAATCCTTAATCCTTGTTAATTAACTTAAACCACATATGTGTCTAACCTTCAACATCTTCTTCTCAATAAATATCTTCAATTAGTACCTACATAACCCATTTTCCCCGAGGAGTTCTTCAAGGAAGATCGTGGTTCCTATTAACTCCGTTGTTCTCATAATATTTCCATTAACATCGAACGTAATTGATCCATCTTCATGGTATCTAATTCCATTCTTAGGAAATTTACCTGGAACATTTAGGTTGTACTCCTTGGAACAACAATATAATGGAGCTCTCTATGAGAATATATAACGAATGCATATCTTCCTATAATATCAGTAAAACTTACCTAAATATTCCAAGGAGATTTGAATTTAATTACAATTATAATGTCTTACAGAGATTTAAACTTAAAGAATTATATAAAAACAAATATTATAATTTTAAATATGAATATAATCATACCTTATCTTAGAGCACTGCTCAGTTGAACTCGAAAGCGTTGCTATCTCAAGCTTGTTGTCAAGTTTAGTTGCCAAAACTATAAGTCATGATTTCTAGTTTACTTAAAGCTAAGTCTCAGATTAGGATAAAAAGTGTAGTTGAGCATTAGACTTCACGGCGTTCATCGATTAAATATGAAGAACTACTAAGGGGAACTTGTGGAACTTCATCAACAAAAGGTATGTGGAGACTTGAACTCATCTATCACTTAAAAGTCTATCTAATTTATCTCATATTTTAGACAAAATTCGTATAGATATATAGACTTCGATTATACACATTTGGTATTTCGATCTGAGTTTAACTTGCTCACATATTTCTCGAAATATGTGTTGGTAAGCTTTCTCTTTAACCAATTTCATCTTATATTCTTGACTAAAGTCAAAAGATGATCATGTGAAAATCGCCTTTTAACATCTTACATGATTTGTGTAAGACCATTATTTGATGTAGACTCGGAATATTTCGTATTGATCATTCGATCACTTTAAAATTGTTGTGAAGCTAATAGTTTGTGTGAGACAACTATTTTCGTCCTCTAAGAATGTTTCAATAATTGAAATTAGAGTTTAGAATAATTAACCATGATTGGATATAGCACAGTATGCGTACTTGTATGCTAGTTTGTGCCAGATATTCCAAGTCCGGGAACCATGGTATGCATACCCGTATGCGTACTGGTTGGTTAATGAAAGTCCGGGAACTTAGTATGCATACCGGTATGCGTACTGGTGTGAGTTTAAAGTTCCGGAAATTTAATTGAGTTTCGGAAGGTATGCGTACCAGTTCGCATACTGGCGAACCCAAACTTGGTCCGGCCACTTAGGTATGGGTACTCGTTTGCATACTAGAGTAGGTTATGTTCTAAAATCATTTTGTTCATGAACTAATACATTTATATAATAAGGAACGCAATGTTTTGGAAACCGTGGCTATAATGTTCATGAATTGATTCAAGTGAATCAAAATCGATTTTTCTTCAATTGTGCTTGTATACTTCTATGAGAATATAAATAATTGAACAACTCTAGATTTAGTTTCATTTGAGTCATTTGAACTAGTTATGGTTAAGATGAATATGGTTAATATGAAAGTGTTCATATGGGAGAACTCTAGCAACTGGGAAATCTAATCCCCATACCTCATGTGTGATACAAGTTGCGACTAGAGTTGATTCTCCTTTAACCTTAGGTTTTTCACGAAACCATGTAGGTTAACGACCTGAAGACTTCATTGGGATTGTGAATCCAGACCCAACTATTTCTCTGTAGTTGCGTGTTCTGATCTTGATGTTTTCTATCATATTGAGTACTATATTCTCTTAGATTTGCTCAATATTTAATATCCGATAGGCAGGATAAAAAGTAGTCACAAACATCTTCCTCTCATCGTTTGTGATTCCATAATATCTTGTTTCGCTACCATACGATTAAGATTATTGTGAGGTGATTGATATTTCTAGGTTGTTCTTCGGGGAATATAAGTCTGGTATATCAATTGGTTTATGTTCACTTTGATTTATCAAAATACGGAACAAAACTCATAGGTATATCTGTGTGAGACAGATTTATCTATTCAATAGACTTTTCTGTGTGAGACAAATTGGTTTATCAAGTCTTCGACTTTGGGTCGTAGCAACTCTTAGTTGTGGGTGAGATCAGCTAAGGGAACCAAGTGCGTAGAATCCGGCGTGGTTCTAGAGGCATAAGGAACGCGACTATATCTTTATCAGTGTGATATTGGTTAGGGATCAACTACATTCCAGTCCAAAGTTAACTTGGAGTAGGCTGGTGTATATAGCGTCTTAATATAGTGTGGTGTTCAAATCTGGACTAGGTACCAGGTTTTTCTGCATTTGCGGTTTCCTCGTTAATGAAATTTCTGGTTTCTATGTTATATCTTTTCCGCATTATATTTTATATATAATTGAAATATCACAGGTTGTGCAAGTTAAATCAATTGTGAATCCAACCTTTGGTTGTTGATTAAATTGATTGACACTTGGATATTAGTTTTTGACACCGTACAAGTTATTCCTTATATTCAATCGGGCTCGCAAATTCCTATTTGTTTGATTGCAGATTGAATTGAGAAATAGAGATATAACTCTTGGATATACTTTTCTTAAGTTTGAGTTTGACTGTCTATTTGATTCTCTTGAAAGTATATTGGAGTTAGTCCATACAGATTGCTAAGCGAAATATTGGGTGTGGTTGTTATACCCCCGCTTTTTCACCTTATTTATTATATTAACTTCAAATAAATAATTTTTTTTACAGATAACATCTTTCTTTTGTTCAATGCAATAAATAGTAGTAATAAAAATAATTATTATTACACATTTATACAAAATAAATAAAATAAAAAAGTGTCCATATGATATGCATCTATGATATGGGTTTTATATATATTATATATATTTATGAGATAAAACAAAAGAGAATAAGATTATTATTTTTTATTTTTTTGAGAAGTCTTCTAAAATCTTACATATTTTGCAAGACTTTTATCAAGGCAAATTTATAGACAAAAGTCATTCAAAGTCTTGAAAATAGGCAAGTATGCAAAGTGTTTGAATTTTCAACTTCACAACGAGTAACACAAACTTTGTAAGACCTTATAACCAATAATTCAATGCTTTAGAAAGAGATTTGAGAAGTAGAAAACCAATAAAAATAATAGTATTTATTGAGTAAAAGTATTTGAATTCCTTTAAAAGTATTTCAAGGTCACGAAAAATATTTGTTGAGTAAACCCCCTTGAGTCTTCTCTCTGTGGAAGGAGTTTCAAAGGTTGAGTTTTCATAAGAACAACAGTTTCAGTACTAGTTTGAGTTGTTTTTCTTGTCTGGGTCTTTGAAATTATGTTCATAACAGCTGTTTTTGAAGATTTTAAGAAGTGGGTTTGTAAAAAAAATCTCATCTTTTTCTTCTGAGGTATGTATAACATCTGGACTTTGAATATTTTTCTTGATCATATTGTTAGATTGATGCAAACGGGTTTTTTTTGTTACATGTGTTGTAACGGAGATAGCACAGTAATAACCACTTTGCTACTGTTTTCATATTCCTCTCTTCTTATCTTCCTCTGTACTTCCACTCATCCTTAAAATGGCTTCTTCATTTGAATTTAAAAGAGTTCTTATACCCTTCGAGAAACTTACTAATACTGCAGAAGAATACTCTAGGTTTTATAAAAAAAAAACATCCCAAATACACTCATCGTCAAATTCTTCAAATATGTCTCAATTCCAAAGACATCTCAATACTTTTGAATTTCGAACCTCATTATTCAGCTCCTACGATTAAAAAAATATATTATTACAAGAAAAAATAAATACTATTTTATATATATATATATATAAAGGTGTTCTAAAACATGATTTATGGCTTCCTCCACCAATATATCAAGATAATAAATATCCACATATTGGTACCGGAGTTAGGATTCAAAAAATCCCTCAAGGAGATCTCCACTGTGCGGACGACGGATCGTCTAACAAGAATTTAGGTCGTGAACGAGACGATTACGAGATGTGTGTGAGTGATCACAACGTGGTAGTGTACTTCATAGTTGGAGGAAAATCTACTGTGGTGCTCGGTGCAATTTATCATGAATTTGAATCTCTATATATCCTTTTTCAAAAATTTCTTGCTCATAATTTTTTTAGGCTTTAGGTTTTTATAGATTCAATGGGCGTCGTGGAGTTGTTAAACATGTATTGGCCACATCCTAATGATGAAAATGCTTCAGTGGAGATGTATATAAGAAATTTGGAGCAGAAGCTATTAAGCTTGCACTCCAGGTGAGAAAATTCATCGAAAAACATTATATTGATGTTATAGGAAAATCATCAAACACATGTTGGTGTCATTTGTTTGGGAAAAAAAACTCTAATGGATAAAGTAATAATCTAGTATTTAAATACTAGTTGTATTTGATGATCTTCAACTAGTTGTATTAAATTGTATTTAATTTAATTGACATTATAAAATTAAATTAATGAATAAAATGACGCCCTCCTAGCCACACACCTACCGACCAAACACCACATCCCACCACAGGGTCTATAGACTCTATATTAGACTAGAGTAAATAAGATGTCACAAGGGTGACCTCCTCACATCAGGACTCTAACATTAATCATGTTTCCCTTGTGCCTCCTTGGCACTTTGAATCAATTTTAATTTTTCTCAAAAAATATATAATATTAATCCATAATCCTTGTTAATTAACTTAAATAACATATGTATCTAACCTTCAACATCTTCTTCTTCTTGCTCTCAATAAACATCTTCATCTATGTACCTACATAACTCATTTTCCCTGAGGCGTTCTCCAAGGAACATCGTACTCGGTGTTAACTCCGTTTTTCTCATAATATTTCCATTAACATCGAATATAATTGATCCATCCTCATGGTATCTAATTCCATTCTTAGGAAACTCTCCTAAAACATTTAGGTTGTACTCCTTGGAATATTTAGGTAAGTTTTACTGATATTATAGGAAGATATGCATTCGTATATATTCTCCTAGAGAGCTCCATTATATTGTTGGTTGTTGTTCCAAGGAGTACAACCTAAATGTTCCAGGAGAATTTCCTAAGAATGGAATTAGATACCATGAGGATGGATCGATTACTTTCGATGTTAATGGAAATATAATGAGAACAACGGAGTTAACATCAACCACGATGTTCCTTGAAGAACGCCTAGGGGATAATGGGTTATGTAGGTACGTAGATGAAGATGTTTGTTGAGAAAAAGATGTTGAAGGTTAGATACATATGTTCTTTAAGTTAATTAAAAAGGATTAATATTATTTATTTATTTATTTTGAGAAAAGTTAAAATTGATACAAAGTGCAAAGGAGGCACAAAGGAAACATGATTAATGTTATTTAGATATACGTTTATAGTATTTCTTAGTTTTATCTGGGAATTTTTGAAACTACGATGGTATGTGGGATTTTAACTAGTTTAGGAATCTTTGGATTCCATTACTTTTGTTCGTCTTTTGATATTATGGCCTACATTATTGACGACTCTATTGCATCTACGTTATATCTCTATCTATGCAATCTCCGACAATTTTGATGTGTCCGACCAATATGCTCTTTTTATTCTTTCTGAACACAAAAATCTCTTTGTTTTTTTTATAGTATTCTATCTATTTGTAGATGGATTGACAAGCAATATTCATCAATTTCTACAAGTGAGTATTTGTTGTATTTTTATCTCTGTCAAACATTTAATTCTGAGGTTTTTGTATTTTTTTGCTAAGATTTTAAGCAGATTCTTCAGTTATATATACATATCAATTTAATGGAATTTTCAATTCTGGGTACTCCTGAAATTGATATTTCATCTTAGAAATACAACAAGTTATAAATTGTAAAACATTTTAGTGAAATCAGCTCTATTTGGCCCTTATTATTGGCATGTTGGAGCTCCTAATTTAGCTCTATATATTTTGTAGTATATACTTTTGATTATAATTATCAGGTTAAAAGATAGTCTTTGTGCCTTGTGTATTTCGGGCTGGAAAATGGCCAAAATGTGTTGCTTTGGGATATCCATAGGACCATAGATACATGAATTGGCTCCTTTTAGTTTGATATATGACAACAATAAGAAATTCTTTTATCAGTTGTTAATCATCCTTAATTTCTTTGTTGATGTCTAGTAACTTCAAAATTGGTCGCGATTATTCTTTCAACGCTGATGAACTCTTGCATATGTGAATAATGGGTTTAGAGGCATAAAATCTTTATTTCCTTCTGCTACCATATGATCTTGATTGTTTGGCACCTTCATAGGTGTCAGATTGTGGATATCGCCTATGTCGGCGCTAGTTGTGAATAATGCGTTCAGAGGAATAACTCACTTCATAGGTGATTGTTCATGAGTAATTTGTACATGAAACCAGCTTTTTTTTTTAAAACGGAGGTAGTATTAATTAAAATTTAGCTTATACAAATTTAGTCGGGGCCTAAAAAAAATATTTTTTTTAACAAGTAATTAATTTATCGAGGATTAATTTCTCGAAACTGTTTTGTATTCGTTGGACAGTAAAATGATAAATGTATACTTATAATTCAGTTTCCTAGACAAATTTGTCATCACCAAACACAAGAAATCACTTCAAAGTCTATAAAAATGAAATGACCAGATGTTCTCTCTCTTGACCTTATCTGTAAAAGTCAAGCGAAAAGTCAACCATGTCATTTTTTGTCGATCTTGTTGTTGTTTTTTACCTTTAATTTTAACATGTTTTCATCACTTAAACCCTAATTTCTTCATCATTGTCCTTTTGTTGTTAAATAGTTTATTTCTAAAATTTTCCTTCTTTTGATGTAATCGAATCTTACAATTTTTGGGCTTTCTTCTCATCTTACTGGTGTTTGATTCTGATTCATTGTATTTTGATTTTAATTTTTCTTATGTTTTCTTCGTTGTCTTCTTCAGAGTTATGTAACTTTAAATCTTGTTTTTCAGCATCAGTGGTTACATCAATGTCTATCATCTTCAGTTGGCTCAAATTTCATATGTTACAGGTTTGTTGGCTTATCTTATATATAGTGGTGCATCTTTACTATCATATTATATCCTCACTTGATACATGCTTCTTCATGAATGGTTCTGGAAACTATAATTTTTGGCATAACACAATACCATCAACTGGAAAAACACAAGTTCATGTTTTATATTACTCACCTCCTCTCTTATCAAGGCTTTTTAACACTTATCATCGATCTCTCAACACCATCATTACACACACCTGATGATAAGTGCAATTCATATGATTTTAGTGTTCATTCCATAGTTGTGTTAGCTATTATTCTTGCATGTATTCGTATTATTACTCTTGTTTTCTCTTATTTGCCTCTAATAGGTGAATCATCCAAAAAGGAGCTAAAAAGTGCTGAAAATAGCTAGGAAGAGAAGTATTCCAAGAATCCAAGTGCCAAAGTCCAAGAGATGTTGAAGAAGTGCGACGAAAAGGAGCAAAACGCTCAAAATCAAGACACAGGCCAAAGAATGATCTTAACTCATTCAAATCAAGGATTTCTCATCACTATCTTGAAGATAATTGAAAGATAAAAATAATGCAAAAAAAGAATGAGGTCATTCCGAGTTCTGACGAAGAAGTTGTGGACAAAACAAGCTTTTATTGAATACCGAAGACAGTAAAGTTCGCGGACGGGTTTCATACTTTAATTCCAAAACTATCTGCTGGAATTTGAAGTTCGCGGACTGGATTTGCAAACTTAG
This sequence comes from Papaver bracteatum, assembly GCA_023529315.1. Taxonomy (NCBI): domain Eukaryota; kingdom Viridiplantae; phylum Streptophyta; class Magnoliopsida; order Ranunculales; family Papaveraceae; genus Papaver; species Papaver bracteatum. The sequence continues at coordinate 1,030,966 of JAJJWX010003730.1, read as the reverse complement.
CAAATGGGAAATGTGTATTCACACCTAGGAAGGTTTAAGGGCGCATTTGGGAACGTTCGGGTCGGGTTCTTGAACGAACTAAATACTTGGATACCAAGCAATGTAAACCTATAAAAAGGTATTAGGTTATGTAAAGAGAAATCATATAATCTCATATCACAAGTTCTATAACAAAACCTAGGGTTTACCCCTTTAGGGGGAAACCACCATTATTCATCTTCTTTGTAATATGAGTAGCTAAATCCTTTGTTGATTAAGGATGAATTCAATGTTCTAGGCGTGAAGCTTTATTCATAATACAAGTCTATTTGAGGTTTTAATCATCATCATTTGTTTTCATTATATCTAGGGTTTATGATTGATTCTTAGATTGGTTTTGGTGCGCAACTAGGTTAATCTATAAATTATTCTATTGCTAGTAGAGAGTTGAACGATCCGTAATTGTCGTGCATCTCATACACAAGTAGAAAACATGAGACCTTGCATAGGGATTTTTTAAAGAAATTGTGTGTGGAAACAACACTAGTAGGTGAACCGAGTGTACTGAGTTTAACTGCTGGAATCAAACCTAAATTCACTAAACCTAAAGTGTTCGATCGAGTTACACCTTATAAGCGTACCTCAAGGCGGCTCAGTTGGATAGAATCCGGTGACTAAGCGTACCTGTTATCTAGTGATAAAAGGAGTTTTGGGGATAGCTAAGCGTACCTGTTATTTTACTGTTGGTGATGAATGGTTCTAACGGAAGATAGATAAGTATTCTAATCCAGTAATCGCTTAGTAACGGCGAAGGATTCCTTAATCTTCTATTTTCTTTATTATTGTCTTTCTATTTATCTTATAAACCAAAATCCCCCTTTGTTATTTACGTTATCTTGTTATTTCAAATAACCTATCAATTATACATCTCTTTGTGGGAACGATCTCTTACTACCGCTATATTACCAGTTAATTAGTGGGAAATATATTTATTAATTTGTTGAGCCTACAACATCCCATATAAATTTTGGCATCCGTTGCCGGGGAGCAGTTAATTAATTTGTTATTTGTTTAGCTTATTTTTATTTATTATTATTTTTTTTAGATTTTTGTTTTTATTTTATTTTTCTTATGAGTCGTCATGTTTTCTTACGGAAATAACATGTACAGAGCACAAGATCAAACATATAATTGTGGTAATCAATATGGTTTTCAATCTCATTCATATGACAACTACCGACCATCCTATGGGTATAATCAAAACCAGTATTTTGGCTATGATCAATATCGCAAAGAACCTTATGGATATTCACATACATATCAACAACCTTATGACGGGTATGTAAGTGGAAAATCACGAGGATGGAAGGATAGTTATGCTTCTAATCAATTGTTTTCTAGTAATGTACAGATGATAGAGAGTTTGGAGCTAAAGAGTGATCATACTGAATCAAGACCTACTCCTCTTCATCGTGTTTTTCCTTCACTCTTTCCAAAAGAGGAGATTGTGCACAACGGTGGAAAGCGTGTTAATGTCAGAAAACTTTTTAAGCAACACGAGGATCTAGAAAAAGCCGGTGCATCACAAGAGATTCTTGACGAAATTAAAGGCCATAGACATGGAATTCGAACGTCGTTTTGATGTTGATGATTCTGAGGTTGACAGTGATTCCGATGAAGATGAACCACCTCTTGAAAGTCCATGTAACAATGATACGATTATTCCAACTCCAGATCATGATAAAGATCTTTCGCCTATTCAAAAGGAGGAGATTGGGTATGATATATATATTGTTATAAATGGTGTAACATACTCAAACGAAGAAATTAGGAGTTGCTTCACTGAACTAGACGTTTTAGGAGAGGATTCAGATTCCGATGACAAGGTTATTGAAGAGATTGAGATTGAGAATGAAACCAAATTGATTGAAGTCGTGGAAGACCCAATTGAGATAGATAATAATAGTTCGATAGAGGACCATGATATACTTGAGGTAAATAATTCACTGTTAATTAAGAAATATGAGGATCCGAAACAAGGTTTGTCTAATCCTTTGCATAATTATATATCTATTGATCATTTTCCTCTAATTGAAGTAGCTTCTCAAAGAGTTGTTAACCCAACTTTTAAGAAAATACCTCACTTAGGATTGGAGTTATGTTTTTTTTTGGTAAGTCTTAGTTTATTAAAACCAAAAAAAGGTAATTACAAGAATTACAAAATGGGAGGCTCGAGGCTTCCCCACCCCCATAAACCAAAGGGGCACACTAAAAAACCACAAAAAAACGCAAAAAGCTTATAAAAATCTTTCCAACACAAAAAAGAACAAAAGAGTAAAACAAAAAACTAATATCGTTTGCGTCCAACTCTAAAATTCCTCTCCTTAAGGCTAGCAATTTTTTTTGTCAAATCAAACTCCTCAACTTCCTGGTTGTATTCATCTTCAAAATAATCTTCATATTCATCGTCTTCTTCCTCCGAAGCATAATTACCACTAGGAATAAGCTTAATAGGAGATTGAGTTTTTTTCTTAGTTGACATTCTATCCATTAACTCCTTTTTTTCCTTGAAGTATTCTTTTCTAAAGTCTGGATCTCTAATGAAATTATCCCGCACTTGATCGTTTTGAATAATGCTTGCCTCGTCTAGTTCCTCACTAGACAAAATATTTTTCATATCAAACACAACATCATCCAACCTGTCCCGTTGTTTTTTTAATCCTTATATTCTTTCTAGGAAAGCTTTCTTTTTTTCTGTTTCAACATGGGAATCTGGTTTCCTTATATCATCAGAAATTGTACCCCATTCTTTTGAAATCTTAACTTCGGCTGCCATATTAGCAGCTAGCATCTCCACATTTGCATCCTCCGATATAGCATTATCACTTTCCAGGATCCCCTCTTTCAAAAATTCATTATCTCTAAGACCCAATTCATAGTTTAGAGATTCAAACGAATTCTCACAATGTATTTCAGAATGACTGAATATTGCATCCACAAAAGGAGTAAACGTAAATTTAGTAGGCGATTTTTTACCCTTTACATGCTTCCACTCATCTTTAGCAACGTTAAGTAGCTTCTCTTTATTAGGTTGGTTGGAGTGCTGAGCAACCACCTCCGCAACCTTCTTTGTAATTGTAATAGCAGATACTTATTTCCTAACTTCAACACTCTCTGGAATAAAAGGAATGGTAGGCGCTTGCTTACCTTTCTCTTGATGTTTTTGAGTTGTATTTGGAATAGCACTGGCAGCAGACTTAGTCACGGAATGGCCTTCTTTAGTGTTGCCTTCCTTTTCCATACCCGAAACAGACAAGGATGTAGCACCCTTTCGTACAACAATATCCTTTTACTCAGCAATAATGTTTTTGCACCTAATTGGAGTTATGTGCTTCCAAAGTTTTAACGGATTATTTTGCTTCTAAGTATCCACCACTTGATATGTTTGATTCGAGTATTGTGCAGGTTTACCAAGCTGAGGAACCTTTTGAAGTTCCCGAATTTTATGTTCTATATCCACTTTCAAGTATAAAAAGGACTAAGTGTGGGGGAAACTTCAATAAAGTGATAGCTTCAATATTTATATTTTGTATTAACGCTTTTGTGAAGCTATTATTTGAATTGCAGATTGTTATTTGGAAGGACTACCAAATTTTCAGATTGTTGGTATACAGACGATAAAAATAACGTCGGGCTGACGACGTTAAACTAAGCGATGCGTGGGAGGCAACCCATCGGTTTTGTATCTCCATCCATTTTGTTTTTAATTTTCTTAGTTTTTCATATCATATCTTGCATTCCCCATCTTAGATTTTACAAAGTCCTAAATCTATAGTGAAAGTTTTGGCGAATCTATTCTCGTCAGGAAAATTCTGACTGCGCACTTGTCATGAAAACAACTCTCTAGACTTCATACGGAGTCCGATTTGAGTGGTTGACCCCAACTTTTAAAGAGGACAGACTCACCTTTCTTTTACAAAAATAAAATATGAATTTGGAGTCTGTTAAGATAGATCGATAGGCCTGGACATTTGAGTTCCGGAATTTTTCCAGAACCTTTTTAGATTGCATGACAGGCAGTCCATTGTCCATAAAATTCAAACCATTTATCGAAACAATATGCCCTTTTGAAACTTTATAGAAAAGATGTAGGGAAACAACTGTCATTTAGTATGTTTTTCCTAGTTCCCTACATATTGGTACAGTTTTCGAGTTTTTCTGGGATGTTATGTCAGAAATCAGAATTTTTGGTTTTGAACATTGAGGACAATGTTGAGTTTAAGTGTGTGGAGTAGTTAAGCATGTTTGGATTGCATAAAAATAAAATAAGATAAATCATACTCTTTGATTTCTTGCATACTTGAGACTTCATTTTTTGGAGTTAATTTTGAGCTATTTAGGATGACACTCTAAACCTTTTCAGGTTGAAACAGTTCTTACAGCTATAGATTGAGTTCCACTTTGTCATTCTACAATCTTTAATAATATATACGTTCATAATTGAATGTGAAACTCAACTATGGTAGTCGTTTGAAAGATTCATCCTCGCAATTAATCATTATTGAATCACTTTCTTTTTATTTTTGCAGTTTCTCTAAAGTGATTTGGTGGGATCCTGATACTGTCGTGGATGTTGTAGCAAGGTAATCATTGGCTGAGTATTTGAAATCCCCATAGACAATTGTCTTACACTCAAAGAGAGTGAGCCGGAAAAAAAAAAGAGAAAAAAAAAGAGAGAAAAAAATCATTTTTATAAGGCTCCTCTTCATTTATCGATACAAATAAATGATAGGTCCGGAATTGTGGAATAATCATAGTCGATGAAATAAAAATCATATCATCATTATATAGAAATTCAAAAGACTATTGATGAGGTTCTTGACACTTTGATAGCAGTATGTGTGAAACGTTGTCCCTATTTCCGTCGCCTAAACAAGCGTGGAACGCATGATCCAAGGCAACTATCACATACTTGCTGAAAAGGAACATGCGCTTAGAGTATCTAATCATGTGGTCGAGTTAAATGGGTGCTTTTATCAACTATTGATCTATAAATAAGAATCCTTTGACGACATTCATACAAGTATTGTGGGTAACATCGTTCACTTTAGTCAACATTTGCACACTTCACTTTATTTCCATTTTCTTATCTATCCATGTGATTTCAGTATGCGAGTGTTGTGACAAATGTTGCAACAAGTACGATGACTATCTTAGTATATTTTTTCAATCAGGTTGAATGCCACAAGTAAGTAATTACTTGTGTGTGATGATTGGAATGTATGTGGGATGTTTGCAGCTAAAGAACTTATGCAAGCTAATTATTTTGCTTTCTATTTTGTGTCTATCCTTAGAGGTTCTTCCAAGGCAAGATATTGGAGTAGGTTTTGTGGGTATACCTCTTGTAAGCCCTCACGAGACTATAACTCATCCACTAGGGACACCAAGGGGTTTAAAGGCTTGTTATACATGTTAAGTGTAACCGTTTTCTCGACGACATGGAGTTGTTGTATTTAGGATTATTTTATTTTCGTTCGCTCGAGGACTAGCGAAAGATAAGTGTGGGGGAATTTGATAAGTATATAATTCATATGATTGTAGTGTTCATTCCATACTTGTTTTAGCTATTATTCTTGCATGTATTCGTAGTATTATTCTTGTTTCTCTTATTTGCCTCTAATAGGTGAATCATCAAAAAAGGAGCTACAAAGTGCTGAAAAGAGCTAGGAAGAGAAGTATTCCAAGAATCCAAGTGCCAAATTCCAAGAGATGTTGAAGAAGTGCGACAAAAAGGAGCAAAACGATCAAAATCAAGACACATGCCAAAGACTGATCTTAACTCATTCAAATCAAGGATTTCGCATCCCCATCTTGAAGATAATTGAAAGATAAAAATAATTCAAAAAGAATGAGGACATTCCGAGTTCGGACGAAGAAGTTGTGGCCAAAACAAACTTTTATTGAATACCGAAGACTGTAAAGTTCGTGGACGGGTTTCATACTTTAATTCCGAAAATATCTGCTGGAAATTGAAGTTCGCGGACTGGGTTTGCGAACTTAGCAAATGGGATACGTGTATTCACACCTTGGAAGGCTTAAGGGCGCATTTGGGAACGTTATTTCGTGTTTTCGGGTCGGGTTCTTGAACGAACTAAACACTTCGAGACCAAGCAATGTAAACCTATAAAAAGGTATTAGGTTATGTAAAGAGAAATCATATATCTCATATCACAAGTTCTATAACAAAACCTAGGGTTTACCCTTTTAGGGGGAAACCGCCATTATTCATCTTCTTTGTAATATGAGTAGTTAAATCCTTTGTTGATTAAGGATGAATTCAATGTTCTAGGCGTGAAGCTTTATTAATAATACAAGTCTATTTGAGGTTTTAATCATCATCGTTTGTTTTCACTATATCTAGGGTTTATGATTGATACTTAGATTGGTTTGGGTGCGCAACTAGATTAGTCTATTAATCATTTTATTGCTAGTAAAAAGTTGAACGATCCATAATTGTCGTGCATCTCCTACACAAGTAGAAAACATGAGACCTTGCAGGGGGATTTTGTAAAGCAATTGTGTGTGGAAACAACACTAGTAAGTGAACCGAGTGTACTGAGTTTAATTGCTAGAATCAAACCTAAATTCACAAAACCTAAAGCGTTCGATCGAGTTACACCTTGTAAGCGTATCTCAAGGCGGCTCAGTTGGATAGAATCTGGTGACTAAGCGTACCTGTTATCCGGTGATAAAAGGAGTTTTGGGGATAGCTAAGCGTACATGCTATTCTACGATTGGTGATAGAAGATAGATAAGTATTCTAACGGAAGATAGATAAGTATTCTAATCCAGTAATCGTTTGGTAACGGCGAAGGATTCCTTAATCATCTCTTTTCTTTATTATTGTCTTTCTATTCATCTCATAAACCAAAACCCCCATTTGTTATTTACGTTATCTTGCTATTTCAAATAATCTATCAATTATACATCTCTCTGTGGGAATGATCTCTTACTACTGCTATATTACCAGTTAATTAGTGGGAAATATATTTATTAATTTGTTGAGCCTACGACAGCCCATACACCTGCTCTAATTTTTCTTTAAATGCCTTTATAGACTTCATTCTTCAGTTACCTTTTGAATCTTTATATATGTGGCTTTATTTTCATCTTCTTGAAATGTCTAATCATATTAATAACATCTTTGAACATACGGAAGGTATCAGTTTAACAGATCATCCTGAAAAGGCCAAAGTTGTAACTCACTCTATTAAAACTCTATGACAAGTGAAGGTATTAAAGATTCGAAAATATGTTTAGCTGGTAAACTATATGCTTCAGGCATCATGTTGTGGAAAAATGTTGAAAGGCTGCTAGATTCATATGGCCTCATCTCAAAAGAGATAATCAGTGGAAACTTATAGTGAGATCTATTGAACCAAATATTTTTGCTATTAGATTTTGTACAACACAAAATAAAGATGCTATCTTGTTTGGAGGAGCATGGAATTTTGATGGATATCTCTTAGAGACTGGCATCCCTCTTACCCTTATCATAAGTTGAACTTTGACACATCATCTTTTAGGATTGAATTCAAATATCTTCTCCCTGAATTTACATACCTAGAAATCCTTAACCTTTTTGGCAACGTTGTTGGAGAAACAGTTGTTGTTGAACCTGTTGGTGTCCATCCCACTACTTCCAATAAATTCATAGCAGTAATTATGGTCAAAGTAACTACGCCAATGATAAAAGGTATTCATGCTCCTAATGCTGCAGGATTTGTAAGACGGGTTGGATACTTCTTCGAAAAACAGCCTTACAAACTTTGTGATGAATGTAAATTTCCATCTTATGATAATAGACTTTGTGGATATCACAAGACTATGAGACTTAGTATGGAAGGAACACCAAGGAATTTTGGTCCTGCTTTGGAACAAGTTATTTTTCCAAAAAGAAACCCTCAAGAATCGGATAATCTGTACATGAAGCATGGACATCATAGAAAATCTTTCTTGCAAGAAACTACTTCTTCCCAACTTGGTCCGTTAGATATAATGCATATCTCCTACTATACTGCCACATATTCTCAATATGATTCCTCAATTGCACCAGCTGACAGAGAAATGCCTCATACACATGATTCCTTAGTTCCTGCAAGTTCTAATTCTAGAGTTGGATGTCATACTTTCACACATCGAAAAAGAAGCAGAAATATGAATTCTGTAGTTCTCTTTGATGATGATTCAGCACAGGATGCTACTATTAACCATACTTCTACTAGTCCTCATAATAATGTAACTGCTCAAGCTTCAACAAGTTATCAACTTGATGGTCAATCCTTTATCACACCAATGGGAGGTACTCGATATCCAGAAGCACAAACCAATGTTAATTTTGAGCCATCTGATTTAGACATTGATGAAAGAACTCGATTTCTTAACCGTAGTCACACTGATGTTGATCAACATGTATGGTCTATCACCTTTAAACTAGTCTATTTGGGCTTTCATTTTAATCATTTTTGTTTTAATTCTTGTCTAATTCTATTTTATCATGAAACTTCTTTCATAAAATTGCCAGGGTTATGGAAACCCTTCTACCCATGATTACCTTCATTTTTCATTAGTAAATACACCCCCGATATTTTCTTTTTGTGTGAAACTAAAACGCAGGATCCTAAAATACATTTTTACTTGCTACAATTCAAATACCCTAATTCCTGGCATGCTCCTTCTGTTGGTCTGTCTGGTGGTATATCTATTGCATGAAAATTAGGTATTGATCTTGAAATAATGCACACAACTAGACATAACATTCATGTCATTTTGCATACTCATTCGTACCATCTTGATATCTTAATAAGTTGTATGTATGGAGCTCGTGATCCAGCTAAAAATCAATAAAAATGGCAAAACTTACTAGATATGTAGATTTGTCGTGGGTTTTAATTGGTGATCTTAACATCACTTTGAATGATTCATAAATCCAAAGTTCAAACAATTCTTATCATCAACACTCTAGATTAATTAGGCCTATTATTCAGCAATTGGGTTTAATTGATTTAAGATTTTCAGGATCTACTACAACATGGTCTAATCACAGAACGAATAATTCTCATACTACTAATAGACTTGACAGAGCCTTAGTCACTGTTTTATGGATGAATAATTATTCTACATCTTCTGTTCAACATATTCCACCTGTTGCTTCTGATCATTCACCGATTTTATTATCAACTTATCGAGATTTTTGTCATGGGACAGATCCTTTTCGTCTTTACAGACGTTGGTTTTCTCAAGCTTCTTGTTCATATACTATCGATACTAGTTGGACCCAACCTTTTTTAGGATCTCCTTCATATCAGTTCACTTTTAAACTTCATTATACCAAACACATGGTACAACTCTGGAAAAACAGTCTTTTGGCAACATTGAATCTAGAAACCAGTCAATACATCAAGAACTTCAACATTTTTCCAGTTTAAATTACCCTATTCTTATCCTAATATTATCAATTTAACTAAATCTCTTGAGAACTGGTTATCAATACAAAAATACCTTTACATGCAAAAAGTCGGTACTCATATACATGATGCAGAAAAAAAAACTTCTTACTTTCATTCAAGTGCAAATTATAACAAGAAAATAAAACAAACTGATGCAGTTCAAGATGCTTTTGGTATATGGCATAATTCAGAAGATGAAATTGAAAACACTCTTCTCCAACACTTCTCTAATATTTCGAAAACTGTCAATCCAATATCTGCTGATTTTACTTTAACTCAATTTCATACTTGTATTATAGATGAAGACAACAATGCACTGCTCCAAATTCCTTCTGAATAAGAAATAAAAGAAGTAGTTTTCCATATTAGACCATGGGCTTGACCAGGACCAGATGGATTTCAAGCTGCATTTTATGAACAATGTTGATCTACTGTTGATACAGAGGTAACTTCAATGGTTCAGCATTTCTTTACGTATAATTTTATGCTTCGAGATATTAATCGAACTTTTCAAGTCCTTATACCTAAAACATTATATCCTCAAACACCAAATGAATACAAACTCCTTAGTTTATGTATTGTTAGTTAAAAGATTATTTCAAAAATTATCTCCAACAGATTGAAACCTTTACTTGCAAACCTCATTTCACCTACTCAATGTGTTTATGTACTTGGAAGACATATTCAAAACAATGTTATAATTGCACATGAACTAATCCATACAATTAAGAAAAAAGGATAAGGAAAAGTTTCTTATATTGGCCTCAAGTTGGATATGTTGAAAGCTTCTGATAGAATGACCCTTTCTTTTAGATATTCTTCGACAACTTGGTTTTCATTAGGATTGGATTCAAATTGTCAAACAATGTATTACCACAACAAGTATCTCTCTTCTCATCAATGGCAAACCATCTATTTCCTTTACTCCGTTATGAGGAATACGACAAGGATATGTATTATCACCATATCTCTTCTTTATCAATAGCGAAGCATTCTCAAGAATTATTCAATCACATATTCTATAAGGTAACTTGAAATGAATTAGAGTTGCGAAAAATATCCCTGAGGTGAGTCATCTTTTTTCCCAGACAACTGCTTATTATTTCTTGAACCCTCTCCAATTTATCTCAGTAATATTCATAACATTCTATATCAGTTTAGCAAGGCATCTGGACAAGTAGTGAATCTACAAAAATCTACTATTTTCTTCAGCAAAAATGTCTCTCCTACTCTGAGAAACCATTTTACTAGCGTTCTTCATATGAAAATTATGGGTCTTGGTGAAAAATATTTAGGTATACCTTTACTGCTGCATCGTTCAAGGATAAGGAACTGTCAGCCTATCCTGGAGCATATGTCTGCGACACTTAAAGGTTGGAGTAGTAAAATTATCAATCAGACTGATAAGATAACAAAACTGAATTATGTTCTTAATACAATGAGCATGTATCGTATGCAAGTTCAAGAATTGCCTGACACAATTATGCATCAAATGGATCAAATATAGAGAGATTACTGGTGGAACAACTCTTTAAATCATAAGAATAGACACTTTATTTCATGGTCTAAGATGGATCTTCTTAAGAGGTTAGGAGGATTAGGTTTGAAACAACTACATCATCACAATTCTGCAATGATATCCAAATTATCCTGGAATGCCATTCACAATCCAGATGATCCTATTGTACAATTGTTAAAGTCCAAATATTTTCCTTACCATGATATCAAATATGAACCTCCTCCTGATACTAAAAACTCTAGTTGGATTTGGCTGAGTATTATACATGGTATTCAAAATGTGCAACAATTTAGAAAGTGACAGGTTGGTAATGGCACAGGCATTAACATATGGAAGCACAACTGGATTCCGAGTGAAACTTCAGCTTTATATGTTTGGAATGATCCCAATACTAATGACATCCGATGGGGTATCTCAATAGTCACTTCAGATACAACTCAATGGAATGTTCAACTTCTTCATCATTTGTTTACTCCTCTATAGGTACACACTATATTAACTATCTAATTAAATCTGCATACTCAAGATAAGTTGATATGACCTTTTACTTCAACTTACCATCATTTATGCAACATTGATTCTTCATCAACACCACTTTCCTTAACTACGACTTTTTGGTTAAAATTCTGGAAGTTGAAAATACCTTTTAAATTGCAGATTTTTATGTGGAAAGTTATACATAATGCACTACCTGTTAAATCCAACTTACATCATATAACTGATGATAATGACATTTGTTTCCTTTATGATACTCACCAGATAGAAGATATAAATCATTTGTTTTTCACTTGCCCGTTTGCATGGAATGATGGCAACTATTTGGTATCTTTGAAAGTTCAACAAGAAACAGTTAACCCTAACTATGCTTTACATCCACTTTTTAAATATTTGGCTGATATGGTTCATACTTCTCATGCATCTCATAATAGTCATTTTATAAGGCATGAACATCATTGGTCTCCTCCACCACCGGACATTTAAAAAAATTAATATAGATGCTTCTTTTTACGAGGCTTCTCATTTGGCTGGAATTGCAATGTTAACCAGAGATTTTACAGGTTCATATGATGCAGGAAAGGGAATTGTTTGGAGAGTAACCCATGTTCTCCAAGCAGAAAGTTGGGCTTTACTAGAAGCTATGCAATGCGCAGTGCAACACAAATGGAATAGGTAATTTTTGAGTCTGATTGTAAAAATGTAGTAATGTTATCTATCAATGAAGGTTTACTTCCTTCTCGGCAATCTTCTCCTTTGTTAGATAAGTGCGTTCAACTTTGTAAACTTCACAATAACTAACTAGACTTAGCTAAATTTGTCCGTAAATCTGGCAATCCAGGAGAGTGGTGGCAAATACCATCAGCTGCTCTACATGTAAAACTTGCTAATGATGTAACCTTTGAACTTGTGTGCTAATGATGTATCCTTTGTTTAATACTTAATATATAATCTTTTGTCCGCAGGAAAAATAATAATAATGACATCTGAACATGCTTCGTAACATAATAACATATGATACAATATAACAAACAATCGCCAGAAATTCATTCAAAACATTTCAGTGAGTCCACTAGTAACACTGGAAAATCCGGATACTACAATGCGAACGGTTTGTCAGTTTGATTGATTGGAAAAGATTATTGAAGATTATTGCTTACAGACATATGAAATGCTATGTAAAGGAAAGACAGATTTCCCGTCGATCCCATTCTTAGACTCGAACACACACTAATATCAACTTACACCTTACACCTTACACTAATACCCTCCCTCTAAGCTAAAGGTGGCTGAAAGACACGTTGAGCTTGCCAATAGCTCACACAGACTAATCTCAGCTTACACCTTACACTGCCAGAAGAGGAAGGCTTGTTGCAACGAGAAAAGGTCTTCCCGGTCAAGTTGGTGTAACAGACAATAAATCAGCAGTTGGATAAGTCTATGGAACATTCAGAAAGCACCAGCAGCAAAAAATCTGAAAAGTGCTAATGGAGCTAAGAATCAAGAAGCACACGGAAACTACCAAATGACAAACATAATTGATGGCGAACATGACCAGTTGGTGCAGAAGTATGGCAGTAGCATAAGAGAACAGCTGGTAGGTGAAAAAATTATGATGTCTACTCTCCCAAACCCTTGTAAATGAAGGCACAGTGAATAACCTTGCAGATGGTTGTGGCAATACTATAGAAGATCTTCCCACAACACTCAACACTAGAAGGAAATGAAAAACAGAATCATCAACCAAATAGCGAACACACCTTCCTTGGATCACCAACTGAAGCACATAAGATTGTTAACATTAGGAAATCCCACTAGCAACGAGAAGTATTAAAAGCAAGCAAACTACAGAATCAGGTTGGCAGCAGTATCAACAGGTTGGATTGCACGAGAAGCAGCAGAGACTGTTGAGAGCTGATAAATGTAACAACCATGCTTGTACCTTACACTCACACAATCAGTACCTAATGGCTCAAATCACGCAAACGGGCACCAACACCGACTGCAATACATCTAAAGCATACTTGGTGTCGCATTCATCACAGACACACGAAGAGATAACTGACTAGCTGAGGTGATGTGTAAGTAACACTAAACACTGTTGCGAAGCATGAGAACCAACATGGAACCTTTGTAATAGTTCAATGTCTGCTACCATTATCAGCAAGAGGAAGCATAAAGAAACCACTGCATAACACTTATTAAAGCACCATTATTATTCATCTAACACAATAACCTAACTAGGATAAATATTGAACCTCAGCAAAAAATAAAGAAGCACAAGCTACACTCACAATTGAATACAGACTCAACAAAGAGAACTCCAACTTCTAAATCAGTACCAACACGGCAACAACTATTCCAATAGAAACTCCATGTTCAGCTTCACCAGTGAATCACGCAAGACATTCAGCACAACGCAAGTGAGGGCTGTTTTGAAGTAAGAATTGAGAACAATGGTTGAAATAAGCAATTTAAGCACTAATCTGTGCAGTGTACATTCACCAACAGTAATCTCAACCTTATACTGTACCCACTGAGTGGAACAACTTTAAGTTGTTATCTAACTAATCACAATTGTAGTAGACTCGAACAATCAAAGATAATTATATGATTCTAAATATTATTCATGATGATCGGCTCTGCGAACAAGGTTAGATGAGAGAGATAGAGGGGCAGTTTCGTTTCACTTACACCCAAATAACAGGTGTAAGAATATCAAATTTTCATGCAGCATGAGCAAGAAAAGAAACATTAAGCTGATAAGCTAAATCTAGACCAGGTAAAGAAAGACTTATGCTTTGACACTCCGATAAACCTTGAATAAAATGATCAACAGAAAGAAATAGCATTCTTTAAATAAACCAGCTTTATAAGCATAACATAAATAATACTTAAAAGTTACAACTAATCCCACCTTTGTACCGATCAGAAAAGAAAAAAAACTAATCCCAACTTTGCTGATACAATAGTAATTTGATTAGCTGAATCAGCTCCATCATTATTCCATATGCACATTGAGACCACAGCATGCCTCCCTTATACAGTTAATTTAGATCTTGGATTTGACATCCAAGCAAGATTTTCTGATAAAATAGAAATTAACACATTTCCCCCCTAAGCCAGTATGTCAGACTCAGTGGCCACTGAGGAATTAGGGTATACACATGTAGTTCTGTTAGTAATTAGGGTTCACCAGTCTCTCCTAAGAAACGACCAGGCAGGACTAATATGGGACCAACATAGAGGAAGTAGTTATCTGATGACAGAAGGCAGATCCTCAAGGGGGACTCAAATTGTCACTTTAACTCCGTCAAAGTTGGTTAAAATATATAAACGAAGAGGTTAATTAGGTATTAAAAGGGCATCCGCATATCCCAGATCATGCACGTTCTGATATAAAATTGGACAAGAGGTTGGCTATCTAAACTTGCTAACCTCTTAAAACATTCATCCCGCAATACAACTATACTTGCTAACCATTGAAATCACTAGCTAGGCCAACACCCCATAACTAGAGGAATAGAAAAGGAAATCAACAGGTTTCATCCACATAACATCTCTTTACACTAGCTACGTTTCAAGAATCTAGCTAAAATTTAGTAATTTAGTTACCAATGAACAGAAATGAAAATGCACAACATGACACCAGATTTGAAATAACATAAAATGAAGAATGGATGGTATATCATAGTTCAAAACCCAAACATCACAACATCAAAACCAAACAATTTATCGTGTACTGGTACATAAAGTACAATCCCTCAATCACAGCTATACCTATTTTTATTGAATAATGCAGAACCAACAAGCATGAAGGAAACCACATTGACCAGGAAGAATTACCATACTTTTCACCATTATAAATATTATTCTTCACAAATGGCTTTTTTTACAGAGAATAGTTCCATTTCAGCTCACAACAATAGTAAAGTAAAGATAGAAGTTACCGACACTAAGGAGACGAAGCCTTCTTTGTTTCCAAACTAACATTATTGAGCCGCTCAAGAGCTAAAATGAGAGCTTGTGTACCCAAATTCCCTTCACCATGAGCTTGAAGAGAAATATAAAGCTGATGAGCTAGTGCCAAACCAGGCAACGCAAGACCCATATTTTGACACTCCATAATGCAAATTCCCAAATCCTTAACAAAATGATTCACAAAGAACCCCGCTTCGAAATCTCTTCCTAATATCCTATTCCCATACAAATCCAACGATTTCGATCCAGCAGCACCAGTAGAAATAGCATTCAAATACAAACCAACATCTAAACCAGCTTTATGAGCATAAACCATACCCTCAACTAATCCGACCATCGTCGAAGCAATCGTAATTTGGTTAGCTAATTTAGCGAATTGTCCTTTACCAGCACCACCCATATAATTAACTTTCCCTAAACAATCAAAAACTGGTTGAATTTTACGAATTACCGATTCATCGCCACCTGCAAATATCGCCAACGTTCCATTTTTCGCACCACGATCACCACCAGACACCGGGGCATCAATTGCAAAACAACCCTTTTCGGACGCAGCAGAGGCAATCTCCACCGCGAGGGATGGGTCACTAGTGGTCATATCGACGAGGATACCACCTGGACGGAGAGAATTCAGAGCGCCTGAAGAACCGATAAGGACAGAACGAACATCAGATGGATAGCCGACGATTGAGAAGACGATATCTGAAGAAGAAGCGACTGAGAGTGGAGATGAAGCGAACTGAGCTCCCATGTCAAGAAGAGGTTGAGCTTTTGATTGAGTTCTAGTGAAAATGGTTAGTGGGTAACCAGCTTTGATTAGATGAGAACACATGGATCTTCCCATTACTCCTGTTCCGATCCATCCAATTCTTGTGTTTGTTGGATTGATTGAATCGGTTGCGGTGGTGGTGGACATGGAGCGGTGGTGGTGGTGGTTGTTGAGAGTGTGAGTGAGAGATAAAATGGTGGTTGTTCTGGATATTGTGCAAGGACGGAGGAGTTTAGAAAGAGAAGATCGCATTTGTGATTAGGTTTTTTTTGGAGTCGAGTAATAAGAGTGAGACGTGGACTTATCTCTGAAAAAATAAGAAATGCTCCTCAATAATGCAGTTTGGCACTTTTGAGGTTGTCACCACGTAATAGGCCATGCCTCCCCCTTTGACCACAACCAACATTGTCGAGTGATATTGCATCTGGATGGGAGAAGGAGCCGTAGGCGAAAATATTTTGATTAGGTAATAGCCCGTTTGGATATCAGAAGTAGAAGCAAAAATACTTTTGCTTCTAGTAGAAGTTACTTCTGAAGGAGCACAACCAAAAGAAGTTTGTTTGGCAAACTCATTACTCGTAAGTCATTAAACAGTTAAGTTAGTTTGGCAAAATACATTTGAAAAGTTACAGTTCTATATAGTTCTTGTGATGGAAGATGAAGATATTAATGCTATAATTCGAAAAACCCACCTAAAATTATGGATTCGTCATTTCTGGAGACTCGATATTAATTGAGTTTATTAAATCAGCCCACTACTAGATAACTCATTTCAAAATCTCAACAATTTGGGTCTTCAACTCTCCAAGTTAAACATCAAGAGTCCCAACCATTTGATTGATGAGAACTATACTAAAAGATAATAATTCAATCCATCCAAATGAAGATCAAGGAAAAATAAGCTTAAATTTGTAACTCTAATACAATAATAGATCCATGAATACTGATACAATAATAGATCCATATCAATTTTTAACTGATTTCAAATTATTGCAAAGAATTAAATTAAGAAATTAAGCATATATTCATCTCAATGCCACATCTGATAATATTTCAAAACCCATTAATTTTTCTTAGAACAACATCAACTTATCTCTAGATTAGAGCTTTTAATCTAGATCCAGATTTTCAAAAACTAATAATGATTTTGGGATCCTTGTGACCAAACACAGAGGCTAGCAACATAAGAAAAAGATTTTGTATGGGATTATCTCTTTAATAATAAGAGAATTGATTTCTCTACTTTGAGGTTTTTGAAATCACAATGAAAGAGAAAAGTAAATTAGAAGAGACGAAGAAAGAATTAAAATGAGAGAAAAGGACGTAGGACCCGTCAGAAGTTGCTTCTTTCGGGAGTCGATTTTTGACTTTTAAGCAACATCTATAAATCATTTTTCTTAACCAATCCAACCTAACTTTTAACTTATTGACTTAAATAAGTTGAGAAGTAGCTTCTCACACTGCATCCAAACAACCTATAAAAGTGAACTTTTCCATTTCTAAAAGACGTTCTTACATTTTTAAATCAAGCTTGGTAAAGGGGCGTCATGTTTTAGTAGAGGGGCGGCACCCTAATAAGACAAAAAGGTCATTACAAGTAATTTTCAAGTGTCCCTTATCAAATAAAATCTGGAAATGACTAATTAGCCCTTATTGTTGATAATCAAGATTAGTAATGATAATCAAGATTAGTGTTGATAATCAAGATTAATGTTGATAATTAATTTTCACTTATCATATGATTCATAACTCTAAATTAAGAAAAAAAATTAGAGAAGAAAAAAGAAACTTTTGTGATATTTGTGAAGGTCAATCTCAACCAATTGAAGAAATTAACCAACAAAGTGAAGAACCCAGCATTGAAAAATGACTAGGTATACTTCTAAAGTACGTAACAAATCAAAAAATTTAAAATTTCAGAAGAACATACGGTTGGAATTGAGCTCGTTACCAATAGTAACTATATATTACTGATGCGTAATGTATCAATTACCAATCAGAATTGGTTCAATTTTGGGAAAACCCAAAATTTCAGAAGAACATACGGTTGGAATGGAGCTCGTTACCAACCGTAACTACATGTTGGGAAAACCCAGAAAAAAACCAGTTACGGTTGGTATAATTTGTTCCCTTACGAACCCTAGGGAACTTACGGTTCGTAACTTGGGTAACCAATACCAACCGTAGAAGAATCAAAAAGTGGCTCTTCAAACTAACAAGTAGGTGGACATTTAGTTTCAACCAAACTTTAGGCATACCATTTCTCTTCTTGACACCGTTGCCTGTATCTTGATATCGTGTCATGAGGCTAGGAATACCATTTTCAAATGAGTCTGTGTATGGAGCTAAGTTCAATACGGTTGGTAACTAATGATTATAAACCAACCGTAACTAACCTACGGTTGGTAACTAATGAATCGAAACCAACCGTAACTAACCTACGGTTGGTAAGTCATTTTAACTTTTGAACCGTACATAACTATTTGATAAGTTGTTAACATTCAGGATGATTTACGGTTGGTTAGTTTAATTGAGTTTCAAACCGTAACTCAATTACGGTTGATAAATATGATGCAAATAAAAACCGTAACTGTACATATTCTCAAAACTAAGAACTTACGGTTGGTATTTGAGTTATTACCAACCGTAACTAGCATAAACCCAGAAATTTCAATTTCAATTTTCATTCAAAACCCTAATTTTTAATACAAAATTAACTTAAATCCAACACGATAAACTAAACCCTAACTGGGTTTTTCCAAACATTTTTCAAATCCCCGATTAATCGAAGACGATGACATTTTCGGTTTTAATGGAGGTTAGGGTTGATGGAGTAGAAGAGAAGATGAAGAAAAAAACTGATTTGATTTTGGTTAATTGATTTGATTTTGGTTAATTAAAAAAATTGATTTGATTTTGGTTAATTTAAGGTGAAAGGGTAATCTAGTCAATCTACACCCCTATAGGACACCCCCTAACCAATATGTGGGACATTGGTATCACACATGTCGCCCCTCTACCAAAACATGCCGCCCCTTTACCAAGCTTGTTTTAAATACAAATTAACTTTTTGTTTTCTAATTTTTAGAAGTCGAGAAGCTACTTTAGAATGTATATTCAAATGCGTTATTTAGTATTATCCGTGAAAGATGTGATACTTTTGCTTGTTGTTTAATTTCTAATAATCAAAAAGCTACTTCTCAATGTATATCCAGCCACGCTATCAAGTATAATTTGTGAAAGGTGCGATATTTTTGTCTGTCTTTTAATTTCCTATAGTGGAAAAGCTACTTCTTAATGTGTATCCAAATGCGGTATTGACTATCGAGTATGTATTGTAGGCCTACGGTTGGAACAATGTTGGTACTGGTTGAATGATGGGACATATAAATAAGTCAAGGCACTTGACTGAAAAACTGCCTAAATAACTCGGGTATCTCGATTGATGTATGGCATAAATAACAACATTTTCAAATCCAAGCTCTCTTCACTTGATGCTTTCAGGCTTATAGTCCGTGTAAACCAATGTGTACCATCATATACAAACGTACAGATTCTATTATTTTTTTGATGCAAAGAATTTGTAAGAGTAGACTAGAAATGTCATCCGTAGGTTATCTGACCGAAAGACCCATGGAATTTCCTACTTAACTTCTATTATTTTTTTGATACAAAATTTTTTAAGAGTAGAGTAGAAATATCATCCGTAGGTCTATCTTTTTGAAAGACGCATGAAATTTCCTACTTAACTTAGCCGGGCTATCATTTGGTTTATTACAGTTTCTATGTAAGAGCATACGGTTTCATGAATGGAAAGACATAAGTTTCCCTGCAGTATCGACAAGGATATCTGAATTCGGCTATGATATGGTGTTGACATTTCCAGCATAAAAACAATTATTCCTTTTAAGCTCGTCTCTATCAATACATCCTTTAGCTCTAGCTCTCAGCACCAATTTGCTACAACACTTATGGCTATGCATTCTGCATTTAGTGCGTGTTTCTTTCATCTCCAATAAGTTTTTCTCTGCACCTCCTAAAGACACCTGCAAAATCTCTAATTTTTAGTCCAATGCATGCTTAAAGACACCATTCATGAGCACCAGAGATAACCTTCCCATGATCCCCAGGCTTGACGTATTTGCAAACATATTTCCCATTCATAATAACCGTTGTCTGCAAACATGAAAGATGTTGAAAAAATCCAAACGTTTTTCAATAACTTATCATGCAGATCAAAACCAAAATAAACAGGGATAAGTGTTTACATGCAGGTTCTTCCTTTTTGGTATGATATGGACGTTATCTTCATCAAATTTCTCAACCCATCCCATCATATTTGTAAGATCTCCTTTGAGTCTTTGACAACGATAAAAACATCATCCTTCATATAGGGGCATTTTCTCCCATTTGCAGCTGAAGTGGCCATGGACATAATCCCTCCAACTCCATGTCCAGGCTCAGAAAACTTCTGAAGCTCGTCAAAAGATGGTTGAATATTCTGATAACTAATTGATTTCATGGATACTGTTTTATACAGCAAAGCCTGGCATTTGTATAAATCCAAAAATTTAACCAAAACAATTGAAGCCTAACATGGAAAACACATACACATCAATACAAGTGAATCAAGGAACTAATAAAGTATCCATTCCTTCATTTTTGCAACATTCTATGCTAGAATTCAACATAACAACAAATTAAATACCCCAAGCTGTAACACAAGAAGGTTAGAATGGCATTTCCATGTTCATAATTTTATTGTTACTACCAAAGAAAACGCCAAGTATAATACAGTAAAGTAAATTTGTATCACTAAATTTTAATATTTTAGGCCATAATTTTTGATGGAATGAGGTTTTTGTCAAACTTTCGACTACCACTGGAGTTTCAAATTCAAAGCTACTTTTGTCATTTTAACGAATACTTAGCAGGCTAGTTTAGAAATTCAATATGAGGCTTCGTTATTGATGGAATCCAAAACTTGAATGGTTACGTATCTGAATAAAACAACTTATGACATTCAAATTCATCCACAGTTCGCATGCAAGGATTAGACACCATAAAGTAGAGGGTTTAAACCAAATTTCTAGTTGTGTGAAAATCATCAAAACTAACAGGACTTCAACAAAACTGAAAGCTATATAACATCATCATCAACAACAATAGGGGATATAAATGGATATAAGAATACTCAACCTGTACCGGTAGCCTCTCAATCCTTTGAGCAAGTTTTCTAGCTTGTGGATATTTCCAGACGTCCCAAATCTCTGTAGGTTGTGATGAATATATCTGAAGAAAAATCTTGTAGTATGGAAGATATTATAAATTGAGAGATTGGATTTGTCTCTTCACTGTCTCTCTCTGTCGCTTAAATCGCAAAGCCATCGATGGAAATAAGCAGAGTGCACTGTTATCCATCTCCCTAACCTAACTCTTAATTCCTCATATTAACTCGACCAGGGGAGGCTAGATTGGTAAAAGATTATATAACTCACTCGGCGGGTCAGACACGCACATTGTTGATAGTTTTCAACGATCTCAACTTTATTCGCACCTTTAGCGGAAATAGTTAATATCCCAGAGATTCGCTCTTTATAAAAATGTAGAACTAAAAAAGGTATTAAAAGAATTTGGATTGCTTATGTTTCTTAAAGATGGAAAGTGACACAAGCTTGATGCCACTGTAGTCGAAAGAGGGAGGAATCACTCTGTAACTAAACTGTGTTGGTATATTTGTACATCTAATCTGTACATCTCTTGAAAGCATATACGAATAGAAATACAATTATTAACCCAGCTTAATTAAAGAAGAATTAATTGGGGGATATGAGAATTAATTGGGGGATATGAATTACTTCCCCCAACCCATGGTGTGTGTTAAGGGGTGACTTTTGGTTATGAATATACTAAAATACCCTTCCCTCAAAATAAAAAAAAAAAACTTAAAATCAAAAAACAAAATCATATCCCCCATTTCCATCTCCACTTCTTCCCTCAAAATAAAAATTAAAAACTTAAAATCAAAAATCTAAATCATATCCCTCATTTTCATCTCCACTTCTTATTAATTTTATTTAGGGGTAGTGTTTTGAAACCCAAATATTCTCCATTCCCTTTCAAATTCTAAACTCTCCCCACTCTATATCAAATTCTCTTCACCTCACTTTGGAAACGAATTTTTTTTTTTATTCGAAGTGATGAAGATCATCTTGAAAGTGATGATGACCATGCCGGAATTGATGAAGACCATCTTGCAGTCTATCTTAGGGTTCCATGATAGGTATTTAAGCAAAACCGCATGGTCTTCGTCACTTCCATTTTGAATTTTCCTGGCTTTAAAAAACTTGGTACGGCATGGTCAGTTGATATGAAGACCATGCCGTATTTTTTCCTGCATAGTTTTCATATTTATTTCCTATGCAAAAAAACAACAATCAATAGCATGGTCTTCATATCAACCCGACCATGCTTGCACCAAGCTTTTTAAAGCCAGGAAAAATTCAAAATGGAAGTGAGGAATACCATGCTTAATTGATGAAGACCATATGCTTGGAACATGGTACCGGCATGCCCGATAATTTCCTATCAATGCCGGTAGTCAAGTGAAAAAAAAAATCAACATTCTGGATACTTTTCATTATGCATTTCCTAAGATAGGTATTTAAGCAAAATACTATGCCGGAACAGGTACCGACACGCTCGAAAAAACTATTACCATGCCGGTACCTATTCAAAACCAGAAAAAAATCAACATTCGGAAGATCAAAACCAGGAAAAAAATCGTAACGAGAGATCTACGCCCCCCCCCCCCCGGATAGTGGCAAACAATTTATGAACATTTCCAACAATTGCCCGCATGAGTTTTTGGTTGAATACCATCTTTGGCACCAAGCTTTTTCAGTTGCAACAATGGTGGATTCAAAGAAAAAAATCAATTTTTCAACCTCTTATTATCAGTAATTCTCTCATCACAATCATCTTCCCATTTTCAAAAAAAAGAAATTCCTCTCAAATATTTTTTCCCTCCTTCTACTCTCACCCAAACACAAATAAAAATACACACTAATTTATCTCCCAAATACTTAACATTTTACTAATTATACTTAATCACTAATCCTAATTAGTGGGGGCTAGATTAGGAATTAAAAAAAAAATTACATAGGGGTCACCCAGAATTGCTATTGGGACACCTATTTTGTCCCGTAGCTATATCCCCCAATTAATTCCCATATCCCCCAATTAATTCTTCTAATTAAAGATATATATTAAAGGTAAGCTATTAAGTTTTAGTCTTTGCAGGACATGTTTAAGAGCTTATTTAGCTTTTCACTAGACAATATAAAGCTGTCACTTATAACAATACTTTGATGTTTGTCTATGCAAGCAATTGTTTCAGGTAGCTCATTCGTTTTTTTATTGGCATGTCCGGCTATTATGGTTCAACTAATTAAACACGTTATTGTAATACATTGATATGAACTGACTAACTAAGTATGTTCCCAACTATTATAGATATGACCAACAAACACACTAATTTTAATGTGGGAAGTATATCTTTCTTTAAATTTTTCCACCGCCGGGGCCCCCTATCTGGCTATTATGGTCCAACTAATTAAACACACTACTGTGACCCGAGTAACTAACATTATAATGTGACACGGCCAACTAAATGTTGGGATCTTTCTGCTATGACCCGACTAACTAAATATGCTTCCGACTATTATAGACAGGACCAACTAACACACTAATTTTAATGTGGGCATTATATCTTCCTTTAAAGTTTCTCCACCGTCGGGTTCGTAGGCCCCGGCCCTATCCAGCTACTATGATCCAACTAATTAAACACGCTACTGTGACCCGACTAACTAACATGCTAAAATATGACACAACCAACTAAAATATTGAGACCGTTTTTCTATGACCAGACTAACTAAATATGCTCCTGACTATTATAGACATGTCCAACTAACACACAAATTTTAATGTGGGAACTACATCTGCCTTTAAATTTTATCCACACCAAGGCCGTAGGCCCCGGCCCTATCCGTCTACTATGATCCAATTAATTAAACATGCTACTGTGACCCGACTAACTAACACACTATAATATGACATGAGCAACTAAATATTGGGACCGTTCTGATATGACTCAACTAACTAAATATGCTCCCGACTATTATAGACATGACCAACTAACACACCAATTTTAATGTGGGCACTGCATCTGCCTTTAAATTTTCTCCATTTCCGGGGCCCCTATCCGACTACTATGCTCTAACTAATTAAACACGCTGATGTGACCCGACTAACTAACACACTATAATATGACACGACCAACTAAATATTGGGACCGTTATGCTATGACCACTGACTAAAATTGCATGGGAATATACTGATCGACCGACCAAATAATAAACAATACTCTAAAAAGGTTTTGCTCCCGATTATTTTCAGTTAATGTTCAATTCTATTATTTTTTAGATATTAAATCTTTAATTAATCTAAAATTTAGATATTGTTTACCTATATTATATTTTAAGCTATATAAGCTTAGAACAACTTTTCCAAAATCAACAAGAGGTTGAACACTTTCTCTGGGAAGAGTTAGGGTTTTCTGGGTTTAGCAAATTCTCGGGATATTTACTCCTTTTCTCAGGCATTAACGGTTCTAATAAACTTCTCGGGTCTTTGGGAAGAGTTAGGGTTTTCTGGGTTTATCCTTTTCTTGGGTTTAGCAATTTCAAGAAGTTATCTAGGATGCTGATTACTGTGGTGTAGCAAGAGATCTTGCTATGAATGCTAAGCATGTTGCACAGTTATGATGAAACCATCTCCAAATAAGAAGCTTTTTTCTAATTCATAGTCGGTTTTCTTCTATTCTAGATTAATTTATTGGATTAAACTTATCAAATAGCTTACAGTTTGGTATCAACATAATTCCTCTAACTACGATTTGACTATCATACTCAGGTAAGCACTGGTTTTTTTTAGCAATAGTTTGATTTTGTAATATAGGTTTAGTTTGATTTTGGTGTATTTTGTAGTGACCGTTTGTTCAATTAGTTACGGATTGTTCATGGGTTTTGTTTACGTCTCTAACAATCCTTACCCCGATTAATAGGTTTTACCTAGGTAATGCATAAAAGTGAATGGTTCACCTATACTGCCAGCTTTTGATTTCTGGATATTGGGAAGGAGAAAAGGTAAAGACTAAGTAATGCAAAAAAGTCATTTCTTTTGTTTCACATGAGAAACATAATTTAGATAAGTATTGGTAAATTGATTTTGTAGATCCTTCGTTGATTGGAACGCTGCAAATGTATTAGTTCCTTGAAAAAATGGTTTGTACAACTTATATAAACAAGAATTTGGTGTTTCCGGAGTAAATATTTGTGGTGCGTAAAAACGGGAGGATCCTATTATGTAGTCCAACAAGTTATAGCAAACAAAATTATCAAATCTGACCCTGCTATGCGGTGAACTACGTAAGATTTTGGATCTTCTGTTTAAATTATTTGTTGAGCGAATTAACACTTTCTTCTCTTTTTAGAGTTAAATTCTAATTGGTTTATGCATACGCTTTGCCTAGAAACTAAGAATTTGTAAAAGAAAATGTGTATTGTAAAAAGTGGCTGAACGGAACTAAATCTCGCAATGTTCTTGTTTGCTATCATCAACTTCTGTCATTTAATATGGATTCTTATAGTTGGTAAATATTCTAAGTTCTAATTCATCCAGGAATTGATTATAATGAAACCATTACAATTCCTATCCTGATGTAACTCATATATACCTCACATATATATATTTTTGTAGACCAACTGATGCAACACATGTTGAGACCTTGAATTGTTGAAGATTTGGGAAGATCCTATTTTCTAGGAAGCATGTGTTATTGTTTGCAGAAAATTTTATGAGCTTGCTATGTAATGAGGCCATATTATCTTGCAGATTCCTAGGTCTATTGGTGATGTATACTTCAAAAAGGATGAGTTCAACAGGGATCCTTTATAATTCTAAGTTTTTCCTCCAATATCCTAGCAGAAGGGTTATATTCAATGTTGAACCAAAGATTTTTGTTAGCCATTGCCGCCACATGATGAGTTTATTATATTTGCATCTAATGGAACACTTGACTGGTGTAAGATATTTATCTCAATTTGGGAATATGATTTCATCTAATTTTGCAAATCGGTTTGTTTTCCCATTTAAATTTCTTATTAAAATATTAAATATGCATCTAAGGCAGTTTGAGATAGCTTCCAGGGACTTCAACAATTTACTGAATGATTAGAGTGCTTGCTGAATTTTCCATCGATGAAGCACATTGTGTAAGTTTCCTTTTTTTTTATTGGGTAACAGGTTTGTGGGTATTCATTTTTACATGGCTTGATGAATATCTGAAATTTATGTTTATCACATCAGTGTTGGAGAACGCTGTTGAATACACATGTTGTCACCGCGAGGCAAGGATAAAGCTAAATTTCTGCACAACTATGTGCATGGGCTTAGTTTAATATTCATTCTTTGGTCTAAAGTTGATATTTGATCTATGATATATAGATGAAAAAATAAACGTCCCTTTGATATATTTTATTTTACTTATCAATGCATCATACCTCCCTTTCCAGTGAGGTATGTCACGTAGTTCCTATATGGTATTTGATTTTGTATCCAATTCTCATTCTGTGATATGTGTTATTCCTCTATTCCATTCTCCAGTGACTCAGTTTTATCACAATTAACGATGAGTAGTTACTATTAGAGGTGAAATCTGAGGAAAATAGTGTAAATTTAAGAGAAATTTGAAGCTTAGTTAGGCTAGAGTGCTTCCATAATATTTGTAGGATTAATGATTCACAAAAAATAAGCATGAAACACCATCTTATGCAACCATAGATAGCGTTTCACTTTTTGATCAACACATTTCACATGATCTCTGTAAGATACAAAGTTTTCCTGGGAATTTATAGGTAATCATTGGCATTGTGATTGTCTATTATCGTAGAGGCCAACGAATTTGTGATTTCTTAAAGGTACGTGTTTTTATATACATCTTATAGGTACATGTTTGTATACAAATTATTTGTAGTGGTGGATTAATGATAAATACTTGGTTGATTCAGTGAAGATGATTTTCACTGAATGCTAAAGTATTTATCTTTTTGGTCTGTTATTGTAGTGGTGGATTAATGATAAAAAGTATTTATCTTTTTTGTAGTGGTGGATTAATGTAGTTGGTGGATTGGGTTTTGTTGATACTTGGTTACTTATTGTGTCGTTTGAATGCTAAAGTATTTATCTTTTTGGTCTTATTATAAATGCAAGGACACATGAAAGGCGCAAAACTATTACGAGTTTCATCATAACACGAAAATGATGAAGAAATTCTTTATTTTCAGGCTTGATCACTGAAGATGAAAGAATACAACTATTAACTGAATTGTGTTAGTATTTGTATGTCCAATTGACTTCACTTCTCTTAGAAGCATCTGATATTATAAATACAAATACTAACCCAACTTCGGTAAAAAAATCAGAAAGAACTTAGGAAAAAGTACCGCTATCCTCCGTGTTGATGTTGAATGACGATGTTTCCTAAGTAGCTATTGAGGTAAATTCAATACTTATGACACAACTAACAAATAGTTGGGTTTATCATTATGGTTTGTCTATTACTAATTCTCCTTCCCAAGGATCTTTTTCGTGATTCCCAAAAGCTTAAAATAGCTACAAACATGTTGGTTGTATACCCTGTCTTGCCTCTACTATTCCTTCAATTTAGAAGAGAAAATCTTTGGATCATATTTCTCCAAGCATAAGAAAACAAACTTTAATGAGTGGTAAATTAAATCATCCAGGTGGGGGCCTTGCATCTCCAAGATTCACTTGGATGATTATGAAATTTTCTAGCTTCGGCACTAGCAAACATCGCTCCAATGTTTTCACAGTTTGTGCTTATAAATGGTGCGTATTTTGTATCCCCTATGTGTCTTTCATTGATTAAGCTTAGAAATATTTTTTCTATAGGTTTAAGTGGGTGCAGGACCATAAACGGGTGCATATCTTGACATCAGATAAATACATAAAAGGCTTCCTCACATGCTTTGTATACACACACACACACACACACACACACACACACACACACACACATATATATATATATATATAACTGCAACCTGTGAACCGTCCTTAATCACTGACAAGATACATGCTCCAAATGATGAAATGTTGAGTGTGGTGCTTCTTCATTTGTGCAGTCTAACATGGGTCTGTAGTGGATCTAGCTAGGAATCCATCTAAGTCAAGGATATAAATAAATGGTCCAGAAGTGTGTTTGCCAAATCTAATCGATCTCTTAATCATGGATCCTAGCTACATATTAGTCACCCATTTGATAACAATTAGTTAAGGAATCTTCGATCAAATTAGCTATTTTATAGCAATTAGTGAAGGAATCTTTCCTCAAATTAGCTAGGTGTATACTCTGAGTTCAGACTTTGGGGTACTGGACTAAACAAATCTGTGTGTTTACAAATAAAACAAATACTAATCTATAATTTTGCGGGGCCAAAAAAATAAGTATATGTTTACGTACGAAAATTTGAATTGTATAAAAATATATAAGCCAAAGCCAAAATGAGAAGTGGTTAACTAAGGTGTTCCAAATTCCCGAGAATGAAAATTCTGCCAATCACCACTGTGGCAGATACAAAGTTTTGTTCTTTGTTAGTAAGATGAAATTCGTTTGTCGTCGATGGACTAAGTTTATAGTTTGTAATCTATTTTAAATTAATTCTTTTCTTACTCCCTGATCGTGAAACTGTTTTAGGCTCTTAGCTTGGTTTATTTTAGTAACTATTGATAGGTGCCTAAATTATATCCTTTGAGTATCAATTTTGTATGCTTTTCTTAGCTATTTCTCTTGTATTTTTTGTATATTACGCTTCTTTTGCATTTTATAGGTGTTTTGGAGTCATATGGTGTGAAAGAAGAAAAAGACGTCGAAATAGGGCATATCAGATTACACTTGTAATATCAACCGAGTCACCTGCCAAGTGGAAGCTGCGACTTAACATTTAGCTTGGCAGTTCACAAGTCTGGAAACCAACCTGAAGTAAATCAGACTACAAAGGCCTTAGTGGATTTTACTCAAGGGAGTCGCACATGTACAACTTTCTCTCTCCACTAAAGAAAAACTAGAGCAACGAAAACTTCCCAGAACTAAATCTTCTCTTCTCAGATCGGCTCCTTTTCGGGTCGATCTGAGAAGATCAATCAACACCCACATCCTCTTTTTTCTTCTTTTCTCTTCTTAGTCAGTATTAATATTTTTTTCTACGGATTTTTTATGAATGTTATTGCTGTTTTGGGGTTCTTTCCATTAGATCTGTGGCTCTTTTGTGAAGGTTTGATTTGTGTGACAAGGATGCAGAGTACGGCGTTATCATAAACTCTGATCTATGAAAAAATCCTAGCAACAACATCAACTTTGGTTCTTTATCCAGATCCACTGAATCAAAGAATATCTAATTTTTCCTCTGATTTCGATGATGAATGGGTTTTAGTTTTTAATGTTTTAGGTTTAATTAATTTTAAGTTTTTAAGAATATTAACCGATCTAGCTTTTCTTAGATATTATAGTCTAGGTTTGGCTAGCAGTTCTAGTTTTAGCATTACAACTACTTGTTCTCATGAGTTACCAGCAACAGATACAGGTTCTAAGACACCAGCAACTTTACTGAAGACACAGAAGACACGAACAACCAACCGATTCAGACCGATTCAGACCGATTCCGATGAAGCTCCAGACTGATTTAGACCGATTTTTTCCTCCGGTGACCGATCCAGGTTACAATTTTTACTGTTACTGTTACTTTGAAAAAATCTTTGACTATTGGGTAGATCTTTGGATCTTTGTATACCTAGGTCATTTATTTTACCATATTCTTAGAAAAAACCCTGAGAAATGGTTGGATTTTTGGATCCTAGCATCTATACTAATTTTAGTATTGTTATATGGTTTAGATGAGTTACTTTCAATCCAAATCAGGCCATTTAAACTTGTTATGTTACTCAAAAATCGGTCTAGGATGGTTAAGACTATGCAACGGATGTTGGTGTGTAATTGTTTTATTATGTGGTTTGTTTGCTGCTTGTTTGAAATCCTTGTAATCTTTGGAAAACTTATGGTCAGTCATGTAACCTTTCCCGATTATGAATTGGAGGATTATTATCAATGTAAGTGAGGTTTCACCTCTTTTTCGAAAAAAAAAATAAAGAATGATAATTAGGTCTTATTACAAGCAGAAAGGGGGTCGAGTGTTCATCAGTTCAAGCCATGAGAGACTGTATTTTTCCTTGACGTTTGCCAGAGATCGATATGGTGGTTTTTTCATCAGCAGATACAAAGATTTGGTGGCTGTTCACCATGGGTCAAGAGCCCTATCCGAAGCGAAGAAGGAAGAAGGAGTATAATTGTTGGCGTTCTGGACCATAAAAGGGGAAGATATTGAGCTGTTGATGCCATGGATTCTATTGGGTGTTTGAGTTAATACAGGTCAAGTTTGTGTACTGGTTTTAACTCAAGAATTGGGTTCGAAATGGTGAGTATTTGGCAAAGTTTATTGACCTGAAATGAACAAAAAATGAACAAGTTTGCTGCCATTATTTTGGGTGTTGTGTGAAGTGCAATTGATGTGTGTTTTAGGATCTGTAACGGATCTGAATAAATGGGTTCTGTGTGAAATTGATTGTAATGCAGGGAAGGAGCAGTGAAAAGTTACAAACTCAACAAAGTTATATCCACCATTAGTCTAGAAAACGCACATCAGGTGCTCGAGAGATGGCCTAAGTGACCAAATACTCTTGCTGCAATAGCAGCTGGCCATGAGTTTTAGGGTTTGTGATACGAGGATTATGGGGTCTGTGATGTGCCGAGAAGAACAGTGGTGGTGTTACTAAAATGAGCATATGGGTTTAACTTTAGTGGATAGACTCAGGTGAAGGAGTGGTGTACCTGTAGCTGTTTGCAACATCAGTGAATCGTAGTTGGTGCTATAAGAGGATTACATGGAAGTGATGGACTTGAACTGAAGTTGGAGTGAGCTTGAAGAAATGATGCAATGGCTGAGCTGCAGAGGATGGTGATGCAATGTGCAAGTGGTTTCTGAGTCTTACATTCTTCCAGGAAGTGAAGTAGCTGATGTCGCTGCCGTGGGTTCTGCAAGTTGATGAATTCAGGGAGCATGGTTGGCAGTGACTGATGGATATGAACCGCAATAGATGAATGTTAGGAGTTAAAATGAAGAAACAAAATGCTGGGAGAAAGATGGTGCTGTTATTGAGCTGAAATGGATGTGTGATGTGACTGTTGTTGTTGGTGGAACTGTTGAAAGTGGATGTGCACATAAGTCTTTTGAGTTATGGAAAGAATGGCTTTAGAGTCAGAGTTGGCATTATAGGGAAGGGTTTGTGTTGTCACTACATGCCTGAGAATGGAATGAGAATGCAGAAACTGTGCGAAAACGCAGCAATAATGGCGA
Source organism: Papaver bracteatum (assembly GCA_023529315.1). Taxonomy (NCBI): domain Eukaryota; kingdom Viridiplantae; phylum Streptophyta; class Magnoliopsida; order Ranunculales; family Papaveraceae; genus Papaver; species Papaver bracteatum. The sequence continues at coordinate 999,163 of JAJJWX010003730.1, read as the reverse complement.
GCCAGTGAGCATAGGCCGGGTTGCCGGATTTCGGAATAGAAAGTGTGGATCGTAAATATTCAATGAATCATGAAAGGGGTATGAGTCGAATGCAAGAGTTGGTGGCTGGATATATGAGCTACGCGTCACACTTTTGGGTATGTTTTCGCAAGAAACAAAGAATTGGCTAAAATGGTATTTGTGAATGTTTGAACTGCAGAGAAGTAGAGTTGAGCTCCTGAAATTATACATTTTCCTAGTGACATCTTCCAATGATTCAAGTGGCATGAGATAGTTTTCCATTGACCGGATTCCGGCAACGGTCACCGGATTCCGGTGATGACGTCAGCAATCCGGCAACCAACTTTGGACCCAGAATTTCTAGAAGATATGTTTTCACACATGGGCTTGGTGGACGAATTGGAGACGGGTTTTGAGAAGACTTGACCTACTTTTGGAAAGAGTATCCTTTTGGAATGGGAAAAACATATATAAATAGAAAAGTCTTTCTCTAAACCTAGATATATCTCCATGAGGGAGACTTCTACTTTCTTTCTAGGGTTTGCATGATAGTTTTATTCTCCAAATTTTATGATGAACTCCATAAACACAACTAGTTGATTTTGTTATTGGTTAAAGATGTAGTTGGATTTTGAAAACAAGTTATGGATTTTATGAATTAGTTTTCTCTCAATATTATCGTTTGATTTCTACTGCATATAATAATTGCATGATTGATGTATTGCAATATGATTGAATGTTTGTTTAGTTGAGTCTAGAATTGATTGAACATACATCCATATCTATAGCTATTTTAGGGTTCATCATCGAGCGGTAACCTTGAATACGAGTAGCATGATATGATTACGGTTTTTAGTGATACACTCTTGTAATCATATGTAGAAATTGACCTTTGTTCGAATTGTTTGCGCAATGTATTACAATTGCATTGATTATCCTATTTCTGAAACTTAATGCTCCTAGGAATTGAACTTAATTAGCGCAAGGCGTTAGGTAGAATTCACATACACATCTCTAATGTGTGTGTTGATAAATTTAGGAAATTTACGGAGTATTCTTGCAATAAGTTATTCTAGGGCTTTTGATGATAGCGAGATTAAATAAGAATTCTATTCATATATTCAAAAACTTGTTTACAATTGAAGATGAAACCTTTATCCAATATTCACAACCTTGATTTGCGTGTTTACTTTTTATTGTTTTGCTTTTTATTTTACTTTAGTTTATAAAAATCAGAAAATCCCTCCATATAGGAAACTAAAAAAAAAGACAACCTAGTCCTTTCAGTGGGAACGATCATTTCTTGCCCTTGCTATATTATATATTTTGAGTAGTAAGAAAGTGTAATTTATTTTTGACGCCTACGATAGCGATCAACTATTTTTTTTTGTTGGTGTGTGAGGTCATATTAATATTACTACTTGCAAAAAAAATTTATTGTAAATGCTTTTCAGCTCTTTTTGTACTCAGGTTCGATTGTCATCCGACATAAAAGTTCTTTTCACTAGGCATAAAATGGAGGTTTATTCTATTTCTCTCATATCCATCTCCTAACCTAAAAGAAAACTTTTCTCTTTTCTCTGAAGCCTGGCAGAATGGCAGTCGCCATCTCTTCTATCTAAATTTTTTTCTCTCGCTCATCTCGCCTCAACAATGGCTTTCTGCAGCAGATTTTCTTGATTGATGCTTGATGTAGAGTTTTGATTAGTATAGAGGGATCACTTCTTCTTTTGTTTTCTTATGATTACTTTTTTTTTGCAGTACAAAAAGCGGTGATGGTGATACCTCGAAAGTGATCAAAGCCGATTATGATGGTGTCATTTTCAGAGATGGTGTTATTTTTTGAGTTTCAGGTTTGTTAGTAACTTGGAGAAGTTGATTCAATTGTGTTGTTGTTATTAAGCATGAAACTGTTAACTCGGATTGTGATTCCAAAATTTATATTATATTGTAATGTTGCATTTGTTATTTTTTAAATTTATTTATTTGTTCAGTTTGTACTTCTTAGGCTTACTTGACTCCTCATATAACTTATGTAGTATGGTGTAATAGCATCAACATAATCACAAATAATAAGACTGTTTCTTCTTAGGTTAATGAGAAAAATGATAGATTGAACTGAAAATCATACTCATAGTCCTGATTCCTAAATGAATCTTTTAGAATGTCCAAATTTTTTGTAGGAGAAATTTTACATAATGTTTTGTAGTTTAATAACTTAACGTATCATTTATCTTAAATAAATTCTAATTCCACGAAAAAATGAAATGATATTTTCTTATTATCACGGTAAGGTCCAACCCATTGGAAAATTAGAGATTTATTAGATATGGGATTTAGAGATCGACTGATTGTTTACTAAACCGAATTTTTGCAGGTGACCATATAAAGCATTCCATTTTCTTTGGCTTTTATCTTTTCCAACTCCTATGGTGCAGGTCAAGGTAATATGATCTAATCCCAATCATATACTTTTATTTAATTGCTCAAATAAGCAATTACTTACTCATTTTCTATCTACATATACCATCATTGTTATGTTTACATTTAGCTAGAGAGTAATTTGAATCCTGAATTACACTTCTTATCGATTCTCTAGACTATTAGAACTTTTTTAAACTTAGTATTTTGATTTACAAGATTTTCAATGGGAGTTATAAATGTGGGAGTAGTTATACCAAAAGTAGAATCACGAGAACAAGAAGTTCACCTATTCCCCTAAATTAAAGTATCATGATGTACCTAGATGTGTAAGTTTCATGATATGTTCATTTTATTTTTATTTGCAAATGAAGAAATATGGACCTTTTTAAGGTGAACATATAACGTATTGTCGGTGACATGGACTTTATGTAGCAATGATTTGCTCATTCCTCAAGACTGTATTGGGGGAAGCAGGTGAGGAAAGCACATGGATGAAGGTGAAGATGAGTAGCACGATGAAGTTTCTAAGAAGAGGCGCAGGCGTAAAGAGTTTGAAGTATTTATTGTAGGTTTGGAAAAGGTGCAACTGATGAAGATTTAAAAGAATTATTTAGTACGGTAATGTTTACTGTCTTCCTTATGTTGAATATAGTTCATCTATGTACTATGTTTTTTTCTCCCATTAGATAATTCTCTTCAAGTTAATGGCACACTTTTCCTGGGAAGTGTATGCAAGACTTGGGCTGCATAAGCAGTAAGTAGATACACACTTAGGTCTTTATATTAATCCTACCGGTCAAGACTCACATTTTTTGACTTTTGATGCTTATGTAGGTTAAACATTCCAATGATGATGAAGATGTTCGAAAAGTTTTTTGTAGTCAAAATCAGTCAAACAAAGGAAGAAATCATTGAGAGACATCGATTTTTTTTTTCAAAATTAGCTAGGACTATTATTTTCAAAATTATTGTTTGAGGATTATTATACTTCCAACGTCTATCACAAATGCTCACCATGAAAAATCATCGATGGATCATGAAGATTTTCTTATATCTCTCAACTGTTATCTGACATTGTGCATATTTTATCAAGTGTTGAAGGATTATGAAGATCTGTCCTTCTTGGTAAGATGCAGATGATCAACCAAGTCATGTTCTTTAGTTTAAAACTGATTGAAGTAGTGGTGTAAAAGAGGAAATTGGATATATGTATTATACTCTATCCCTTTGGCTCAACTGGTAGAGCGTATGGCTTTCAGTCATGGGGTTGTGGGGTCGATTCCCATAGACAGTGACTGAATCAATGCTGCTGAATTAATGTTATATTGATATTACTCTTAGTGGTTATTGGTGTTTTTGAGACTGCGCTCAGGATGCATGGTACACATTATAAGAAGTTTACTATGACCGGTGTTATATATAATGAGACTTCACTTTAGGATGGAGAGTGCAGACGAAGACAACAATTTATTTAAAGATTTCAATAACATAAACTTGAGTAAACTTAACAAAGGAAAGTTGTGGAGAGAAGTTGAATTCACAAGACTTCCTCTCTTTAATAACTTACACTTATATCTGGTTATAGATACTTTATCGAGTGGAGAGGAACAAATTTGGGTTTAGGACATGACATCTAATCGGTGTTGTTCCTGATTCTATATCTAACGTATTTTTTATGTTAGAAAAGAATGGTCATCTTGATGAGGTTGTGTTGTTTAGGGGCGGCATGCTTATGCCTATTATTAGGACAGTAGTTTCAAGTGCGTTAATAGTTGTGGAGTTTTTATGTGTTAAAGAAGAACCACCATCATTTACCTCTTGAAGTTATAAAAAGTGAGCTTCTTTTCTTTCTATAATAGGTTGTTTTGTATGCAGTACTGTTATAGTTAAGATATTTTGACTTGATGCACGACAACTTACATGATATCTTATATCAAAACTTTCACAGGCCATACCTCGAATATGGAATTTGTTAAAGAAGCTATTGGATGTACAATAGTAATAGTTGATGAGCAAATGTTTTTTTATTTCGAAAACTCGACCACAATTCCAACTAGGACTAATACCACTCCGTTCCGAGTATGTTATTTTCCTTTTTCAAGAACGATATGTAAATATAATTTAAACACTAAACTATCAAATTTTGGCCGGAGAAGCCTTTTGTAGGATTCAGGATGGAACTGTGTGTCACTAATTGGGGTCAAGAAAGAATAATATCGGTTAAAAGTTGCATATACATTCAAATTTAGAGTCTCACTAAGATGATATAACATGATTTCGTGTAGGCGATCCAGCTGTTGGAAATAATATACTGAGATGTTGAAAGAACTTCTAAAGCTTTTTTTATCCCAATATCGCTTGGACAACGCTGACCTCTCGATGGATCACTCACAAGCATGATTAGAATGATACCCCAATCTAATCTGCCTTTACCATTTAAAATAAGGTTGTATTTGTTTGGTTAATAAAATCAATAGTTTATAGTGGAACTAAGCTTACAGACTCAGGTATGTATATGCCAAAGAAGTAGTTTTTTAATATTTTTCACATGATTTTCATATTTATTTTAATGCTGAAATCAATCTCTACTTTCTTTTGAGTGCTACTAAGGTTTTCTTGTACATTGGCCGTTGAAGTCTTATAATTGTTACCGGGAATTATGAGCCCTGTTACAGCCTCGAGGAGTCTTATATCGAAATTTAAATGGTTTAAATCTCCTCCCAAAATAAGGAATGTTGGTAGTGAATCATATTCATTCTTTGATCCTCGCAACAAAACCAATGAGCAGTTGGGTAACCGTTTTTTGTTATAGAGTACCACAACTTATTTTGGGGGGACAGCCTACGGTTATGTGTTGTGTTAGCTTATGAAGTTTTGGTTGTAGAGAACCATGACTTATTTGGGCATAGATAATGGCATTGGTGTTGACATATGGAGTTTTCGTTGCATTCTAGGTGAATCATTGACTTGAAAGAGCGGGAGCCAATCGTGCTAAAATGCAGTTATTTTAAGGGGTTTAAACCTTGAAATCAAATTCGATTAATCATGATTTTTCGCTCCCTCTCTAAAGTTATAAAATTACCGTTTATCAGATTTAAAGTTAAAAATACTAATTTAATCAAATTTAAATAATCATGGTTACTGCTGAAGGAGTGGTGAAATATCAGTACACTAGACACAAGCAAATTCCAAAAAGATTTCACCATAACAAAAAATGTAATAAGATTTGTTTTTCTTATCTTCTTAGACTAAGTTTTATGGTTATTCACAACTTATAGGAAAAACAGCGGCCAAAAAACATTGACCGAAAACCGTGACTGGAAGGCAATGACTGCAGATAGGTTCCTTCAATGTGGTGCTAAATAGTTTACACTAGAAAAAAATACTTAGTTAAACCGTTTAACTCTCACAATTTTTAGTCCGAGTGGGATATATAGGTGTAGATGCATTTTACTACCAACTACATCCAAAGGATAGAAATCTTCTACTCAAGTCAAATGAAAGTAAGCACTTAACAATGAACACAAGATATACGTGGTTCGGTATGATTACCTACGTCCACGGGGGTGAAAGGGTGAATCTTATTACTTCAAAGTGTTACTAAGGTGTTGCTCTTAGTCGGATTTCCTTACAAAGATGAACTTACTTCTCACTTTCTTCTCCTTGGTGAAAACTCGAGTTTCTCTCCCTCTCCCAAAATTACAACCTACCTCTCTTGGATACAAGTCACTCTATTTATATGAGAAGTTCCATACAACCAAGTTAGGGTGTGGGTCATGTTACATCTCTTATGAAGTTCTGTGATCGGGCCTTCTTACGTCGCCCCTTCTTCCGTGCGCATGGCCGATGCATCTTGATTCCTTCGTCTATCCCTTGCCCGAGACGACCTCTTTTGGTGTTCTTTTGACACGATGTCGCCCGTCTTGTCTGTCGCCTCAGCGGTGGGCCAATGTGACACGTATTTTCTTATCCTTATGACCGTTGCACCTCGTTTGACCCACCCTGTCTTGTCTTGTCAGCTCTGTCAGAAATATGGGGTTAAGTCTTGTCCGAAAGCTGTGGAACAATCACGCCCGATCCACGTGACTCCTCAAATATCGCGCCTGCTGATCTTCCTTCTATGCTTCGCGTCTCTTCGTTTTTAGGTGCATCAAGGCTTAAGTTGTTGCCACCTGGATATGTGGATAATTTACACCTACATTTATTCCCCTTGTTTTGCTCATGGGGGAGACACGAGTGGAAGAACGTCATCCCAACTGACCATGTCTTCTCCCATGCCGAAAATCCCGCCATGCAATGCCCCACTAACTGCACTTTATTACATGTAACCGTCGGCGTCGGTTATAAATTTTCCCCTTTAAATAGCCCGCTTCTTTTTCTCCTTCTTCTTCTTTATCTTTTCTCTCTCTGTTCCTTTCCGCTGCAACTTTTCCCCCAGATTCCTTCATCACTCTTTGCTTCAGAGAACCCTAATTTTCTTGATTTTCTTCATTCATCTTCTCCTCACCGATTACTACAGTAGCCGTTGTTACAGTCTCGTCGCCTCATCTCTCTTCGTCGAGAACCAAGTTCTACATTGTTTCTGTTAATGGCTTCTTCTCCCTCCATGACTGAGAGAAGGTCCGTTGATGATGTTTTTTCCTAGATTGATGCTTTTTCCCTTTCTTCACTGTTTTCTTACGAAAGTCCTTCCGAGTACGATGTTCGTGCCATGAAATCTATCTTTCCTGATGATTCTCCTTATGTTTCGTGCAGGTCCGAGAGAAGGGTGAAAAATCTTTCCGACGAGGAGTTTGTTCAGTATCTGAAGGAAAAGTACGACCTTGGAAATTATTAAGTGACCCTGCTCTCGGGCCAAAACATCCTTTTGAAGAAGTCTGATATGACGAAGCACGAGCAGTCGGCTGATTGCGTGGTCATTACTCAGGGCCAACTGGAGCTAGGCCTTCGTCTTCCCCTGTACAACCCTGATATCCCCTTTTATTACGAAGTTCTTTCCCAGCTCAAGCCCTCTCGTGCTTTGGCTCATTGGACTGGCAATACTTTCCGAATTATGAACGAATGGAGGGATCGCCGAGATGGTCATGGTTCTACTGCCGAGTGGTCGACCTACAAGCTCGAGGACGCTCCAGAATATACCGTTGCCAATTTCCTTGTCAATTATCGAGCTGGTACTTCCACCTTAGGCGATCTTGCTGGTTTTGCTGCTAGTCCTCATCGGGTCAAAACTATGCCCGACGGTGTTGACAGGATGATGTTGGATGCCGATCCCATCGGCCAGGGTTCCAACAAGCGAGCCCTCCACTCTAATGATCCAATCTATCCCCGAGTTCCGCTTCTCGTCCGAGGCCCCATTCTACATGGTAGTTTCCCGTCGCCTACCTTTCCTGTCGAGCCCTATTCTTTTTGGGTAGTTAATGATGACAAGGCTGATAAGGTATGCGTTTTCTCCTTTGTTATTGTTTGCTATCTTGTTAGCCTCGGGCGTCAACTGGTCACTTGTTGTTGTTTGAAAATCTCAGGGCGATTCTACCAAGGGAGCCGGATCATCTAAGAAAAGGGGTGCTGGCACAAGAGTTGAGGAAGACCAGGGGAAGGTAACAAACATGATGATTTTCTTATAAGTACATGTACTTGCCCCTGTTTTTTGCCTTCACATGTTCTGACGAGACATCTTGTGCAAAAACACCCTAGGCGCGATGATGGTGATGTTGACGAGGTTGACCCCCATCCTCTTAGGCGTAATCCCCTCAGAGGTAAGCAAGTTGCTAATCCACCGCCGAAGAGGGCCCCAGTCATTGAACTTTCCGATGAAGATGAACTATTTGGTGAGAATATCTCGGGTGACAAAGGCGATGAGCAAGGTGTGGGCGACCAGCAGGAGCCCTTGGAGATGCCCGTCGTAGAGAAGGTTGTTACTGATGTACTGGAAGAGCTGCTTCGCGTGCCCCGGGACATCGAGGGGTCATCTTCTGGCGCTGAAATTTCATTCACCGTCTCTGGCCCTATCATGAATTATTTGGGTGCGCTCACTTCACCCGATTTTGGAGCGTATACTGAGGAAGAGATGTTGAATGCGTTTCCCCTCTATGGCGATATCGCCCAGACTCTTGACACAGTGGTGAGCGGCTCGTTTTATCATAGTGGTTCCCCCCCTATGATTTATGTTCTTATTGTCGCTTACAACTTACTCGCGTTTACTTGTGTTAGATCCTGAATCGGGTACGCTTAGATGTCGTCAGTCGACACAGAGAAAATAAATTGTTAGAGTCTCTCCAACTCCAGCTACAGAACGAAAGGAGCCACGCGCGCGAGCTAGAAATTAAACTCGCCGACGCCCAAGGTATGCCAGAATTCTGCGACTCTTAACTTATGTTGATTGAGGTTATCGTGCCATCATCTTGAGTCGGGTATCCTTCTGATAGCCGAGGTAACTAGTGTAGGCTTAGACGCGTCTTCAGAGTTTAGGATCATGAAGAGGAAATGGGATATTGAGAAGGATTTGGTAGAGAATCTCCGTCGGCGAATGGAAAACAAAGATGACAAAATAGATCGCCAGGATGGAGAAATCGAAGAACTCAAGGAGGAACTAGAACGGTATCGTCAGTTTGAGTACGACCCCGCTGAGATAGACAATTTACGAGCTTATCTGGGCTCTTCCCAACGCCTTGCTACTGAACAGAGTACTCTGGCCACGAACCTAGAGCAACGGGTAAACACTTTACAAATACAGAATCGAGACCTTCATGAAGATCGTCGATGAATATTAAGGGATAAAGATGTGGTGGAGCGAGCTAATAATGATCTGCTAGGCCGAGTGAGTGAGTTTGATAAAGTAAGGGATGAGCTAGAGTGGAATAGATCACATCTTGCTGTGCTCCAGGTGTCGCGCAATCGGTTAATGGAGGATTGGAGTGAGCATAAGAAATATTGCCCCAGTAACGAGTTCAACGAACAACACTATAGCGAGTTAACCATGAAGTTATCCAAGGCCGAGGATGAGTTGTCTAAGTCGGTAGAGTCACTTCAGTCGGTGTTGCCAGCCCTTTCAGGTCTCTTAGACGATGTGTTGGGGCCGCTCCTTAGATTTAGATTATGTCTTATTCTTTCGAAATTGTTAAATCGTGTTCGACGAGTAATGTTCTGTCTTTGTGGTTTTGTAGCCGAGCAAAAACGTTCACATGAGATGGATCAGGAGGTCCGTCGATTGAAGCAGGTCGAGGTCGATTTGAGCTCCTAGTTGGCCGACGCCGAGGGGAACGTTTCTCAGCTTACCCAACAACTCGAGGATGAACGTGTCGCCCATGCAGACGAGATAGACGAGAAGGTCCATACGGGTATTGAGACGTGGGTGGAGAACAAGCGACGCGAGGTCGCACAGAAGAAGGCCTACACTGTTCCTCCAAAGGCTTGAACTCCTTTTTTGTAGTGCTGCGTCACTAAGTTTCCCTTTTCCGTCGGGTTGTAAATCGCTTTGAACACTTTTCCCCTTTTTTTATTTATGCTACACTGCTTGCTTGTTTTTATGGGGGTGCTGCGTCGCCGAAGTTGTTTGTTTTATTTCCGTTAAATTCTTTATTTCGCATGGTTGCACGACATTTTCCGTACTTTCTTAGTTGGATGCTTGACGCAATCGAATTATCCTTTGTTTCGCATGTTATTCCTGCAATTATTGTTCAAGTAAGTTAGTATTTTAATCATTTCTGTCGAACACACCCAACAAGGAGGGTCATCGGGCCCAATGCCATGTCCTGATTGGGGTATCTCATCACTATCTCTTTGGATTCAGTGAAAGGGCACTAGTAAACCTAGTTCTAGGCCCGACATTCCCGAGTGGTTATCGACCAACAAGTCTCGGGCAAGTGGACACATCCAATTGCGATGGGGGCGACCTTTCAAATGTAAGTAGGCCACCTAGCTGAGGAGTCCTCGCGTCTCAACAACCTTTGGAACTGATTTCCAACCACCAGAACCCTTAGGCTACCTCGACACTTGCACACTTCCACTGCCCCGAGTACAAATATCTAGGAGACTGTAAGGCACCTCGGCACTTCCAAACTAGCGTTGGCCCGAGTACGAATGCCCATTCGAGTGTAAGTCACCTCGGCACTTCCACACTGGCTTTTCCCCGAGTACGAATGACCATTCGAGTGTAAGTCACCTCGGCACTTCCACACTGGCATTGCCCCAAGTACGAATGACCATTAGTCGCTCACGTCCTATCTCATACCCCTCACGGTTTCATAGAGATATGAGACATGTATGCTTACCGTTTTTCCGTATCGCCCGTTAAGGATGGTAGAGTTTCAAAAACTTGATGTTCCATGGTTTGAGCTCTTTTGTTCCTTCGAGTCACAGTAATCGATACGATCCCTCGCCCGCCTTAGATTCAATTATATACGGTCCGCCCCATTTTGGCGCTAGCTTTCCGCCCTTTTTGTCTCGCTCCCATTCATCTAGAAATTTCAATACTTGTTCCCCTGGGTTAAATTATATTGGTCGAACTCGCTTGTTGTATTCTCGTTGTAACCTCCTTTGATAGTTTTCCATTTTTTGTAACGCCATTTCTCTTGTTTCTTCCAGATCGTCGAGTTTAGCCAAAATCAGATCGAACGAGACGTTTCGCCTCCAAGATTCCGTTCTTGTGGTAGGGATCATGCCTTCTGTTGGTAAGATCGCCTCGGTTCCGTAGGTAAGCATAAACGGAGAGAATCCTGTAGCTTCCATTCGTGTGGTTCTGTATGCCCATAGGACGTTATATAACTTATCACACCAGTTGCCATATTCCCCATCTAGTTTCTTCTTCATGTTATCGGCGATAGTCTTATTAGTGATCTCGGCATGCCCATTACTCTGGGGGTAAATTGGGGTAGCTTTGCTCTTTTTGATGTTGTAAGTGTTGAAAAGGAGATCAATGTTCTCGCATTGTAGTTGCTTTCCATTATCCGAGACGATAGCTGCAGGGACCCCAAAGCGGCAAATGATATGTTCCCAAATAAATTTGAAAATATCTTTGTCTCGGATATGTCTTAGCGGTGCCGCCTCTACCCATTTGGTGAAGTAGTCCGTGGCCACGATCAGATATTTCCTTTGCCCTGTTTCTACATGTAATGGCCCGACAATGTCTACACCCCACTTAGCAAAGGGCCACGGGCTTATAACTGAGTTTAAAGGTACTCCGGGAGCATGGATTTTCTTTCCGAAATGCTGACATTATTCACAAGCTTTCGCCATTTGCTTCGCATCTTCGTTCATGTATATCCAAAAGTAGCCCATTGTTTTCGCCTTGGCCGACAAGATTCTGCCCGAGCTATGGTTTCCGGCCGCTCCATAGTGCAGTTCGTGAAGGATTATGTGGCCCTCTTCTTTACTCAAGCATCGTAGGAGCGGTCCTAGGTAAGATTTTCTATATAAAATCCTTTCGTGCAGCTCGTAGGCACCCGACTTGCTTTTGATTTTGTTTATCTCGGGCCGTCCCTTAGGTAGCTCACCCGTCTCTAAGTATTGATGTATTGGATTTCTCCAGTCGCCTTCCTTGTATCTCTCGGCTGTGTTAATGGCCACCTCGACCCGTACTTCTGGTGTTTCTGGGATAGACGGGATAAAAAGCCTCATGAAACGTATGCCTTCGATGATCGGGTCTACTAGATGTGAGGCGATGTATGACAGAGCGTCCGAGTGCCTGTTATCTTTTCGACAGATGTGACGGAATCTAATGTTGGGTATTTGCTTGATGTAAAATTGAGCGAGCTCCCATTATTTTTGCAGCACAGGATCATGGGTAGCGTATTAGCCCATAATTTTCCGAATTACTAATTGCGAGTCGCTAGTCAAGCGGACCTCTTGCAGCCCCATCTCCACAATTATTCGTAAGGCATGGATCACCGCTTCATACTCGGTGACGTTGTTTGTTGCCTTGAATTCTAGTCTGAACGAATGCACGATCTTCCTCCCCTTTGGTGTGGTAAATACTAGCCCGAGGCCCGATCCATCTTTGTTTGACGCCCCATCGACGAAGACCTCCCATCGGGTAGGGCTATCGGTGGCTAATAGGTCCGCTGGTTCCTCTTGTTCCTCCATCATTCCCGGTACACCTTCTACCTCATCCTCATCACTAAGGGGGAAATCCACCAAGAAATCGGCCACTACTTTCCCTTTTATCGCATTTCTCATCTCGTACACCACGTCATATTATTTGATTATGGCTCCCCACTTGGAGATTCTTCCCGATCGTACAGCACTATCCAACACTGCTTCAATAGGCGATTTGGTGAGCACCCGTATTCGGTGAGCTTGAAAATATGTTCGGAGCTTAGAAGCAGCAAAAGCTAGCGCGAGTACTATCTGCTCCATTCTTGTATAGTTTCTCTCGGCCGGGTTTAATGTTTTACTAGTGAAATATACTGGCTTCTCCACATTCCCCTCCGATTTTACTAGCACCGCACTAATGGCATAGGGTCTCGACCTTAAGTATAGGGTGAGAATTTATGACGGCTCGGGCCTCTGAAGAATTGGGAGGCTAGCTAGGTGTAACTTGATATTTTGAAAGGCCTCTTCGCTGGCATCCGTCCATTGGAATTTTTATCCTTTCTTCAAGATGTCGTAAAAGGCCTTGCATTTGTCCGATGACCGTGATACAAATCTCCCCAATGCTTCTATGCAACCATTTAGTTTCTGCACGTCTTTTACCGTCGCGGGAGACGGCATTTCAAGGACTGCCCGGACCTTCTCGGGATCCGCTTCTATTCCTCTAGGGGTGATGATATACCCCAATAATTTCCCTGATGTGACCCAAAAGTCGCACTTGGCGGGGTTAATCTTCATCTTGTGTTTCCTCATTGTATGAAAAATCTCCTGAAGGTCTCGGACATGGTTCTTAGCGCGACGACTCTTGACTAACATGTCGTCCACGTAGACTTCTATGGTGTCGTGAATCTTATCTTCAAACATGTCGCCTACCAATCTCTGGTATGTTGCCCCCGTATTTTTAAGTCCGAATGGCATTTTGGTATAACAATACAATCCCCTCGGTGTGAAGAAAGAAGTATGCTCCTGGTCCTCGTGCGCCAATGGTATTTGGTTGTAGCCCATGTATCCATCCATTAAGGTCATTGCCTCGTATCCGACTATCGATTATACTAGTGTAGATGGGGAAAAACGATCTGCTGGTTTTTGCGGAATTGAGGACGACCGTGCGGAGGAGATTCCTTGAACCGAGCGAAATGTTCAACCTCACACATATGCACCATTATGAAGGGGGTGCTTTTTAGTTCGAGATACCATTCTGTAGTACTCCGGCCTAAACCAAGACAATGGCCGTTCCAGAGTAAATTCGGTCACAAGAGAGGATGGGTTGATCTGTAGGAGGGAAGCTGAGAAATGTGTGAGATCAATGGTGATCTGAGATTGTAGGTGTGTTATGATTTCCGTATAATGCTCTGAATGATTGAATATTTCCTGATTGAGAGTAATTTCTGTGAGTTCGTGTAGACGAATGAGCGTCTGTATGAACTTTGTTGAGAAATTGCTCGTTCAGACGATTTTTGTTCGAATGTTTGGGAACTCTTCGAATCTTGTCCTTCAATCGGGATTCAGAAACATTATATAATGCCGGAGTTGAAAACACCATGATCCCATGAAGTGTGACAGTTGATGGAGTGAAGGAGTGGAGAGATGGAAATAATGCTCAAAACCAGTTGCGCTCATCGTGCGGAGACTTGGTTGATTTTCCACCCACTACTTTTCTAACTTCCTCAACTGATTGCACGACTTGCTCACATTTCATCGTGTGTTTGAACACACGTGTCGTAGACCGCCAAACCAAAACCCTAGTTGATATCCCCCCAAGTGACACGATTGATGTCTCGTGGTTAATTAAGTCAGTTGCTGATTTCATGACTTCGTGGGACGATGAGTCCACGTATTTGCTGAGTTAAACATGATTTTGTAAAATGTTCTGCAACTCATGAATCAAACGTGTCTGCTGAGACAGTAATAGGATCCTCACATTGAGGAGAGCAAGTGTTGCTCGCTATTTAATATTGATAGTTCCAATATTCGTTAATTTGAGTAAATATTGTTCATCTGAGCAAGTATTGCTCGTCTGATGAAATATTGGTAGCGTGACCAAAAATATTTATTAATTAAAGTGCTGGTAGTTGAACCGAGCATAATTAATAAGAATACTGATCATAAGATCAGTGTGAAATTATTAGTGTTTGAATCTGGAATCATGATCCTTGGATTCAGAAACCCTAATTTGATCAATTGATGACCAATTGATGGTTTATTTGAAATTAACCATAGAATGGAGGAGAACCGGCTTCATGGGACCGTGGATCGACCATGAAATTCTCATATTCTCATGTGAGCAAAATCCAAGACCTCTTTGAAGAGTTGGTGAGTTGTTGAAAGGATGATTAAATGATGGTTTAATCATTTACTGAATTACTGCTGGGTTCAGCATTAGGTGATAGAACCTAATTAATTATTATTAAAACATGAGGGACCGACCAAGGAGTTGTGAAACCAGCCCTGGGTGGTCACGGGATCAAATGACGATCGCTCCGTCGAATTCCGAAATTGTTTGGAGAGTTTTTTGGACCTAATACGTGCAATTGTGCAAATTAGGTCAGATTGTGAGAAACACGTGGGATTGGCTCATTGAGAGCCACAAAGCCAACCTTGGTTGGTCAAGGTAACATGCTTTCGTCGTTGAGACGTCCGTGTCTCAGTTCTGAGAATTTTGATATTTTCTGGTGCTCGTTTGAGCGACCATTTGAGAAAATATGACAAAATTAAGGTTTTCTGATAAAACCGTCAAAACTTCATCGGATGAAGGAAAATAATGAAAAGTGAAGGAATTATGAAGAGGTGAGGGACCGACCAAGGGGTCATGAAACCGGCCCTGGGTGGTCACGGGATCAAATGTTGATCGTTCGAGCACTCCTAGATTGGTTGAAACCCTAATCAGCGTCCTTTGGTAGAATCAGCATAGATTTCTCATACGAACTCGGATTTTTCTGGTCCGCCCCTCCATTACGTACGGAAAAGAATTTCCTATCTCCCAACGCGGGAGTATTTAGGTTTTAAGATCTTTCGGGAGATGAAAACAGCCAGAGAGTAAAACTCAGGAAAAATCAAAGGGGCCGGTCCCATAGTATTTTTCCTAATATGATAAAACGAAAGAGTTTTGCTAAAATTAAAGAGTTTTGTTGAAATCAAGGAGTTTCCATGAGACGAAGGAAACATAAAAATCATAAACAATAAAAATAAGGGACGTGTGAGCGTGTGGGCCCGGTCCCGTGCGTTTTCCCTATTTTATGCATTATTTCATGATTTGAAGGAATTTTCATAATTTGAAGGAAATATCATGAAATCAAGGAATTTCCATGGGATTATGAAAACATGAAAAATATGCTAATAAAAGAGTAGGACGTGTGAGCCATCTAGGGTTTGGCCGACCAGCCATGGCTCGTGCACACGGGTTCCCTAATTTTTATTATATTTCATGGGACGAAGGAAATATCATGAGATTAGGGAGTTTTCATGAAATTAGGGAAATAATAATAAAATAATGAGGAATCATGAGATGTGGGCCGGCTGGGACCAAGGCATGGCCGGTTGGCCAATGGTCACGCCCTATCACGTTTTTCCCTAATTTTATATTATTTCCTCCGCGCGAAGGAAGCACCATGAAACTGAGGAGTTTCTTCAAAACAAAGGATATTCGTTCAAATGAAAGGTTTTCATAAACTCAGAGAAAACAACAAAAATATGAGACTGGTGTGGGATTGACCACGGCACGGTCGGCCGGTCAGTGGGTCCATGCTCCCAGCGCCTTGGTCAATTTTTATTTATTTATTATTTTTCGTCCTATTTTGCATAGGTTCATCGTTTCATCGTATTTTGAAATACTCGCTCGTGCGGTGGTTGTTAATGTATCATTGTTGAATACAATTGCACCATTTGAGACAGGGCTTGCTCAGGCGGTAGCCCTGATGCCCGTGCGTCCAATATTTATTACTAATCCATGGACTTCTGCTGGGAGGAACCATGGTTTGCGTAATGAAATATTTGCGAAAATATTTGAATATTTTCAGAAATTCTGCGGATGAATCCAAGAATTTAAGTTTGAGATAGGGAATCGCTCAGGAGGTAGCTCTGATGCCCGTGCGTCCAATATTTATTACTAATCCATGGACTTCTGCTGGGAAGAACCATGGTTTGCGTAATGAAATATCTGCGAAAATGTTTGAATATTTTCAGCAATTCTGCGGATGAATCCAAGAATTTAAGTTTAAGATAGGGCTTGCTCAGGAAGTAGCTCTGATGCCCGTGAGTCCAATATTTATTACTAATCCATGGACTTCTGCTGGGAAGAACCATGGTTTGCGTAATGAAATATCTGCGAAAATATTTGAATATTTTCAGCAATTCTGCGGATGAATCCAAGAATTTAAGTTTAAGACAGGGCTTGCTCAGGCGGTAGCTCTGATGCTCGTGCGTCCAATATTTATTACTAATCCATGGAATTCTGCTGGGAAGAACCATGGTTTGCGTAATGAAATATCTGTGAAAATATTTGAATATTTTCAGCAATTCTGCGGATGAATCCAAGAATTTAAGTTTAAGACAGGGCTTGCTTGGCGGTAGCTCGATGCCGTCGTCCAATATTTATTACTAATCCATGGAATTCTGCTGGGAAGAACCATGGTTTGCGTAATGAAATATCTGCGAAAATATTTGAATATTTTTAGCAATTCTGCGGATGAATCCAAGAATTTAAGTTTAAGACAAGGCTTGCTCAGGCGGTAGCTCTGATGCCCGTGCGTCCAATATTTATTACTAATCCATGGACTTATGCTGGGAAGAACCATGGTTTGCGTAATGAGATATCTGCAAAAATATTTGAATATTTTCAGAAATTCTGCGGATGAATCCAAGAATTTAGGAATGATTAATTTATGACTTTATACTAGCGGAGCAAGTTGTTCGGGAGTTGTTCATCCCGTGATAGAAATAATGACTGAAGTATTCAGTACTCATGAGATATGCCGTTGTCCAGCTGTGAGACTACATATCTATATGCATTCTGAGAGAAAGTATTCTCCGTCAGAGGATTCGATGAGAGACCCGTGTCTCCATATTCACGCATGATTGCTGAGTCAGAGGTTCGTGTAATTATGGGTTTACGATTTTAGCCTTTGTCGAAAATCCACCATCTACATTAAGTCCCCTACTTAGTGAGGAAAGCTGTGTTCCTCAGTCAGCATTGAATGGTGATTTTCCGGTCATAACAATACAAGTAATTGAACTCAGTCGTAAGTTAAGATGTTACCGGATTTCGATCGTACGAGCATACCATAACTTGAATGAAGATTCCAGCGGCATGCTAGAGCGTCATTTGATGAGCATGAATTGGTGTTGAACCGCTAATTTGGACGACGGGTCCTTGGTCATTTAGGATTCGCGGGATGAGACCTATCCGTAACCTTCACGCCATCATCAAGAGGAGGAAAAGTTGTCGGACCACCAGCGCCGCCGCCGTTCTTTGGCCAATCGCGCCAAAACAGACAGGTATGCGTCCGAACTTTTTTTTTTTTTTTTTTTGCTGATGTTTGTTAATGTTCATGAGTTCTATGGGTTGTTCACATATTTTTCATGATAAAATTATATACCCGTGTATATATGAGTGGGTTTCATCGAAAACCCTCGTTTTTGAAAACGTATGTTCGTTTGATCGTTAGTTTTTGAAAACTAGTAATAATCCCTGATTTAGGAGAGGTTTTCCTTCATATGTGAATATGTAGGTTAAATGATGAAACTATGTTGATGAGCTTTCACGTGAGCCAAAGTTTTATCACAAAAGTGAATTTTTCACAAAACCGTAGTAAAATCTTCGTTTAAAAGAATAACGATGATGCGGAGAAGAGAGTTCTCCTCTTCATGTATATATGAACTTGTGTCTAGTGATAAAATTTTGTGTATGAGGTTTCATGTAAAACTTTATCATGTAATGCATGAGTTCTCACAAAATTGAAATAAACCTTCGTTTCAAATACGTATGACGGCACGAAGGAAAAGAGTTTTCTTGTAAAAACATAGTCGGTTCATGGAAAAGTTCTTTTTTCTTTGAAACCATGGAGTATCCACGATTTATTTTTATGAGCTTGGCTCACGTTGAAAAATATTCATTTATTTACGTGAGTAAATAAACGTTCTTTTTATATATATGCAGATATATATTGTTTCTCTAAAATCAAAACTTGAGTTTTGTGTGATGTTGCTTAGAGATAAAATTATTTATGATGAAATAATGTTTTAGTTTCTATAATTCTATGGTGAATGTTCACTCAGTAGAAAAGTTGATGATTTTATGAAAAATCTGAGTTCTTGAACGTCTTTTGTAGGTCTTGAAGAAGCAGACGATTTTGGAGCATTAACTCTAGCATTACTCTCACTACTGTTAGTGGAAGCATAAAAAGGTAAGAGTTAAGAATTACCATTTTTGTAGATGATGGTGTGAGCATCCTGATCATTTCTGATGTGCTTTAATTCCACTGCTTTGATGAAATCTGCATCTACGGATGATATAATGAAGTAGGAATGTTGTATGGACGTCATAAAAACTTTGCAAGAATGACCGGTTCTCATGACGATGCTTCCAAAGATGATATTTCCATAGATGATATCTCTACAGATGCAGCTTCAAGAAATGGTGCTTCTGGGACCTCTGAGTGATGGTGAGTGATCCTTAATACTGAGTTGTACTTCTGCTAATTTCATTAGATTTTCCACAGGATGATCGTATAGTGGAATCCTGGACAGATGTTGACTCCACAGAAATGGAAGAAAGTCTACAGGAGCGGAGAACCCATAAGTGAGGACTACATGATGCTAGCAAATGACTTGTAGTCCCCAGCCATTTCTTTGACGAGTTGTTAGCGCTTCTTGTGTCATGACTTTGCCCGTGCAATTAGGATTATGAGACCAAGGTTTGTTACTTCTTCTAGACTTTTTCTCCATCGATTGATGGTCTTCAACTTGTTCCCGGAAAAGTAATTCATGAATCCAGCACTGATGAAAAAGTTGATGTAAGTATATTTTCGTGCAGGTAATCTTGGAATCTCCTTGAATAAAGTAATAATAATTGTTGATGATGAATCCATGAAGAAATCATTGTAGATTAGCATCATGAAGATGAAGCGTGCTCTTCTTTGGGATATGGGAATATGGAGAATTCCTGAAATCCCGAACTGAATGGAGATAGCGGCTTTTCTAATGGAAATTCCATTATTTCCGAGCCTTCAAATGATTTAGAGATTCCCCAGTAAGTATATCTCCTTTGAATCATTCTAATCCCATGTAATCTTCGCATTAGGTGCCAAACGACGAAGTTGGGAATCATGGATCCAATAATGATGATTTGGGCAATCCAGGAGTCATTGGTGACAAGACTTTCATAGTTTCACCTCAGGATAATGAAGTGTCGGTCGCTGATGCCGTGGAGGTGGTGGAAACTCCAATTGTGCCTCAGACGGTGGAACCCGAACCCGACATAGTAGAAGATACTTCCCCTGAAGTTGTATCTATGACACTGCTCCAGTAACTGGGAATCAGATGATAGTGCATGAGTATCCTATTGCAGGGATTTCTTTTATCCTCAATTTAATGAGTTATATCACCAGCTTGTTGGAGGTTTTAGCGTTCCCATCGGATATGTTGCTATATACAAGGAACTATAGGAAATGTATGGACACATTGTTGTTACTCGGGATCCAGGACATAGTTATTTCTTGACGAAACAAGTAGAGGCTGTCTTGCGTGTTATAGATGATATTAGGATTGCATCCAGAGATGTTGTTTCCCAAGATTTACTCTTTGATTGGGAGTAAAACTTGAAGAATGCTGAAGAACTTATCTTCAATATGAAGTGGCTCCGTGAAAGACTTGAAGTTATCAAGAAAGCAGAAAAGGGGTGACGCTCCTTTCCCTACTAGTGATGATGTGTTGAAGAAGATGAAGTAGACGAGCTAACCAGGAGGCTGGAGGTACCTTGATGAAGGACTTAGCGAAAGACCTGGTGGACATCGATCGACTGTAGAGGTTATGAATCCCGTCCATGAATTCTTGCATTTAGTATGTTATGGGAGCCGTAGGAACCTCACACGGTGTCGGAATTCAATGCTTGACCCCAACTTTTGAGGCCAAGAGACTGAGTTATTAAATGATAGAAAAATCACTCAATCTGGTGTTGTAGAAGTCCGCCAACGAAGCGTGCACATTTGCAATTTGTAATCCCGTACAAATTTCTTAGGTTTCGTAGACCTGACGGTAAAGGCCATATCTTTCAGCTTGTATGTCCAATTAATGCGCCCTTTTGGTATGTTGTTGAAGAGACACAGGCGAACATCTTTTGTTGAGGAAGTATTGTCCCATTCCTCACCCATTGGCACGTTTTTTGCAAACCCATGACCTGAAGTGTGTTGTACCTCATCTGTAGAGGTGACGAGAACATATTGTAGAAGACTTTGGATAATGCCCACCAGTCGTGCCAGATTTGGGAAGACTTAATGTTAGCATGTTATCAGGTCTACACATCTTGATATGAATCATTGGTTCTTAGAGAAGTCCGCTTCATGTGTACTACTTCAAAGAATGATTAGTTGATGAAGCTTTGAGGATGTTGCTCCTGAGACCGTTGTTGGTGTTGAGACCATGAATGATCACGCTCCAGAGATATTTGTCGATGTTGAGATCATGGATGGTGTTCCCTTAGAGATTATTGTTGATGCTGATACCACGGTTGAAGTTGCTTCAAAGACCGAAAAGGATAAAACCATGGTTATAGACACAGTAGTTTCTCCTCCATCCAACGAGTCTTTTGGTAGGTTGAGCATCTCTAAGATGAAGGTGTTCTGGGAGTTCAACATGAATTCTCCTGAACAGTATGATTTTACTGTGAACTGGATTCGTCAGTGATTCGACGATGTTGCGGCGAATTGCATCAGTAGCCTTCATTCTGGGTGTGATCGGTGAAGAGAATAAGTTCCTCAGTCGTGCAGGAGCTTGTGATGTAGGGAGATCCCGTTGATGAAGTTTCATGGAATCACATTTGGTTGCAATAACTTGTTATGTGGATAACATTTATTAAAATAAAACCGTTTTCTCCAGTAAGATCAAGTCCCCAGCGTATGTTGAAGGAATTCGTGCCTTCCATGGGTGAATGATATTGCATCTGCTTCAGAAGTCTTGTCATGGAGATAGTGAAGACTCAGCGATTGTAGTTTAGTTGCACTTCAATTGCGCTGGTGGTGAATCAGTATGTCGTCCTCGATGTATTTATGCTGAAGCCAGAGGCGTCATTATCGAAGGTGTACTCTTTGATTGGGAGTACAATTTGAAGACTCCTTAGATGCTCTAGCGTTGAAGTGTCAGATTCAACCACTTGGTAAAATGATAATCCGGTGAAGCTACCATTCATAACATCTTGCGGAGTTTCTAGCAAAATTGAGTCCCCGTGCTAGGATGGCATGTGAGGAAATAAATGACATAGACATGAAGTGAATGAAACTTGCCTGAGTGTGGAACCTCTTGACGAATATCTATGCATATTTTGCAGGTTTTGCTTCAACCTCGTCGAAGTTTGAAATTCCTCGAAGTACTCTGATGATGGAATGTCCGTCAAACCTTCTGGACCAGAACTTCCTTCGTTGGAGGAATGTGTAACCAAAGATGCTCCGTAAGTATCCATATTTTCAGTGTGGACCTACTCGTCTTAAGGATATGTCATATCCTGGATCTTCCTGATTATGCGAAACTTGGTTTCTGTCTAGGTTGGACTTATGTTCACTTTGAGAGTGATGTAGCCATGAGTATTTCCGAGCGCTCCTTCGAGGTCTTCTGATTGAGATGGAGAATGAGTACTTTCTTGCCGAGCGATGCATGCGGATCCGATGGTTTTTACTGGAATGTTGTTGATGGTGGTCTCAATATCGATCAACGTTCTTCCAAATTCGTTTCTTCTGA
This sequence comes from Papaver bracteatum, assembly GCA_023529315.1. Lineage (NCBI taxonomy): Eukaryota > Viridiplantae > Streptophyta > Magnoliopsida > Ranunculales > Papaveraceae > Papaver > Papaver bracteatum. Next base: position 976,708 of record JAJJWX010003730.1, on the reverse strand, counting down.
GATTGACTATGGTAAGCAGTCCCCAGTCATACATCTCTTGATCTGTGTATGGAGGCTCAAGAAGTATTTTCTGTATGGACTTCTTGACACGATGTGGTTCAGTACTATGAACATGTTTCTCCTTTGTCCCTTCGACAGATAACGCATATTCGTCTTGAACTGCTTCTCTGATAGGTTGTCCAAAAAGTGTAAAGGTTCTGACTGGGAGAGGATTCTTGTGTACTCCTTCAGTCCCCAGTTGAAGATATTGCGGATCAACCTTCTCTTTGAGAATGTGTTTCAAAAATGCGTGGTTTCTTTGTGGGATGATTGACGAACCTGTGGAAGCGGCGGTAACGAAGACTTTCCATGTCTTCTTCAGTTGGTTCTTTCCGGACATATAGCAACTTGATTGCACCATCTTGGATCCATACATCTAGGAGTTCGATCACCTCTTCAATGGAAAAGGAAAGTCATGTGCTTTTGATCAAAAACTCTTGTGTGTTGGTCATAGGCTTGTGCATCTTGAATATTCTTGCTTTGTGCCTTTGAAGGAGCTGAGGTATGCTTGCGCGAAAGTTTGGCTTTCCATTTGCTCCCTTCTGCAATAGTGTTTGTGGAAGGCTGGAGGTTGTACTGCTTGTTGATCAGACGCCTACTTCCTAAAGTGTCTCGCGATTCTTCAGTCTTTGTGGATTTTGTTCTTTCCAACGGAGCAGGTGCAGTGGTTTCTGATCTCTTCGCGGCTTCGTGGAGCCCTGAGAAAGTCTGGAACTGATGATTTTCCAGTAAGGCACTGTAAACCGGGAGCATGCCATTGATGCACAAATCTACCAGCTGATGTTCTGTGACATTTGGATCATAACAATCCAGGGCTTGGACTCTGAATCTTTTCACATAATTATCAGGATGTTTGTTGCTCCTTCAAAACATCCTTTATAGATCAGAGAGAGTGATTTTCTCTTACACAAAGAAGTCAATCATCTCTCTCCAATCGGTGATATTTCCCGGTGCGATGTTGTTGTACCAGGTGTATGCTCTACCTATCAGAGACTTTGAAAATTCCTTCAGACGGACGACATGTTGTTCTCGTATTCGCCCAATAATTCTTTGGAAGAGGAATCCTATGTATGGAAGCAGGATATGAAGGTTGATGAAGATGGGCAGATGATGCCTTGTCTTTTCCTCGATCCTCAAATAAGTGCTCCAGGTCTTCACGTGTGATGAAATATGCGGGTTCCATTGCTGGAGAGTCATCTGCAGCTTTGCGGAATTCTTCATCATGTACAACATGGATTGGAGAGATTTCAGGATCAGCAGTTGAAGATGTTTCTTTAGCTTTTCCTTTCTCGTGTTGAGGTTGAGTTCGTTCAGACGCAATCTTGTTTGTGAGAGTTTTGAGATGAGCACACAACTATTTCTATGATGCAGCTACATCAGTCTGAACCCTCATGGGATCAACTATGGTAGGCTTATTTCCTTTGGTTCTTCAAAAGATCAACCGAAAGGAGGATTGTTGATGGCGCCAGTGCCGTCACTTGCAGGGGTGATCACTAGAGCATTAGTGCTTGGAGGAGTGATGTTAGCGGTAGGATAGATAGGTTGGTGACGATGGACATGCGGTGTCTTGTATTACCCATGACTCTCCAGAAGGCGCTCCAAGTCTTCCCAAATGATGAAACTTGATGACTCTTTGCTGATGAATTGCATGTAGCTTTGTTGGTTTCATCGTCGTCCATGGTGTGAATTGGAATTACTCAGGGTCAGCAACATCTGAGGATTTTTCCTTCTCTTTCCCTTTGTCTGGAGTTTTCTCTAACAGCTTGGCGGTAAGAGTCTTCAAGTGATCAAATAGATTTTGTTGTGACGCGGCCATATCTGTCTGATTTTTTGCAAGAGTTTCTTGCGCTTTGACGAGATCAACCATAGTTGGTGGTGGGTTTCCTCTGACCTCTTCGGGCTGTTGGCTGAACAAAGGATGACCTTCTGCGTTGTTGTGAGGAGGAGCGATGTCACCACCGTCAGTTTTAGTGGTCGGAACGGTTTCCTAGATGTCTTCATTGTTGCTAGTACTAGCGATTTTGTGTTAGGGTTTGTGACCGATTCTGACCTTAGACCAACCATCTTGTGAGAATGAGAGATTGTAACCGAGAGAATGATCTCCCACTGTGGTCGCCAATATGTAGATGGGGGAAAACGATCTGCTGGTTTTTGCGGAATTGAGGACGACCGTGCGGAGGAGATTCCTTGAACCGAGCGAAATGTTCAACCTCACACAGATGCACCGCTATGAAGGGGGTACTTTTTAGTTCGAGAGACCAATCTGTATTACTCCTGCCTAAACCAAGACAATGGTCGTTCCAGAGTAAATTCGGTCACAAGAGAGGATGGGTTGATCTGTAGGAGGGAAGCTGAGAAATGTGTGAGATCAATGGTGATCTGAGATTGTAGGTGTGTTATGATTTCCGTATAATGCTCTGAATGATTGAATATTGCCTGATTGAGAGTAATTTCTGTGAGTTCGTGTAGACGAATAAGCGTCTGTATGAAATTTGTTGAGAAATTGCTCGTTCAGATGATTTTTGTTCGAATGTTTGGGAACTCTTCGAATCTTGTCCTTCAATCGGGATTCAGAAACATTATATAATGCCGGAGTTGAAAACACCATGATCCCATGAAGTGTGACAGTTGATGGAGTGAAGGAGTGGAGAGATGGAAATAATGCTCAAAACCAGTTGCGCTCATCGTGCGGAGACTTGGTTGATTTTCCACCCACTACTTTTCTAACTTCCTCAACTGATTGCACGACTTGCTCACATTTCATCGTGTGTTTGAACACACGTGTCGTAGACCGCTAAACCAAAACCCTAGTTGATATCCCCCCAAGTGACACGATTGATGTCTCGTGGTTAATTAAGTCAGTTGCTGATTTCATGACTTCGTGGGACGATGAGTCCACGTATTTGCTGAGTTAAACATGATTTTGTAAAATGTTCTGCAACTCATGAATCGAACGTGTCTGCTGAGACAGTAAAAGGATCCTCACATTTAGGAGAGCAAGTGTTGCTCGCTATTTAATATTGATAGTTCCAATATTCGCTAATTTGAGTAAATATTGCTCATCTGAGCAAGTGTTGCTCGTCTGATGAAATATTGGTAGCGTGACCAAAAATATTTATTAATTAAAGTACTTGTAGTTGAACCGAGCATAATTAATAAAAATACTGATCATAAGATCAGTGTGAAATTATTAGTGTTTGAATCTGGAATCATGATCCTTGGATTCAGAAACCCTAATTTGATCAATTGATGACCAATTGATGGTTTATTTGAAATTAACCATAGAATGGAGGAGAACCGGATTCATGGGACCGTGGATCGACCATGAAATTCTCATATGCTCATGTGAGCAAAATCCAAGACCTCTTTGAAGAGTTGGTGAGTTGTTGAAAGGATGATTAAATGATGGTTTAATCATTTACTGAATTACTGCTGGGTTCAGCATTAGGCGATAGAACCTAATTAATTATTATTAAAACATGAGGGACCAACCAAGGAGTTGTGAAACCAGCCCTGGGTGGTCACGGGATCAAATGAAGATCGCTCCGTCGAATTCCGAAATTGTTTGGAGAGTTTTTTGGACCTAATACGTGCAATTGTGCAAATTAGGTCAGATTGTGAGAAACACGTGGGATTGGCTCATTGCGAGCCACAAAGCCAACCTTGGTCGGTCAAGGTAACATGATTTCGTCGTTGAGACGTCCGTGTCTCAGTTCTGAGAATTTTGATATTTTCTGGTGCTCGTTTGAGCGACCATTTGAGAAAATATGACAAAATTAAGGTTTTCTGATAAAACCGTCAAAACTTCATCGGATGAAGGAAAATAATGAAAAGTGAAGGAATTATGAAGAGGTGAGGGACCGACCAAGGGGTCATGAAACCGGCCCTGGGTGGTCACGGGATCAAATGTTGATCGTTCGAGCACTCCCAGATTGGTTGAAACCCTAATCAGCGTCCTTTGGTAGAATCAACATAGATTTCTCATACGAACTCGGATTTTGCTGGTCCTCCCCTCCATTACGTACGGAAAAGAATTTCCTATCTCCCAACGCGGGAATATTTAGGTTTTAAGCTCTTTCGGGAGTTGAAAACAGCCAGAGAGTAAAACTCAGGAAAAATCAAAGGGGCCGGTCCCATAGTATTTTTCCTAATATGATAAAACGAAGGAGTTTTGCTAAAATTAAAGAGTTTTGTTGAAATCAAGGAGTTTCCATGAGACGAAGGAAACATAAAAATCATAAACAATAAAAATAAGGGATGTGTGAGCGTGTGGGCCCGGTCCCGTGCGTTTTCCCTATTTTATGCATTATTTCATGATTTGAAGGAATTTTCATAATTTGAAGGAAATATCATGAAATCAAGGAATTTCCATGGGATTATGAAAACATGAAAAATATGCTAATAAAAGAGTAGGACGTGTGAGCCATCTAGGGTTTGGCCGACCAGCCATGGCTCGTGCACACGGGTTCCCTAAGTTTTATTATATTTCATGGGACGAAGGAAATATCATGAGATTAGGGAGTTTTCATGAAATTAGGGAAATAATAATAAAATAATGAGGAATCATGAGATGTGGGCCGGCTGGGACCAAGGCATGGCCGGTTGGCCAATGGTCACGCCCTATCACGTTTTTCCCTAATTTTATATTATTTCCTCCGCGCGAAGGAAGCACCATGAAACTGAGGAGTTTCCTCAAAACAAAGGATATTCGTTCAAATGAAAGGTTTTCATAAACTCAGAGAAAACAACAAAAATATGAGACTGGTGTTGGATTGAACACGGCACGGTCGGCCGGTCAGTGGGTCCATGCTCCCAGCGCCTTGGTCAATTTTTATTTATTTATTATTTTTCGTCCTATTTTGCATAGGTTCATCGTTTCATCGTATTTTGAAATACTCGCTCGTGCGGTGGTTGTTAATGTATCATTGTTGAATACAATTGCACCATTTGAGACAGGGCTTGCTCAGGCGGTAGCCCTGATGCCCGTGCGTCCAATATTTATTACTAATCCATGGACTTCTGCTGGGAGGAACCATGGTTTGCGTAATGAAATATTTGCGAAAATATTTGAATATTTTCAGAAATTCTGCGGATGAATCCAAGAATTTAAGATTGAGACAAGGACTCGCTCAGGCGGTAGATCTGATGCCCGTGCGTCCAATATTTATTACTAATCCATGGACTTCTGCTGGGAAGAACCATGGTTGCGTAATGAAATATCTGCGAAAATGTTTGAATATTTTCAGCAATTCTGCGGATGAATCCAAGAATTTAAGTTTAAGACAGGTCTTGCTCAGGAAGTAGCTCTAATGCCCGTGAGTCTAATATTTATTACTAATCCATGGACTTCTGCTGGGAAGAACCATGGTTTGTGTAATGAAATATCTGCGAAAATATTTGAATATTTTCAGCAATTCTGCGGATGAATCCAAGAATTTAAGTTTAAGACAGGGCTTGCTCAGGCGGTAGCTCTGATGCCCGTGCGTCCAATATTTATTACTAATCCATGGACTTCTGCTGGGAAGAACCGTGGTTTGCGTAATGAAATATCTGTGAAAATATTTGAATATTTTCAGCAATTCTGCGGATGAATCCAAGAATTTAAGTTTAAGACAGGGCTTGCTCAGGCGGTAGCTCTGATGCCCGTGCGTCCAATATTTATTACTAATCCATGGAATTCTGCTGGGAAGAACCATGGTTTGCGTAATGAAATATCTGCGAAAATATTTGAATATTTTCAGCAATTCTGTGGATGAATCCAAGAATTTAAGTTTAAGACAAGGCTTGCTCAGGCGGTAGCTCTGATGCCCGTGCGTCCAATATTTATTACTAATCCATGAACTTCTGTTGGGAAGAACCATGGTTTGCGTAATGAGATATCTGCAAAAATATTTGAATATTTTCAGAAATTCTGCGGATGAATCCAAGAATTTAGGAATGATTAATTTATGACTTTATACTAGCAGAGCAAGTTGTTCGGGAGTTGTTCATCCCGTGATAGAAATAATGACTGAAGTATTCAGTACTCATGAGATATGCCGTTGTCCAGCTGTGAGACTACATATCTATATGCACTCTGAGAGAAAGTATTCTCCGTCAGGGGATTCGATGAGAGACCCGTGTCTCCATATTCACGCATGATTGCTGAGTCAGAGGTTCGTGTAATTATGGGTTTACGATTTTAGCCTTTGTCGAAAATCCACCATCTACAACTAGATGATCTATGCTGGGGAGGGGGAAACTGTCCTTAGGGCAGGCCTTGTTCAAGTCGCTGAAATTAATACATATTCTGACCCCTCCTTTCTTTTTTGGTACCAAGACCATGTTAGATATCCACTGTGGGTAGTGAGATTTCCTTATTATTCCGGATTCCTGTAGATTCTTCAACTCGGCCTCGACTGCTTCCTGTAATTCTGGTGCGATGCGCCTCATTTTTTGTCTAACTGGTTTGAACTTTGGATCAATTTTTAAGTGGTGACAACATAACTTCGGATCAATTCCCTCCAAATCGCGCACCTCCCAGGCAAATGCGTCTAAGTTTTCCCTTAATACCGCCGTGAGTTGACTTGCTTGTTAGTCCGATAACAATGTCCCGATCCTTACTACCTTTGGCGCCTCTACCATCCCCAAGTTTACTTCCCGAGTCGGTTCGACCGTCGAGAAACTTGATTTGTTCTCCCGGAAGATAGCCGCTTCCTTTGATTGCTATAAAGGGTCCCGCTCTTGGGTTTCATACGCCATGACCACTTGTGAAATCACCTCTTCCAATTCCTTTGCAGCTTTTACTTCCTCGGCTCTACTCTTCTCTCGCCTTTGCCGAGCTCGCCGATCCTCATTAATTTTTTCATCTACTTGCATGCATTGTTGTGCTTCTTGGGAGTCTCCCATAACTTCAGCTATTCCCTTGCAGGTCGGGAACCTTAATCTCTGGTGGTATGCCGATGCTACCCCTTTAATTCCAGCGATCCATGGCCGCCCGATAATCGCTTCATAAGGTGAGGCGACGTCGACCACACAAAATGTAGTCAGTGTATCGAGGAAGCCTCCATTGTCCGAGACCCTCAGGGTTATCTTGCCCCTGGGGATAGTTATTGTGCCATTGAAGCCGTAGATGCGATAAGTTGAGGGGACGAGCATGTCGTCTGATAGTTTCATTTTTCTGAACATGTCGTAGAATAACACCTCGACTGAGCTTCCGCTATCCACAAGAATCCTTCTTACTCCCCAATTTTCGATCAGGAAGGTGATGACCAATGGGTCACTGTGTGCTTGTCCATTCTCTGGGACATCCTTGGCCGAGAATGAAATGGGTTGCACCATCCAAGGCTCCATAGGTAGGGCCTTAGCTACGATAAATATTTCCTTTCCATCCCGATCCCTTTTATGGATCCTAGAAGTAATTACTGGGCCGAGCGTGTAGTCTTGAATAGCCGAGTGTGAAATGGTGCTCACGAACTGAGTTGTTCTATCGATGCGGACTTGATGAATTGGTGCATCAGGTGTTGCTATCGGCTGTGGTGGGTGCCGGACAAATTTCCTCAAATACCCATCTCGGATGAGATGCTGAACGATATCTTTTACTTCTCGGCAGTTGTTGGTGGAATGGCCCCTATATTGATGGTAGTGACAGTACTCGGGGTGCTCCCTTGTCTCTTGGAACTGAACTCCCCTTGATGCTGGGTAGTTGATATTGTTTCTCTTCTCGACTTCCTTGAATACCTCCTCCAAAGGAGCATTTAGGGGGGGGGGGGGGTATACGATCGGGCTTCCTGCCTTGGCTTCTTCCCTTTAGCGATCCACTCTCTCTTTTCACTGCTTCTCGGGGGTGGATCCGATCTCTTTTATGGTCGCCTAATACGGTCGCATGTGACCGCTTTAGCTTCAATACCCGCTTCAACACTAGCTTCTTGTATTCCTCTATCTCTTGACTCGACCTGAATTTCTTCCAAAGCGATGTAATGCTCCTGCATTTTTCTCATTTCCTTTAAGGTTTTCGGCTTCTCGGAGAACATGGCTATCCAGATGGGGTCCGATCTCCCTAACACGTTTTCAAACCCAAAGATGGCTTGATCTACCGGCACCTTCCCAATGTCAGTACATAGCTTCCTCCACCTATCATTCAGGGTTCTTAAGGGCTCCCTGAATCTTCGGGCGAGGGTAAACAACTTGTTCAATCTAGGCCGTGGTCGACTTTTGTGCATGTAGGTCTCAAGGAAAGCTTCGACTAACATCTCATACCCATTAATCGACCCAGGTGGGAGATAATAGAACCAGTCTCGTTCCTCGCCCTCCAGGCTAGCTGGAAATAATTTACATATGACTACCGGGTTGTTCTGCCATTGGATTAGCGACATGGTGTACATCTTCAGATGCTCGATCGCATCTCCTGTTCCGTAGAACCTAGAAGGAAATGTAGGTAATGTACACTTTGGTGGGAATGGCATATGTTCGAGTTCTTGAGAGAAGGGCATCTTCTCGGCTTCGTTCATGATTTCTTCCAATTTGTTCTCTTCGCCTCTTCCCGAGAGCTCTTTGATTTTTTCCTCCAATTCCTTAAATTTGGCCTCTGTCGCTCGTTCATGTTGCCTGTCTCTACCTCGCCTATCCTCATCAGTGGATGAGTCCTCGGGTGGCCCATATCTTTGCGTGTGGGGGTACCAGAGGCGATGGTGGCTGTCCTGATCGGCCAGACTGATTAGGGTTGCTCGGCCCCATCATAGGTGGCGCGTGACCTGATCGGTCATGGTAGATCGATATTCCTCGGCTGGAAGAGCCTCTTGATCTGGTTCGCTGATTTCTCAACTGATATTTCTCATATTCCAAAGCGAGGTTCTGTTGCTGGAGCTCTCTTAGTGCCGCTTCCTGTCTCCTTTGACTCTCCAAAATGGCCAATAATGTCGGGTCCGTGCTTTCATGACTAGAATTCCCATTTGGGTTGTGTGGCCGAGGCTGTACAGAAGTGGGTGGTGGGGGTATTGTCGGACCGGTTACGTGGCCAACCGTGTGAACAAGTGTTGGGCCGATATTGCTAGTTGTTCCTCGTCACAGATGAATCTGCCTGAGACGCTCTTGCTCTTTCTCTAGGGCTTACTGGTACTCTACTTGCTGCCTCGCTCTTTGTCTCTGGGCTTCTTCTGCAAGCGCTACCTCATCTTCATCGGTGTCTGAATCTGTGAGCCCATCAACTTGTTCAACTCTTCTCTGAGTCAAAATAACTTGGTCCAAGGGTAGGGTGTTATCGTCTCACCCCAGATCGACCTCCTCATCGACAATTGGCATTCCTCGCGCAGCTGCATGAGATTCCTCGGGCGGTGGTTGTCGACTATCTTCTTTCCTCGGCCCAGTTACCCCTGCATGCATGCTGCTGCTAGTTACTATACGATTCCTCAACATCCTTCTCGTTCCTGAAGTGCTAGCCATCGGGTACTTCGCGTAGTCAGCCGAGTATCGCCCCAACCTACGTCAGCAAATACAAAGAACACCTTACTTTGACCTGACTTTTGGAACATAAGTTCAAACAAAAGACCAAAAAGTTCGACTGACACCACAGTTACTACTACGCCTACTCTTGTTAACACAAAATTTTCTCCTATTACTCCGGTGGGTCCGCCTATCTATCCTATTTTGGTCCTACGCTGAATCTGCGTCAGCTTTTTCTCATTCATCCTTATCTCTCCGTACGACATCGCTTTCAGTACCCGACCTATGTATTTAAGTTAGTTTGTCCTTTGTTCTACATGCTCCAGATCATTGAACTTATGCACGTGATGCTTAAATGGTATGGCACGCAACCCCAAGATTCAAACTAAGTTTGTACTAGATTTACTTTCTCGAGACCTAATCATGACCTTTCCGACAACTTATGTTACACCGCCGGCCAAATCTCCAATTGGTTAGCAGATTATCACACTAGGAGATATCTAAAACGTATACCCTTGGTAAATATAAACGCTCAACTCCATACCATAGCTAGAGAACGACTTGTTTATCATCACATATCACTCAACTATTGGAAACAAATAGTCGTCCTTTCAACAGATCCTTCATCTAGCTTCTAACCCGAACTGTTAGTCGCTGGTGAGCTTATGAAGTCTCTTGGCTGATCGAACTGTTGACGGGTGAAGAAAATACGAGAACTGCTACTTCCAAAGACACTACTACTGCCCTAACTTTACATGCACAACAAATGACTCAAAGCAAACATTATTTCGGCCAACAGAGTTCATCGTAGCTTCAACCACAACACATTAACGTGTATTTAGGATCTTTTGATCGTCTCTAAAGGTCTCCACGGCAAGGTATCCGGAGATCTTAGTCGTGTCCCCTTAGTCGGCGCCAGAATGTAGATTCATTTAACTACCAACTACATCCAAAGGATATAAAGCTTCTACTCAAGTCAAATGAAAGTAAGCACTTAACAATGAACACAAGATATACGTGGTTCGTTATGATTACCTACGTCCACAGGGGTGAAAGGGTGAATCTTATTACTTCAAAGTGTTACCAAGGTGTTGTTCTTAGTCGGATTTCCTTACAAAGATGAACTTACTTCTCACTTTCTTCTCCTTGGTGAAAACTCGAGTTTCTATCCCTCTCCCAAAATTACAACCTACCTCCCTTGGATACAAGTCACTCTATTTATATGATAAGTTCCATACAACCAAGTTAGGGTGTGGGTCATGTTACATCTCTTATGAAGTTCTGTGATCGGGCCTTCTTATGTCGCCCCTTCTTCCGTGCGCATGGACGATGCATCTTGATTCCTTCGTCTGTCCCTTGCCCGAGCCGACCTCTTTTGGTGTTCTTTTGACACGATGTCGCCCGTCTTGTCTGTCGCCTCAGCGGTGGGCCGATGTGACACGTATTTTCTTATCCTTATGACTGTTGCACCTCGTTTGACCCACCCTATCTTATCTTGTCAGCTCTGTCATAAATCTGGGGTTAAGTTTTGTCCGAAAGCTGTGGAATAATCACGCCCGATCCACGTGGCTCCTCAAATCTCGCGCCTGCTGATCTTCCTTTTATGCTTCGCGTCTCTTCATTTTTAGGTGCATCAAGGCTTAAGATGTTTCCACCTGGATCTGTGGATAATTGATAAGCGCATATTTCACATATATTTAGTGTCAATTCCATGCTAGTATTTGTTGGGTTTCTTGCAAATTATTGTATGTTACGCTTGTTTTCTCTTATTTGTATCTTATTAGGGGAATCATCCAAAAAGAAGTGAATTTGCGCTTAATTGTGCAATAAAAGAAGCTAGCTACAAGTGGAGAAGGGAAAAATACCAAGAGAAACACATGAATTTGTTTATTACAAAATTGCGGGACCCGCTAGTCAAAATCCGAAATTATTTATTTAATGTGAACAATGACGTGAACAGTGAACAATGATGTGAACAGTGATGTGGGCCCATTGGAAAACAAAACAAAACCATTTTTGTTGAAAACTTTGAACGAACAAAGAAGAAGAAGAAGAAGTCGTGGGTGAAAGCATGAGTCGCATGGGATGTAAGCAAGATTCACGTGGGGCAAAATTTCTCCTATAAATATAGCTCCCAACACCTCTCCATAAAAAAACATCTTCCAATCCCACCTCTTCTTCCAACACTTCCTCTTTGCACACACTTCTACACATATAACTTGTACGGGTTTACCCCCTTTGGGGGGAAACCAAATTATTTTCTATGGGTTTTAGTAAATCCATGTCTAGCTAAATTTACTGATTAGGGATGATTTCAAGGTCCTGAATAATGAAATTCTAATTCTTATTATGAGTTTATTTTAAGTTGATTTTTCTTATCGATTGTCTCTATTATTTTTAGTGTCTAAGATTGCTATTGGGTTATTCAATTGGCCATTTGAATTAATTTGATAGTAATTCTTCTACTAGTATTGGGGTTAGGTGATACGTGTAATAGTCACTCAATTCCATACACAGTGGTACATCGCAAAGCCGACGAGGGATTCTGTTAAGCAATTGTGTATAGAGATGACACTAGTAAGTAGACCGAGCTTATGCGTCTGATGCTAGGATCAACCTAATTCATAAAACATAATGCATTCGTTTGGGTTACACCTTGAGAGCTTATTCATGGCGGCTCAGATGGATAGAATCTGGTAGTCGAGCGCTTCCGTATCCGGTGGAAACAGAATTTCCGGATAGCAGAGCTTATTGCTATTCTACGGTTGGTGATAATAAAAATTCTACAAGAGGTAAACGAGTATTTTTATTAAGTTTCTTATCAGTGGAGGCGAATGATTCCTTGATCATCTTTATTTTCTTATTATTTTCTTATTTTATTTTTATCAAACCAAACCCCCCTTTTGTTACTTTATTTTGCTGAACTAAATAACATATCAATTACACAGCTCTCTGTGGGATCGATCTCTTACTACCGCTATATTACCAGTTAATTAGTGGAAATATTTGTAATTAGTTTGTTGCGCTTACGACACGCACCAATAATTTACACCTACAATAGGTTAATCAATGTACTAATTCAATAACATGCCTGGCATTACTCTGAGAAGTCCAGGTACTTCAAGTATTTCATCTGCAGTTCTCCAAGAAATTTAGGTACTTATACTAAAGGTCTTACCTTAATGTATACTCTGCGTTTTGGCCAACAAAACAATCGCTGTTATATTCATTATAAGCAACCATATTTAGGACTTATGTGTATTGATCGGCATGAAATGATGATGGTGGTGACTGCCCAGCATTTTACACTTTTCTTGGTAAATTATATAAGAATTAAATTTGGGAATAAATATGATTGTTTATGTGTATTGTGCAAGGAAAAAGCATAATCAATTTCAGCCTATAGTCAGTTTATGAATTTTTAATTTTTTTGCATTCAGAATTCTTTGTCTATCTAAAATTTTTGCTTTTCATCATTGGTCCATAGCCTAAGCAAGTAATGTAAGTTAATCAAAATAAATACAGAACCAACCAAATATTATCTACAACATCTTGTTGTTTTTTTTTTGTACAAATTTGAACTGTTGGATTATTCTTTAATAACTTGAAATGAGTATTTACATCCAAATTTGTTACTCAAGATTAGTGATTATCGACAAAGAATTAGGTTCATTTATAAGCTATTAAAAACATGTGTCAACTTTCTCGAAAATGTGATGATTAGTAGCATACCATTGTTTAAATAACAAGTTATTTTCTTACATTATGTAAGGTTCAAATAAACGCCTTGTAAAATAACCTCACACAGATAGAGTTCGCATTGGGAGGTCACGTAGTTTAAATATTATAAGGTTGGTGGTGGAAGGGCGATGAGGAAGAATTAATATAAAGGTACATGTCATAACGTTTGGTCTGGGGCATGGGATTATTCTTCCTTGGAAAGTATCTGAATAAAAAATATTCAAATGGTATTTTAGTAAAGTATTATACCAATGAAGGAACAACAAAGTGAAAAACGCAGCTTATATCACATGTTATTTCAACTTCATTATTCATTTTTTGAGGATACTGTTACGGACAAAAAAAAATCGATCTCTTAAGTCGATGGCCCATTTATCAGCATAATGATCAAGATATCAAGATATAAGTTTCAAGAAAATCCTCGAATGTTAATTAGTACCTTACTATAATATGTCAGTGCAGTGTAATCTGACTGAGTTCACATAAAATTGTGCAGAATCCATCCAAGGTTGGGATCACAACAAAAAATTCATGGAACATCCACAAATAAATACGCTATTGTTGTTTGTAACAAAGGTGTTCCATGCCATAATGTAAATATTGGAAATATTAATCTTGAAGTACTGGCAAAGACGGACAAGCTATCTCCAAATATTATTTTAGCAGACAAATTTTCATTGTCACTTTTGATCAATTCATTCTTGACATATATCTGAGAAATAAAAAATGAAACATAAGATATGGATATTCAAATTCACACATGCATAACCTACAAGTCTCACTATATTATGTGGGTTTAGACATTGTATTATTATTCCAAAGAGGAAAGGTTTAACTCGGATTTTTTAGTGTCAACCAATTTAGATCATAGTTATACTAAAATAAGATAATAAGATTATACAAAATAATTTGTGATTAACAAAATATGACAATAATAGGTGGCATTGTTTGAACATAAACACCAACATTCAGTCTATTGTTTTCTTTTTGAGAATAAATTTCTTGGATTGTTTATTTTAAATTTTAAATTTATTTCTTTCAAATTACTCAAAGTTTTTATTGAATGATTGATTTATCGTCGAACTACAATATTTCCAAATCCATGTTAACATTGGGTTTTTTAATAAGAAAATACTAGAATCATCAAGATTAATGAATAACTTGACCACGAAAGCCACATTGCATGTTGACTGCCAATGACTTCGGTTGCACGTTCACTGTCATGTATTGTCGTTGTAGGTTGTCATTCTATCTACATTTTTATTTAACTTAACCATATATACCAATGATTAACCCATAAAAGTGGAAGAAACTAAACTTTTCAATTATATGAAAATCCAGAGAAAATTGAATTAACAAACCTTATTTGGATAATCACAAATTAACAAATAATTCTGAAGGAATCCGATGAAAATATGAACCTGAACAATATACACATGGAGAACGATATGGGTACGATCCATGTTTTCGCAATATTATCCAATTGAGCATTATGAATCTAAAAAATATTGGATTCAATATCATTACAATATGTGTATAACGAAAAGATAAGACAAAAACACGAGCTGACAAAGTTTAGATGACATCAAAAATTAGACAAAAACTGGAATTGCATCACATTTAGCCAATTGTTTTAATTAGGTGACACTGGCGAAACCAACAATGTATGTAAAAATTCTAGAACTCACCCATTATCGCATGACAATAAAATGCTTGAAGCTTATTTACAGGGGAAATTTTCAGAGAAGATTCGGGTCTAATGAGGGGTCGTATGCAAAAGAACTACAAAGATATCTTTGCAACGTTAAAAATATAAACAATTTATGTTTTCCAGATATTGTTTTGAAGAAGAAAACACTAAAAAAAAGTATAAGGAGAAATGACTTCTTTCCAAGGAAAACAAGTAACAGAACAGATGTATGAGTCCTATACCAAACCATGGATCAGAAGAGAAAATAAAATAATTTTGAAAATATAATTACAAAGTTGAACAAAAAGAAAAAAAATACAAGAACATACGATGTTAACATTCAAAGAACACCTACAACAAAAATACAGTGTAAACATGGAAAAATTCTGGATCTATAAAGAATGAAAATATGCAAAGAAGGTATTATAGTATACAAAACTGAAGGAATTGGAAGTCGAGCACAATTCAAAGACGTATAAATTTGGCTTCGGGTTAAATGACTAGCAGAAAAGACAAATATATTAAGGTAATGTCATGCTATTTTTATGTTTAACTTTATGGTTGTTTGTAATCAATATATATTACTGCTTTCTTATTTTGGTTGAACGTGATATACGTACCAATGAAGACTACAATTAGGTATGAATATGTACCTATCTTTTGTTTGATATTATTGATTTACTCTTTTATAAGGGTTAAACTTCTTTCATTTACAATTTTGTTAATGAGTTTTTTTGTTAGTTATTTGTTATCATATTTTTTTGTTAATATCAATCCTTTGTGTAGTCTCTCCTTGGTTGACCAGATTAGGCTCAAAATGATATGTTAAGTAAATCACACATGTTTAGCTAAAAAAAAAAAGACTACATACTGTACTTTCGAAGTAAAGCACCAACAATTTAGTTTTTCATGGAGTTGACCCAGTTTGAGCACTCATGGTATGTACAATTCTCTAAGTATATTGAAATATGTTTGGTAGAAAAAAATGTTACTTAATTTTTTGTCCTCTCATCGTTAGCACCATTGCATACTATAATTTCTAACAAGGATCTATCTGTTTTTTTGATTTCTTTATTTCAGTTTCATTATTTGGATATGTTAACTTCATTGTAGTCTTTACAATGTGTTGTTATAAAGAAATACAATATGTAAAATTAAAACTATAATGAAAGGTTAAGCCGGGGCCGTAAGGCCCCGGTGATACCTAGTGTGTTCAATAAAAACTGGACACTTATGGATAAAGACCTTCTCCGCCTGAATATACAAAAATATAAATACTTACATAAACAACAAAGAAAAATGTGTTCAGTGTGAACCATTTAGAACAGAACCAGAATAATAATACTGGTGTCAATGTGCAGATTGTTCATACCTTAACTTCCTTTTTCACGGAAGTATAGGACTCAAATTCTATAAAGCCATGTCGTAAGTACTATTTCAAACAAATCAGGTGTAAATTAAATTCAATTTGATTAAATAAACTGACGACTTTACGTCAAATGGGATGCATAAACAAAACTAACCCTGTCCTTTAAGTGTTCAAAGCCTAGCCCGTATTCAGCAAGTGGTCCAAATTTTGAGAATGTGTCTTTAACATCTTTCTCTGTTACATTTGGTGGCAGATTTCTAATATAGACTGATATTATGCCATCTATGAAGAACATGATGCAAGACGTTAGAGAATAGACGGGCAAAGGGGATTATAGGTGGCCAGAAGTTGGCTAATCTTGTGCAATAAACAGACTGGTGTATAATTTATAGCGAACAAAAAACAATCTAACAAACATTAAAACAAGGTTCGCACAAAAAATTGGATATAAATTCTAAAAGGATGTATGTGGGATAAAGTAGATATAGTGATCTATAAATAAGAGTGGTATCTTTCTCGGTGTAGCGATGAGGAGATGACGCTCCATGTGATGGATCTCGTGGCCCCGAGGAAATTTCTGCTCAAATGGTATACAAAGAAAAACAAACAGGAGTAGATTTTATTTACTTATTCATTTAAATAAAAGAAGAAGAAGAAAAACAAGTTAATGCAATGTGAAAAAATCATTAATCATTACAATCTATTGAGAAAAAGTTGGAATTGCATTTGAGACACTGAGATAGAAAGTCAGTTATACCAACCCCCCCCCCCCCCCAGCTTGTTCCTGTGGGTCTGGTCTCCCCTTGGAAGCCGAAGGCTCTCCGATGCTCAAACTTTACAACAAAGGGAAAATGGGAACTGCAACATTAATTTTTTGGATGGACATGAAGATACATCCAAGGAACATTTTTTGACCAGGGGGCAGAAATTCTAGCTTGATCGCGCATTTCAAATTCTAATATATAATCATGGCTAGAAATACAACTTGGGGGAAGACTAAGATTTTGCACATTTCAAAGTTAAGGCTATAACTCAGAATGGATACCATATCTTACTAATAGTACGAATAAAAACATAGTAAGGAAGCTTACTTGTTGTTTCTTGCCACGCTTATTTCTAATCTCTTTAAATGCATCCACAAAAACATCCATGGAAACATATTTATCATACCCGCCACATGAGAACGAAAGAGATGAAGAAAACAAAAACATACGCTTAAAGAGTAAATTGAGGAACTCTTAAAGAGTAAGAGTGCTTATAAGCAGGGTAGATCAAAAACTATTCATGATCTTCTTTACTAGGATTTGCTTCGGTATCGACTAAGGATCTTTGTGTTGGGTTAGTAACAACAATAATTAAAATAATTGAATAAGCAAAAGTGATACTTAGCTTGATTTGCAGAAACTTGATGGATGCATCACGTCGAGTAGCATGCGGATCAAAAATTGATAGAGGCACGTATATGATACGTTGTCCTAAAGACAATATCGCCTGCTACTTCTATAAACATAGAGATGTTATAGATTCATTGACGAGTTGTCTCCAGGATACAACTATCGTTAGCATTCCTTCTTGTAGCATATAAGAGAACGCCCTAAGAATTTGGCAGTGAGAAAACAACTCAGTGAAACCACCTTGTTTCACACAAAAAAACTCATAGAGAAAAATGGATGAAGAAAACTTGTTTTCTCTTTCTTTTTTTTCTCTCCTACTTTCTTTTTCTACTAAAAGTAGAAGAATTTTTAGTTGAGTTGTAACTCTCTCAATTTGAGAAAATAAATAAGAAAAACTCATTTGAGTCTCAAATAAGCAATACTTAGTCTTTTGAGAAAATAAATAAAGAAAGAAAGAAATAGTTTTCTTGTTTTCCTCCACCACTCTTCAAAAACAGGAGAGGAGTTAAGTTCATCTTCCTTAACTTCTTAAAATGAATTGAAAACTTGTTTACTTATAGAGTTTCCAAACTTTTTAACATGAAAATAATTTATACATTATAAAAAATAAAGAGAACATCATGCATGTCTCCCAAAAAAAATGAGTAGATGTGTTTCTTATTTAGTGTTGTTATCGTTAAAAACAAGAGACAAATTTTTTTCTAAGACAAGAATCTCTGGTGATATTTTGTAATAAAAGTAGTGACATGCATTTGCACAAAACAAGGAGAGAAATCAGGCAAGATTCCTAACAAAAGTTGTGCCATAAAACATGTGAGAGACAAGAGAATATTCTCACAAACCAAACAAAGTGGCATCATGTTTTATTTATTCACAAAACTGATTTTTTCAAACAATCCCCCACATGAATGATAAAACATATCGATAAAATGTGAGAAAACAGAAGGCATCAAAATTAGGCTAAGGTGTCCCAAAGATTGAACCTTAACTTAGTGAGAGGTTACCAGAAATGCATGTTGTAACGGTGAACACAATGTCTTGAACCACCAACAGTGAATGAAATTCAGAAAAAACAACCACCCTTGATGTCTCCACCGAAAGATGCCAAGCTCTTGCGGTTGTGACCATTTTGGTCGTGGGCTAAATTCTTGTTTTAATTAATGTCTCTAGAGAATCAGCTCAAATTCTCATAGGAAGCGGCCCCACTTCCAACATCCACATAGGTGAGTCCATCAAGAGTGTCCTTCCACACCCCGCTTTAAACAAAGCCATGGAACCCATTAATATCTCAACAGATCATCCTATCTCATTCAAGTAACACTATCACACAGTTACACCATAGGGAGGGACAAAGATAGTGTTGTCTCGATATCACCATATATTAGTTGTCTCATTGAACCTTGATCTTAGAGCTCCCTTCACAAGGTTGAGTATCATCCATGGTGATTTATTTTTATGAGCTTAAGTCCCATCCTCTTCAATGTATAGATAACTACCTTCCTTTATAAACCTTTCGTCAAAGAACTGCAATATTATCCTTGTACCTTACAAAGTCAAGAGAGATAATACTAGTAGAAAGTAGTTGCTTCACTATCTCGTGATTTCTCTGAAGCTATAGACTCTGACTCCATAGTGGATCAAGCTATACTTGTTTGTTTGTATATCTTCCATGACACATACGTACCTCCAAGTGTAAAGATGTACCCACTAGTATATTTTGACTCATCTGAGTCCTACATCCAGTTGGCATCACAACACTATTATGTCGCAGCAGGAATCTTCCCAAAACTTAAGAAAAAGTCTGAAGTGCCTCTCAAGTAGTGCAAAACTCTGTTGAGAGAATTCATGTGATCCTGCTCAGGGTTGCAAGTGTACCTGCTAAAACTACTCACAACATAAGCAATACCAAGTCTTATACAATTAATCAATTTACATAAGACTACTAATTACTCAAGAATACTCAAAATTTGAGAAACACCGTCACCCTTGTTCTTTATTATGATATCTAGTGTGTTCACAAGGAGTAGAAGCAGGTTTAGCCTGATCATGATTAAATTTCTTTAATATGGTTTCATCTAAATAAAATTGAATAAAACTATATTCATCAGACTTGTGTCTGACTTTTACCCCTAAGATTACATCAATAGGGTCTAAGTCTTTTATGTCAAAGTTCTCATTCAACATGCTTTTAGTGATATTATTAAAAACAATGTTACTGTCTAATATGAGCTTATCATCAACATGCAGGCATACAGTAACATAAGCATCATCTTCAGATTTAATGTAAACACATTTATAAGATTTATTAATCTTAAACCACTAGATATCATTACATGATCAAATTCTCATGCCTCTGTTTAGGTGCTTGTTTCAAACCATACAGAAATTTAATCAATTCGAATACTTTGTTCTCACAACAAAAACCTTTTAGTCGGTACATATAAATTTCTACAGTTAATTCACCATTTAAAATTGCAGTCTTAACATCCATCTGATGTATATGTTCAAATCATGAATAAAATCAATATTAATCATCATCCTAACAGAAGTGATTCTAGTGACAGGTGAATAAGTGTCAAAGAAATTTATTCCTTAATTTTTGGTTATAACCTATAAGCATACTAGGTATTTCTCTATAGTCCCATCTACCAAGGTCTCCTTTTGAAGACTATTCGGAAGAACATATAAATTCCCTGTGGGTTCAGTGTCCATACTCTACCATAAAGGTCATAGACGAGGCTAAAACTTATCTAAGTTCTGACTTTATTACTTCTACTATGTCCGGTATCAACATCTTGAGACGGGGTTGACTAGTCGAAGGAACATATGCGAGACTGTCATGGACCTTTTTTGAGGTCCAATCCTCAAAGGAATTATATGTTCAAAAAACAAAGCATCTCTAGATTCCACTTCAGTGTTCCTACCAATATTATCGATGTCAAATCTTATGACCATTAACATGTATGCACTAGCATGCTTAGGATAGGTTAGGAATCCATAATCTTAGGTCAAAATTTTGATTTTCTTGGGAGGCGAAATAGCTGATACACCCCCAACATTTTAGGTATACAGGTCAGGAACACAAATATAGATTATGCACCTTGCACAATCTTCTTGGAAGATTAAAATAAATATTTTTTATTTTACACCCCCACAGTACCCGAGATTTCTCAACATGTTATATTGTGTCATTTAACACACGCTGCATAATACAATTATGGTATCCTACCAACATCATGACTTAACATGTTCATGTATTCATTATCAATTAATAGCATACAAGCTTCACTTTATCTATTAATCCTCATATTTTATTATGCTAACAGTTCAAAGCATTACATGAACTTATTTCCAAATATCATATCTCATAGTAAAGTAGATAACCATGGAAATTATATTTAAAGCATAATGCACATGTGGAGACTGATAATGTCCATACCTGAAATATTTTTTCATATTTTTTCCTTTAACTATTTTTGATAGTTGAGTTTCTCAAAGAATTGCTTTCATACTTGTAGGTGTAGATTATCCACAGGGCTAGGTGGCGACATCCTAAGCTATGATGTACCCAAAGAAGAAGAAGTAAGAAGCATGGGATAGGTGTTGTTAGGCGCGAGGATTAAGGAAGCACATGGCTCGGACATGATCATTCTACATATGTCGGACACGACCTGACCCCAGTCCTCTGAAAAAGCTGACAGACAAGACACGCTCGGTCCAACGATCAGAGTTAGTCAAGGGGATAAAAAGATACGCATCATATCGGCCAACAGAAAGGGTAACAGACTAGAAGGGCGACCTCGCACCAAGAGAACACTCGAACGGATCAACTCGGACGATAGACTACAAAGGAATCAAGATACGTTGGCCAAAACCATAAAAGAAGGGGCGACACAAGAAGGCCCGACGACAGGACTTCAAGTTAGATAGGTTGTCATCAACACCCTAGTTTGGCTGTATGTAACCAATCCTATAAATAGAGGAACTTGTATCCAAAAGAAGTTAAGTTGTATTTTGAGAGAGAGAGGCTTGTAATCACGAGAAAGAAGTAAGAGGAGAGAGAGATCATCTTTCAAGTGAGTTCATTTAGAAGAGAAACACCATTGTAACATCTTGAAGTAATAAGATACACCCTTTCACCCCCGTGGATGTAGGTAATCATACCGAACCACGCATATCCTTGTGTTTAATGTTTGGTTCTTATGATCACTTGCATGTGTAGAAGTTCTCTATCATTTGGATGTAGTTTGCAATAAAATGCATCTACATTCTGGCGCCTACTAAGGGGATCCGACTAAGATCTCTGGATACCTTGCCTAGGAGACCTTCAGAGACGATCCAAAGCTCATGTATACACGTTCAAGTGTTGTAGTTGAAGCTAGGATAAACTCTGATGGCCGAAATCGCTGCCATTTTGAGTCGTTTAGTTTACATGCATAGTTACAGCAGTAGAAGCGTCTTCATGAGGTGTGGTAAAATCTCCGTTCTTCGCCCACCCACAGTTTGATCAGCAGAGATTCCTCATAAGCTCACCGGTGATTAACAACATAGGTTTGGAGCTAGGTTGAAAATCTGCTGATATGATGACTGCTTATTTTCATTGGGTGATCGAGTTTTAACGGTAGACAAGCTGTTTTATTACGGCAGTTTAAGAGTTTGAGTGTTGGAGAGTAACAAAAGGTCAAAGCTAAGGTGTCTTTTCACATAAAAAACTGCCGATCTCGAGGTGTCATAACCAGGCGATGTTAACCAGTCGTCGGAGAGTTCTTGGAGAAGATCTAGGGAGAACGACCATTATAAAATTTTGAGGAAAAAACGACAGTAGAAACTTAATTTAACTTTTGTACTTGTGCGTCATACTTTTTAGTCACCATGTGCATGAGTTTAATGGTTTGGAGCATATAGAATGAAGGAAAAACTAGCTTAAATACGGAAGTCAAGTACTGAAGGCGACGTCGTACGGAGTGATAGTGACGTAGCGCAAAATCTGCCACAAAGTCAGCTAGAGTCAAAATAGGGTAGATAAGCAGAACCCATCCGATAAATCAAGTCAGCCTGGTGTCTGCAAGCTTCGATATCGTTATATATTTTTTGCGTCAGTTGGATATATTTCACCCTTTTTGAGCGTTTATTTCCAATACTAGGTCAAAGTAAGGTGTTCTTTGTATTTGCTGACGTAGGTAGGGACGATACTCGGCTCACCACGCACCACATCCGATGGCTAGCACCTCAGGGAAGGGAAGGACATTAAGGAATCGCACAGTTACTAGTAGCAATATCCAGACAGGGGTAACGGGTCCAAGACAAGAAGGGAGCCGACAACCACCACTCGAGGAGTCTCGGGCGGCTGCGCGAGGCATGCCAACTGTAAATGAAGGAGTGGATCTTGGGAGAGATGACGACACCCTACCCTTGGACCAGGTCATCTTGACCCAAAGGAGAGTTGACCAAGTATACGGGCTTACCGCTTCAGACACAGTGGACAACGAGATGCGCTCGCAACACAAGCTCAGAGGCAAAGAGCAAGGCAACAAACTGAGTACCAGGAAGCCTTGGGAAGAGAACAAGAATGTCTTCGGCAGATTCAGTTGGGGCGAGGAGCAGCCAGTAACGTCGGACCTGTACCTTCTCGTGCAACCGTACATACAACTGGTCCGATACTACCTCCACCACCGGCGTCGGGACCACTACAGTCTCGGCCATCCCACCCTAATGGACATTCTAGCCATGAGAGCACATACCCGACGTTGTTGGCCATTTTAGAAAGTCAAAGAAGACAAGAAGCGGCACTAAGAGAACTCCAGCAGCGGAACCTCTCCTTGGAGTTCGAGAATTACCAGTGAAGGAAGCAACGAACCAGGTCAAGAGAATCGTCTAGCCAAGGAACATCGAGCAATCGTGTCCGATCAGAGCAACCACCACCCCTTACTGGTCCAAGCTACCTTAATCGGTCTAGGCGATCTCCCATACCTTCCCCAAGGGGATACGGACCACCCGAGGACTCGTCCACTGATGAAGGGGCGAGGAAGGGGCGAGCGTCAGGACGGGGCGACAGAAGCTAAACTCAAAGAGTTGGAAGCAAAGATCAAGGAGCTATCGGGAAATAGCGAAGAGAACAAACTGGCAGAGATTATGAGCGAGGCGGAGAAGACACCTTTTTCCCAAGAACTTGAACAAATGTCGTTCCCCCCGAAGTGTACCTTGCCGACGTTTCCATCTAGATTCGACGGAACAGGAGATGCGGTCGAGCATCTGAAAATGTATACCATGTCGTTGATACAATGGAAAAGTAGTACGGTAGTCATGTGTAAATTCTTTCCGGCCAGTTTGGAAGGAGAGGCGAGAGATTGGTTTTATTCACTCCCACCTGGATCGATTGACGGATATGATGCACTAGTCGAGGCCTTTCTTGAAACTTACATACACAATAGTCGACCTCGGCCAAGAATGAACAAACTATTCACCCTCGCCAGGAGATTCAGGGAACCCTTGAGAACCTTGACCGATAGGTGGAGGAAACTATGTACTGAAATTGGAAAAGTGCCAGTAGATCAGGCCATCTTCGGATTTGAGAACGCATTGGGAAGATCGGACCCTATCTGGATAGCTATGTTCTCTGAAAAACCAAAGACCTTAAAGGAAATGCGAAGAATGCAAGAACATTTTATTGCCCTAGAAGAAATTCAGGCCGAATCAAGAGATAGAGGGGTACAAGAAGCTAGCGCAAAGGCAGCCGAGAACAAGACAGCCGTGGACGATCCCGCTAGGCATCCCGAGAAGAGATCGGACCATCCACCAAGGAGCAGCGAGAAGAAGGAGTGGGTGGTTAAAGGGAAGAATCCGAGGCATGAAGCCCGATCGTATACTCCTTTGAACGCTCCTTTGGAGGAAGTATTCAAGGAAGTCGAGAAGAGAAACGATATCAATTACCCAGCGTCAAGGGGAGTCCAGTTCCACGAGACTAAGGATCACCCCGAGTATTGTCACTACCATCAGTATAGGGGCCACTTCACCAATAATTTCCGAGAAGTTAAGGACATCGTCCAACACCTCGTTCGAGACGGATACCTAAGGCAATTCGTCCGACACCCATCTCAGCCGACGGTAACACCCGATGCGCCGGTTCACCAAGTTTGCATTGCCAGTTCAACTCAATTTGTGAATACCATTTCACACTCAGCTGTGCAAGACTACAATCTCGGTCCGGCAATCACCTCAAGGATTCACAAGAGGGACCGTAATGGCAAAGAAATATTTAGCATGGCCAAGACCTTACCCATGGAATCTTGGATGATGCAGCCTATCTCGTTCTCGGCCAAGGACGTCCCGGTGAATGGTCAGGCACACAGTGATCCCTTGGTCATTACATTACTAATTGAGAAATGGGGAGTAAGAAGGATCCTTATGGATAGCGGCAGCTCAGTCGAAGTGCTGTTTTACGACACATTTAAGAGAATGGAATTTTCGGACGATATCCTCGTCCCTTCGACATATCGTATATATGGATTTAATGGCACAGTGACCGTCCCAAAGGGCGAGGTAACGTTGAGGGTCTCGGACGGCGGAGGCTACCTTGATACATTAACAACTTTCTGTGTGGTCGACGTCGCCTCACCCTACGAAGCAATTATCGGGCGCCCATGGATCGCAGGGATTAAAGGAGTGGCATCAGCATATCATCAAAGGTTAAGGTTCCCGACATATAAGGGAATAGCTGAAATTGTAGGCGACTCCCAAGCAGCACGACAATGCATGCAGGTCGATCTCGAAATAAATGAAAATCGGCGAGCTAGACAAAGGCAAGAGAAGAACAAATCCAAGGAAGTTAAGGCGGCATAAGAATCGGAGAAAGCTATTTCACAAGCGGTCATGGCGTACGAGGCTCAGGAGCAAGACCCCTTATAGCAATTAAAGGTAACAGCTCCATTCGGGGAGCCTAAGTCCAATTTCTCGACAGTTGAGCCGACGCGGGAAGTGAATTTGGGGACGATTGAGGAGCCAAGGTTAGTAAGGATTGGGACTTTACTCTCGGATGAGCAAGAAGGACAACTCATGACGATGCTAAAAGAAAACATAGACGCGTTCGCGTGGGAGGTGCATGATTTAGAGGGCATTGACCCGGAGGTCTGCTGCCATCACTTGAAGATTGATCCGAGTGTCAAGATGGTTAGGCAGAAAATGAGGCGAATCGCACCAGATTTACAGGCGGCGGTCGAGGCCGAGCTAAAAAAGTTACAAGAGTCTGGGATAATCCGGAAATCCCACTACCCGCAGTGGATATCTAACATGGTCGTGGTACCAAAGAAAAAGGGAGGAGTAAGAATATGTATTGATTTCAGCGACTTGAACAAGGCCTACCCGAAGGACAGATTCCCTCTCCCAAGCATAGACCAACTAGTAGAATCCATAGTCGGGTACGAGGCGATGACACTAATGGACGGTTACATGGGCTATAACCAAATACCATTAGCGCCCGAGGATCAGGAGCATACCTCCTTTTTCACACCAAGAGGGTTGTATTGTTATACTAAGATGCCCTTCAGACTTAAGAACGCTGGTGCTACTTACCAAATATTAGTGGGAGACATGTTCTAAAACAAGATCCATGATACCATAGAAGTTTACGTAGACGATATGTTAGTCAAGAGTCGCCGAGATAGGGATCACATCCGAGATCTTCGAGATATTTTCCAGACGATGAGGAAACACAAGATGAAAATCAACCCCGCTAAGTGCGACTTCTGGGTTACATCAGGAAAATTCCTGGGATATATCATCACCCCCATAGGAATAGAGGCAGACCCCGAGAAGATTAGGGATATCTTAGAAATGCCTTCTCCCGCGACGGTAAAAGACGTGCAAAAGCTAAATAGCTGAATAGCAGCGTTGGGGCGATTTGTGTCATGGTCGTCGGACAAATGTAAAGCCTTTTATGACATATTGAAGAAGGGAAAACAGTTTAAATGGACGGATGCAAGCGAAGAGGCTTTTCAAAACATCAAGTTACACTTAGCCAGCCTCCCGGTTTCGCAAAGGCCCGAGCCGACATAAATCCTCACCCTATATTTAGGGGCGACACCATATGCCATTAATGCAGTGTTGGTTAGGACGGAGGGAAATGCGGAAAATCCGATATATTTCACTAGAAAAACACTAAGCCCGGCCGAGAAAAACTATACCAGAATAGAGCAGATGGTTCTGGCACTAGCCTTTGCCGCTTCTAAACTCCGAACGTATTTTCAAGCTCATCGCATACGGGTGCTCACCAAATCGCCTATTGAAGCAGTCCTGGATAATGCAAGGCGATCGGGAAGAATATCTAAATGGGGAGCCTTAATCAAACAATATGATGTGGTATACGAGACAAAGACGGCGATCAAAGGGCAGGTAGTGGCCGACTTCCTAGCAGACTTCCCACTAATCGATGAAGACGAGGTTGAAGATATACCTGGGATGATGGAAGAAAGAGAAGAACCTGCTGACCTATTAGCGGCTAATAGTCCTACACAATGGGAAGTTTTCGTCGATGGGGCGTCGAATAGAGAAGGATCAGGTCTTGGGTTGGTCTTCACCACACCGAAAGGAAGAAAGATGGTGCACTCGTTCAGGTTGGAATTCAAAGCAACAAACAATGTCACCGAGTACGAAGCAATAATCCATGCCCTGTGGATAATTGTAGAAATGGGACTACAGGAGGTTCGTTTAACTAGTGATTCACAGCTGGTGATTCGGCAGATTACGAGCAAATACGCAACACACGACCCCGTTTTGCAAAAGTATTGGGAGCTCGCCCAATATTACATCAACTAAATACCAAGCATTAAATTTCGTCACATTTGTAGAAAAGACAACAGGCACGCGGACGCCCTATCCTACGTCGCCTCACAGCTGGTTGACCCGAGCATAGAGGGTATTCGTATTATGAGGCTCCTCGCTCCATCAATCCCAGAAACACCGGACGTATGGATCGATGTGGCTATTAACACGGCCGAACGATACAAAGAGGGCGATTAGAGAAAGCCGATACACCAGTACTTGGAATCGGGCGAACTACCCAAGGGTCGGCCGGAAATAAATAAAGTCAAAAGTAAGTCGGGCGCCTACGAACTAAGGGAAGGGATTTTATACAGAAAATCCTACTTAGGTCCACTCTTACGATGTCTGAGTAGGGAAGAAGGCCACATAATCTTGCATGAATTACACTATGGAGCCGCGTGAAACCAGAGCTCGGGGAGAAGCTTATCGGCCAAGGCAAAGACAATGGGCTATTTTTGGATGTATATGAACGAAGATGCAAAAGCAATGGTGAAGGCTTGTGAAGAATGTCAACGGTACGGAAAGAAAATCCAGGCGCCAGGAGTACCTTTAAACTCTATTTTAAGCCCATGGCCCTTTTCCAAATGGGGGATAGACATTTTCGGACCATTACATGTAGGAACAGGGCAGAGGAAGTACTTGATCGTGGCCACGGATTACTTTACCAAATGGGTAGAGGCTGCAGCGCTAAGGCACATCCGAGACAAAGATGTCTTCAAGTTTATTTGGCAACATATCATTTGCCGATTTTGGGTCCCGTCAGCTATCGTCTCTGATAATGGCAAACAACTCCAAGGGGAAAACATCGATCTTTTGTTCAACACATACAACATTAGGAAGAGCAAAGCTACCCCCATTTACCCCCATAGTAATGAGCAATCCGAGATCACTAATAAGATAATCGCCGACAATATGAAGAAGAAATTAGATGGAGCATATGGTGATTGGTGCGAGGAGCTGTACAACGTGTTGTGGGCATACAGAACCACGCGGAGGGAAGCTACATGGTTCTCGCCATTTATGCTTGCTTACGGAACAGATGAGATTCTACCAATGGAAGGAATGATCCCCACAACTAGAACAGAAGCATGGAGGTGAAACGTTTCATCCTATCTAATTTTGGCAAAACTCGACGATTTGGAAGAAACAAGGGAGATGGCGTTACAAAAGATGGAAAACTATCAAAGGAGGCTACAACGAGAATACAAAAAATGCGTTCGCCCAAGGGAATTTCAACCAGGACAGCAAGTGTTGAAATTTCTGGATGAATGGGAGCGAGACAAAAAAGGAGGAAAACTAACACTAAAGTGGGGTGGGCCGTATATAATTGCGTCTAAAGCGGGCGAGGGATCATATCGATTATTGAGACTCTATGGAACAAAAGAGTCCAAACCGTGGAATGTCAAGTATATGAAACTCTACCACCCCTGAAGGGCGATACGAAGAAAAGGTAAGCATACTTTCCTTCCATCTCTTTGAAACCGTGATGGGTATGTGATAAGGCATGAGCGACTAATGGTCATTCGTACTCGGGGCAAAGCCAGTGTGGAAGTGCCGAGGTGACTTACACTCGAATGGTCATTCGTACTCGGGGAAAAGCCAATGTGGAAGTGCCGAGGTGACTTACACTCGAATGGGCATTCGTACTCGGGGCAACGCCAGTGTGGAGGTGCCGAGGTGCCTTACATTCGCCTGGCTATTCGTACTCGGGGCAGTGGCAGTGTGCAAGTGCCGAGGTAGCCTAAGGGTTCTGGTGGTTGGAAACCAGTTCCAAAGGTTGTTGAGACGTGAGGTCTCCTCAGCTAGGTGGCCTACTAACATTTGAAAGGTCGCCCCCATCGCAGGTGGCTGTGACCACTTGCCCGAGATTGGTTGATTGATAACCGCTCGGGGAAATCGAGCCTAGAACTAGGTTGACTGGTACCCTTCCAATGAATCCAATAGATAGTGATGAGATAACCCAATCAGGACATGGCATTGGGCCCGATGACCCTCCTTGTTAGGTGTGTTCGACAGAAAAGGTTAAATCACTAACATGTGTTAATCAACAATTGCAGGAATAACATAAGGAACAAAAGCTAAATCGATAGCGCCATGCATCAATCAACAATTGCAGGAATAAAATAAGGAACAAAAGCTAATTTGATAGCGTCAGGCGTCCATTAACAAAGCGCGAAAAGTGTCAAAGCGACCATATGAAACGGAAAGTGTAACGAAAGTAAAGCGAACAACATCGACGACGCAGCACCCCACATAAACAAACAAGCAGTATATTAGAACTAAAAAGGGGGAGAGGTGTTCAAAGCGATTTACAACCTAGAACAATGGGAGAATTAGAGACGCAGCACTACAAAAAGAGAAATCAAGCCTTGGGAGGAATCGCGCCAGCCCTCTTCTGCGCGACCTCGCGCCGCTTATTCTCGACCCACTCCTCAATGCCCGTACGAACCTTCTCGTCCACCTCCTCTTCATGAGCGATGCGATCCTCCTCGAGATGCTGGGTAAGATGAGAAGCGGTTTCCTAGGCATCGGCTAGCTTGGAACCAAAATCGGCCTCGACCTTCTTCAATCATCGGATCTCTAGATCCATCTCTTGAGAACGTTTTTGCTCGTCTACAGGATTACAAAGACAGAACATTATTCATTGAACACGGTTTAACAATTTTGCAAGAATAGGACGTAATCTAAATTTAAGGAACGGCCTCAACACATCGTCTAAGAGACCTTAAAAGGCTGGTAACACTGACTGAAGCGACTCTACCAACTTGGAAAACTCATCACCGGCCTTGGACAACTTCATGGTTAACTCGTTATAGTGCTGCTCGTTGAATTCATTGCCGGGGCAGTACTTCTTATGTTCACCCCACTCGGCCATTAAGAGGTTGCGCGACACCTGAAGCACTGAAAGTTGCGACCTACTCCATTCAAGTTCTCCCACCACCTTGTCAAATTCACCCACTTTGCCCAACAAATCCTTGTTTGCTCGCTCTACTACATCTTTGTCCCTCAAAATTCATCGGCCATCCTCGTGGAGGTATCGATTATGCAACTGTAAAGCGTCTACTCGCTGCCATAAATCTGTGGCCAACACAGTTTTCTCAGCAGCAAGGCGTTGAGAAGCACCCAAATGAGATCGCAAATTGTCTATTTCTTTAGGGGCATACTCAAACTGTCGATACCGGTCTAATTCACCTTGAAGCTCTTCTATATCACCAGCTTGGCGATCTATTTTCCCATCCTTGTTTGCAATCCGCCGATAAAGATTCTCCACCAAATCCTTTTCTATATCCCACTTCCTCTTCATGATCCTAAACTCCGACGAATCGTCTAAACCTATACTAGATATCTCGGCTAACAGAAGGATACCCGACTTAGGATACTGGCACGATAAACTCAATCAACATAAGGTCTATAGAATTATAACATACCTTGGGCATCAGCGAGTTTGATTTCCAGCTCGCGCGCGCGAATTTTTTCGTTCTGCAATTGAAGCTGGAGAGATTCCACCAGCTACCTTTCCCTAAGACGATTGGCGGCATCCAACCGTACCCGATTAAGAATCTGATCCAAGTAAACAAGTTAGAATGGTAGGATACGACGAGGAATAATCCAAGGGCAAGGCGTTCCCCAAACAGGAAGAGTCACTCACCACTGTATCAAGAGTCTGAGCTATATCTCCATACAGGGGCACAACAGCAAGCATTTGCTCATCAGTATACGCACCGAAGTCGGGGGAAGTCAGCACTCCAAGAGATATCATGATAGGACCCGAGACAGTAAAAGAGGTTTTAACACCAGACGAGGACCCACCAGTAATCTTGGGCAGACGATAAAGTACTTCCGATTCAGCATTAACAGTATTTCCTAGCTCGGGCGCCTTCAGGGGTTCTTGTTTGTCGGCCAATTCAGGATTAACGACCACCTTAGGATCAACATTCTCGCCCATCTCCTTCCCCTCGCCCTTGTCACCCGATAGATCATCGCCGAATAGGTCATCTTTATCAGGGATATCGTAGATTGGTTTCTGCCTCTGATGTGGCTTAGCAACCTGCTTGCCCCTAAGAGGATTACGCCTAAGGGGTTGAGGATCAATCTCCTCTACATCGGCCTCATCACCATCGCGCCTAGGAAATTTCTGCACAAGGTTTCTCGTCATAACATGTGAAGGCAAAAAACAGGATCAAGTACATGTACTTATAATAAAATCACTATGTTTGTTACCTTCCCCTGGTCTTCCTCAACCCTTGTGCTAGCACCTCTTTTCCTCGACGATCCGACAGTCTTGGTAGAATCGCCCCGAGGTTTTAATAACAACAAACAGCCAATTGGCGTAAAACCTAACAAAATAGAAATCGAGAAAAGAGGAAGGAGACACATACCTTATCAGCCTTATCATCATTAACAACCCAGAAAGGATAGGGCTCGGCGGGAAAAGGAGGTGACGGGAAGCCACCATGTAAAATGGGACCTCGGACAAGGAGTGGAACTTGGGGATAAATCGGGTCATTGGTATGACGGGGTCGCCTGTTAGAGCCTTGGACGAGGGTATCGGCATCCAGCATCATCCTTTCAACATTTTTGGGCATAGTCCTGTGACGATGAGGACTAGCAGCAAAACCGAAAAGATCACCCAAGGTTGAAGTACCAGATCGGTAGTTGGCAAGGAAATTGGCAACGGTATACCCCGGAGCATCCTCGGGCTTGAAGGTTGACCACTCGGCGGTGGAGCCGTGACCATCCCGGCGAGCTCTTCATTCATCCATAATTCGAAAAGTGTTGCCAGTCCATTGAACCAGAGCGCGATAAGGCTTGAGCTGAGAAAAAACCTCATAGTAGAAAGGGTTATCGGGGTGATACAAAGGAATACGAAGACCTAGCTCCAGTTGGCCTTGAGTAATAACCACGCAGTTAGCCGACTATTCGTGCTTCCCCACGTCGGACTTCTTCAAAATGATGTTTTGGCCCGAGATCAGGGTAACTTTGTAATTCTGAAGATCGTACTTCTCTTTCAACTGCTCAATGAACTCTTCGTCAGAGAGATCTTTCACCCTTTTCTCGGACATGCACGAAATAGAAGGAGAATCATCAAGAAAGATAGATCTCATGGCGTGATCATCGTACTTAGAGGGACTATCAAACGAAAACAGGGAAGCAAGGGAAAAAGTGATAGGTGTAGAATACACCTAATTTTATATCTAGTATTTATGCTTTCTTTGCTAGTTTTCTTGTAAATTATGTATCTTATGTTTTGTTTTTGAGTATTTAGGTACTTTGGAGTCACTTGGAGCAAAAGAAGAGGAAACATGGCAAAAGCGTTGGAGGCGGATTGCGTCTCATTAATTGCTTTTATTTCTTCATCTCTGTCTGAAAAGTATGCCAGTTTTAGTGATGCGATTTATGTCTGAAAAGCGTGGCGGCTTTAATGATGTTAAGATAAATGAAGAGAAGAAGTGGACTTGAGATGTAAGAGGCAGATGCATCTGGTAGAAATCACCTAATGTGAGCAAGAAGGGCAGAAAAGTCACCTCACAGGCAAACACTATTTGGAGCACAGTCGAAATTAAGGGGCAAATTTATTGGAAGAATGCTATCTGGGGCTGAGATAAAGATAAGGGGTATTCATAGAAAGTATTAAAGGCACCCAGTTGGGGTGGCTCCTCTCCGTGGGGTGTAACAAACTACCCCAATAATTTCTAACCTAAAATTGAGAGAAATGTTTCTCTCATTCTTCAAATTGCAGTTTTTCTAAAATTGAGAAGATGCACAGCAGAGCACTGAATCCCAGAGAAAAAGGGGATCGAGAAGCTACTATAGAACCATATAAAATGGGGATCTAAAATGGTTGGGGACCTAGGGAATCGAAGCATGAATTTCAGGCGATAAAATTGATATCGAGAAGCTACTGGTTGAGTTCTAATGATTCAGATGGGGATCTGAGTTGTTTCTATTGGAGACATTGAAGATTCTGTATTGGTGGTACTGTGAGAACTCCAGAAGATGAATTTAATGAGTTGAAGAAGAACAACATAATGAGAAATTAGTAATGTTGGCTCCTGAGATTTAGTGGTGGTGGAAATCGATTGGTGATTGAATTAGTATCATAAATTAGGGTTTGATGAGGAATTGCAGAATGGGTTTGAATATGTGGTGAAATGGGTTTGTTCTTGGAGATGCTGGTGATGGCTTAAGAAGTTGGCACTGCAATGAGTAAATTGCAGGGTTGGAAGTTCAGAGAAAGAGCAGCAGTTGGTGGTCTTTGAGGCTGTGACCTGTGGAGATAGGTTCACAGTGTGGTGCACAAGAAGAATTGATGGTGGTTTATGTCAGTTCAGGGTGCAAGAGGATTGAGTTGAGCAACTGGTGGTGCTATGGTCATGTTGGTGATGCTGTTGGAGCTCAGATGGGTACAGCCTTGGTTGAGGAAGTGTTACAAAGGCACTGGTAATGTATGCTGAGCCTATTGAATTGGAGCAGCTATAGGTGGCCTGTGGTAGCAGCAATGGTGATGGCTTGTTACAGGAAATGGTAAGCTGTGCTATTGCAGTTTGAGCTCTGAAAATGGATATTGCAGCTGTTAATGGCCAGAGTGTGAGTTGCTGGTGCAGTTGAGATAGTTTGCCGCTGGAATTGCAATTGCAGGTTACAAATGGAGCTTGAAATGGAGTTGCTGCTGTGTGCTTTGGTTAGTTCAAGTGCAGGTGAAGCACATATATTACAGGGTATTGCAATGGGACTGTAATGGTTTGAGAAGTTGCAGGCATATGCTCAAGACTGGATTTATTTGGCTGGAGGAAGGTGCTATAAAGGTGTGAAGCTGCATTAGATGGTGTTTGTTTGAGGTGTCTGAGGTTCAGCTGGTGCTTGGTTTGTAGTGAAGTTGTATAGGTAGAGATGAATGGAAGCTTGTGCATTGGTGTGTTGTGTACAACTGAGGAGAGTAGTAATGAATCAGTGAAGGATTGAGCTGCAGAATATGGAATTAGGTGTGTTGAGTGCGGTCTGGTGCAGCTACTGGCTTGAGAAGTTGAATGAGCTGTGATGCAATGTGGTTGATGTGAAGGTTGGATTGAATGTGCATATGGAGGCTAGGGCAACAGTCATGGAAGAGCTAGTGAGAACAAGGTGGTGGTTGAGCTGAGAAGTAGGACTTGTTGGTGGTTGTATTTGGCAGCTGCTAGAACACATAATTTGAGATGGCTGGGAATGAGACAGAATATGGCCATCTTGGCCGTAACTGCACTGCAATAATTTGGCTTGGGAAAGTATCCTGGATAGGACCAATCAGCCGAGTTAGCTAGCTGACTCGGTTCTGACTCACTTAGTGACTCATTATCCTCCTTTGACCAGTTGACTAACCGAAGACCGTTAAGGCAAACGTTATCTCTAACGGTGGACTAACGGAATATTCTGTCGAATATTCTACCGACGACAGAATTCTCAGGTGACCGGCGGCGACCTTCCGTCCAAAACCCCAGTTTCCCGGCGAGCGTTTTTGGGACATATTTTCTACATGGGTTTCTCTTGCTCGTGGGCCGGGTGGATTTCCAACTAATGGACTTTGAAGACAAAACCTATTTTTGGAAGGAGAAAAATCTATAAAAAGGAAGTTTTCTACACAATTTTACATATAACGTTTTATTCTATTCTTGGAGCTTTTGCAGAGAACTACTACTAGGGTTTGCTTTCTTTTATGTTTCATCTTATTTCTTTGAATATTATGATGATGAACTCCATGAATATGAGTAGCTAAATACAATAATTGGTTATGGGATAAAAGTTGATTTCTTCAAGCATGTTATTTGATTCTATGATTTAGTTTTGTCTCAATTTTATCGTTTATGATTCATCGTTTTTATTATCATATGATTTGAATGCTAGTTTGGTTGAGTCCGGAATCAATTGGATTTGTTTTCATCTCTAAATCTAAATTAGGGTTTTCAATACGTAAAAGTTGTTATCTCTGATTTCTAGTAGCATCTTGTGGTTAATACTTGTAGTGATACATCTTTTTAATCGCATATGAATCATAACCTTTGTTAAAACGAATTAGTGCTTTTACACGTTTGTTTGCATCGATTAGTCTTATTTCATAGAACTTATTGCTCTTAGGGAGTTAAATCTAATTGTGCTTTTACACTTTAGGTTGCTTTTTAAGAAGATTTCACAATAGCATCTTTTAATGTTGTTTGTGATAAAATCAGGAAATAAACGGGATACTCTTGCGATCAAGATATCCTAGGACTTTTGATAATTAAGATATTAAATACCAATTCTAATCATAGATGAAAAATACATGTTTATGAATGATATTATCCCTTAACCAATATCTCCTCCTTATTGATTATTCCAACTATTTACTTTGCTTTATTTAGTATTATTACTTTGATAGAAACAAAAACACACCTTGGGTTATTTGGTTACATAAGAATCTGAAAATTGCATAACAACAATCGCCTCTCTGTGGATACGAACTCTTTCTTATCGAATACTATATTTATATCTAGTTGAGTGAGGAAGTGAAATTATTTTTTGACGCATACGACACGCATCAAATTTTGGCGTCATTGCCGGGGAGGCATTCGGCTTGTTATCTAGTTTTTAGTTTCTTTTTATTATTTTTCTGCTTGCATACTTGTGTTTCGTTTTTTTTGTCTTGTTTCTCACTTGTTTGCGAGAATTGTTTTTTAGGTACTTAATCTCTGGCTTCTAAAGATTGGAATTATCCAAGGTGCGGGATAGCTACTCGAAAAGGCACAATACTCCAACCAAGGCAAGGCACAACGGAAGAACACGACTTGGAAGTAGAACACGAAGCTCTTCGGCAAGAAGGAGAGGAAGTAGAACACGATATTCCTTTTGAAGAAGAAGGAGAAGAAGCAATGGGTGACGCTGCAAATCGTTCACTTAAAGACTTAGCTTCTCACAAGATGGATATACAGCAGAGTTGCATTCAAACCGACTCCACTTTTGAAATCAAGCCGGGACTTCTTAGAGAATTACCAAAGTTCCATGGCTTGGTGAATGAAGATCCAAACAAGCATCTTATGGATTTCCACACCATTGTCATGGCTATGCTCCCAGCAAATATGGAGGTGGATGGTGCTATGTTGAAGGTTTTTCGATTCTCATTGGAAGGTAATGCTAAGGATTGGTTATACTACTTGCCTTCCGGGAGTGTTACAACTTGGAATGGGCTCAAGAAACTCTTTCTAGAGAGATATTTTCCTGCATCTAAGGCTACTCAAATTCGCAAGGAGATTTTCGGAATGAAGCAAAATGTCGGAGAATCGTTATATGATTGTTGGGAACGATACAAGAGGTTGGTGACAAGCTGTCCTCATCACCAATTTAGTGACGCCATGATCATCCAATACTTCTATGAAGGACTCCAATCAAGTGATAGGAATCTTATCGACGCAGCGGGTGGTGGTGCACTAGTGAGCAAGACGGTGGCACAAGATAGAGAGTTGATTGAAAACATGGCAGCAAACTCTCAACAATTCTTGAGTCGTGGTTCGGATGTGCTTCTTCGGAGAGTCAATGAAGTGAGCGAGGTGGAGGAACTTCGTCAAAAAATGGGAAACATCACATCAATGCTACAACAAGTTTCAGCCGCGGTGATACCAATTTCTCATGGGTATGAAGACGTCAATGAGCAAGCTAATGCGGTTTTTCCAAATCATCCAAGACGGTATGATCCTTATTCCAATACTTACAATCCGGGATGGAGAGATCACCCCAATTTTAGCTATGCGAACAAGCAAGGAGCAGTTCAACAACCTACTTTCAACAATTCAGGTGGATTTCAACCTCAACAACAACAATTCCAGCCGCGTCAACAATTTTAGTAACCACAACAATCAATGCAAAATCAAGGTTCTGATATCGATGCAAAGCTTCAAACAATGATGCAAGGCATTTCTTCTATGTTTAAAGATAGCCAACAAGAAACCAAGAGTGCGATCAAGGAGTTGCAGACACAAATGGGTTCTATGGATACTGAGTTGAACCAATTGAAGGCACAAAATAGTGGGAAACTCCCTTCTCAACCTATTAACCCAAAAGAGGGTGTGAATGCAATTACATTGATAAGTGGTACACAACTTGTGCAACCCGAAGTTGCTGATTCGGGCGAGGTGGAAACACCAAAGGAACCTGTTTTGGAGGAAAAGAATGAGAATTCTCCCCAAACTTCTGAGGTACCTATTTCTAACTCTAAAACTCCTATTCCTACTTATGTTCCTCCTTTACCTTTTCCTCGCAGATTTGCAAATTCTAAGAAGGAGGCGCTAGAAAAGGAGATTTTAGATGTTCTTAAGAAGATTCATGTGAACATACCACTCATTGATGCTATAAAGCAAGTTCCAAAGTATGCAAAAGTGTTGAAGGACTTGTGTACCAATAAGCAAAGGCTCAAAGGTAATGAAGTGCTTAGTGTGGGGGAGAATGCTTCGGCAATCTTACAACACAAACTCCCACTGAAATGCAAAGACCCGGGAAGCTTTGACATCCCCGTCACAATTGGTACCACTACATTTAACAAAGCAATGTTAGACTTAGGTGCATCCGTTAATGTTATGCATGCATCTATGTATAAGTCGCTTGATTTAGGTCCTATCAAAAAGGCTGAAATTGTGTTGCAATTAGCCGATCGCTCTAATGTCTACCCAATGGGTATTGTTGAGGATGTTCTTGTGCAGGTTAATCAACTAGTATTTCCAGCAGATTTTTGTGTCTTAGAGATGGATGAAGGTTCACCGGACTCGTCTCCTCCATTGCTACTTGGGCGTCCCTTCATGAAAACGGCGAAGACCATTATTAACGTGGATAAGG
Organism: Papaver bracteatum; assembly: GCA_023529315.1. NCBI lineage: Eukaryota > Viridiplantae > Streptophyta > Magnoliopsida > Ranunculales > Papaveraceae > Papaver > Papaver bracteatum. The sequence continues at coordinate 938,406 of JAJJWX010003730.1, read as the reverse complement.
GAACGCTAACTATGGAGTTTGATGGGGAAGTAATACGTTTCAACATTTTCGAGATGATGAGATATCCTAGTGATGTCCACTCTTGCTTCTCCGTTTATGTGATGGATACATTGGCACAACAAATGTTTGAATTGAATGGTGATGATGCTTTGGAAACCGTTCTAACTACATCCATTGATAATGGTGTAGAGTGTGGTAATGAGGTCAAAGAAGCCCTTGGTGATCTCAACTCACTACAAGGATGTCCGGAAACTCATAATATCTCTTTTATTTCTCTACCATGCAGTGATGAAAAACTTTTACCCTCTATTGTTAAATCTCCAAAGTTAGAATTGAAACCTCTTCCTAGTCATTTAAAGTACTTGTACTTGGGTGACAATGAAGAGTTACTTGTGATTGTTTCTAACAAGCTTAGTGAATTACAGGAGCAAAAACTTCTAAGGGTGCTAAGGAAGCACAAGACGGCCATAGGATGGACAATTGCCGATATCAAGGGTATAAGCCCTGCCGTTTGCATGCATAAGATTCGTTTGGAGGATGATGCAAAGCCTACAAGGGAAGCGCAGCATCGTTTGAACCCCCCCTATGATGGAAGCTGTGAAAAAGGAGATACTCAAGCTTTTGGAAGTGGGTGTTATCTACCCCATATCCGATAGCAAGTGGGTGAGCCCGGTACAAGTTGTACCAAAGAAATCAGGGGTGACCGTGGTGGAGAATGATGAGAATGAACTTGTCCCAACTCGTGTGCAAACCGGTTGGAGGGTTTGTATTGATTATAGGAAATTGAATGCCACTACTATAAAAGATCACTTTCCATTACCTTTTATTGATCAAATGCTTGAACGTTTAGCTGGACACTCTTATTATTGCTTTCTTGATGGCTATTCAGGTTATAATCAGATTGTGATAGCGCCGGAGGATCAAGAGAAAACCACTTCCACTTGTCCTTTTGGTACTTTTGCTTATCGAAGGATGCCTTTTGGCTTGTGCAATGCTCCAGCTACTTTTCAAAGGTGTATGGTAAGTATATTTTCAGAATATGTTGAAAACATAATCGAAGTATTCATGGACGACTTTAGTGTCTTTGGTAATTTATTTGACCTTTGTTTGAACAATTTGTCACTAATCCTTGAACGATGTGTTGAAACAAATCTTGTGCTTAATTGGGAGAAGTGCCATTTTATGGTAACTCATGGCATAGTTTTAGGCCATATAGTATCTTCTAAAGGCTTGGAAGTTGATAAATCTAAGATATACCTTATTCGTACTCTAACCCCTCCCACTACGGTGAGGGAGATACGCTCTTTTCTTGGTCATGCAAGTTTTTACCGTAGATTCATCAAGGATTTTTCCAAGATAGCATCACCACTTTGTACCTTATTGCAAAAAGATGTGGTTTTTAACTTTGACTAAAAGTGTGTGGCGGCATTCAATCGTTTGAAAGAACTTTTGATTTCAGCCCCTATCATTAAACCACCGGATTAGAGCAAGCCTTTTGAGCTCATGTGTGATGCAAGTGATTATGCGGTTGGTGCGGTGCTTGGGCAGAGTGTGGGGAAGATACCTCATGTTATTTATTATGCTTCTAGAACGTTAAATGAGGCCCAACAAAACTACACTACCACTGAAAAAGAGTTATTAGCTATTGTTTTTGCTTTGGAAAAGTTTCGCTCTTATCTAATTGGTACAAAATTTGTTGTCTTTTCAGATCATGCAGCACTTAGGTACTTGCTTACAAAGAAAGAGGAGAAACCGAGGCTCATACGGTGGATTTTACTCTTGCACGAGTTTGATATAGAAATCAAGGACAAGAAAGGAATTGAGAACACCATTGTGGATCATTTGAGCCGTCTTGCTGTGGACAAGGAAGCTATCCCGTTGCGTGAAAGTTTCCCGGATGAGCAACTATTCTCAATTGCATTTGTGGAACCATGGTATGCGGATATTGTGAACTACTTGGTCACTAAACAAATCCCAAAGAACTTGTCTCGTGCTGAGAGGGACAAACTTAAAAGGTTAGGAAACCAATATATATATGGGATGATCCATACTTATGGAAACATGGCAGCGACCAAGTCATACGAAGGTGCGTTCCCGAATCTGAATTTAACTCTATCTTGTCTTTTTGTCATTCTTATGCTTGCGGAGGACATTTTGGGAGTAAAAGAACAGCTCACAAGGTACTTGAAAGCGGTTTTTATTGGCCAACTCTATTTAAGGATGCACATATATTTTGCACAACTTGTGATAGGTGCCAAAGGACAGGCAATCTAGGTGCCCGAAATCAAATGCCACAAACTTTTATTCAATTTATTGAAGTTTTTGATGTATGGGGTATTGATTTTATGGGTCCTTTTGTCAACTCTCATGGGAATTTTTATATCTTACTTGCTGTTGATTATGTCTCGAAATGGGTGGAAGCTAAAGCCACCCCAACTAATGATTCTAAAGTGGTTTCAGATTTTGTGCAAGCTAACATTTTTGCAAGGTTTGGAATTCCAAGAGCCATAATTAGCGATGGGGGTTCTCATTTCAAAAACAAGTTCTTACAAGGATTGTTGAAGAAGTACAATGTGTCGCACAAGATTGCAACACCTTATCATCCCCAAACCAATGGACAAGCTGAGGTGTCGAACCGAGAGGTGAAATCCATTCTAGAGAAGACGGTGAATCCAACAAGGAAGGATTGGAGCATGCGACTTAATGATGCTTTGTGGGCTTATAGAACCGCATACAAAACACCTATTGGGATGTCTCCTTTTAGGATTGTGTACGGTAAGCCTTGTCACTTACCCGTTGATATTGAACATAAGGCGTTTTGTGCTATTAAGCAATGCAATTTGGAGTTAGCTGGTGCTGGAAAACAAAGGAAGTTGCAACTCCAAGAGCTAGAAGAGTTACGCAATGATGCATTTGAAAGCTCGCGCATTTACAAGGAGAAAACTAAGGCATTTCATGATTCTATGATTTCTAGAAAACAATTTTGTGTTGGGAAGAAAGTGCTTTTGTTTAATTCTCGCTTGCAATTATTTCCGGGTAAATTAAGGTCACGATGGATTGGACCTTTTATTGTTACTAATGTGTTTTCTCATGGTGCAGTATAAATTCGTAGTATTGCTACAGGAAAGGAGTTTAAAGTAAATGGACACCGAACTGAAACCATATTATTAGAACTTTACTTCCGAAGTTGTAGAAGGTGTGAACTTTGTGGATGCACTCCCTCTGGAGGAGTCTTAGTGAACAAGGAGAACATCGGGCTGACGACTTTAAACCAAGCGCTAAGTGGGAGGCAACCCACCGGTTTTGTATCTTTACCCTTATCTTTTTATTTTTATGCATTTGCTTTTATCTTTATTTTCTTGTTTTTGCATATCATTTGCGGAATTTCACACCTTGAACTTTCTTTGGATGATTCAATTTTACATTGAGGACAATGTAAAGTTTAAGTGTGGGGGAGCATTTATATGTTTGTATAGTTTGTCTTAGTGTGTTTTATATAAACAAAAAAAAAATCAGAAAAAATAGAAAAACCAAGAAATCATGTTGTGCCTTTTTGAATTCCGAAATCTAGAAACTTGTGCCTTTAGGATGACACCATTAGTGGATGGAACCATTTTGAATGCAGGAGTTGAGGAACCAATTAACTAAAAGGGACGAACATAGATCATAATTATAAATACCATGATAGTTGTTACCATATCTCGGAATATCACCATATCGCATTCTATTTTTATTTTTCCATATTTATCTATTGTTCTCTAAGTGCTTTGGTGGGTCACTAAAAATCGAGTTTTTATTACTGCTAGGATGAAATAGAGTGATTGAGTTACTAGAAGAAAAAAAAAAGAAAAAAAAAAAAAAGAGACCGACCAATTAGACCAAAACGGAATAAAATGACACTTGGGAATAGCAGTATGTGTGAAACGTAGTCCCTATCTCCGTCGCCTAAACAAGCGTGGAATGCAGGATCCAAGGCAACTATCATGTACTTGCTGACAAGAATCATGCGCTTGGATCCATTTTGATCCAATCATGTTGTCTAAAAAAAATTTAAAAAAAAATTTAAAAAAAAAAAGTAAAAAAGAAAAGTGAAAAAGAAAAGAAAGGAAAGTATTATATTGGTTGAATAAAGTCACTCCTGGTTCCCTTGTATATGCTAGTGAGTTGATGTAGAATTCATACCAAGTATCTCAATACAATAGGAATAGGTTCATCTTGGCAGTGACCTTCAGACAGATATGGGAAACATCGATCACTTGTGAGCATTCGCCAACATCTACATCTATATCCATCTTCTTAATCTTTTCATTTTGATTGTGGTTTGTCAGTTTCCGAGTAATGTGGCTTGTTTGACTATCTAATTAAAGCTTTATTTATTAATATATGAATTGAATTTGTGCAAGGTACCTCCTCCTGTAGTCATTTTGGATTCGTTCATTGATTTGTCACAAATAGATGGAGTTGGAAATATATGTTTTGTAGGCAGACCTCTTGTAAACCTTCACGAGACTAAAACTCGTCCACTAGGGACACCTAGGGGTTTAAAGGCTTGTTATTTATGCTTAAAGTGACCGTAGCCTCGATGAGACGGAGTTGTATGTATGCTTTATAATTATTTTGTTTGATTTGCTCGAGGACTAGCAAAGTCTAAGTGTGGTGGAATTTGATAGGTGTAGAATACACCTAATTTTATATCTAGTATTTATGCTTTCTTTGCTAGTTTTCTTGTAAATTATGTATCTTATGTTTTGTTTTTGAGTATTTAGGTACTTTGGAGTCACTTGGAGCAAAAGAAGAGGAAACATGGCAAAAGCGTTGGAGGCGGATGGTGTATCATTAATTGCTTTTATTTCTTCATCTCTGTCTGAAAAGTATGCCAGTTTTAGTGATGCGATTTATGTCTGAAAAGCGTGGCGGCTTTAATGATGTTAAGATAAATGAAGAGAAGAAGTGGACTTGAGATGTAAGAGGCAGATGCAGCTGGTAGAAATCACCTAATGTGAGAAAGAAGGGCAGAAAAGTCACCTCACGGGAAAACACTATTTGGAGCGCAGTCGAAATTAAGGGGCAACTTTATTGGAAGAATGCTATCTGGGGATGAGCTAAAGATAAGGGGTATTCATAGAAAGTATTAAAGGCACCCAGTTGGGGTGGCTCCTCTCCGTGGGGTGTAACAAACTACCCCAATCATTTCTAACCTAAAATTGAGAGAAATGTTTCTCTCATTCTTCAAATTGCAGTTTTTCTAAAATTGAGAAGCTGCACAGCAGAGCACTGAATCCCAGAGAAAAGGGGGATCGAGAAGCTACTATAAAACCATATAAAATGGGGATCTAAAATGGTTGGGGACCTAGGGCATCGAAGCATGAATTTCAGGCGAGAAACTTGAGATCGAGAAGCTACTGGTTGAGTTCTAATGATTCAGATGGGGATCTGAGTTGTTTCTGTTGGATACATTGAAGATTCTGTGTTGGTGGTACTGTGAGAACTCCAGAAGATGAATTTAATGAGTTGAAGAAGAACAACAGAATGAGAAATTAGTACTGTTGGATCCTGAGATTTAGTGGTGGTGGAAATCGATTGGTGATTGAATTGGTATCATAAATTAGGGTTTGATGAGGAATTGCAGAATGGGTTTGAATCTGTGATGAAATGGGTTTGTTCTTGGAGATGCTGGTGATGGCTTAAGAAGTTGGCACTGCAATGAGTAAATTGCAGGGTTGGAAGTTCAGAGAAAGAGCAGCAGTTGGTGGTCTTTGAGGCTGTGACCTGTGGAGATAGGTTCACAGTGTGGTGCACAAGAAGAATTGGTGGTGGTTTATGTCAGTTTAGGGTGCAAGAGGATTGAGTTGAGCAACTGGTGGTGCTATGGTCATGCTGGTGATGTTGTTGGAGCTCAGATGGGTACATCCTTGGTTGAGGCAGTGTTACAAAGGCACTGGTAATGTATGCTGAGGCTATTGAATTGGAGCAGCTGCAGGTGGCCTGTGGTAGCAGCAATGGTGATGGCTTGTTACAGGAAATAGTAAGTTATGTTGTTGCAGTTTGAGCTCTGAAAATGGATATTGCAGCTGTTAATGGCCAGAGTGTGAGTTGCTGGTGCAGTTGAGCTAGTTTGCCGCTGGAATTTTAATTGCAGGTTACAAATGGAGCTTGAAATGGAGTTGCTGCTGTGTGCTTTGGTTAGTTCAAGTGCAGGTGAAGCAGCTATATTACAGGGTATTGCAATGGGACTGTAATGGTTTGAGAAGTTGCAGGCATATGCTCAAGACTGGATTTATTTGGCTGGAGGAAGGTGTTATAAAGGTGTGAAGCTGCATTAGATGGTGTTTGTTTGAGGTGTCTGAGGTTCAGCTGGTGCTTGGTTTGCAGTGAAGTTGTACAGGTAGAGATGAATGGAAGCTTGTGCATTGGTGTGCTGTGTACAACTGAGGAGAGTAGTAATGAATCAGTGAAGGATTAAGCTGCAGAATATGGCATTAGGTGTGTTGAGTGCCATGGGTTTGGTGGTTGGTATGGTGTAGCTACTGGCTTGAGAAGTTGAATGAGATGTGACGCAATGTGGTTGCTGTGAAGGTTGGATTGAATGTGCATATGGAGGCTAGGGCAACAGTCATGGAAGAGCTAGTGAGAACAAGGTGGTGGTTGAGATGATAAGTAGGACTTGTTGGTGGTTGTATTTGGCAGCTGCTAGAACACAGAATTTGAGATGGCTGGGAATGAGACAGAATATGGCCATCTTGGCCGTAACTGCACTGCAATAATTTGGCTTGGGCAAGTAGCCTGGCTAGGACCAGTCAGCCGAGTTAGCTAGATGACTCGGTTCTGACTCACTCAGTGACTCATTATCCTCCTTTGACCAGTTGACTAACCAAAGACCGTTAAGGCAAACGTTATCTCTAACGGTGGACTAACGAAATATTTCGTCGAATATTCTACCGACGACAAAATTCTCAGGTGACCGGCGGCGACCTTCCGGCGCCGGATTTCGGCCAATTTCCGGCCAAAAACCCAGTTTCCCGGCGAGCGTTTTTTGGACAGATTTTCTACATGGGTTTCTCTTGCTCGTGGGCCGGGTGGATTTCCAACTAATGGACTTTAAAGACAAAACCTATTTTTGGAAGGAGAAAAAGCTATAAAAAGGAAGTTTTCTACACAATTTTACATATAACGTTTTATTCTATTCTTGGAGCTTTTGCAGAGAACTACTACTAGGGTTTGCTTTCTTTTATGTTTCATCTTATTTCTTTGAATATTATGATGATGAACTCCATGAATATGAGTAGCTAAATACAATAATTGGTTATGGGATAAAAAGTTGATTTCTTCAAGCATGTTATTTGATTCTATGAATTAGTTTTGTCTCAATTTTATCGTTTATGATTCATTGTTTTATTATCATATGATTTGAATGCTAGTTTGGTTGAGTCCGGAATTAATTGGATTTGTTTTCATCTCTATAGCTATATTAGGGTTTTCAATACGTAAAAGTTGTTATCTCTGATTTTTAGTAGCATCTTGTGGTTAATACTTGTAGTGATACATCTTTTTAATCGCATATGAATCATAACCTTTGTTAAAACGAATTAGTGCTTTTACACGTTTGTTTGCATCGATTAGTCTTATTTCATAGAACTTATTGCTCTTAGGGAGTTAAATCTAATTGTGCTTTTACACTTTAGGTTGCTTTTTAAGAAGATTTCACAATAGCATCTTTTAATGTTGTTTTTGATAAAATCAGGAAATAAACGGGATACTCTTGCGATCAAGATATCCTAGGACTTTTGATAATTGAGTGATTAAATACCAATTCTAAGCATAGATGAAAAATACATGTTTATGAATGATACTATCCCTTAACCAATATCTCCTCCTTATTGATTATTCCAACTATTTACTTTTCTTTATTTAGTATTATTACTTTGATAGAAACAAAAACACACCTTGGGTTATTTGGTTACATAAGAATCTGAAAATTGCATAACAACAATCGCCTCTCTGTGGATACGAACTCTTTCTTATCGAATACTATATTTATATCTAGTTGAGTGAGGAAGTGAAATTATTTTTTGACGCATACGACACGCATCAAAAAGCGTCATTCTCAGAAAAAACATCATCCACGCACCTTTTCTCAGTCATCGAGGGAGAAGAAGCCATGGACGTGAATAGTGCAGAACCAGGAAATCAGTGACAAAGGTTGGGACGACGAAAAGGTAACCACAGCAACTGTAGCAATCGGTGAGGAAGAGATGAAGGAAGAAAATTAAGAAACGAAGGCTTTTATAAGTAGAGAGTGATGAAGAAATCTAGAAGAGAAGGCTGCAGCGGCAGGGAATTGGAAAAGAAATGGTGAAGAAGAGGAAAGAGAAAAGGGAGGAGGGTTTATTTAAAGAGGAGAAGTTGTAACCGACGCCGACGGTTACAGGTAATAAAGTGAAGATAATGGGGGACTGCATGGAGGAAATCTCGGCATGGACGAGGATGTGGGGAGATGGGACGATTTTTTTCCACTCGTGTCTGCCACACGAGCGAAATAAGGGGCATAAATGTAGGTGTAGATTATCCACAGGGCTAGGTGGCGACATCCTAAGCTATGATATACCCAAAGAAGAAGAAGTAAGAAGCATGGGATAGGTGTTGTTAGGCGCGAGGATTAAGGAAGCACATGGCTAGGACATGATCATTTAACATCTGTCGGACACGACCTGACCCTAGTCCTCTGACAAAGCTGACAGACAAGACACGCTCGGTACAACGATCAGAGTTAGTCAAAGGATAAGAAGATATGCGTCATATCGGCCAACATAAAGGGTAACAGACTAGAAGGGCGACCTCGCACCAAGAGAACACTCGAACGGATCAACTCGGACGATAGACTACAAAGGAATCAAAATACGTCGGCCAAAACCATAAAAGAAGGGGCGACACAAGAATGCTCGACGACAGGACTTAAAGTTAGATAGGTTGTGATCAACACCCTAGTTTGGATGTATGTAACCACTCCTATAAATAGAGGAACTTGTATCCAAAAGAAGTTAAGTTGTATTTTGAGAGAGAGAGAGGCTTGTAATCACGTAAAAGAAGTAAGAGGAGAGCGAGATCATCTTTCAAGTGAGTTCATTTGGAAGAGCAACACCATTGTAACATCTTGAAGTAATAAGATACACCCTTTCACCCCCATGGAAGTAGGTAATCATACTGAACCACGTATATCCTTGTGTTTAATGTTTGGTTCTTATGATCACTTGCATGTGTAGAAGTTCTCTATCCTTTGGATGTAGTTTGCAATAAAATGCATCTACAATACCTTAATACTTTTGGTAGAAGACTCACATGTTTCCTCTGGAGAACGCATTCTAGCATTCCCAACATTAACCAACTTTCTTGTTGGATAAAATTATTGTACCTCAACATTATATTCAAGCAATCATTGGTAGGTCACAAAATATTGGTAATTAAAACCAAATGCTTTGTGTATTCGCAAATCGATTTAAACACATAATTTTCTTGTTGCATCACAATTATTAACCAAATATGTGATTTATGAAAATTGATGTTACACAAAACATGTATGATCCAAGTGATTTTGAACATAAACGAAGTTGATATGCAACTTATCAAAATCATATTATTCCTTGACAAAGTAATACAAATTTACCTCTACAAAAGATTATTGCTCATGTCATGGGAATCGATTGCTAGCTACATGCTTAAGTTATCATGAGAATTAAATTTCAACTAAATATCCTCTAATTAATCACTAATACAGGTTCCCATGATATGCTCAAAGTGATAGCACATCACTAATAAAATGTTGCTAGACATAATCAAGAGATTACACACATTTCACATTTTCTGGACAGACATGCACAACAATTTTCCAAATACCTTATCTCTCAAACCGCATATCCAAATTAGATAAATCAAAAAGGGGTCTAAAAATAAGATCAAGAAATAAATATATTATTTAGATCAACATTTCCAAAAACTCATAGTTATGCTAGAAAAAATTAATTTTTCAGCATAGTTTTTTCTGCCCGTCAGAAATTTCAGAAACATTTTACAGTTTTGTAAAATATGTAAAAAATACTTTTACAACTCCAAAAATCATAAAACTTGGTGGGGTGAACAATAAATATGTCTACTAGTTGTTGTAAAAAAATCAACTAAACTCTTCTTGAGCTTAGACATAAACCCGAAACTTTACAACTCAATATAACTGTAACTTTTATTCTTTCACTGTTTTTGTAAAATATTAAAAATACTTTTACAATTCCAAAAATTACGAAATTTGGTGAGGGTATCAATAAATATGTCCAATACACCGTGTTAAAAGTATTCAACAATATTCATCATGAGTTAAGATATAATCTCAAAACTCTACAGCTCAACAAAAATTTATTTATTTATTTATTTTCACTAAAAAGATGAGCATCTTTAGTTTTCCCAAGTTATTCAACACCAACTATAAACAAACCAATCAATCATTCAATTTTGGTTATTTAAACCAAATGCTCTATGGATCTTTTAACTAAACTTATTAGTTTGATTTTTCAACAATGTTTTTCTTTATTGTTGTCACAAAAATTAAACTAGCATGTATTGTCTTTAGATTGTTGGGTTAGTAACAACAATAATAAAAATAAATTGAATAAGCACAAGTGATACTTAGATTGATTTACAACAACTTGGTGGATGCATCACGTCGAGTAGCATGCGGAGCAAAAATTGATAGAGGCACGTATATGATACGATGTCCTAAAGACAATATCTCATGCTACTTCTCTAAACATAGAGATGTTGTAACTTCATTGACGAGTTGTCTCTAGGATACAACTATCGTTAGCATTCCTTCGTATGGCATACAAGAGAAAACCCTTTTTTAGCATAGTTATAGTTACAATATAGTAGCTCAGGTATTTCTGTTTTTACTCAAACTTCAAGCTTTACAACTGCATTCATTTCTCCGGATTTTATTGCGTCTGGTTTTTGCCTCAACTAACAGCTTTGGCCTTGTTTTGCTGGCTTTTTATCTGACTGCTTCCCGGTTGTGAACTAACCTCTCTGGTGTTGCAGAGTCGTTTTTGGGCGTGTACAATTCTTATAGGTCCTTTTAATCCTTGAAAGCCCACCAAAACCTTATTCACTCTTTCCCTCTTAGTCTTCCCATTTATATCCTCTTACAGCAAAGCCCTTTTAAACTATAGGTTACTTCATCATGACTATTCTAGCTTGGAATTGTCAAGGCATAAATCTCCCATATTCAATTCAACATTTAAAAGGGTTAGTCTCTCTTCACAAACCTAGAATATTGTTTCTCTCTGAAACATTAGCTAATGACCATCACATGAGAGGATTATCACAAACCCTTCAGTTTAATATTTACTTCATTGTCCTTAAAATTGGAAGGCGAGGTGGACTATGTCTTATGTGTGAGGATAACCTAAATATTCAAATTCTATTCCACTCTCAAAATTACATTCATACAAAAGTTACACCACCACCCCCAGAACAACCGTGGATCTGCACGGGTATCTATGGACCACCACATCTGGATACAAGGAAAAATATATGGTAGGAGCTCCTAACAATCTTTAGCAACATCAATCCTTCCATTCCTTGTATGTTGCTAGGAGACTTTAACGACGTCCTAGATCAATCGGAAAAAAAAAGGAGGAAGACAAGTAACATATGCTCAATCTCAACCTCTACTCACTCTCATGGATCAAATGGGTTTTATAGATCTGGGATTCTGAGGAGACCCCTACACCTGGACAAATAACCAAATGGGGCAAGATAATATTCTAGAAATATTAGATAGAGCTTTAGCAACCCAACTTTGGCGAACGGTGAATCCAAATGCAGCAGTCACTCATCTTCCAAGAATAGCATCTGATCACGCGCCAATACTGCTACAAAAGAAAGCAATGGATTGGCAAGGAACAAAAAATTACAAATTTGAACACCTATGGATCTCTCATCCCCAACTCAAGAAAATAGTCGAATTGGCATGGGAGCAACAACAAGATAGTGAACCAACCCTCGACCTCTAACTAAAAATCATAACAACCGGACAAACCATCATAGAATGGAACAAAGAAACCTTTGGCCACCTACCAACTATGATCAAGAAATCAACAGCCAAGATAAAACACGCACAACATCAATGTGCAACCCAATTAGGCACCAACCTGGAATTCTGGCCACAACAAGAAAAGCAACTAAGAACGAACCATGTAGAACTCTTACAATTTCATGTGAAATACTTGCAACAAAGATCTAGAATTCAATAGTTATAATCGGGAGATCTCAACACAACCTTTTTCCATACTAAAGATACCATCCACTGAGCTTGTAACAATATATAACAATTGCAAGATTCACAAAACAACTAGATTAACAAGAAGGAAGACGTTGTTCAACTCATTATAGATCACTACACTCAAAAATATACGGCCCCACCTACAATGATTAATGAAGAGCTTTTTACGAATATCAAACCAAGATTAACTCCAAGACAATCAGACCTACTCACAAAGGAAGTAACTACGACGAAAATTAAACAAGCCCTATTCTCCATAAATTCAGAAATCCCTCCAGGTCCAGACGGCTACACAAGTAAGTTTTTTAAAGTTTTTTGGGAAACAACTCACCAACAATTGATAGCAATGGTTCAAAAAAAAATTAATAACCTGAATATCCATCCTCTCATGAATCACACAAACATAACACTAATACCTAAAATCGACCATCCATCAAAACCATCTCAGTTCAGACCCATAGGTCTCTGTAACGTCACTTATAAAATCATTTCAAAAATTCTAGTCAACCGAATTAGACCCCTTCTCCCATTTTTAATAAGCCCTTACCAAAGTGATTTTGTTCCACAAAGATCAATACACGATAACATAGCAATTTTTGTAGAACTCTTCCACCATATCAAAACCTCTAACCGCACCAAAGATCCAAAAATAGCTCTCAAACTAGATATCCAGAAAGCCTATGATAGCTTAGACTGGGGATTCATCAAAACCTCCTCTACAAAACTTGGATTTCCATCAGCCTTTATAGATTACATTATGTTATGTGTCACAACAGTTACATATTCAATCAAAATTAATGGTACACCCCATGGCTACATCACCCCAACTAGAGGTATCAGACAAGGAGACCCACTATCTTCTTATATTTTCATTATATATGCTGAAATCCTATCTACAAATCTAGGAAACCTACAAAACCAAAAGTTAGTTCGGGGACTTAACATATCGAAAAAATCACCACCCATTATTCATTTAATGTACGCGGATGATCTTCTAATCACATATAAATCTTCCGATCAGAGTAACCATCACCTTAAAACCATACTACACTCTTATAGCACATCTGCGGGACATATAATTAATACTTCCAAATCAGTAATCATCCATCACCCAAAACTAGACCCGATCAAGGTAAACGAACTTCAACAATTCTTTAATATGTCGGCTACCTCAAAACCTCCTATCTATTTAGGATTCCAATTCAAACAAGGAAGAGCATCCAATCAAACCTTCGCTCCCCTCCTACAAAGACTAGCCCGAAAATCTAAAGGATGGATGAAAAAATGCTTAACTCCAGCCGGAAGACTCACTCTTATCAAAACCTCCCTAATTCCGACCACAAACCACATTACGCAAACACAAAATCTACCCAGAAATATTCATAAACAAATAGATCGTATCACCAGGAATTTTTTCTGGGGACATCACTCAACCATTAAAAAACTTCACCCTATAGGATGGGATAAAGTAACAAAACCAATATCCGAAGGAGGATTAGGAATAAGGAAGAGCAGTGATCATAATAAGGCACTTATCATGAAAAGAATCTGGAATTTACATGAACAACCTAACTCTATTTGCAGAAGCCTCTTCAGTGCGAAATACCTCAATCAACAACCAATTCTTCAGGGAATTAACTCCATACCCTCCTCATCCAGTCCTCAGTGGAGATAATTGACAGCAATTGTCCCTACCATACATCACTTGATATTCCATCGTATTGGAAATGGATTATCAACTCCCATAGAAGCCAATTGGATTCCACAGTCAACAAACCTAAACCCATCACAATGCTACCCAATCCGAATGGTAGCAGATATCATCGACCCAATCTCCCACTCCTGGAATCATGAAAAAATAAACTCCCTTCCCAATTCCATAACCCAAAAAATCATGAACATTCACCTTCCCCAAAATATCCCTCAGGACAAAATTATCTGCCCACACTCTAAATCTGGAAACTACACTACCTCGTCGGGATACAAATGTCTAACCCAAAATCAACCAACTCGCAATCCTCTACCCCCCACCAAATTCTTATGGACTTTACCATGTCCACCAAAAATTCTGCTTTTCTTGTGGAAAGCCATCAATAAAGGATTACCAACATTCTCACTCTTACATCACATCCATTTGACCAGCTCAGACATTTTTCCCAGATGCAACACTGATCTAGAACTAGCAAGTTACCTACTAATTCATTGTCCAACGGCAACTACCACCTGGAACACATTACTCACTCAACTATCCATTACATCAAACCCCCACCCCACATTCACCATTACGACTCATACAACCATTTCACAAATCCTGCAACAACCGGCGTCAACTTCTGTAATCTCCTCCTTTTGTTTCTATTCTGGACCTTATGGATAGCTAGGAATAACCTAATATACCAACAAAAGAAAACAACTTCGGAAGAAATCCTAGCATGGGCACAAAAACTGCAACAAGAATTCTATTGAGCATTACACTCTTCACCACCAATCGTGTCAGGAGATGCACCATTATTTAACCACCCAACAAGAGACAAAATTATATCAACAATATCGGTAGGATGGTCCATCCCGCATATCAATTGGATTAAAATTAACACTGATGGAGCTGCTAGAGGTTACCCAGGATTTGCGGGAGAAGGATTCATATGCATAGATTCTGATGCACAAACTTTAATGGCTCTAGCTCAACCAATAGGAATCACAACTTCCTTAACTGCAGAAACCTGGGCTCTGCTATTTGCATCAAGAACAACAGTGGAAAGACAATGGCCAAGAGTTCTCTTTGAAACCGATTCAGAAAACCTTCTGAGATTCATCACCTCCTCTCCCCCACCACCTTGGCACATATCGGGAATGATAGAGGAAATAAAAATCAGATTTTGATAAATCCCACAGGCTGTTATTCAAGACAACTACAGGGAAGGAAATCAAGCGGTATACGGGCTAGCCAATCATGCAGCAGATGGAAGCCAAATGGGGAAATTATCAACTAAAATATGGGACCAGGCAATCCCATCTTTTATTAGTCAAATTCTATTTTATGATTCCATGGGTACCACATACCCAAGACAAATTGTAATCTAACTTCTTTTAATAATATCATGCTTCAAAAAAAAAAAAAAATCATAACTACATATAAACTATATGATATGATTAAACATCTTTTGTTTTAATTATTATGTACAAATGTGGAGTAATAATCACTTTTATTATTACAGTTTTATTGCATTTTATTGAACATAAAAAAATGTTGTACATATAAAAATATTTTATTTTTTTAATCTAGTTAAGTTAGTATTCAATATATATCATTTTTATAATTCTTTTATAAATCTTCATGAATCTGCATATATCTACAATACATTAGACAACTTAGCATAACTCCGTAAGATTTTTCTTAATTACGTAGTTCTCTCAGAAAGTTATTAATTTCCGTGACTCTTTCTAAATCTCTACAAGTCTATAAAAGTATTTATTGAGTAAACCCCTGATAGTGTTATTTACGTCTTCTTTTAGTATTTATGATTGATGGTGGGTTTTGTTGATTTTTGATGTTATGGGTGTTGTTGTTTTTCACCTTGTAGAAGCAAAGAAAAATTAGAAGAGTGGAAAAAAAAAGGAATGGGTTGTTATATAAATAAAGAAGGAGGGAGATAATCAGATATTTATTAGAAGATATTTGTAAGGGTAATTGGAATTGTGTTGCTGATATAATTGATGAAGTGCGATCAATGTTTTTTAAATTGAGAACGTGTATTTTGTTATTTTACGGAAGAAAATGACTAATAAAGTAGTCATGAATGATTCAGTCCAATGTCTGCTCACAGTGTTTGAAGTATACAATGATTGAATATCTCAATTTCATGGGTGTGTTCAACATTAAAACTCAATTTGAGTAGCTCAATACAGTGATTGAAAGAAATTGATTTTCGGAATAAGAGATGAAAAAAGGGAATTAGAATGGGAAGAAGAGGGGTGAAAATATAAAGTGTGTGTGGTATATGGGTTTACCCGAACTGAAAATCATTCTCTACCCAACAAAATTCGAAGAATATTGGTTTTCAGGAAACAAAGATTTTTTAGAGTCACAGTTATCTATTTGATGTAATGGTATTATCTAAAAAATTTGAACTTAAAAGATGTTCATTTGGCGGTGATTCACGTTTCTTTTTTTGTTACCAAGAAGTTGGGTGAACAAGAATATACTCACAAATGATCTCAGAACATTAGTTGTCATGTTTTGTACCTGAGGTAGAATCAAAAGAGTTAGAGTTCTTGATCACACTGGTGTTTTTCTATTCAGTTTCCTTAAAGTGATCAACATTTTTAGTTTCTTTACAAGTAGAAGATGCCATCATCTCTGCAGTTTTCCTTTTAAGGGTTCAGGGTTAAGATTGAGTCTTGATAATTCCTTTTAAGGGTTCATAGTTCTTGATCACACTAGAAGATGTTTTGTACTTTTATTAAGATTGAGTCTGACTGTCTAGTTGATTCTCTTAAAAGTATATTCGAGTTAGTCCATACAGATTGCTAATCAAAATATTGGGTGAGGTTGTTAGACCCGCGCTTTTTCATCTTTGTATATTCTGCAGTATTGGTCTTCCCTGATACACATCTTTGTGTATATACAGTCCGTAAGTTCTCTTATATTAGCATTTCCGATTAAATTAATCATGGGTTCTCTTATGGTTAATTTAATTGAGTATTTTGGATACAAAATCATGTTTCATGTGCTTTGTTAATGTCTAAAGAAATCCTTCTTTTCTTGATAAAATAAGGTCGTTCTTATTGTTCTTTCGGGAATGACATTTTATGGGGGAGAGTTCTTAATTGAACTTGTTCTTAACTTCCAAATCTTTGTGAGGAGTGCGGTTTTGGAATATTGTAGAGGTTATCTTGTATCTTTATAAACTCCTTGATGAATGCATTTAGTTTCGGCTATATGATGGCATCTAAACAAGTTGATATGATGTTCTCTTTTGGTCATGAAATATCTCTATGGAAATTTCATTAGGATCCCACTAGTTTTTGTACCTTTGCCAATTTTATTTAAAAAAAAAAAGAGGAGAATTAATGTGTAGTTCACACTACAAATACATATGATTTACGAATCATTATGTAAGGGGGAGTGGTTTTCATGTGAGATGAAGTATTGACTAAGGGGGAGTGATACATATCACCATAGTATTGTTATCAAAGTTGTGATACAATTGAACTTTGATGTTGTGTAATAATAATATGACAATGTATAGCAATGATTAAGAGCAAGTGTTTTCTCATTGTTATAGCTACAGATCTTCAACAACATTGATGTTGAGTTGAACACGTTCAGAATCACTAAAATACTTGGAAATAACGAAGATTTCGAGTAATGTTGAAGAACCAAGGAAATCAAGCATTTGGATTGAGAGCTACAAAGTTTATCTATTTTGTATTCCATATGTATTGATAGTTTTGTCACTAAAATTGACAAAGGGGGAGATTGTTTGCTCAATGCTCGATCGAACTCGCAAGTGTTTCTATCTCAAGCTTGTTTGTCAAGTTTAGTTGCCAAAACTATAAGTCTTGATTTCTAGTCTACTTATAGATAAGTCTCGGATTAGGATAGAAAGTGTAATTGAGCATTAGACTTCACGGCGTTCATCGATTGAAGACGAAGAAATACTAAGTGGAGCTTGTGGAATTTCATCAACAAAAGGTATGTGGAGACTTGAGCTCATCTATCACTCAAAAGTTTATCTACTCTATCTCCTATTTGAGACAAAAGTCGTATAGCCATATAGACTTCATTTATACACATTTGATATTTAGAGCTGAGTTTAACTCGCTTAAATATTTCTCGAAATATTTGTTGGTAAGCTTTCGCTTTAACCAAGTTCATCTTATATTCTTGACAAAAGTTAAAAGATGATCATGTGAAAATTGCCTGGTAACATCTTACATGACTTGTGTGAGATAGTCATTTGATGTAGACTTTGAATGTTTCAAATTTTCATTCGATCACTTGAAAATTGATTTGAAGCTAATAGTTTGTGTAAGACAGCTATTCTCATCATCCAAGAATATTTCAATGATTGAAATGATAGTTTAGAATAATTGGATTTAAGCATAGTATGTGTTCTTTCATATATGTAATCCATGTCCTGGAACAATGGTATGCATACCCATATGCGTACTTGTTGGTTTCGAGAAAGTCCGGGAGCCTGGTATGCAAACCAGTACGCGTACTGGCGTAAGGTTCGGGAATTTCTCCTCAGTTTGGATGATATGCGTACCAGTTCGCGTACTGGCGAAACCCAAACTTGGTCCGGCTACTTAGGTACGCATACCTAAGTGGATGATGTTCTAAAATCGGTTTGTTCATGAACTAATACATTTATATAATAATTAATGCAATCTTTTGCAAACCGTGGATATAATGTTCATGACTTGATTCATGTGAATCAAAATCGATTTTCCTTCAATTGTATCTTGTATACTTCTATGAAAATATAAAAAAATGAACAACTATAGAACTAGTTTCATTTAAGTCATTTGAACTAGTTATGGTTAAGATGAATGAGGTTGATATGAAAGTGTTCATATGGCTAACTTCGGTTGACTATGGTTGAGCCAACAAGGTGTACACGTTTAGGTACGGTTACTCATATCTAAATGAAGGTACATTTCATTTGTGTGTAACAAGCTAAGTTCGATCTAACGGTTAAAATATATTAGCTTGAGTCTAATCAGGTTTTCATCTAACGGTGAATATTGAATGCTTTGTTACCAAGGTAGCATTAATTGCAAACCCTGATTTGAAGACTATATAAAGGAGAACTCTAGCAACTGGGAAACCTAATCCCCACATCTCCTCTGTGATACTAGTTGCGACTAGAGTCGATTCTCTTTTAACCTTATGTTTTTAACAAAACCCTGTAGGTTAACGACTTGAGGACTTCATTGGGATTGTGAAGCTAGACCCAACTATTTTCTATGTAGTTGCGTGATCTGATCTTGTTGTTTCTATCATGATTGAGTATTATCTTCTCTAAGATTGGCTCGAGATTTATTCTCCGATAGGCAAGATAAAAAGTAATCACAAACATCTTCGTCTCATCTTTTGTGATTCCACAATATCTTGTTTCGCTACCAAACTATTAAGATTATTGTGAGGTGATTGATATTTCTAGGATATTCTTCGGGAATATAAGTCTGGTATATCAATTGGTTCCTGTTCACCTTGATTTATCAAAAGATTGAACAAAACTCATAGGTTTATCTGTGGGAGACATATTTATCTATACAATAGACATTTTTGTGTGAGACAAATTTGTTTATCAAGTCTTCGACTTTGGGTCGTAGCAACTCTTAGTTATGGGTGAGATCAGCTAAGGGGATCAAGTGCTTAGAGTCCTGTTGGGATTCAGAGATGTAAGGAGCAGAACTGTAACTTGATCAGTATGAGATTGGCTAGAGCTCAAGTACATTCATGCCCGAAGTTAACTTGGAGTAGGCTAGTGTCTGTAGCGGCTTAATACAGTGTAGTGTTCAAATCTGGACTAGGTCCCGGGGTTTTTCTGCATTTTCGGTTTCCTCGTTAACAAAATTTCTTGTGTCTGTGTTATTTCTTTTCCGCATTATATTTTGTTATAGAATTGAAATATCACAGGTTGTGCGTAGTTCAATAAATTAGATAATCCAACCTTTGGTTGTTGATATAAATTGATTGACACTTGAACATTGGTCTTTGGTACTGTTCAAGTTGTTTCACATAATAATCAGGCTCACGGATTTCTATCTTTTTTATTTGTTGATTACATTGTGAAACAGAGATACAACTCTTGGATATATTTCCATTGATTGAGTCTGACTGTCTAGTTGATTCTCTTGGAATTATATTGGAGTTTGTCCATACGGATTGCTAAGCGAAATATGGGTGTGGTTGTTGTACCCCCGCTTTTTCAATACATATAAGAAAAATTAAAAGATATTGTTACGATTGATGAGAACCCGGTCTGAAACCCTAGCTTTTACTCCAGTGTGTTGTTTCTCCTCCCAATCTTGCAAATTAATGTTAAAGATGTCTTTTAATTGTTATGGAAGTACTATAATATAGAATTCATGAGATTTAGGTCATAAAATTCATCTGGGACCAAGTTTCCTTGATTTGGAAGTCAAAATACGTCACAAGAACCAAATAGGTTTGTTTAAGTCAGCATAAGCGACTTCCAATAAGCAATGCCGACTATAGGGCTCAAAATGACTTATCTATCTCCCCCAAAACTTTCTCCTACCGGCATTGTTGATTCTCCATAAACAATACCGACTGCATGGGTCTAAAGTACACCTTTTGGCCCGAAATATTGTTACAATCGGCATACTGTAATGTTGTAGATTGTAGTTTTCCATCTCGACTGTTTTGGCCGTATCTTCTTCATCCGAACTCTGAATAACTTCCTTCTTTCGCCGTTCACTTCGTATTTCCGTTCTCTTCAGAATGGTTTTAAGAAATCCTGGATTTGTGTGAGTGGAACTTGGTGATTGGCTTTTCTTATGGTGAGCATTCTTTACTCCATTTCATGCACTTCTTCCACTTCTCTTTGACTTGGACACTTAGATACTTGGAGTACCCCACTTCCTAGCTTTTTTGTATCCATTTCCACTCTTTTTGATATGATCCACCTAATAGAAATAAATAAAGGAAAAATAGAGTAACAATAAGATAATATGCAAGATTTATAGCTAAAACAAGTATGGAATGGACACTAAAATCATGTAAATTATACACTTACCAAAGATTGATTCAGACCGAATAATCATTTGACTTGGACGAAATGGCACAAGGCAAAAGCCATTGCATAAGCCAGAAGTTCTATAGCGTCATGATGGCCCATTACAAGGAAATGTTGCACCAGAATGGTCCAACACAATAACTTTAGGTTGAGCAAAAGTCTCACCAAGTTATATTTTCACTTCAGCCCTTGTTCATACAATATTAATTTATCTTTATCATTTCAGTTTCTAGCAGACTGCAATTATAACTCTCAGCACTACAACAACACATCATAATTCATAATTTACAAATACAAACTTAGCTTACCTGCAATTGAAGTAATTGCAAGCCTTCACTGAGTCACAAAATATAATCCCACAATCATCCATTATCAACATTCGCTTCAGCAATATCTTTTTCATGATCCGTAACTCAGAACTCTCATCATTCACTCTAATAAATCTCATCTCAATTGCTTTCCACAACCCAAGAAGATTTTTAAAAGATTTCTTCTTGATATTACCGCATATTGGTCGATTGAAGGGATACCTTCTATTTGTCGAAAACCCCATCAAACTTGTATCGAATTTTTGGGTCCCAAAACTAAAGAATGTCAACGTGGTACCACATAAAACATCAGAAAAGCTCTAAAATTTCCAGTAAAGACGGTAAATCGTTCCACTAATAACATCGATGGCTTTATACTTTGCCAAGAATATAACTCCGATATAGATAGTCTTACCAATACACTCGAAGTGTTTGGATATCAAAAGCAAAAGTCGGAAGTAGAAATATTTTGTTTCAAATAAAATTAACTTTTTGTTTCCAAAAATCATTTTGAAATTTTATACCCAAACTAACTTCTTACTTTTTGGCTTCTAGAAGTCGAAACGTTAGTCCAAACAAGCTACGTACAATCTAGTAGAACCATCTCCATACCTTTAAACCATCCTGTCAAACCGAATAATTAAAAGTATTCTTATCATTTCTGGTTTAATCAAACGCGTAAAAGTTTAACAAAGCTTTTGGGGAAATGGAGCCAATTGTAGAGTTATTAACTCAGCAAATTGTGGGATAGAAAAACCATCGGATTTGTACCGATTGTACTGCTCGAGAACCTAAACACGATCATCTTATTTGGTCACAGACCAATGAATTAGATACCAATTTCCCCTTCAGCATCCAGCACCCACACCACAAAAGTTCGGAACTTCTTGTCAGAAAATCATTATGCATGCTCCAGCACCCCACAGGGCCACACCACAAATAACCTGCCTTCTCAACCAAAGATCTACTCATCTCAAGTCGGCTCTACACTTCCCATCTGACTGCTCATCAGCTCTTTGAACAATTCTCTCTATGTATGCACCAAATGGCTAGCCTTGATCACCGAACTTTTAATCAAATGGCTAGACACATACCAACTTCCCGTGTAAATTCATTATGGTGCACATTTGGCTGGCAGGAGAGTAGGCTCTTCTGCAAACAGATGGCCACAACATTCACCCGAACACATTAAGAAAAGCATTTCAATTAAACCAGTCCTCTTTCTGATGAAGGTAGTGGCTCAACAACATCATACACAAGTCGCTGAGCCGCCGTATAATAGAAATTAAAATCTCAGCAATTACTCATGCCCTAAACTCCAAACCTAAGGTTGCTCACTGTTCAGTAGACAAAGATTCACAATTCTATAGTGAACGCAACGCTTGAGAACACAACACGCAGCAGAAGCAGAACATTAAAAACAGACTAATAAGGAAAAGTGTGATAAAACTGGGCTATTGTGATGCGAACTCCAACGCATCTAAACTAATGCAGACGCTTTTCTTCTTATCTCAGTATGTGTAATCTAGATACACTAAGTCAATGGACTACTAATCTAGTACAGATGTCGTGCTTCAATGAAATAGTCTAAGTAGTGTAACTAACTTTTAGCAAGTTAAACAAATGCTTCGACTTTGTAACCAGACAAGTAAAACAAAGGGTTTAAAGCAGAACAGAGGAAACTCTAGTCTTTATATTTCCACAAACAATACTATCTACAAAAGTGTACCACTAACAGAGCCACTAGCTACCCTTATAAGCTTGCTAAAGTTGGCTATTCAGACGACGACTTTGTAGTAGACAAAGTATCAACTAATTACTGTGACACAAATTATATAAAAGCATCCGACCTGTCTCTTCAGCTTTCTCAATACAACATTCAGGTTCATTAAAGATTGACATAAATGTACTTCGTCAAACTCACTGAACTAACATTTCTTACTTCGGCAGGGTGCAGATATCTATTCTAATCAACAGCATAAGGTACTTCGATGAAACTAATATTTCGAACAAAACAAGCAAAATAACCAACGGCGATAAAAGGTAATCTGATCGGAGTAATTTGAGATAAATGAGCAAGTTTATAATGAAGACGGCCCCATAAATGTATCAAAAGAGACGAACAAGGGCGCCATCAACTCAAATTAAGCAACCACAAGTATCCACAACTACTTTAATTCAAATCAGACCATTTCTCAGCAAACCGAATTCAGAAAAATTGATGTTAAGTAAACAAAATAATCATACAAAGTAAGCACAGTAAGCCAACCTTTGTTGCAATCAAAAAGTAACAGAATTGCCATGATAAAAATCATATCTTTCATGTTTCAAAGACAGTATATTTTTAGCTGAAAATTCAGAATGAATAATCACATATATATGGGAATTGGGAAGTCAACAAAATTTCAAGCTTTGATGCAACTCCAAGTTTCATACACTTCTTTCAATGATTTGGTGAGTTACACAAACGAAAGTGCGGCGTATATCGGAATAGATGAAAACTAGTATTCTGTAAGTTGTTCAATAAACATGAGTGTTGTGTATATCTCCAAAAGGATAACTAATTAACAAAAGATTATATTTATCCACTCGACAATCAAAGCCGTGCAAGGAACTATCCAACAGAAACACAAATTCAAAAGTGGTTCCTTTTTCTTTCAGACAAATGTTTAAACTCAAAAATGTCTGAAGCATTGTTTTCTTTTATGTATTTATTATACACCAACATAACATATAAAGGTGAAAGTGTAAAAAATATATTGCTTATAAGTAGAACTGATATTCCAAAATAGCATCTCAGTAACTAGGAGTAGAAAAAGAGACGGAGAAAAGGAAAAATGACTATTAAGTTAAGATGAAGCATATAACACTCCATTTAATTCAGCAGATACCTGAGAACCTTGCATAAGCAAGCTTTACAATTCCTCTCCCTTAACTACTAATAACTTACCCGTCGAATTTTTACCATCAAACCAAAAGCCATTTATCGTCCAAGAGGAAAGAAATTCACCGGTTCATGATGCCCCCCAATCTGCAAAATTGACAATTACCGGGTTATTATTTCTTTGAGATATCATAAAATTCTAGACAGAAGAAACAATTCATAAATTATCCAGTGAAAAACAGAATACATAACAAGTCTTGTGAAGACAGTGAATTCATTTACTTAATACCTTAAACAGAATATATGTCTCAGTGCAAGACCTTTTTTAAGGGATTAAGTAAATGAGAGTCATCAAGAAATGGCAGTGGCCTTGACTTGGAGTTAATATTCATATAACTATCTCCAGATATTCAAACCGTAAACTGACAAAAACTCAGCTTCACAACAAAATCCTACACTAAGATTTTCAGTATATATAATATCTGATAAGGCTCAATATACTCCAATCAACGCACTAAATGAAATCCACTAAGACCATCTCCATCAAGCATTGTGTCTTGTAAACCATGTAACAATCTTTTGTATCCCGTTGAGCCGAAAAATATAATTGAAGTATCCATATCGTTTCTGGTTGGGACAAAAGCATACTAATTTTACAAAGCTTTGTTTGCTTCAGTGGCTTGTCACTGCACCCCATTTATATAGGAATTAGAATATCTCAGCAGTTAGTACTCATGCCCTAAACTCCAAACCAAAAATTACTCGCTGTTGGGTAGACAAAGTTCCAGGTTTCTATGGCGAAAGCAACTTTCAAGAGCAGCAGAAGATGGGTAATTTTTAGTACCATAGAACATTAAACATAGACTAAGAAGAGAAAGTATGTAACAAAATCGGGCTATCATGATGCTAACTCCAACACATCTTAGTGTTGAAAACTAATTCAAACATTTTTCTTCTTACCTCGGTAATGTGTAACCAAGATAGGTCAAGTCAATGAACTAATAATCTAGTACAGATGCCATGCTTGATGACATAATATAACAAGTGCAACCAACTTTTAGCAGGCTTAAGCATTTCAACTCTGGCAGCAGTTTTATCATTTTTAAGAATGTTATAAACAAGCGAAATGAAGGATTTAAAGCATAAAGGTCGGGTTGGTACAGAAATAAAGTCACAAATAACACTGTCTATAAACCTGACGACTAACAGAACCACCAGCTACTAGCCTTATAAGCTTGCTACAGTCAGCTATTCCCACGAAGTCCTTGTAATAGACAAAGTATCAACTAATTATTGTAAAACCTATAACTGCAGTAAGAAAACATATGTGAATTTCTTTCTAACACCAATTATATAAAAACATCCGACTTGTCTCTTCATCTTTCGTTATCCAGCATTCAGGTTCACTAGAGATTAACGACATAAATGTACTTCGACAAAAGATTTCTTACTTCGGCAGGGTGCAAATATCTATTCACTAAGATTACTTACTTCGGCATAAATGTACTTTGACACTAAGATTTCTTACTTCGGCAGGGTGCAAATATCTGTTCACTAGAAATCAACAGCATAAGGTACTTTGACGAGATCGGTATAACTATTTCAAGAAAACAAGCAACATAACCAACAGCGATAAAAGGTGATCTGATCAAAGTAATTTGAGGAGACAAATGAGCAGGCCACATAAATGCATCAAAGGAGATGAACAAGGCACCATCAACTTAACTTAAGCAACCACCATACAAATGTATCCACAATTTATTCAAAACCGGACCATTTCCCAATAAACCAAATTCAGAAATTGATGTAAAGTGGTAATATTTAATAATCATGCAAAGTAAGAACAGTAGACCAACCTCTGTTGCAATCAAAAAGTAACAGAATTGCCATAAAAAAAAATCATAGATTTCATGTTACAAAGACAGGATATTTAACTACAATTAAGAGTGAATAATCAGATACATGGAATTGGGAAGTCAACAAAATTTCAACCTTTGATGCAATTCCAAGTACAAGGTTGTCAAAATTTTCATGATCCAATGATATGTGATGGAAAACCCTAACTTTGAAATTCATTTATACTCGAACAAGGGAATCGGAGCACTGGGTGCATCAAAACTCTCCAAGATCTCTGTCTTACTTCTGACTGCTCAGTAGACAAAGTTCCAGTTGCTATGGTGTAAGCAACAATTTTATCACACATATTTCACGATGTGAACTCCAACACGTCTTATTGCTGGAAACTAATTCAGATGTTTATCTTCTTAACTCAGTAATGTGTAAGTGTAACTTAGATGGTTAACTCCGTGAACTAGTACAGATGTTGTGCTTTGATAAAATAGTCCAAGTAGTGTAACAAACTTTTAGCAAGTTAAAAAGATGCTTCAACTTTGTAAGCAGTTTCATCGGTGTTGGAATGCCATAAACAAGTAAAACGAAGGGTTTAGGGCAGAAAAGAAGACATGGTCTCTTCCAGAATTGATACAGAAACGAAGGTACAGATAACACTATCTATGAAACTGTACCACCAACAAACCATAGCTACAAGTCTTATAAGCTTGCTGAAGTTAGCTATTCCAAGGACGATCTTGTAGTGCTGCAAAATCTATTACTGTAATAAGAAAAAAATGCGTGAAATCCTTTATAAAACCAATTATATAAAAGCATCCTGCCCATCTCTTCATCTTTTGCAACAAAGCATTCAGGTTCATTAAAAATTAACGACGTAAATGTACTTCGACAGACTCATTGGAACCAAGACTTCGTACTTCAGCAGGGTGCAAATTTCCAGAAATCAACAGTACAGGTATCTACTAAAATTAAGCAACCGCAGTACAAGTATCCACAACAATAGTGATTCAAATTCAGACCATTTCTCAATAAACCAAATTCAGAAGATGATGTAACTACTTAAGTTAGAAAACTAGACAGGGCTACAAATTAAGACTGCATATATGAGAATTGGGTAGTCAGACAAAACTTCAAGCTTTGATGCAACTCCAAGTACAAGGTTTGTCACAATTTTCATTATTCACTGATATGTAATTTCAAAACTCATACTTTGAAATTCAAAACAAACTCTTACCTTGAACCACCACAATTCACTCTTCATTTATAATCAAACGAAGGAATCGGAATACTGGGTGTATCAAAACTCTCCAAAATCTCTGTCTTACTCCCCCCGCTCTTCTCATCCTTCTTCTTATCACCACCAAACAATCCACCAAGCCACGACGAAGACGAACCCGAACTAGAATCCTCAACGGACATAGCAGAACCCATCTGAGGCTGCTGCTGACCAGGCAATTGCCCCATAGGAAACCCAGGAGGCACTCCCTGTGGCATCCCCTCTTCCATTGGCATATTAGCAGGAGGGCTCAAAACCCTATTTAACATAATCCCAGCTCCTTCAATCATAGCAAGAAGCACACCACCAAACAAAGCAGATCGTGAAGCAGGACCAAGACCTTGTCTCATCTGTAAAAACCCACCAGTAGCTGCACCAGCAAAAATCGAATTCCATGGATCTTCTTTTTGACGAACATAAACCATTGTACAATCAAATGCAGAGAATAAACCACCCCATACTGCAAAACTACCACCAACTCTTGGTGCATTCATACGAACAGCTTGTGTGCCTCCAACTAGTCTTTCTCCTTTAGGTGAGTTGTAAATTCCTTTTAAGAAATGAAAAGCTGAACCACCAACAGCTCCCATACCAAAAGCACCACCGATATCATCTAAGATTCGATCTGGGCATGGTTCTCGTGATGTTTCTGGAGTACCCATTAATTTTTGCAGAAAAAGGAAGAATTTTTGTTGGGGTCTAGGGTTTTTCGAAGAGAAGAATGAGGAACCCTAGATTCTGCAGAGGACGAAGTGGTGGCTTAAGGTAGATGAAGACGACCTTATACGGTGTTCTCTAGGAAAGAAAGTGGAAACTAATTCGGTTTAAGGTTTGACACCTGGCGAGGGTTTGCTGGACAAGAAATTTTATTTCCATCCTTTGGAAACCTCAAAAGCATACTCAATTTTTTTTTTTTCGAGCCGTACTAAATAATAGTACTAAAATAAGATCAACATATAAAAAACAACATCACCTCTTATCTATTTTTAATAATGTCATAACTACCCTTATATAATTAGTGTGAATGATTATGATTTTAATTAATTAGGAATTTTAAGGATTAAGTAAAAATTAAATTATTAGTGGTAAATTAGTAGAGAAATCAAATTTATGTGAGAGAGTTGGGTTTTTTGAGAGGAAGAAGAAGAAGAAGTGAAGAAAAAAATTGGGTTTTGAGATGTTAGTGATTAGAAGTGACCAAAATGTGTGATTCAAATCAGAGGTAGGCTTTTATACGAGGTTTAATGTCCTTTTTATAAGTTGAATCTGTCAAAAAATTGAATTTTTAAAACCCAGATCCACTGACCAGATGACGGTTCGGCTGATAACTTGTCAGCCGAACCTTTTTTTTTTTTTTTTGAAAATATCCCTAGGTTCGGCTAACAACTTGTCAGCCGAACCTAGGTATATTTTCAAAAAAAAAAAAAAAAAAAGGTTCGGCTGACAAGTTATTAGCCGAACTTCACTCTGTAACTGAAGAATTTTAGGTTTTGCTGATTCGAACAAAATCTAGCAAAGTCGCATCAGCCAAACATAGTGTTTCTCTAAATCATACACTAGGTTCGGCTCAAAATTGATATTCCAAGATCAGCCGAACTGATTTTCTGAAAATTTAAAACGAAGAAGAAGGCTAGGTTCGGCTGATTCGAACAAAATCTAGCAAAGTCGCATTAGCCGAACATTGTGTTTCTCTAAATCATATACTAGGTTCGGCTCAAAATTGATATTCCAAGATCAGTCGAACTGATCTTCTGAAAACCCTAATTCTATATTTGAAATCATATTTTATCGATCAAACAAAATAAAATCAATCAAAAACAAGATGGGTTTGTTACAAATACATCTGAAAGCAATTGAGGTTTGGATTTCGCACTCCAACATCGCTCACTTCAATTCGTGTTTCCTATGCTTGATTAATTGCTTGATTGAATCGGAGTTCAAGATGTTTAAGTTTAAAGGTTATTTTGAATTTTGAGGATAAGGTCACTCTAGTAATTTAAATTGTTTAAGGATATATAGGTAATTGCACAACCTTTAGACACCCCTTATAAACTCATCCTAGATGGGATGATGAATGAGTATGCGTCAAAAAAAATCAAGTATGCCTCAAAACAGGTTTCATCCTTTGGGTGGTCGTGGTGGCTACTGCATAATTTGTTCCGCAGAGCATGGGCTAAGGCTTAGTCCTGTGGGCTGCTAATCTAGCAACTAGATTAGCAGTCCACGTCAGTTTGGACAACCTCCTAAGTCTTGTGAAAGTTCTAATCTAGCATGCTAGTCGCATAATCAAACAGCACCCAGTGCTGAATGGTTCAGCGCAACCAATCTCAGTCGTCAGATCAAAAAATAAATCTGGATGCGCTGAACCATTCCGCGAAAAGGTGATTTTTGTGATGCTGAACCATTCAACGCAACTATCTCGCTGCTAGTTCATATGCGAACAAATGCTAGGAGAGAGAACTAGTGTTAACAAATAGACAACACTTTTTTTTTGAACTGCAACACTTTTTGGCTAATCTAGTAGTTCAATCTAGCCCATAAGACTTAGCCTAAGACTAGATGGAAGACCGTTTTCCGTCTAAAAGATAATTTCAAAAACAAATTCCAAAATGTCCTATACGTGGGATTGTCTCCAAAAGACAAAAAAAAAATTGCTACATGGACAGTCCCCCATATGCCATTCTTTTTCACATAGAGGACGACATCCCGTCTAGTCTCCACTACTAACCACTCATCCATCCGAACAAGTGTATGAAAGAGTTGGAGGTGGAAATTGGGTGAAAGACCCTCATAGTGGAGGTCCAACCAATTAACTTATAAAATTAGCAGTAAACTTTGTACATTACGTTGTTTATTTTTATGAGGTGAATATTTCCCATTGCATGATAAGCTAAAAGAAGAAGAACAATCAATACTTTCATCTTTCGTATGTAAAAATATTGTTTGACTATGCTTAGTATACTATAGCACAGACTTGAATTAATAATGGTACAAACAAACATCTTATTGCTTTGATTATGTATCAAGTATTTGTTTGTTAGTATCAATAAACATATATTTAATACTAGGTCATTGTTCTACGACAATCTTATATACAAGGTTTTGACTTCAAAACGAAGGGCATATAAGCCAAGATATTTGTTGAATCGTATACAATAGTTTTTTCGGTTTTGTAATGCGTCAAGCCATCATGTTATTCTCAAAACAATGTTTAAACCAAAATATCATATAATTCTTCAAATTTTTTATACATGGTTTCAATAATGTTTTTGACCTATCACTCTCAATCTTAATCGGGGTGATTTATATATATTGACAGTGTTTATGCGTACTACTACGAAACATTAACAAATATCGTCACACAAAAATGCAACAGTGTTTCACGAACAACTATACACCTACTAAGTAAAAATGCAGCATCTTTACTCTCACAAAAATTCTCTTAGATACGCAATTTTTTCCAGACTATGGACATCATAAATAACTAGGCTCCCGATCAATTATTGAAAAATCCCGAAGTTTGCCACAAAATTTGCATGATAAGTGAAAATTATATTTTTCCCTATCCATGTTTCAATGCACTATATAGATTTGCTAGTTGAGGGATCAAAAGTAACAAAGTTAAAGAAAGTAAATAAGCATATGTAAGAATAACCTTGATAGTGCAAGTGTAGATGGTGGAATTTGGATAAGGGGCAAAAGCGTCATTTCAAGACCATAGACGAAACTCAACTCTCACGGGAGAGATTATGCCCTTGGTCCTCAAGGCACCCATAGCCACGATTTTTGGTATACGTCCCCGCAAGACACTGCTAGTCGTGATTCCTAGCGCACATCCCCGCGAGATACTACTGGTCACGTAGGTTTTGTAGAGCGTAAAACGTCCCCGACAGACTTATGAACCAGAACAACCACAATTCCAGCATGTCTTCGCGAGACACAGCTGATTGTGATGCCATGATTCCTAGTATACATCATCGACGAGATACTGCTGGTCATGTAGGCTCTGTAGATGCGTAAAAACGTCCCCGACGGATTTATGACCCAGAGCGGAGACATACATGTCTTCTATAAGCACAACTTACCCTATTTAAGATCAAGGACTGATTCATAGTACATCATCGCGAGATATACTAGTCATGTCTAATCCAGGCTCTAAGTCGACTTATCGAGGCTTCCGAATAATTCCTAGTACATCCCCTCGAAATACACTGGTTATTCTGCCTCCGGGACCTTTCGACATACTCCTAGAAAATCCTTTCGAGATACACTGGTCTTGTCGACCCCATTATATGGACACAGTTAATTCCTAGCACATCTCTTCAAGATACGTTGGTCAAAGACAAGTGATCCAAAGTCTCGTAGAGATATTAATCGGGCGCACAAAGCCCTTTTCCTCTCTTCAGGACAAGTCCCAGCTGACCACATACAGATTCAGATCCGTCAATAAAATCTCGGAGAGATTTACATCTCTTCTCAAAAAAACGAAGAGATTCACATCTCTTCGCAAAATCTGCAAAATCCCGGAGAGATAAACATCTCTTCTCAAAATCCCGGAAAGATTCGCATCTCTCCACAAGATCGCAAAGAGATTCACATCTCTTTTCACAGTACCGAAGAGATTTACATCTCTCCGCAAAATCTCAGTGAGATTCAAATCTCTCGGGAAATTTCACACAGGGTCGAATATTCCCCATAATAGACTCGCGCCTTACCTAGAGATCAAACTTATTTCTCAGCCTCTCAAACACACCCACGACTAGTAAATTGAGCCTGGACTATACATGTCTATCCAAAAACGTGGATAAGCTCTCTTGAGATCTGCATGCTCAACAAAGGGACCCATAAGCAATAATACGGTCTCCACATGACATATGCGACCGGACAGGGAGAGAGGGATCTCAACCTCAGCTCCTCTCACACTCTGCACACGATTCTGAGATATTCCATGCCTTTTCACATGACTCATCCTAGTCATTCTCACGAATGAAAGAATATCTGTCTATCTTGGCCAACTAGGCTAAAGAGAATATTTCTCTCTCTCAACACATCATCACAAAGCTGACTCAGCTTCACATAAATGTGTGTGTGTGTGGGGGGGGGGATACCAATTAGGGTTTTGGTCTGGCGGTCTACGACACGTGTGAGAAATACACGGCATATTTCTCACCGCATAAGAGAGTAAAGGTAGTGGAATAATGAGATAAACTCAACCTAGTTTATCTCTATCTATTTCTGAAGAAACGGGATAAGTGCTTCGCACGGCAAGGCAAGCAATCCCTATCTTCACCGACCTGAGATTAGAGAATTCATCTATAAATAGGTCATCTATTTCTCCAAGCTAACACAAAACTTTCTCATAAACTCTCAGAGCAATTCTTGTTCAAAACCTAGAATTCTATGATCTCTCTCTTCACCTGCTTCCCTCCCTAAGACCAACCCTAACCTTTCATGTGACTGAAACAGTCTTTGAACGGCCATTGTGAGTGGTTTAGGCGAAGACTGTTCGTGCTCAACCTCCCGTAACTCACTTTTAGAAACCCTAGAATCCCACTCTAGCCTCTCACCTATTTTAGGTAACTACAACAAGATGCTCTGCAAAGACATGTCATGCTAAGTTTTACCTATCAATGTCATTTAGTGTCTCTTTTCTCTACAATTAAAAAGAAAAACACCAAGTTACAAAAGTAAAAACCTATTTATTTTATTTTTTTGTAACTTTTTTTGTCTGTATCATGCACAGACTCTGCATAGAAGATTCATGATTAAGAAAGAAGAAGATTTGTGTATTGTGTAAAACTACAACACCCCCCCCCATTAATATATCAACAGAGTATTTATGTCTCTGCAACCATCCACTTATTTCATTACAGTAAAACCTCTCATAAGAATACTTCATATAAGAATAAAAATTAATGGTCCCGACTTGGGATAATTACATATTGAAATAAGTCATAATTTTTTTGGCCCCATCTTAAAGAAGCTACCTCCATATAAGAATAATTGACATTATAATATAAATATATAGGTCTTGCCATACACCAAAGTTTAAGACGAAGATATTTTTGTAACCATTTTCCAAGATAATTTTGTTTCAAAATGGGTTCTTTGACTTTTTATGCACAATTTAATACTCTTTCACTGATACGATTCCATTTGATAATTTTTTGTTTGGTAGTTGAGTTGTATATGGATTGTGCTATAACATATTTCATATATACATAAATGTAAAACAAAATCCTCATTTAAATAGTTTTTTGTATTTACCTAGATATATTTTTGTGTTTGTTATGCATATATATAATACGCGTATGAAAAACTTTCTTTGGGTCTATTTAAGGTATACCTCCATATAAGAAAAGCCTTCATATAAGAATATTTATTGTGGTCCTTAGGATATTCTTATAATGTATTTAGTCTTTCTTTCATTTTGTTTCATTATATAGTCTCCTATGTATTGAAGGAGTTTCAAAGGTTGAGTTTTCAAAGAAAAACACTTTCAGTACTAGTTTGATCTATTTTTCTTGTCTGGGTCATTGAGATTGTGTTCATAACAGTTGTTTTTGAAGATTTAAGAAGTCGGTTTGTAAAAAAAAAAAAATCTTTTTCTTCTGAGGTATGTATAACATCTGGGTTTTGAATCTTTTTCTTGAACACATGTTGTTGGATCGATGCAAACGGGTTGTTTTTGTATTTTTAACTTGAGATTTTGTTTGTTACAGGTGTTTCAATGAAGAGTTAGTCCACCTTTTATAAAACTTACTACAAAAGAATACCCTGGGCTCTATGAAAAACATCCCAACTACACAGATCGTCAAATTCTTCAAATATGTCCCAATTCCAAAGACATCTCAATACTCTTGAATTCCAAACATGATCTTTCAGCTCCTAAGATAGATAAAATGTACTATTACAAAAAGAACAATGAAGAAGGTGTTCTAAGAAGTGATTTATGGCTTCCTCCACTAATATCTCAAGATAAGAAGTATTCATATATTGGTGTTGGAGTTAGGTTGCAGAAAATCCCTCAAGGAGATTTCCATTGTATGGTTGACGGATCACCTAACAAGAATTTAGCAGTCGTGAACGAGGCGGTTACAGATTGTGTGTAAGTGACCATAACGTGGTGGTGTACTTAACAATGAAGGCTAAATATAAGTTGTTTAAGTTAATTAATAAAGATTTGTGATCCAAAAGTTTGTTTGATTTAAAGACTTGAACCTAGTAATTTTCCTTGATTTATTATTGCAGATTTCTGTTATTGTATTTGTTAGTTTTATCTGGAATTATGATGGTATGTGGGGTTTTAACTGGTTTAGGAATCTTTGGATTCATTAATTTTGTTCATCTTTTGATATTTTGTCGGGTAATATAGAAGTGTACTTTAATATCTATGTCATAGGAAATATCAGAACAAACCTTTTTTTTTTTTTTGATACAATAACAGAAGGAACCTAATCTTACCTTTATGGTTCCTTCCTTCTCCCCCCCCCTTTCTATTTTTTTTCTTCTTCGACTCTTTTTTCACTTACACAGCCTCTTATTATGTTAATTAACAAATGATAAACTCAATTTCATACATTGAAACATAGTATATAGAGAAAACAAAAGAAAGACAAAAGAATTTTCACTTTCATCATGGGTTTTTTAAATTGTCGTTTTTGTTTTTTTTTTCTCTTAATCTTTTTCATTGAAAACACTTAGTGTTATTTACGTTTTATTCTAGTATTTATGGTTGATGGTGGGTTTTGTTGACTTTTGATGTTCCGGGTGTTTTGTTTTCACCTAGTTTCTACAAAGAAAAATTGGAAGAGTATAAAAAAGAAAAGAAGGAATGGATTGTAATACAAATAAAGGAGGAGGGGGGAGATAATCAGATATTTAGTAGAAGATGTTTGTAAGGGTAATTGGAATTGTGTAGCTGATGTAATTGATGAAGTGAGATCAATGTTTTTTTCAATTGAGAACGTGTATTTTGTTAATTTATGGAAGAAAATGACTAATGAAGTAGTCATGAGTGATTCAGTTCAATGTCTTCTCACAGTAATTAAAGTATCCAATAGTTGAATAGTTTAATTTAAATAGCTCAATACAGTGATTCAAAGGAAATTGATTTTCATAACAAGAGAAGAAAAATGGGAAATAGGATGATAAAAAGAGGTGTAAAAATATAAAGTGTGGGTGGTATATGGGTTTACCCGACCCAAAAATTCATCTTCTCTACCCGACACAGTTCTAAGAACATTGGTTTTCAGGAAACATAGCTTTTTCTTAAAGTCTGAATCATCTGATTGATGTAATGATATTTTCTAAAAAGTTTGAACTTAAAAGATGTTCATTTGACTTTATTCGATCGAAATACATGATCAGTTTTAGGATTGTTTGCATCTGTTTCTCAAATTCCAAAAATTTAATATATATATATATATATTTGTACAAAAATCGTGACGGAAAAAATTGCACTAAGTCGTCGTATAGGGACTCCCTTCGGTCGTCCAACAAGGGTTAGAAATTATAAATCATTTTATTGAAATCAGCTCCATTTGTCCCTTGTCATTGGCATGTTGGAGCTCCTAATTTAGTTGTATATGTTTTGTAATATATATTTTTTATTGTAATTATCAAGTTAAAAGATAGTATTGTGCCTTGTGTATTTCGTGATGGAAAATGGCAAAAAAGTGCTGCTTTGAGATATCCATAAGACCGTAGCTACCAGTGATTTGGCTTCTTTTAGTTTTATATGGCAGCAAGAAGAAATGCTTTTATCAGCAGGGGCGGAGCCAGAAATCTAACTAAGGGGGAGCAAAAAACCCCAAAAAAATTTAGGAGGTGCAACTATGATAAAATAGGGGGTGCAACTATAATAAAATAGGCTTAAAACCCCAAAAAATTGAAAAAATTGGGCTAAATTAGACTTTGGAGCTAGTTTGGAAGGGTGTGCAATTGCACACCCTTGCTATACACTAGCTCCGCCCCTGTTTATCAGTTGTTAATCATTTTTATTTTATTTTTGCTGATGTCTAATAACTTAAAAATTGGTCAGAATTATTCTTTCAACGCTGATGAACTTTTACATATGTGAACAATGCGTTCGGACGCATCAATTTGTATTTCTATATATCCATAAGGACCATAAAAATGCATGAATATATGCATATCTGTTTTTGAAGAAAGGTCCAAGCAAGTTATTTGTTGAACAACTGAGGCCTTAACAAAAAAACAAACATAAATATTACACTTCTTTGCTTCACTTATCCCTTACAAATTTTACTTCCTAAAACCTCGTATTCCTTTATATCATTCGGGGATTCAGAATTTCTAGGTTCTCTAGTGACCTTCTGATTGCTTTTTGGCTGATTAATTTGAGATCACTTCAAAATTTAGTACACAATGATGGTATGACGGTCTTCCGCTATATTTAGGATTACATTAAAATATTTGTTTCCCTTTATTCATATTGGCACTTGTGATCTTATTCTTCTAATAACAGTTAAGGAAAGAAAGAGATGAGGAATCGCATGTTTGTGGAATCGCAGTCCAAAAGCGATGAGGAGATCATAGTAAGTTTTATCATTCATAAGCTAGTTCATAAAATTTTGTTTCTATAAATATATCTGGAGTTCTATGGAAGTATTTGAAGATTTAGGCAGTTAGTTCTAAGGTAAAAGATAATTGCTTTCGATTTTTGAATATGTGTTTCCCATTTTATAACTGGTTTAAATCCCTGTGGTTTTTTTAGGACAACAAAAACTGGTTTTGGAAGGAATAAATTGTTCCTCTGTAGGCTGTAACAGATGAACATTGCAAGTATCTCATGCTCAATATATGTTTAATGTATAGACTGGAACTGAATTTGCAATCATTATCTGAAATTCGTGCAGCAGATAGAGAACTTATTCTGAAGCTGCAAACTGATTAACTGCTCTCAAGAAATATCCACTTATTCTCGCATACAATTTTTTTCTATTTGCAGTAATTGTTTATAGAAATCCGTGGACCCGCACAAGTAGTTGTCAGAATAAACTTATTGGGGTGTGGCATCAAGTACATAGATACCTACTTTAATATATTATCCAATAAATTAAGTGAACTTCAAAAATATCTTAGAGACAATCATGATACCACTGACGGTTTTACTCATGTATATATAATTTCAAAATTATGGAGTAAACTCTACATAATAAGAAAAATATTTTGACAATGTATATATAATTTCAAAATTATGGAGTAAACTCTACATAATAAGAAAAACATTTTAACGTTGTCAAAATATTTGTGCGTTACATAGAGCATTGATAAGACAAACGAATAGAGAGATCACAAGCAAAACCAAATACAAAAAAATAAGAAACAACTTATTAGTTACTTGCCCCACCTCAAGCTATATACATGATGGGGTGATTCCAGTTTTTTGTTACCAAGAAGTTGGGTAAGCTAGAAGATGCTCACAAATAATCTTAGAACGATAGTTGTTGAAAACACTGGGTTCCAAAATACAACACCAACTTTTTTGTAGGCAATTTGTATGGACTAACTTAACACAATTTTTATAGTAAAAACTCAATCAAAGGAAAGTGTCTAGAGTTATATATCTCTCTCTCTTGTTGTTAGAATGTTTGCAAAACTAAATCTATGAACCTAACTACAAAGAGAGTTGTAGGACGGTACCAAAGATCAATATCCAAGGATCAATCATGTCTTATCCAACAAACAAGGTTGGAGCTATCTATTATGATTTATCAACACACAACCCGTGATATTTTAATTATAAAGATAAATAATATAATGCGGGAAAAAAAATAACACAGACACCAGAAATTTTGTTAACGAGGAAACCACAAATGCAGAAAAACCCTGGGACCTTACCCAGATTGAACACTGAACTGTATTAAGCCGCTACAGATACACTAGCCGACTACCAATTATTGATGGTGGTTTTTAGTATAGGGCGAAAACTGTAAAAGTCTGCCTACCTGACCCAGCATCAGAAGTAGTAAACCTTGATATGTCTATATTTCGCAAGGAATTTGAAGAATATATCAGACTCTGATGAGTTCCTATGTCTCTCTTCATATTATATTGAAACTCAAGCTCCTAGATGAATTGTTCACTAGTATAGAGCCTAATGAGTATTTAAGTTCCTAATTACATTACTCACTAATGCCGGAGCCTGCCGAGTATTCATTCCATGCTATGTTCCCAGCCGAACTCTGGATTTTGACATGACATGACGACTAATGTTTGCTCTCAGCCGAGTATCATGAATATCCCGAAGTGTCAGGATTGAGATCCGTGTGGAACTACTCAATCATAGGCACGTGAAGTTATGCTTCCCTTTAACATTAAATTAGTGATTTTTGCGGCAACCCGCAAAATTCAGTCCTTTAACCTAATCAATTTGCAAAAATTAGGTTTTTGGCGCCCTGCGCAATATCTCGAACCACGTTGGTCGAGACCAAACCTAGGTAACCTAGGAAATTAATCCTCCATGGACTAGTAGGAGCAAAGTCCTACCAAAAATCAGCAAACAAAAAATAAAAGAGGAGCTGCGGCAAGAGGAGGCGTGGCCGCGCCACATGGCCGACCAATTTTCCCTAGCGGGAACCACCTGTAGCTGGATGGCCATGCTCCATGTTGCCCTTGCCGGCCCCTTTTTCCATCGACCAATCAGGTCTCTCTAAATGCGTCACACGCACTTGGAATGTGGCCGGGCCCATGCAACTTGCCGGCCCCCTTTCCAATCGACTAATCAGGTCGCTTTAAACCTGCCATTAAGAAAAGACAAATTGCGCCAACATCTAGTGGCCGTCGCGTCAACATGGCAGCCATGTCAATTAGCTAATCAACCTGCCAAATCGCGCCAGTATGCTAATTGGAAGGCTGTGCTATTCCTCGGTAATAATATGCCAACGTGCCATAACAGCGCAGCAGCGTGCTATCTCATTTTTCATTCGTGGCCAACGCCATAAAAAAACTCTAACCAGGGTATTCTGATCAGAATAGAACTCTTGTTTTAATGGCATTGGTCGAATCAATAGGAAACCCTAATTCCTAGTCATGGACTAAATTATGCCACTTTGGACCCACAACATGCCACAAGCCATGTGGGATTCAGAAGACCCTAAAAGTGGCACCCGCGCCATATTATAGCTACCCATGGTTATCCCCGTGTCCATGGTCGTTCCCATATTATGACCTTGCCATAGTTTCTTTATTTAACATGGCCACGACAGTGTTTGCCAAAATGCCACCATATCGTGGCCACATAGCCGCACACGCTAATTAGGTCCCTAATTTGGAAGGACGCTATGCCGACCCATGTCAAATAATGCCACCTAAGGCATTAGGTTTGATACGACAACTAGAGCCAATATTGTTGAGTCATATTTGGACCTGGTGCCAAGATATAGTAGCCGCGGCTACGCCAGGAAGGCGCCACTATGCCACTGGCAGGCACCAACGAGATGTGGCCATAATCAATGACTACCCTCTTCCATAAATTACATTCTCGGTCGTCCAATTCGCCAGCCGAATTGGCCGGCCTAGATTAAATCTTAGGTGACCAACCAAAGACTAACTTAATAGCGTCACACGCTATTTCTTGCGGCAAGTCTCATGACTTAGCTCGCCACACATGATCACCCGGCGCCTACTTTGCGCGTGATTAGCCAGAATAACTAGGTCTTGCACATAAGACCCAGTCAGCAATCTGCTGCATATTTTCCATGAAAATACTCGAGACATCAAACATGTCAGAAACTTGGGGATGCTCACTGGGGTATTGGTCTGGCAGTTTACAACGTACGGCGTGCAACACGTCCATTACAAGAAAGTGTCAGGAAAGGGCGGACAATTAATGAGCAGTAAGTGAGTAGTGGGTGTAAGGCTAACCAGTCTTCCCTCGTGATGGAAACATGATGGTCACCACTTTTTACACGACTCCACTTCTCCACTACTTAACTGTCTACACTTCCTACGAGATCAGGGGCTCAATCATGACTTGTATAAATAAGTTTTCGACCTATTTTGACAACATACAAGTGTTATCAACACAAGTATCCAGAAAAACACCAAGAACTGATAGCATACATTCTGCAAGCCAGTTCCATATTCTGATACAAGTCATAAAATAGCCACACCTTCAGAGTTGACCATTCTGATCTCAACACCTTCTTCGCTTCCCTCCCTAAGATCAACCCTTCTCCTTCATTTTGTGACCGAAGCAAGACTGGAACGGCCATATATTGGTTTAGGCCATGATTGTACAAATTGATATCTCGAATCTAAAAGTACTCCTGCGTAATGCATTTGTTTAGGATTTAGATTCGTTTCTCATCAACACACCCAAATTTACCAAAACCAGCAGAATTAGTTTTTACCCCAAAAAATATTTAATGGCTAAGAATAGATCTTCGTCTACTAGATATTTCTTTGTTGCATTCCTTAATTAAATTGATAGAATTTTTTTTTTAAACCACATAACCTAACATTCTTAACTGATGTATTCTTGACTTTATTTCTTGCTAAGGGAACACATATTTTTCCTTTGAATTCTTCATTCTCAATCCTGAGATTAGAGGTCTCAATTGCGTTACAACTTTCCAGACAAGCTGAAGTTGTTTTTTTAGGCAAGAATTTCTGAAGAATCTTTAAGGAACTCTGGTGTACATTACAGGTGAACGATATAATCCTTCCGCATATATTCTATATTAGGATATGCTTTAAGAACTGATAACAAACACAAACTTATTAACTCTAACAATATTTTTCTCGTTCTGATACTAGTTGAAAATTCACCACCAACTTTTTCTTCGGAAACCTGTATGGACAAAACCTAATACAAGTAGACCAACTGAATGACCCTTGACAATATGTATATAGAGTTTATATTTATCACCTCTTTTCCATTAGTATGTATATAGACAAGATTCCATGAACCTGATGTTAAGAAGAGTACTTGGACGATATCAAAAATCAATATCCAAGATCAATCTAGTCGTATCCAAATAATCCAATAGGAACCAAGTAACTAATCTTATAATCTATCTTTTAAGATACAAATTCCACAAGAAACGAGTCTCGTAATAAACCACAATTATATGGACGTATCTACTAAGATTGAATACGTACAACTTGTGTAAATCCAATTATAAAGATAAACAATATAATGTCGAAAAGAAAAAACAAAAGACACGAAAACTTTTGTTAACGAAGAAACCATAACTACAGAAAAACTTCAAGACCTCGTCCAGATCTGACCATCAAACTGTATCAAGATGCTAAAGACACTAGCATACTACCAGACTTCGGACTGGAATGTAGTTGAGACCGAATTCTCCCGCCAAGTAACTCAGTAACAGTTGCGCTCCTTACATCTTTTGAACCTCGCAACGCTCTATGCAATTGATTTCCTTAGATGATGTCCTTTACAGCCTAAAAGTTGCTTCAACCTAAGTAAA
Organism: Papaver bracteatum; assembly: GCA_023529315.1. Taxonomy (NCBI): domain Eukaryota; kingdom Viridiplantae; phylum Streptophyta; class Magnoliopsida; order Ranunculales; family Papaveraceae; genus Papaver; species Papaver bracteatum. The sequence goes on along the minus strand of JAJJWX010003730.1, from coordinate 896,529 downwards.
GACTTTTGTTACCGATCTGTCTCTGACAGGTAAGCCTATTTGATTTCTGTTTAGATCAAAGATCAAGGTGAAGAAATCTATTTGCAATAGACAAAGTTGGCAAACCTCATAAATCCGTAACTTACGACTCTTGAAGAGCAGCCTAGATTCTTAACCACCTCTCATGAACAGTCTTCAAAATATCAATTGAGATCAGTTTTCAGATATCTATCTTGAGGAATCACAAAGTCTGGGACGAAGATAACTTTGCGATTACTATTTTTTTTTATCATGAAAGAGATTATAAAAACCTCGATAACGGAAAAGCAAGATCAGGATTCACGAATTGTAGTTGCAGGAAATCCTACAATACATCCCTCACAAGAATTCGTAATAATCAACACATCTTTTTTATTAAGAACAACACTTTTTATTAATTGATTATAGAAATGTTACAAGAAAAAAATGGAATCAAGAATACAACTATTGTTTTGGACTTTTTCTCTCCTGAAAACTTTCTCAACACTCCAAAATTGATTTCTCCTTCCTTACGCCTATTCAACTCTTTATATAGGGTAATTACATAGTGGATGACAGCTAAGTTGTCCTTTAATTTCGGATCTGACTTGCGATATTTCGCAAGCTTACAAATGTTAATTTCGCAAACATCCTAAATTTCGCTAGATCATCACACTTTCCTCATGTTTACGTTGTCGTCATCAGTTATGTCATTTCTGAAATCACTCTGCGACGTCTTTGCAATGCTGTTGATGAAGATTTAGCAAGTGTAATTGTAGTACCAGAATATCGCCACAACGATATTCTCGTGATAAGAACAACGCTTTTACGAGAAGGTCAAATATTCCTATAAGTATAAATGACATTGTTCACGAGAGTGTCGTGAGGATTCTTCAGCGACATTTGGCGAGCGTCACGGGGAAGCATTATAATAACTGACGATTGAAGAGACATGTTATGAGAGTGTTGTTTCACGAGGATTACAAAAGTTGGCGAAGATTAATATTGCAAATACCACGATGAGATCGCAGAATATATCCGAAAGAAGGGGAAAACTTAGCTGTCACCCACTATGTAATTTCCTATATAAAGGGTTCAAGTAAGTCCAGAAAAGGATGATGTATTTTTTAGAGTTGAGAATATTTTGAGGAGAGAGAAACTCCAGAAATAAAGTTGTACTTCTGAGTTTGAATATTTTCTGTAAACATTACTTAGATCTAAATAATAAAGTGTCGTTAATTCTTTAATCTTCAATTAGTTTTCTCCTAAATTTCTATAGAATCTTAATAGGGGTGTAGTGTGGGAAATCCTGCTACTACATTTTGGCGCCGACTAAGGGGAGATCAAGATTCAAAATCTTTAATTACAATTTGAAGATTTGTAGAAATTGAAGAAATGGCTGGAAGAAGGAGAAGAAATACATCAGAACCACCAACAACAGTGAGAAGAAGTAAAAGACTTGCAGGTGAAGAAACACGTGTATTAGGAGAAACTTCAAGGATGAGAACTAGGAGGAATAGAACAAGGAATGAAAGGGAAAATCCAATTCAATAACCAAACCAATCAACATCGGTACAAAATGGAAGAGTGGATTATGATAGAGTAAGCGTGCATACATGGAGATCGGATTCAATGGGAGAAGAAACAAATCGACAATTAAGAGAAGAAAGTGGAATAGGAATAAATCAGGAGGTATAAGAAGGGTCGATTCATCAAGATGAAGATGAAACAGCAGAGGAATTAGGGCAAAGAATACAAAAAGAAAGAAGGTTAGAGGCGGTGGAACGTGCAAATTTAACAAGACAAAATCATGAGTTGAGAATGGAGAATTTAAGGTTACAAAGAAGAAGATCAAGAAGTACTACTAGATCAAGTTCAAGATCATTTAGAGAAATACCAAGGCGAAATTCTCCCATAAGAAATGATGGAGAAAATGTACAAGAAGAAACTGAAAATCCAAATAGAGGACAACGTCAGGGAGAAGAGAGAATAAATAATGATTGTAACGATCCACAAGGAGAAACTTTAAATGGAAGACGAAATATTGAAAATCAAAGAAATGAAGGTAATCAAGATGGTGAAGAAAATCACGAAGAAGGTAGAAGAGTATTACATGGACGAGAGCACGTCAGAAATCAAAGAATTATTGAGAATGAAATTGAGAGACATTATGCTGAACAGGCACGCCTAGCTTGCGAGAGAGAAAGGCCAAAGGAAAATGGAAGAACAGGATTTTCAAGAAGCAATAAGGCAAAACAATCATGATAATCGAGAAAGAAGACGTACACAAAATCGCGAAAATGGCAATGTTCGGAAAGAGTATGACAGAATACATAGAAGGATAGAAAGACAACAAAGAGAATTGGCGAGAAATGAAGAAGTTGGTGGAGAAGAAATTAGGAGACAAAATCAATTGCGAATTTCGGATAGAAATGAAGAGGAAAATCGCAGGAGAAGAGAAAGTGCGTTAAAAAGACCAATAGAACAAAGCCCAACTGCAAATGAGTAAATTTTGAGGGAATTAGCAGAAATGAGAGGAATGATAAATAATAGAAGAGAAGGTGGAAGAAGGCAACTTGATGAAGAAATCGAAGAAGCAACTAGAACTCCCTTCACACAGGAAGTACAACTAAGAGGAATTCCTCCAAATGCAATTTACCAGCACTAAACAGTATTTTCGATGGGACTACTTGTGCTATTCAACATGTTAAATCTTATGTTAGGTGTATGCTACAGTGGGAGAATCATGATGCTGTTTTATGCAAATACTTTGCATCCAGTTTGACTGGCTAGGCGCTAAAATGGTTTGAGGGATTGCCGAAAAATACTATTACTTCTTTTGATCACTTACAAGCTATATTTTTAGGTGCATACATAAGCAAAAACTCTTCACGACCAGGTATCGAAGATGTGTTTGGATTAAAACAGAGAATTGGCGAGAGTCTAAAACATCTTACCATAAGATGGAAGACAATGTGCAGTGAGATGGCAGGAAGAGTATATGAGAGATATCTTATTTTATCCTTTATTAATGCAATGTTTGCGACCAATTTGCTCTACATACAAATTTTCAGAATCAAAAACACCATCACAATGACTGAACTAAGAGAACTACAAGAAGAGTACATTGCTTTGGAAGAAAAACAAAATGAAATAGAGTCATACCCAATTGCAAACACCAGTTCTGTAGTGGCTAATGGAAGTTTGCTTCCCAAAATGATTAATAACGTGGCGAGCACCTCGCAAGTTCAAACAGAGAAAGTGGCGAATAATGACAAACAAAGGCTAGTGTCTATGGGAAGTCGTGATCAAGAAGAATTTGAAAGAGAGAAGAATTATTACAATTGTGGAGGAAATAGTCAAATCCAAAGGCTTGACCAACCCCAAGAAACTTATGGTGGACAAAAGCAAAATAATTTCAGAAATCAGGGGAGCATGAGAACCATATGGGAGGAGATTAAGATGCCACCCTTGAATGCTAGTGTAGAAAAAATCTGGGAAGCTATCATTTTAATGGAAAATATACCCTCGCCATGGAACATGGGGAAGGAACCACATCCTAATACTCGTAATCAAGAATTCTGTCCTTATCATCATTTTCATGGGCATTCGATAAATAATTGCAGAAATGTAAAAAGAATAATCTTAAGAATGATCGATCAGGGGAAGCTAAATCATTTTCTAAAAGGGCATCAACAATCGCAACAATTGCCACCACCACCAGACGATCGCAGAGTGACTAATGTAAAAGGAGAAGAAACTTTTGTTATAGGTTGGAACTAAAGCAAAGAATTTATTTTGTAATTCTATTGTGCATTCTTTCAGAACCATCGAAGATTTCCACGATAATGTCTTAAGTAGAGTCTTCGCCAGAGATATGGATGGAAAAGAAATAATGAATATAGCGAGAATCTCGCCATTAGAAGAGTGGCAGAAACAAGTCCTTTCTTTTTACAAAGACAAGAAGTACCGAGCTGGCGAGATGCATGATAACCCATTGGTGGTAAGGTTGGAAATAAAACCGAACAAGCGAGAAGAAGAAGAAGAAGGTAAAGAAAACAATAACGAAATGGAAGAGTCTTGGGCCATTTATAGAATCCTAATTGATACTGGCAGTTCCGTAGATATCCTGTTCTACCACACCTACAGAACCATGGGTGGGAAAGATGAAGATTTGATACCATCGACATACAAAATCTATGGTTTTAATGGAACTGCTAACAAGCCTAAAGGGGAGATCACAATGAGAATTCCATTAAGAGGAATGACTTCCAATATTTTATTCTGTGTTGTCGATATTGAATCACCATATAACGCCTTGATTGGTCGACCTTGGTTACACATGATATTGGGTGTTGCATCTACCTTTCACCAGTACATTAAATTCCCTCATCCAAATGGTGTTGGAGTAATTAAAGGAGATTGGGGAGAAAGTAAGAAATGTTATGAGATAGATATTAAGTATTGTGAGGAAAGAGCAGGGAAGAACAACAATTGAAAGTACAGAATTAAGCAGCAACAGAGAAGTGACAAATTAATGGTTGATTCAATAGAAAAGCATGAAGAAGTAACTAACGAGTCCCTCGCGGATATCAAGCAAATAATAAAACGCAGCAAAGGTACAGGTATAAAGAGCATAAAAGGAGGAAATGACAAGCAACTTGCGGGAAAACACTAAGTAAAAGAACAGATGATAAGGAAGATGAGAAAAATGAAGTGACAGTAAGATGAAATATGACGAGCAGATCTCTAGAAGTAGAAAGGTAAAGTTGTTTTTTCTGTTTGAGTGAAGAAAATGAAATTGAAAAGTTGAAAAGTTGAAAAAAGAAAAAGAAAAGAAATTATTGAGATTTGAAGCTCGCAAGAAATTTTAAGAAACGCGAATATAATTTCGCAGAGATTAAGAGAATGGGACAAACCTTTATGGCGTGCACCTTAGTTCGCGAATACAATTTCGTAAGAGGCAAATGTAATACCTACAAGCACGTCATAAAGGGGGTATCTCTTTATATGATTCAGGGATAAGGTTATACCGCTACTGGAACCTGAGTCATACAGATGTAGGGGTTAAAGAAAACCTATCCGGGAGAGAGATCTTGGATTTCCAGCTTTATAAGGTTATACCCTGGTTGGAAGACTGAGAGTATCTTCCAAGAAGTGCAGAGTATGACCAAGGCGCCGAGCTACACGTTTTATCCAAGGATGCCCGGGACGGACGAACCTACCCTGGCCATCTTTGGTAAGTCTTGGCTACAATGCACTTGGCCTGAAGAAAACCCCACTTAGGGTGCAATCTTGTAACTATAAGCCATATAGGCATAAAGGACAAGAGGCTGCGAAAACAACTGGTTGTTGGTAAATATGGATGGGAGGAGCTAGTATTGTATGGCCGATGTGCCCTCCTTGAAGGGGTAACCAGGGGGAAGATAAGGGCGGCACCCTCCATTAGGGAGCTGATAAGTGTCTTAAGACGGCAATGTCATGGGGCTCTAAGATCGCCAGATCATTTAGGCCTATCATATTGTCGCGTAAATTATACAGAGGCAAAAATCCATAAGAGAAAAAAGTTAAGATGAGGTCAAGGGGTTTTTACATGCAAATGTGAAGACGTCCTGCGATTTCATCGCAAGACGGCAATGTCACGAGGCTTTGTTTTCGCGAGAAAACTTAGGCTTGTCATATTGTCGCAATACAATAAAGAAATACAGATAAGACAAGATCAATGGGTCAATACATGAAAGTGTAAAGACGTCCTGCGATCTTGTCGCGGAAAGAATAATATGGCAAAGTAAGACCTTTAAGTAGGAAGGCATGATAAGACCATAAGATCGCAAAAATAATAACACAAGAATATCAAGGTTTGCGATATCATCACATAAATTATGAAATTCGCCAAAATTTTGGTTTATTTACTTTCTCATATTGCAGATGAATAATAGAGGCAAGTATGGGAATGAATAGAATGGTAAAGATTATTATTCATCACCATATGAGAAATTTATATGGATATTAAGGCACAAATAATTAGCAGATGCAAACTATATTGACCAAGTTATATTGCAAAAAAGAGGTTGTTCTTTCATTCATACAGATAAGGGGGCAAAGAAATTTACACACTAAATTGAAGAAAGTTGCAGCAAATTGAAGAAACTCGCAATTGATTACATCAAAGAAAGAAGTTAGACAGATACATTATTTCACTTATCAACATTGTTATCTTTATCATATTCTTCTTCTTCACCAGATTTATCTTCTTCATTATCTTTGTTGGGTTCTTCAACATCGCCAGAATTTGTTTCTTCGTCATTATTTTCTTCTTCATCTTCGTCAAGATCTTCATCTAGATCGAGACATCAAGATCTTGAACCATTGATGGTATTGCATTTGCAAGATCAGGATACAAAGAATGAGGAATCCCATGATCATCACAAACCTGCCTAGTAGTATTATTACGAGTAATGAGGAGGGATCTGTTAAAATTTGCAGAAGTAATCCCAAATTGAGCTTTTAATCGCGAGTATTTATTGTTGCGAGCAGTAAGATCGTTCGCGAGTTGATGATTAATATCTTCTAGTTATCTCATCCTTACACGACATTTGTTTTCAGAATCTGCGAGAATAAGGCACCGTTAAGATAGAAGTTATAAGAAAGAATAATAAAAAGCAAAAGGTTAATAGAGTAGAGTGGTTAACAACCTTCTTTCTCAGAAATCAAGTCCCTAATTAATGCTGATTGATCAACATGAAGACTAACATCTATACCTAAATTATTCCTAGCATTATCAAGAACCTGTGCTGCCCAAGAAAACTCATCATCGCTAGTAATAATAAGGCGAGAACGAACTTGAGTTTCTCTTGCAAGAAGATTTTTATTCTCAGAGATAAGCTTATCTCTTTCCATTTGAACTTCGAGAAGAATTTTGTGGAAGTCTGCTAGAGCTTCGCTGCCATTTCTAATTGCCTGATCTTTCTCATCAACAAGATCACTATTTCTATCTCTTAATCCATTGATTACTTCTTTTGATTCATGATAAAGACGTTTAAATTTATTAGATAGTCCTAAATTATGTCTATGTTCAATAGTCAGGAGATTAAACTTGGATCTAAGCTCCTCTACGAGAGAGATCTAATTTGTTCATCAAAGAAAATTACTTAAAGAGTTATTAAGACAAGCAAGGAGAGTATTATCATCTATAGGTTCGGGAATGGATTGAAGGAATGTAGCTTCGTCAGTTAAACCATAAACATCTGCAAAAATGATTGCTTGGATAAGCTATGATAAAAAAAAAATCTAAAAGAAAGAAAAAGTAAAATCATACCATAAAGTTGTTTGTTAGCATTGTCAAGGTCAACAATCTTCTGTTTATCGACTGAAGCTTCCGCTTCCAGTACTTTATTTTTCTTGCGAAGCTCAGCAATTTCAATTTCTAATTTCTCTTTATCTTGGCGAAAGTTAACAACCTTTTTCTTAAAAAAAAGTACATTTGTTATCCAAATCAGAAGCAGCAGCAAAAGAAGCTCTCCCAACCTGCAATGGAATTTTATAAGTACAAAAAAAAATTGATGAGATAAATTTGGCGAGTTAAGAAATGATTAAGAGAAAACGTACCAGAATACCAAGTGCATTTAAGAAACTTGGAGTTAGAGATCCAGAAATTCCACGAAGAGAGTTATTATCAGATAAAAATGGAGCGTCGCACACTTTGAAGAGCGCTTGAGCTAGCTCATTAAGAGTCTCATCTCCATATTCATTCGCAGTTCTGCGAGAGGAATCGCCAAAAAGCATGGACAGTTGGGCCATGGAAGAATCATAGGGAGAAGAATTTTTCATAGAGGGAACTTCTCTAATATCGTCAAATTCTTCGATAAATTCATCATTAGATTTATTACTAACGATTGAATCCACTTGGATATGTTGAGAAGAAGAATGCTAAGTTTTATTCTTCTTCAAAGGAGGCTCGCTGGGTTCTTTATCACGAGGGGTAGAGCGCCTTTCTTTGCTAGAAACAATAGATTTCCCTCTACGATTAGTTGAAGGTTTCTCCTTAGGTTTTGGCTCTAAAGGTGGTAATTCTTCAATTTCCTACAAACACAGATAAAGATAAGAAATAGGGGCAACAATATATTGTTAAAACTAATAAAGGAATATTTCTTACTTCATCTGTGAAAGATCTAAGAGCTAGAAGAGTGTTGGGTTTCCTATAGTTCTGGTAATTAAGCTTCATTTTGGCAACCTGCAAGATAATGGAAAAGTTAGCGAGAGTGTGAAGGAATAAATAATAATAACATAAGAAGGTGAGAGAATATACATCGGAAGATCTATCAGGCCAATTGAAAGTCCATGGTTCATAGTGAGAGAGATTCGCAGGAAGATGGAGAGAACCGGATATATAAGGACCTTCAAGGCATAAGGGAAAGATAAACCACTTATCGTCATTAGAATGACGAGGGCCATCATTTGTATTGGTATGAAAATCAATGTCTTGCATAAGAGCATCTTCAGCAGCGACCTTCCTTTTATGCAAACGGACACCCCAACAGGTACTATCTCTTACCATGGGGAGTAACTGGTAATTTCGAAAGAAGTTATCTACAATATACTTTGCAGGGGTAATCGGAATATGTTTATATTTAAGACTTTTATGTTCTTCGGAATATCGAGATCCTTTGCCAGCACCACGAGAGGCATATTCCAGTAATAATCTAATACAATCTCCTCCAAGTTGGTATACCGCTCGTGAAAATCTCTTGTCAGAAATTATTTGGTAAAAAAGCGGAAGTTCAGGGTTGTAGAGAGGAAGTGGAAGACCAGCTTCAAGTTGGCCTAACGAAACTATAATCTTTTCACGAGAACACTGGAAGTTAGAAAACAATTCAAGAGAAAGAACAGATTTGGGACTTTGATCTGGGATTAAAGATAAGTCAAATCCTTGGTTTTTAAGTTTTTCTTGCATCAAATTGAAAGCAATAAGGTTTTTAGCACCAGAGAATGGGAATGAAAGAAGATCGAAAAAATGGCGAAAGATAGTAGATGCGCAATTTGCGGGAAAGCAATGAAATTTGCAGAGAGGAAGAAGGAAAGAGAATGTAAAGAGAGAAAAAGAGAAGAATGAGAAAAGGTATTTATAGCAGAAGAATTTTCTCGAGAAAGTAAATATAATTAATACAATGAAAGGACGTGAATGGTCAAATTACAGCGGTTTAAGATGACATGTCAAAAAATATATGGATGATAAAATTACATGAAGACAGCTGGTGAAAGGTTTAGAGACGTGTCAGAATAAAGATGGAGGTGAAAAGATAGGAGAATTACGGCAATTTATTCTCACGATCTTCTCTTCTTCGCAGAAAAGACATGAGAAGAGGCAAGATGTAGTACCAGAATATCGCCACAACGATATTCTCGTGATAAGAACAACGCTTTTACGATAAGGTCAAATATTCCTATAAGTATAAATGACATTGTTCACGAGAGTGTCGTGAGGATTCTTCAGCGACATTTGGCGAGCATCACGGGGAAGCATTATAATAACTGACGATTAAAGAGACATGTTATGAGAGTGTTGTTTCACGAGGATTACAAAAGTTGGCGAAGATTAATATTGCAAATACCACGATGAGATCGCAGAATATATCCGAAAGAAGGGGAAAACTTAGCTGTCACCCACTATGTAATTTCCTATATAAAGGGTTCAAGTAAGTCCAAAAAAGGATGATGTATTTTTTAGAGTTGAGAATATTTTGAGGAGAGAGAAACTCCATAAATAAAGTTGTACTTCTGAGTTTGAATATTTTCTGTAAACATTTATGAGATCTAAATAATAAAGTGTCGTTAATTCTTTAATCTTCAATTAGTTTTCTCCTAAATTTCTATAGAATCTTAATAGGGTGTAGTGTGGGAAATCCTGCTACTACATTAATGTTGTTGCGATATTATGATCCTACATCTTGCCTCTTCTCATGTATTCTCTGCGAAGGGGAGAATGTCATGATAAATTGTACTTCAAAATGCCGCAACTGCTCATCTTTCATATTCTTCTGTACTGACACAATTCTGTATTTTTCGCAAAGTTTGCTACACATATCTCTTCTTCCACTAGTTTCTTGACACGTCTTTTTCAACCGCTATTTCTCAACCGTTCATGTCTACTCTTCGCATTAAATGTGTTTATCTTCTCGAGAATTCTTTTTTCTATATATATTCTTCCTATTCTTTTCTTCCCTTCTTTTTTACTTTTCTTCTCTGCAACTTTATTTTACTGTTCTTCCGTAAATTTCGCTCATGCTGCTGTAATTTTTATAGATTCTTATTCTTTCAATCTCCAATTCTTCTTCATTCCCATACTGAAAATGCCTCCAATTGGTCGTAAAAATGAAGTTGCCTTTGAATAATTTCGAAAAGAATTCCTAACCAGAGGTTTTATTTTGTCTTCCGTTCCTGGTCAAAATTCTAAATCTGATCTTTCTGCTAAACTATTTTTTGATCATCTTTGCAATCATGAAAAGATCATAATTTCGCTAGTCCAGCTTCAAGATGGTCTCCCTATTCCTCTCTATGATCCTGATATTCCTTTGTTTTATGAAATACTCATGCGAAATTCTCGCGAGCATTATATCAATTGAGTGGAGATTGTATTCGCCTGATGCTTGAGTTTGCTAATCGTGGTGCTGGTAAGGGATCTCTTTATCCCCCAGAAGTTAAAGATCCTAGGTTCGCTGAAGTTGCGATCGTTCCTGCGAATTATACTGTAGAAAGTTTCTTTGAGAATTATGAGATAATTCCCATGAAGAAAGATAGTACTTGATGGGGCATTCGTTTGAAGAAGAAGGACAATGTTGCAAGTGATAAAATACTTATGCAAGACATTGATTGGCATCCTGGCAATAATATAACTCCACGTTATTCTAAAGATGATAAGTGATGTATCTTCCCATTCACCCTAGAGGGTACTACATCTCCGGCTCCCATGTTTTACCTGCGAATCTCGCCACGTACCAACCATGGGTGTTCAACTGGCCCGAAAAGGAAGTAGAGGTATATTTCCAAATTTCGCTTAAATTATTATCCTTTATATTCTTATATGTAATCTTGCTGACCATTCTATTGTTTTCGTGTAATTGCAAAATTGGCAGATTGAGAGTTTGAGGAGAAACTACAATAGGACTAAGAAACCAAGCATCTTAACAACTTTGCGTTCGATCACAGATGAAGTAAGAAATATTCTTTTGATAACTTTTAACAATATATTGTTGCCTCTATTTCTTATCTTTATCTGTGTGTGAAGATTGGTGTTGTAGAAGAATAAATTGAAGATTCTGCCCCAGTTGCGAAGACTAAAAGCAAAATCGTTGCGAAAACTAAGGGCAAAGGTAAAGGTTTTCTTTGCAGGGAGAAACCATCTGCCCCATCTTCGAAGAAGAGAAAAGTTTATTCTCCTTCCTCTTCAAAGCCTCATTCTAATGAAAGTTCTGATGAAGATGCTGATAATTTTTTTGCAAAAGGAGATTCTCCACCAGAATCTATGGCGCAACTGTCTAGCATCTTTTATGACTTCATGCAAGGGATTAGAAATGATTATCTTACCAACACATGCAAGGATCTTGCGAAGATATATGATGCTCCTCTGTTAGATGGTGATCATTCTCTTCGCGGAGTTTCCAGATCAGTGACCCCTAGTTTTCTGAATTCACTTGGTACTCTGGTATGCCTTCTTTTCTCTGTTCCCTCATGATTTCAATTCAAAGTTACACTCTATTTTAATAGTTCTTTAACTTCTTTCGCAGACTGGGAGGGCTTCTTTCGTTGTTTCCTCAGATTTGGAAAAAAGGCGTGCGACTCTTGAAAAGAAGAATATCCAATTTCGCAGGAAAAACAAAGAATTGGAAACTGAAGCTGTTGATCTTCGCGAAAAGAACAAGCAATTGGAGTCTGAAACTGATGTTCAGAAGAATAAAATTTCTAGCCTTCAGAATGCAAATCAACAACTCTATGGTATGGGGTTTTACTTATTTTCCTTTATTTCTTTTTCTCATAACCCTTTTTCATATGATTTACCATTTTCGCAGACGTTTATGGTCTTTCTGATGAAGCTTCACTCCTTCGTTCTTTTCCCGAATCTATAGATGATGATACCCTTCTTGAACGCCTTAATAATTCCTTAAATAACTTTTCAAATGATAAAATTAAATCTCTCTCTACAAATGAACTCAGATCCAAACTTCGCCTCTTAAAAGTTGACCATAGATCCAGCTTGGGTTTAGCCAATAAATTTAAGAATTTTTACCATAAATCTAAAGAGGAAATCAATACTTTAAGAACCAAGAACAATAACCTCATAGATGATAAAGATCGCATTTCTAATCAGGGTGCTCAAACTTTAGCGAAATTTCAAGAAACCCTTCTTGAGGTCCAACTTGAACGAGATGAACTTAAACGCAAGAATGTTATGCTTAGCGAAAGATAGAATCAGATTCGTTCCCATCTTCTCATAACTAATGATGATGAATTCGCTTGGGCTGCGAAAATTCTAGATGATGCCAGAAATAATCTAGGTGTTAACGTTAGTCTCCACGTTGATCACACAAGCTTGGTTAGAGATATGATTTCTGACAGAGAAGGTTGTTAATTGTTCTTTCTTATTTAATCATCTATTTTTCATAAATTTTCATCAAGTTATTGACTCATTGTTATATGTTCGCAAAGGCTGAAGAAAGATTTTGCAAAATAATTGAAGAACTTGAGGATGAAAAAGAGAAGCTCACAAAGAATCTTTCTTCTCGCAATGATAAGTGTTCGAGATTCAAGAATCAGTTAAAAATCATTGTTGCGAACTTTAAGAATGATGCTATTCTTTTTCGCAACCAAACTATAAAAAATGTTTGTGATGATAATAATATTCATTATTCTACATATCCTTGCCTCTTAGATGAAGTTCCAAAGAATGTTCCTGATTTGGTTATCTCTGATAGTGATGCTAATGAAGAGGATGAAGAAGAAGAATCTGAAGAAGATGAAGAAAAAGAGTCTGGTGAAGAATCTGATGAAGATAAAGAAGAGAACTCTGATGAAGGATCTGACGAAGATAATGAAGAATCAAGCAAGAAATAAATTTTGCTTCCTTCTTTCACTTTTTGTAAAATCTGTATATTTGTTCTTTAATCTTCTATTCTTGTAATCTATCACTACGAATTTCTTTACTCTTCAATACAAGTCCTATTTCTTTTGTTTCTTTCTGCATGTGTGAGAAAAATAATCTTTTCTTGCAATATGATTAATCGATATATAGTTAATTTTTCACTTTATGCGTAAATCTATCATAAGGAGACAAAAAACATTTTCTCATTTCATGCATTCCCATACTTGCCTCTGTTTTTTGTATTTAAATGAGAGATTAAGCAAATTACTTTTCAATCTCACAACTGTTTCTTCATAATTTCGCAATCATATGTTTAAGATTGCATTCTTTCTTGTTCTCTGATGTGGTCTTATTTTGCCTTCCTAAGTAAAGGTCTTATTTTGCCACCTTTTGTCATTGCGAAAAAATCGCAGGACGTCTCTGCACTTTCATGCAGAAACCCATTGATCTTGCCTTAACTTTTTCTTTTGTCATTTTTGATGCGACAATATGACAGGTCTAAATATTCTTGCAAAAATAAAGTCCCATGACATTTCCGTCCTGCGACGAAATCGCAGGACGTCTTTACACTTTCATGTATTGACCCATTGATCTCGTCTTATCTTTCTCTTTTGTATTATTTCCTTTTCAGGATTGTTGCACAAATATGACAAGCCTAAATATTCTTGCGAAAATAAAGCCTCATGACATTTACGTCTTAAGACACTTATCAGCTCCCCCTGGTTTCCCCTTCAAGGAGACGTACCTCTACCATACAAGGTTGGCTCCTCTCATATGATCTTAACAACAACCAGTTGTTTTTGCAGCCTCTTATCCCTTTTGCCTATATCACATTATTTTTTTTATATATATAAATGTAAATATATATATATATATATACTATTCTCTTTAAAAATCAAAACTTGAGTTTTGTGTAACCTTTAGAAGTAAACAATTATTTATGACAAAATAATGTTTTAGTTTTATAATTCCATGGTGAATGTTCACGCAGTTGAAATATTCATGATTTTATGAAAATCTAAGTTTTCGCTCGTCATTTGTAGGTTCGAAGAAACGAGCAAGTTTTGAAGTGTTAACTCTTGCATTACAATCACTATTGTTAGTGGAATCGTAAAAAGGTAAGAGTTGAGAATTACCATTTTGCAGACGTTTGCATCTTGTATGAATGATATACTGAAGCGAAGCGTTATGTGCATGTTACAGCTACTTTGTAAGGATGTCTGATTCTCAAGTCAATGATGCCTCCAGAGATGATACATGTGTGAATAATGATGCCCCCAGGGAAGATTCATACATAGATAATGACACCTCTAAGGATGATTCATGCATGGATGAGACTTCCATTGGCGAAGATGAAACTCCTGTAATTAAGAACGTTCCAAATATAGAGGATGCATTCTTCATAGATCAAGGGCCTGAAAAGCGTCTCAAAACTCCAGCATTTCGTCTTCTGATAAATACCAGAGAGGTTACTCAGAAAAAATTGGTGACTCCTCAGGCAGCTATTCGGTTCTGTCTTGAATGAGGATATTTTTCTGCATCAATCATCGAATTCAATCTTTCTTGACGGCCCTTAGAAAAAATTTCTGGATGGGCGAGGTACATGCTAGGTTTCCTCGTATCCGAGCCAAGTTGCATGACGCACAAGTAATACGGGATATTCAAGCTTCTGGAGATTTGTTCATTTTTCATGATGCACGAGGTATAATAGCTCTACTTTCTCGCTGGTGTATTCCAACTCACTCTTTCATATGCAGATGGGGAGAGTTTACCATTACTTTAGAAGATTTAGTTGCTTTGTTGCATCTTCCAATCACGGGTAACCTTCCTGGAGGTCTTTCTTCTTCAGAGGAAATTTCAATTTTCGACATCTTGACAACCATAATGGAGGAGATTAATAAGGCATCTGGAAGCAAAGGTTGTTATGCTCATTAGTTAATACATTGGTGGCCAAGAAATACTCCTTTGGAATGGCTTGTTGATGGTATGTTATCTATTGATGGTTTCTTGTATTTATGGTTGTCCAGAGATGTATTTGAAGATTCTGGAAGTTCGTTGAAGCCGTTTGTGATTCCCTTTGCAATTAAGATGGCTCAGGGTGAGTAACTCCCGATAGGTAGTTTGTTCTTGGGTTCTTTGTACTTTAACTTGGACTCCTTGATTATAGACTCCAGCATCTCGAATGGTGTTATGAAGATTGAATGCTATGCCAATACAATGTTTCTTCAATCTTTGATATGGGAGCGTTTCAAGAACTATACACCCATTCCATGTACCATTTTGCAAGGGTTGAACACTAATGATCGCCATGTTTTCTCTGAGAAGGCCAATGCCAGGATCATGCGCTGGTTTACAAAACAACCTCGACTCATGACCCGCTTCGTTGATGTCTTAGACCGTGAATCTGAATTCAACTTCCGCCCATGGGTCTCAGTTCCTCCATACATCTCTCAGTTGAGAACTTTTAATGCCAAAGAGAGTATGACTTTGAAATTTGGTGCTGATCTGGACGATGGGGAGAGGTCTTTTATGTTAAGTTGTACTCCTGGTCATCTGATATCCATAATACATGGAGAGTTCTTGGTGGAAGAATACAATATTGATAGGGCGGCTCGGAAAATGGGCATGGATCAGTGTGTACCAACTTTTCGAAGAAGGAAACCCTCAGTTGAATAGCTCATGACACGTCTGGACCGCACACATGTGGAAGGAAGTGAATTCTGGTTCCACATCTCTAACATAATCACATATGTAACTCCGGGTTACATAGACTTTTGGGATCAACAATTCAGGCGTTTACTTACTTTCGCGAGAGTTGATCAACCTTTAATGAATGTGCCTCATTCTGCTGAGATGATCGCTACTCGACCAAGATTGAAGCACTTCCCTGGTGGTGAGAAACGGAAAACATCTCCAGGACGTTCACAAGTGAGTATTCTTTATGAAGTCTTCATAAGATTATGATAATTATATCTTGATTATTGTATCAAAATTTCCCACAGGACGGTCGTAACGTAAGGCATGACTAAGAATTATAATATGTTACCTAACACCATAAAGTCCCCAGTTGTTTCTTTGGTAAGTTATCAATACTTATTTCACCGTGACCCTTTCTTATCCATGTAATTTGGATCATAAAACCAATATCTGTTATTTGGTTCAATTCTCTATTGTTGGGCAGACGGTTTCTGATTAGGGTGTCGAAGAAGAAACTGTAGTAAGTATTTCTTCATATAACAAATTATGATGCTTAGTAAAGAAAATGATAATTGTTGAGAATATATCCAGGAGAATGTTTCCATGGAAGCGAAGAGTATGGGTGATGCTCGCTCAAAGAATGGCGATAAAGAAAACTCCCAGAGCTCAAAACCGAATGAAAGTAATGGTGTTGTCTATGTCGGTGCGAGCAATTCTGGTTATTTGAACGCTTCAGAGACCACCTAAGTAAGTATTTTTCTTGTATTCTATCCATAGAAGTATAAACTTGTTGATTTATGAGTGAATGAATGAGAATGAATGCGAATATACGAGAAGTTTTTCCGAAAATACGTCACCAGAAAATTCAGAACCCAGCCTTTGAGCAAAAAGCCATAAAATCTTCGTCTGATGTCAGATTTTCGCGATCCACATATGCATCCTTATTCCCAGGAAATATCCAAGCTTTTTGAAGAATCTTTTTGATTTTTGAGCATGTTTAGGAGTCGAAATCGACGAAACAGTAAACATCCAGGAAATTTTCAGCTGTCATGTAGTCGAAAATTTCGACCTCATCTTTTTGGTCGTTCATCTGATTGCTATGAAACTTTGATATGTTGTAGAAAACATCTATACGAACAGAATGGTATATAACCCAACCATTGGTTCTTCTCCAATTGCTCCCAGTTTATTGTTTTGTACATGGCAGTGTAGAATCTTCTCAGATGAGCTTGTCGTAAAACGTGCTTTTGTGACTTTCACGTTATTTGTTGACATATAGCATGTAGAATGAAGAACTTTGATGATGTTAGACCACTTATTGTTGTAGTTTATGCTTTGTTTTTATTTTCATACTTGGATGATCCTAATCTCATGTAGTCTTCGTATTAGGTGCTGAAGTTGAGAATGAAGGAGTCAATAATGATGAGACGAGCAACCCTGGGGTTGTTGATAAATAGATAATCATCTCTGCACTTCAAGGCCATGATAGTGTTGTTGTTGAAGCAATTAAGGAGATCGAGACTTCGATTGTTGTTGCTTCAGTGATGAAAGGAACTGAGCCGCAAGTAGAAGAGACTGAAGAAACTATTGTTGTAGAGATTGCTCCAGCAATTGAAAACCGTATGGTGGCGCATGAATACCCAAGTGAAGGAGTTTATTTTGATCCTAATTTAATGCATCACTCCCATATCATGAACTAGTTGGTGGATTCAGCGTTCCCATTGGATATGCCAACTTGTATGAGAAAATATAGAAGAAATTTGGTCATATCGTCATTTCTAGAGACCCAAAGCATGCTTATTCCTTAACCATGCAAGTAAGTGTTATTTTGGATGTTGTAAGTGATATATACACTAGGGCTAGAAATATTGTGACTCCATATGTACTCTTTGATTGGGAGTTCAACTTGTAGAATTCTGAGAGACTTGGCTTCAACGTGAAATGGCTTCGTAAGAAGATGAATGATATTAAGGACTCATGTGAAAATAACATACCCTTTCCCAATGATGTTGTGATGGAGAAAGAAGATATAATTGCCAGACTGACTGAAGAGTTGAACATGGAGAAGGCAGCTTTACAAGTCTTGAAGAATGCAGAGGAACAAAAATCTTTCTTTGCTGATTTTCTTTAATTCCTTTTCATAATCTCTTGAACTTTTGACTTCTGAGAGATGTGAGGTTTTATTTTTGGTTTTGGATAAGTAGATGATTGAGGATTTTCTTTGGATTTGCTAGAAATTTTATTTAAGTAGATTGAATTTTGATAAATTGTTTAATTTAAATTATTGAATGAAAGTATTGCAAACGTTTTGGAGGAATTTAAATACAGTGAAAGAAAACTCTAAATACCAAATATTTTGGATGTTCGTGCCTTGAACATCCAATACCTCGAATATCCAAAACCTTAGACGTCAAAGGCATTGAGCCAATTCTCATGTATCACGGCCACACTTTCCTTGTTATCCATGTTGATCAATCTGTAGTATCCACCAGAGACATACTTAGAGACCATGAAGGGTCCTTCCCAGTTGGAATTCTTTGTAGAATGAGAGTTACGCTTAGTTGCTTTGAGAACTAAATCTCCTTCCTGGAATTTGTTAGACTTGATCATTCGTGCCCTGAATATTTTCTGCTGGTTTGGAATTCTTCGTGCAGTGGAGTTCCATGGCTGTGGTATGTATGGACACTCATGCAGAGGGGAGTATTTTAGGTACTGTTTATCATGCTTGGCTATGTCTTCAGTAATAAACTTTTTGATGACATGATCTATTTGAAGAAGTTCTGAGCTTAACCATTCAGTGAAATATTGCTGAGGTGAGATTATCCATTCGTAGCATTTTGCAATTGCTAAGTTATTGGTGGAGTAAAGTCCTTGGACAAAATAGGCATATTTTAAAACTGATGATATGGACACATGAGGAGGAATAAGACTTGCATGAGTATGAAACTTTTTGATGAAAGCATTTATATCTTCTTCAGGCTTTTGTTTTAGCTTTGTCAGGGCTCTGACCTCCTAAAAATACTCGAATGGTGAAGTATCTTCTTTTTCTTCTTCCGAATCAGAGGTATCTTCAACAGAGAAATGTGCAATTGAAGGTGTTGGTGTTACCTTTCCAGTGTGTATCCATGTTCGTCCAAGAATTATATAATATCCTGGATCTTCTCGGATTATGTAAAATTTTGTTTTTATCCAGGCTGAGTTTATGTTCACTTTGAGAGTGATGTGGCCATAAGCATCTCTGGGTATTCCTTAATGATCTGTGATTGTTACTGGAGCATGAATGGATTATTGTCGTGTAATACCAGCATCTCAGAGAGTTTTCAGAGGGATAACATTGACAGCGGTGCCGATATCAATCAATGATCGTTTGAACTCGTTTCCCTTGAGATGGACTATGGTGAGAAGTCCCCAGTCATACATTTATTCGTCTGTTATTGAGGGCGGCTCAGGAAATGCTTCTTTAATCAACAAACGCTTCCCTGATACGATGTGATTCAATACAGTGAACATGTCCCCCCTTTGAGCCTTTGATAAGTATAGAAATTTGCAGACATGCTCGATTAAATATTGAACTGCTTATTTGACAGGTGGTTCAGAAAGAGTGAAGGTTCTGACTGGGAGAGGGTCTCTGTGTACTCTTTCAGTACCCAAATTTAGTTCTCCTGATTTGATCTTTTATTTGAATATGTGCTTCAAAGTTCTGCAATCACTTGTGGGATGGTTGACAAACCTATGAAAGCGACAATAACGAGGATTTTCCATGGCCTCTTCAGTTGACTCTTTCTTGACATATGGGAGTTTGATCGCGCCGTCTTGAACCCAGGCATCTAGAAGTTCAATAACTTCCTCAATGGAGCAGGGGAAATCAGGTGCCTCTGGATCAGCTTCTGTGTGTTGGGAAGGAACTTGCATATTATCCTTCATTTGCGCCTTTGAAGGGGTTGAGGAAGTATGTTTGTGCTGCGGCTCGGCTTTTCGTTTGCTTCCTTCTGCAACAACATTTGTGGAACGTTGGAGATTATAATGTTTGTTAATTAAACATCTGCTACCTCGAGTCTCCCGTGGATCTTCAGCTTTTGTAGTCTTAGCCCTCTCCAATAAAGCAGGTGCAGTAGTTGCTGATCTCTTGGACGCTTCATGAAGTTCTGAGAAAGTATGGAGCCTGAGATTTTCTAATAAAGCTCTGTAGACTGGAATCATTCCTTTGATGCACAAGTCCACGAGTTGTTGCTCTGTGATGTTTGGATCATGACAATCTAATGCTTGCACTCTGAACCTTTTCACATAATCATTAGGATGTTCGTTGCTATTTTGAAACATCCTTCCGAGATCATAGAGAGTGATTTTCTCTGAAACGAAGAAATACTTTCTATAGAAAGCATTAACCATTTCTCCCCAACCTTTGATACTTCCTGGTGCGATGTTGTTGTACCAGGTACATGCCCTGACTTTCAGAGACTTTGAAAATTCCTTCAGACGGACAGTATGGTTGTGCTTATGTTCACCCAATGCTTTCAGAAATCGAGAAACATGTTCTCGAGCATTTATTATGGCCTAACCTTGTATCATGTCTTGTTATTAGCCTTTAGATCAATCTTGGAAAATATAGTTGTACCCTTGAGCTCATCCAATAACTCATCAATAATTGGGATAAGATATTTATTCTTGATGGTTAAATCATTGAGCCTCGTATAGTCCACACAAAACCTCCAGCTACCATCCTTCTTTTTCACCAAAAGTATGGGTGAAGAAAAGGGATTGTGACTAGGTTGAATCACTCCAGTAGTAAGCATCTCTTGCACCAATTTTTCTACAACCTCCTTCTGGAAATAAGGAATTCTATAAGGTCTTTGGTTGGGTGGAGTGGCTGAGGGCTGCAATGGAATATGGCGGTCATGAGACCTTGAAGGTGGTAATGTAGTATGCTCTTGAAAAATAATGGAAAAAGATTCAAGAAGTTTGGAAATAGTGATAGGTGTGATAAACACCTAATTTTATATCTAGTATTTATGATTTATTTGCTATTTTTTGTGTGAATTATGTATCTTATGTGTGAATTTGAGTTATTAGGTGCTTTGGAGTCGCATAGAGGAAAAGAAGGAGAAACTACTCATTTAGAGCGAAAAGGGCAGAATTGTCTTTTCGGGGGCAAATACTATCGGGAGCCGAGCCAGCGTTAAGGGGCGACTCTATTTGGGGGAGTACTGAACAAAGAACAGCTGTGGTTAAGGGGTAGCTATCTGGGTAACCCTTATCATTTATCAGAGGGTGTAATTAGCAGCGGGGTGCAAATAGCTGTCCCATACTGGATAACTTAGTCGAGAGAAATTCATCTCTTAGTTCTTCCCCAAATTCATACAGCAGCCAAGAAAAAATAAAAAGAATGAATTGATGAAAATCAAGAGAAATTGGAGATGGAGGTCATGGGATTTATAAATGGTAGAAGAATGATTTTGGGTTCGAATGGAAAGCAGAAATTGAGCTCATGAGAGTTAGGGTTTTGATCTAATGATGCTACTGATGAAAAAATCGGAAGTAATAGTTTTGTTGTGATTTGAAGAAGAGTAGATGGGTTCTTATTTGTCTATGATACTGAGATAGAGGTGGTTATGCTGTTGGATTGAAGAACAGGGAGATGATATTGAATCGAATCGAGGAAATCAGATATGGGTTCTGTGGATGATTTGAATTACGGAACTGAGTTTGGGGTTTGATGATGATTCGATCTCTGCAATTGATAGAGCAAGGGGATGACGAGGTTAATCAAGAAATTGGGTTGACTTCAGTAGTCATGATGGATTGAATTATTAGGATTTGAGTTGAAATCAAACAAGCTATGTTGGCTTGAGAATGAGATGCATTTCTGGTGTGCAAGAGCAGCTGGATGTTGTTGGTGTTGAGAATAGCAGTGCAAATGATAGAATGGTATTGAATTGTAGCTACAAGTACTGGAGCTGTAAGAAGTGGGAAGAATACTGCAGTTGGTGACAGTGGAGACAATGAAGCCTAGATGCAGGGAGAGCAGCTGCTACTGAGCTGCAAGGCATGATGAGCACTGGTGCTAGAGAGTGTTGCAGCTTTGCTGATTGAAGCTGCAGTATTAGAGTTGCAGGTGAAGTTGGTAAGCTGTAATTTGAGATGTTGCAGAAAAGTTGAACTGGTGGATGTTTAAAATGGGTTCAAGTATGATGAATTATCAAATGAGTGATGAGCCACAGGACTGGTATTGCAGTTGTGCAAATGGGAGTGTGACTGAGAGGGTGTGCACTGAGAACAATGTTGCAGAAAGGGGTGGTGATGTGTGTGTATGCAATTCAGGGAAGGTAGCAACTGAGCTTGTAATGTTGGTGGTTATCTGATGAAGTCTTGTGATTATGGTTGATTGCAGGTGACTTACAACTATGAGCTGTTGAGAATGGTCTGTGCTGAAGGATATGAGTAGATGATGGCATTATCTGCAATGGATCAGCTGGGAAGCTAGGCTGTGACATGGTGGTTTGGAGCTGAGTTGGGGTTCCAATGGTTAGGTACTTAAAACTAAAGCAGTGCAGTGAGGTGTTGGACAGAGATGGATGCAAGGATGTTTAAAAAATGGTTTCTAGTGGAGTTGCAGCTGCAGATACAGAGAATGGAGGAGTTGATTGCTGTGTGGAATGAGTTGAAGCTGCAGTTCAGGGAAGATGGATTGGGAACCAGAGAATCAAATGTGAAGATGAGAAGGCTATAGTGCAGTGCAAGGAGCAGCAGCTGTTGCAGTGGTTGGTGGTCTGTCATGGAGTTATGGAGGTACCAATAGAGTTGCATTTGGTGGTGTTATTGTCATGGGGTGATTGCAAGTGATGGATATGCAGAGAAGGCACGACCATCTTGGCCGTGAACTGTTCTGGCCTGGCAAGTTGGCTTGCAAAATGGCAGAGCTATGACCAGTTAGACCAGTCAGTGAGCTGACTCGGTCCTTACTCAGATCTGACTAGACCTAGCTGAATCAATGACATCTTTTTCTTGACCCGGTTGACTAACAGAAGGCCGTTAGGTCAACGGTTAAATATAACGGCACCATGACAGAATATTTTGTCGGCGGAAAAGCATCCCAGGTGGCCGACAGAGACTTTTCTTGCCGGATTCCGGCCAACTTCCGGCCAAAAACCCATTTTTCCGGCAGCGCGTTTTGGGACATATTTTCTACACGGGATTTCACACAGGGGCTTGGTGGACCAATTGAAGATGGGCTTTGAAGATTAAACCTAATTTTGGAAGGAGTATCCTTTATGGAAATTGGAGAAACTTATAAAAGAGGAGACTTTTCTCTAAATTATATATATTGGAATTAATATCTTATATCTTCTACTACTTTGTTCTAGGGTTTAGAAACATGTTAGGGTTTCTCTTTCTTCTTGTTATGAACTCCATTAACATGAGTACTTAAGTTTATTATTGGTTATGGAATAATCGGATTTCACATAATATGATTCTTTGATTCAATATATTAGTTTTGTCTCATACTTATCGTTCACGATTCTATGAAAATAGGGTTGCATGATTGAATGTTAGTTTTGTCAAGTTGCAAATTGGTAGAACTCATAATCATATCTATTGCTAGTTTAGGGTTTATTATACGAAAAAGTGATATTCCTTGAATACAAGTAGCATAATTGTGAAGATTGCTTGTAGTGATACAACCTAATAATCACAAGTGATTCGTGACCTTTGTTAAATTGAATTAGTACGTTTTCCACGTTCGATTGCTTTGATTGGCCTGATTTCATAGAACTTAATGCATCTAGGGAATTAAACTTGATTAGTGCTTTTACACGTTAGGTTGTTCTTTTAGATAGAACTCATACTTGCATCTTTTAGTGTGTTTGTTGATGACAAAAGGAGATTTGCGGGATATTCTTGCGATCAAGATATTCTAGGGCTTTTGATAAAAGTTGAGATTAAATATCAATTCTACTTATTGTTTTGAAAGCATGTTAGTGAATGAAGATGAATCCTTAACCAATATCTTTTCTATTTGATTTGTTTGCTTATTTCTTTACTTGCTTTTATTTTATTCTAGTATATAAAAATCAGAAAAACTCCCGGTATTTAATATAGGAAACCAAAACATATTGACAACCAAGACCTCTCTGTGGGATCGATCCTTTCTTGCCCTTGCTATATTTATATTTTGAGTAGTAAGAAAGTGTAAATTATTTTTGACACATACGACAACGATCAAATAGGTGCAGGAGTAGGGTGTTGGGGAACTGGAAAAGTAGCTGAGATGCTGTAAAGATGAGCAACAAGCCCATGGTCATTTGCCTTGAAATAATGATGTAGTTCCTTAGAAGAAATCATTGATATCTTTCCAGCCTCAGAATGTCCTTGTAACTCAATTTTACACCAGACCTCATAAAGGAAACTAATAACTTGTTAAAGTCAAAGTTCACAGGACTAACCTCTCTCATCCAATCAACACCAAGAACCATATCACAGCCTCCCAAAGATAACAACCTCATATCAAAAGAAAAGTCATGTCCCTGCATTTTCCACTTGAATCCAGGACATCTGGCCTCACTAATCAATTTATTGCCATCAACTACAGCTACCAACAAGGCAGAAGTTGGTTCTATGTAAGCTCCACACCTCTTAGCAGCTAATGGATCCAAGAAATTGTGGGTACTCCCACTGTCAATCAGAATAGTTAAGGAAGTTTTCTTAATCTCCCCTATAATTTTAATAGTGGAGTGGGATAAGTTACCAGACAAGGCATGAACAGAAATCTCCACTTTCTCCTCAACATCCAGCTGATTGGGTGAGTCAACTGGTGAAGAATCCTCTATAGAAGTTGAATCTTCATCCTCAGCAATTAACATGAATAACTATTGTTTAGCACACTTATGGCCTCTCTGGAAAACTTCATCACAATTGTAACAAATATTTTTCTCTTTTCTAGCTCTCATTTCAGCATAAGTAAGCCTTTTAATGGGTGGGAGTTGGGTAGCAGAACTGGAGAGAGTAGGAGTATTTACTTTACTGAATGGTCATGGGCTTGTGGATGGAGAAGGGTAGTTTTTATTAGTATTGTAGGGAGGAATTTGAACTGGTGGAGGTCTAGGTTGGAACCTCTTTTTGGCAGCAGTTTCGAGTAAAGCCTCTTGCATTCTTCCTAGGAAAATGGCATGAGAAAGAGTTTTAGGTGCAAACATCAATACATGAAGCCTTAGTTCTTCTTTAAGTCCACTAATGAAGCTTGAAGTGAAGTACTCTTATGAGAGGTGGCGATTTTTTGCTAACATCAAGGCCTTTAACTCCTAAAAAAGCTCTTGATACTCATTAACACTATTTGTTTGACGGAGTTTATTGAATTCACCCATTATATCATCATGTCCTAACTCCTGAAACATGAGGTAGACATCTCTAACAAACTCATCCCATACTAACACTATATTACTTTTTTAATAGTCATGGAACCATATATCAGCCCTTCCATCCAAATACATAGAAGCCATATTAACTTTAACATCATCAGGTAAGTTATGAAGGAGAAAAAATTTCTTACACTTACGGATCCAAGATCTAGGATTAGTACCATCAAACCTTGGAAAATCTACTTTTGGTTTATGCTGTTGAAAGTTAGGCTCATGAGTACCAATGAAAAATCGATGTTGAGAAGTAGGAATTTCACCTGTATGTGACGATGATGGTTGTACTGGTGGTCGGCCTAGGATACTATCAGGTGCTTCAGTGTTAAATGGATTGTGGGTGTTGATGGGTATCCTTTGTTCCAAAAATTTCAGAAACTCAAGCTGACACTGCTTCTGATCTTGCTGGTGCTTCTCTAACAAATCCTCAACCGTCTTCTTCTGTGTATCCTTCATATCTTGTTGAGTTTTTGACAAGTCTTCCATGGTCTTAACCATTTCATCAAAAAAATTGGATAAATCATTCATTGTAACCATTTTTGTAGCCGGAGGATTAACCTGGCTCTGATACCACTTGTAGTGGATTTACTAATAAGGGATATGAATGAGAATAATGAGAAGAATAAAGAAGAAAATAGATCTCAGAGAGAGGATAAGATTGATAACAAAAATAATATATGTCCGTACAAGGGAGGAAGGCTAGCTTAAGTATCTCACGTAAAGCATGTGAGTAATTACTAAAGGTACCAGACTAAAGATAAGGGCTAATAACAAGACTAGATACAAGGCTAGGCCATAACAACATTGCCCATTCCTTCATAAAGAGTGAATGTTGGAGAGGTATAACCTTTTGGTAGAGGAATCCTTTGCGTAGCAGCAGGGTATGGAGGTTGGTGATGGTGAATAAAAGGCGTCTTGTCTTTTCCATGATATTCCAAGAGGCGTTCCAGGTCTTCACGAGTGATGAAACTGGATAGTTCTTTCACTGGTGGATTGTCTGCAGCCTTGGGAACTTCCTCATCATCTACTACATGGATTGGAGTGACTTCGGGATCAGCGTCTGAAGACTTTTCTTTAGCTTTTACTTTCTCTTGAGTTTTCTCTGACATCTTGTCTGTAAGAGTCTTGAGATAGTTGAATAGCTCCTACTGAGTAGAAGCCACATCAATCTGATTTTTGGCAAGAGTTTCTTGCACCTTCACGAGATCACCTATGGTAAGTGAATTTTCTATGACTTCTTCGGGAGAACGACCGAATAGTGGATTGTTGATGGTGTCAGTGCCGCCGCTTACATGGGTGATAACTGGAGCATCAGTGCTTTGAGGGGTGGTAGTGGCAGGTGGCACCGGAGGAGTGGTAGTGGCATGTTGAACCAGAGGAGTGGTGCTAGCATTACCGCTAGATCTTGCAATATTAGAGCTGGGTGTTGAATCCGGGTTGGTAACTGAACCAGACCCAAGACCGACCATCTTTGTGAGAAGTGAGATTGCAACCGAGAGAATGATATCCCACTGTGGTCGCCAATCTGTAGATGGGGCAAAATGAGTTGCTGGTTTTTATGGAATTGAGAAGACGACCGTGCGGAGGAAACTCCTTGAACTGAGTGAAATGTTAAACGTCACACAGATGCACTGCAATAAGGGAGTACTTTGAATTTGAGAGATCAATCTGTAGTACTCCGGCCTAAACCAAGACAATGACCATTCCAGAGTAAATTCGGTCACAAAAGAGGATGGGTCGATCTGTAGGAGGGAAGCTGAGAAATGTGTAAGATCAATGGTAATCGAAGATTGTAGGTGTGTTGTGTATTCTGAAAATAAGATAAGTTCTAAATGATTGAATTTTACTCTGTTGAGAGTAATCTCTCAGATGTTGAGTTGTTAATCTCGTGTTGTATGTTTGACGTGAGATTTTCCTTGTTTTAATCATGATTCAGAGACTTATTTATATTTCTAGATTTGTAAACACCATGATCCCATGAAGTGTGACAGTTGATGGAATCAAAGAGTGGAGAAGTGGAAATCGTGTTAAAACTAGTTTCTCAACGTGCGGAGACTTGGTTGATTTTCCATCCACTACTTTGTTAACTCCTCCAACTGATTGCATGACTTGCTCACATTCTTATCGTGTGTATAAACACACGTGCCTTAGACTGCCATACCAAAACCCTAGTTAATATCCCCCCATGTGACACGATTGATGTCTCGTGTGATTGTGGAGTCTGCAAGGCAGACGTGTATTTAGTTATTCAGTTGCTGACTTCATGACTTCATGGGACGATGAGTCCTTGTATTTTTGAATCGAACGTGATTTGAAAATGTTCTGAGACTCATGAATTGAACATGTCTGTTGAGACAGAGGTATAATTCTTGAATAAATGTTGATAGCTAAAGTGAACACATATTGTTCATTTGATGAATCGTTGAATATTGATAGTTGAGCCAATATTCCTTGATGTGAGCAAATGTTGCTCACCCGAGCAAATATTGCTCGTTTGGTAAGTTACTGAATATTGATAGTTGAACCAATATTCGTCAATGTGAATACATATTATTTATCTGAGCGAATGTGTAAGGACCCTCAAGCTCGTCAACGATATTAGACTAGTCAAGAGAGGTCTTAGCTGCTAATAACTCGATTAGTTTAACATGAACGTTAATTAGTTGGAATTAATCTAACAACGATTTAGATACGAAATTAGTATCATTGAATAGATCTCGAAAAGTTATGTGAGATGGACTGCTTGAACGTGTCATTCGGATACCGGATGAATAAGATTTCATCAGATTATTCGAAAGGCAAAATAGTCATTTTGCTATCAAACCAACTTGGGCTTCCCATATCATTTGGGTGAGTTCCTTTTATCATTTGTCTTTGGCCTTATCAAAACCAAGCGAGCAGATAAGCTCATTCAGCATTCTTCTTTCTCTTTCTTTCTCGTTCTTCTTCTTTCTTATTCTCTTTTGTTTCTTCACCTGTTCATCTTCTTCAGAAAGTTTGAGAGATCAAAAAATGAGGCTTTTTAATCAGTATAAGATGGAGAGTGTCATGGGATAATTGATGGTGATGGCGAAGTTATCGTAAGATGATTCATACTCGAGAAAAGAGATGATTTAGAGAACATTAAGTTAGGGTTTCCGTTATGAATTAGAATTACGATTAGTGATGAATAAAAATAAATAAGGAGTGGGTTTAGTCGATTGATAGAAGGGTTGAAGTTTAATTGAAGTTTTGGAGTTGATTTGTTAAAAAATTGAAGATGAGTAGGGTTTCTGTTCTTCAAGAAATAAGAATTAAGGTTTCAGAAGAATTGGTTTGGTGAATTAACAATTCAGGGGAGGCCAATGGTTGGGTAAGTCTCTCTGTTGTTTAATTTCGTTGTTTGAAGTTGAATTGTTAAAGATTGTTGAGTTTGTGAATGAAACTGAGGTCGAGGTGGTAAAACTATGAAACTGTGACTCTAGTTAGAAGTGGTGTTGGTGTTAGAGAGTTAGAGAGTTTGATAGAGTTGCAAGTATAATCATGATCTAATTCTGTAGGTGTTGGCATCATTTGTGAGATGATATAATTGACAGGGTTGTGTTATAAAAGTGGGTTGGTCTGGGATTTAAGGTTAAACTAATGATGGATGGATGATGAGTACAGGGCTTGGAGAATATGAATGAGTTTTTGAGTTGTATCTGTAGTTGCAGGTGAACCTTGTTTGAGTATTGGTGGTCAGGTTAAGAAAAAATAACCTCGCATTTGAGAATGTTGGTTTGAATGAAGGGTTTTAGGTGGTGTTTATGGATATGAACTGTATGAGCTGTTGCAGGTGAAGTTGTTGGTGGCTCATGTCAAGAAGAAATATCTGGGAATTTAGAATATTGGTTTGATCTAAACATGGAATTGGTGTTAGTGAAATGGTTTGTTGGATGCTGTTGTGATAAATAAGGTGACTGGGGTTATTATAATGCTTGTTATGTGTGTCTGAGATTGGAGAAAATAGAATTCTGGAGATGTATGAGGTTGTTGTGGTGGATACGAAGAATGGTGTTTGCTTTGATGAATGAAGTACATGTTGAATTCAGTTTGATTGTAAATGGTCATTGGTTGTTGAATGGAGTTACAATTGTAGCTAATAAAGATAATGGGAGGAGCGACAGTTTATTGAGTTTGAGAAAGAGATGAGGATTATGGCAGTGGTATGGGATTTGATGTCAATTCTATGAGAGTGTAGTTGAGAATAAGGAAGAGATCATGGTGGTGAATAAGAGGAGATGATGTTGATATCGTGGGAGATATTAATTCTGACATTGCAGTTGAGCTGCTGAATTTAGGCAGTGAGGTTTTGAACTGAACTCGGTTGAATGAGATAGAGGAATAGATTGTTAGGGATAATGGAAGTAATAATGATTCAGTTTGTATGAGATGTTATGTGACTGAAGTTTTGAAAATAGAATTAGATGACTGTGTTGAGGTGACCTGAGTATAGCTTAAAGATTCAATTGCAGGTAGGCTGTATTATCTTTGTAAATTGATTTTGAAGTTCATTTAGAAAGAATGAATAGAATGTTAATGAAATGAAATCTGTAATAGAAGTATGCCTGTTAGTCATCCCAGTCAGATGTCTGACTAAATGGTTTAGTTGACTCGGTCTGACTGAGTTGAGTCGTTGTGACTCACTGGTTTCCCTTTTTTGACCTGAGTAGACTCAGTTGACCGAGTTAAACAATTGACCTGACCTTAACTGTTGACCTTGACCAAGACTTGGACTTTGAGCTTGGCTTGGACGTTGACTGTCACTTTTACCGTTAATCATCATTAGTTGACTTTGGTGGACTTGAGCTTAGAAGTAATTTTCCTATTTTGATGAATTGGACCACTTATGGTCCGAATTATCTTTTGACTTCTTCTACAAAGTTGTAGATATTCATAAGACTTAGATAATGGACTATAGAACCAACCTAATTCAGTTAGTAAACCTTAGCTATGCTAAAGATAGAGAACAAAAGGTGTAAAGTCATAATTGGGCTTAAACCCATTAGATAAACTTATATGATTCTTGTGTGAGCCATTTTGGCTAGATTCTTAGAGTTCTTTTGTGATTAAAAGTTAGTCTATATTAACAACGATCATTCAAGGATGAACCAATGGATCATGGATCTCGAGGTAGGCGAGGCTTGTCATCAAAAGAGGTGGGAATCGATAATGAACTCTCTTGTATTCATTATTGTTTTACAAATCAATCTTTGTGTTGTGAAATTCATGCATATATTTGTGTGCTCTGTGTGGTATGAGATGTGTGCCGACATAATATCAGTATTCTATGGCTAGGGCGATACACCGCAATATTACACGGCTAGGGCGATACACCGAAATATTATTATGGCTAGGGAGATCCACCGCAATATTATTCTTCCCTTATGTGCGGCAACACACATCTCATACATGGATGGTTACTGTTATTTATGAATGTCTATGAAGAAGTTTCTACGATATGTTTTACTGTCTTTCCGTGTATTATCGTCTTTCGATAAAACCTGCATTGTCTTCAAATCATATTAAAGATTACTTGAAAGCTAGTTGTTATTTCTACTGGGCACCCCTTTTAGGGATGATGTGCTCACCCATTCCCACTTTCAGTTTCAGAGACAGATCAAGATGTGCATGTGACGATGAAAGCTTCGAAGAATTATCTACGTTAGTTAGTTAGCTTCCGCTATATTTATTATGTGGTTGTATTCCATTTGTAAATCAACTCACTATTGAATATGTATCATTTGAGAGGAGTTCTTGTATATGTATTTCAGAGTGGGGCTAGTTTTTGGGTTAAGTTTTGTAGCAGATTTCTTAATGGAATGCTTAAGTGAATGATTCATATTCTTAGTGCCTCTTTACTTAGTTAATTTCTTATATTAGTCAGCTGCTAGCTTTGGGGGCGCTACAGAATGTTTCTCATCTGATGAATTGTTGAATATTGATAGTTGAACCAATATTCCTTGGTTTGAGCAAATATTGCTCGTTTGATGAATTATTGGTAGCATAACCAAATAAAGTATTAAATCAGAATACTGGAAACTGGACCGAGTATAATTAATAAAATGTTGGTCATGAGATCAACGTAAAATTATTAACGTTTGAATCTGGAATTATGAACCTTGGACTCAAAACCCTAATTTTATCAATTGATGATTAATTGATGGTTTATTGAAAATTAACCACGGAGTGAATGAGAGACCGGCAACATGGTATTATGGGTCGACCATGTAACGCCCAGATGCTCAACTGAGCAAAAATATACCAAAGTCTCTTGAAGACCAGTTGGTCAAAGGATGATTAAATGTTGGTTTAATCATTTATTAAAATAATGCTCGTCTGAGCCTTAGGTGATAAAACCTAATTAATTATGAAGAGATGAGGGGCCGACCAGGGGTTATGAAACCGGCCTTGGGTGGTCATGGGATCAAACAATGATCGTTCCATGAAGCTCCAAATTGTTTGGAAGAGTTTTGAACCTAATACGTGCAATTGCGCAAATTAGGTCAAATTGTGAAAATACATGGGAACGGCTCCTTGCAAGCCAAAGATCCAACCTTGGTCGGTCAAGGTAACATGCTTACGTCACCAAAGTGTTCGTGTCTTAGTGCTGAGAATTTTGATTTTTTCTGATGTGCGTTTGAGCCTTTTTCATTTTATCTAGTTACTCAGTGGTCAAGGTAACATCTTGTCGCTAGGCTGCAATCTAGTTACTTGTAGAACCTTTTTCATTTTATCTAACTCGAACAAATTTCATTAGTGTTTGAGCAATCATTTGAGAAAATATGAAGAAATCAGGGATTTTTGCTGAAACTGTCAAAACCTTCATGAGATGAAGGAAAACAATAAAAAATAAAGGAATCATGAAGTGTGGGACTGTCTATGGCCCAACCATGGCCGTCCGTCCAAAGAGCCCGGTCCCACGTCGTTTTCCTAATTTTTTATAATATTTTCATGATTTTAGGGAAATATGATAAAACCAAGGAGTTTGTTGAAACCAATGAGTTTTGTTGAAATCAAGGAGTTTTGTTGAAATCAAGGAGTTTCCATGAAAAAAAATATATTAAGAATAATAAAATAAGGGCGTGTGGGACTGGTTTGGGCATGGTTGGCCGGCTAAGGCCCGGTCCTGTGAGTTTTTCCTAATTTTATGTATTATTTCATGATTTGAAGGAATTTTCATAATTTGAAAGAAACATCATGAAATCAAGGAATTTCATGGGATTAAGGAAATAAAATAAATAATAATAATAAAATAGGGCGTGTGGGGCCAGCTATGACATGACCAACCAGCTAGGGACCGGTCCTACGGGTTTCCCTAATTTTATATTATTTTTCACGGGATCACGGAAATATCATGAGATTAAGGAGTTTTCATGAGATTAGGGAAATAATAATAAAATATTGAGGATTCATGAGGTGTGGGACTGGCCATGACTAGGGAATAACTGGCCAGCTAGCAGACATGGTCCCGTGACACCTTTCCCAATTTTATATTATTTCCTTGATGTGAAGGAAACACCATGAAACGGAGGAGTTTCCTTAAAACGAAGGATATTAGTTCAAATGAAAGGATTTTCATAAGATCAAGGAAAATAATAAAAATACGATAAAATATAAAATTGGGCGTGGGACTGGTCACGGCACGACCGGAAGGCCGGTGGGCTCAGTCCCTCAATGCCTTGATTAATATTTTATTATTTATTATTTTCTTTCATATTTTGCATAAGTTCATCGTCTCGTCGTATTTTGAAATACTCATTCGTGCATTCAGGTGCTTATTAATGCATCATTGTCGAGTACATCTGCACCATTTTGGTCGGGGCTTACTCGAAGGTACCTCAGATGCCCGTGTGTTGAATATTTATTACTAACCCATGGAATTTTGCTGGGAAGAACCATAAATTGAAGTAACGAAATATTATGAAAAACATTGAATATTTTTCAGGGATTCAGTTAATGAATCTAGTGATTTTAGGAGTAACTAATCAATGGATCTATACTAGTACGATCGTCTAGGAGCATTAATTATTCAGGAATTGAGTGTTATGAGCTTGTTGAAGCGTCATATTTTTTTCATATAGTCAGGGAAAACATTGTTACATCCTGAAGATGTTATTACTCTATACTAGCAGGTAAGCTGTCTAGGAGCCATCCAATCTTTCAATTATATGTAGAAGTAATTACTGAAATTACTCAGTATTCATGAGATATGTCGTTGCCTCAGCTGAGAGACTACATATCTGCGTATGCTCTGAGAGACAATATTCTCAGTCAGAGATTCTTGTGTCATGAGCTTTCATGCTTTCGATAAGAGACATGAGCCTAAATATTCATCGGATTGCTGGATCAGGAATACGTACAATTATGGGTTTATTATTTTAGCCCTTGTTGAAAATCCACAATCTACAGACCAAGGCTTGTTTGGAAAACAAGGAATTACCAAATCCGAAAATCCTTAAGATATGCAATAACTTTATATTTTTCGGTTTTGACAAATTCCAACTGTAACTAAATATCGAAACCACTCTCGGATGACAACTAATATTAGATAGCACACATAAATACACTTATTTAATATAGAGACTAGAGATATGCAAATCTCTAGGATATGGTAAGCATATATTTTTGTATATCTTAAAATGATATTTGAATTTCGGTTTCAGAATCTCACCTTGAAAATCAATAAAAATACCTGAACATCAAGTAACAAGAGTTTAACAAATGTTCAAATCGCTATGTCGACATTACATGAACATTTCAAGTTCAATCCATATACATATCGATGTTTGTACAAACCCGGATATCACTAAACATATCAAAAATGGAAATACATATTAAACTCTAGACATGATCGGCATTTAACCTGGGATCGGCCACATGGGATCGGTCCTAAACTTTCTTTCAACCGTGAAATATGATTTCACAAGTCTACTTCCTTAGATTATATTTATGATATTCCTTCATATATAAACCCAAGGGTTGAACTCATTCCGGAAGTTCAAACACACTAAATAATAACAAGTTATCAATTAGTGTAACATCGATTCACGAAGCCTATAGATAAACTATACTTCATAACCCCATATTCCAAAGTACTAAAAAAACTAGTATATGTTTCCTTGATACTTTGATCAAAGCATAAAACTAAGTCACCGATACTAGAGACAAGTAAACAAAATATACTTTGTATATTATGTTTTCAGTAAATGCTGACTTTTAAAAACTATGATAGAAATAAAAAAAGTCATGCTTGTAGTTACTAACCTCGAACTGAAGGATGACGCGTTCGTTGATTCCAATACGTCTTTAGATTTGAAAAATAGGGGTCTAACAACCATACCCAATATTTTGTTCGACAATATGTATGGACTAACTCTAATATAATTCCAAGAGAATCAACTAGACAGTCATACTCAATCAAGGAAATATATCCAAGAGTTACATCTCTGTTTCTCAATGTAATCAAACATATAGAATTCGTGAACCCGATTATTATGAGAAACAACTTGAACGGTACCAAGCACCAATGTTCAAGTGTCAATCAATTTCAATCAACAACCAAAGGTTGGATTTACCGATTGATTGAATTACGCACAACCTATGATATTTCAATTATATAAACAAATATAATGCGGAAAGAAATAACACAGACACCAGAAGTTTTGTTAACGAGAAAACCGCAAATGCAGAAAAACCCCGGGACCTAGTCCTGATTTGAACACCACACTGTATTAAGCCGTTACAGACACTAGCCTATTACAAGTTAACTTCAGAATGGAATGTAGTTGACCCCTAACCAAGTATCACACCGATTAAGGTACAATCGCATTCCTTACCTCTCTGAATCCCAGCAGGACTCAACGCGCTTGATTCCTTTAACTGATCTCATCCATAACTAAGAGTTGCTACGACCCAAAGTCGAAGACTCTATAAACAAATATGTCTCCCACTAAAAAGTTTATTCTGATAGATAAATCTGTCTCCCACAGAAATACCTATGAATTTTTTGTTCCGTCTTTTGATAAATCAAGGTGAACAGGAACCAATTGATAATCCAGTCTTATATTCCCGAAGAACAGTCGAGAAATATCAATCACCTCACAATAACTTAACTATATGGTGATAGAACAAGTTATTGTGGAATCACTGTAGGGACAGAATATCATAAGATATAAGGTTACGAACATAGTAGTAAATACAAGAGAAAAGTGTCGCAAGATAATGCGATAGTAGAAGAAACATGGGAGAAGTGTGAAGGGTTTACGAATATAGAATAAGTATACGAACAAAGGTTACGATGCTTCGCAAATTATATATAGCTATACAGATCTCACTATATATAGTAGTTCAAATGTAAAATTGAAGAGGTTCTTTTGGTGAGTGTTAGAACAAGTCTTAGGAGAGAGAATAGAGAAAGTTGTAACTATTCTAATCTCCATTAACATATTTCTTTGTAATCAATTAAAAAGATTAATCAAGATTGTCTTTTTTCATCAAGAACTTCTTAAAGTTTTACAAATTTTACTGAGGCTGTAGTTGTAGGATTTCCTGCAACTACAATCACAAAGAATGAGATGAAGAGCTTTGTGATTACTTTTTATATCTTATCTATCGGAGATAATGTTAGAGCATAGATCGGTTGAACCCACCAAGCGTTGGTATGTCAAGTTTGGTTGTCATATTTTAGTGAATCAAAACTCATTTAAAGAGTCGCTTGATTATATACTAGAGTCAACTTCGTATAGGTTAGCTTGAAAGTATTAGGATATGAGACTTACAAGTATTACATGAAGACTTGAAGAATGTGAAGAAGTATGGAGCTACAACGACAAAAATCATCCTTCCTTTTGTGGTTAGTAATATTTAACTTGAACTGTTTTATTCCCTAACATATCTTTCATGTCGTGCATATTGAAAACATAACTGCGAAGCTGTGTATGATACTCTAGTTAGACATAGTATTAAGGAATGCAATACGAGGTTTATTTCTTAACCATTAAACTTTGTATATAAGATATTGACATGATCATATGAATGCTATTGTAATTATGTATGGGTATGAGTAAAGATTTCATCCTAGGAAATAATGTTTTACTTTCGTTTAAAGGAACTAAGTTCATAAACACGTTTTGTGAATCGAAAGGGAAATCACTAGGCTTATTGGTATTGTTATTCATTGCAAATCTATTTTGAATTACCAATATGTGTGTTTAGTATAACCGCTCATAAACTTTTTTATGTATCTTGGTAAAACTATTCACAAGGCCTGACTTATGTATTGGTATGACTTTTATTAGTGAAACCGATCTTAAGTAATCACTCAAGATGGTATGATTGATGCCTTGTAAATAACAACTTTTATCTAGCAATTCGGGAATTAATCCTAGTAAGAGGTGCAACAAATTTATGAGAGGGGAATCTATCCTTGTAAGAGGTGCAACACGTTTTTAGTAGATAGGGGAACCGATCCTATGAACATGTCCAACAAGTTTGTAGTTTTGGGGGAACCGATCCTATGGACATGTGCAATTGAATACATGTAGTTACCATAAGTTGTGGGGAACCGATCCTAGTACCTATTCAACCGAATTTTGGTAACTAGCGTGACTAGGCACAATACTCACATGGAGGTAGAACCGAAACTTGTTTTGGTAGAACCGTTAAACCCATGATTGGTGATTTGATAGGATAATCAATCACATAGTTCTTGTAATTCAGATGAACCAATTCTAAACTTGTTTGGAAGTGTGGAAAATCGTTTCCAAGATTGTAAGTATGAAAAAGGACTTGAAAGATAAGGATGTTGACATACATTGAACATGTGCAGTAAATCTTATCATTAATTGTTCAAAGAAATTCCTTAATAGCTGAATGAGATCCCAAGATCGAAATAAATTGAAAATCTTTTAATTAAGGTTTCTTTGTTTTTATATGCTATTTAATTTCCAGCAATTAAATGCATATCTTTAAAAAAAAAAAATTAGTAATGTGCATTTACTAATTATAGATTTTTCTATTGGGATTTCAATCAATATTTGGACAGTGCATTTCCAAGAGTTATGAAAACCGATTTTGTGTTTATTGCATATCTTTGAGAATATTCGGTTTTGGAAATTCCTTGGTGTCCAAACTTCCTTGTGTATAAATAATGAAGTTTGCATTCCTAGCAAACTAATCCTCAGAGCCAGCAAAACTACCTAGTTGCGTTGTTACCGGTGGAGCCGCCTATTCGGAGAGGAAAGTAACCTAATTAGGCGAAATCTCTTACGGCTGCTCAGTTTAAAGACTTCTTTCGGATTGAGAAGCTCTATTAGTACCGTTGGTTGGAAACTAGATAACTGCAGTTTATTTTAGTTTTTGATTGATTTAATTGACTAGTGGTGGTTGAACTTTGATTGCACCTAGTTTGTTTATGCTTGAGAATCTTCTCTTTTGATATAAGATTCACTCAAACTAGATCGAAGTTTCGACGGGGATCTTTAGACTTTTTATAGATCGAAAGACGTCTTGTGATAATCCAACATTAACAGACTCTGTTCCGTGTGTGATTGATGACAAGAGATTCAAGTTGATTGTGTGCAGGTGCTGATTGAAGATCAAAGAAGATTTGAAGACAAGAAGAATTTTTGGTTTCATAATCTTTGGTGTGCACAATACTTTTTTCGGCTGGAAAGGTATCCAACTATAATCGGTTTATCCTTGTGATAGATTATATCGATTAGTTGAGTAGATCAGCATCAATACACTTCTTTGTGATTAATAGTATTGATTGCACAGTCTAACAATTACTTTGGTAGTTGTTAAGAGATTGATCTAAGGACCCAACAAATGAGTTTATTGGTTAAACGGAAGAGCCTTTGTCTAACTCATATCACTTTGTTTGAAAAGAGTTGTTACCGAACATATTTGTTGTTCCTTTACTGTTTGGAATACGACCCAAAGGAATTGTTCCAAGTGCGTGACTTACTGCAAGTTGTAGGCGCATGGATACTGAGGAAACTAGGAGAACCATAATTTTAGTTGCTTGGTCTCAACTATACGAAGTTGGTTTAATTTTGTATAGCGGATTAATTCTGAGAGTATTCAATTCTGGACTAGGTCCCGGGGTTTTTCTGCATTTGCGGTTTCCTCGTTAACAAAATCTTGACATTTACTTTTAATTTGTGCAATTATAATTGTGTTTATTATAATTTAAAGTAAATCACACAAACGTTAATTCCTATTTTACTTGATATACAATCCCTAGAGTTTGGTTAAGTCCGAACCTATTATTAAGTAAACATACTTCGTTGTTGTATTGTCTCGATCTCGTATCCATATACGATCACACGAAGTGTGAACCGATTAGTTTTATTGTTTCGACTCAGTCCATAGACAATCACTTACGGAAAAGGACTTATAGGTGGAAAAGTTTTAGATTGAGGTATATTTGGGTACCCTCGTCTTTTCAGATAAATCTCGAGCAAATCTTAGAGAAGATAGTACTCAATACGATAGAACAAGTAAGATCAAAACACGCAACTAAAGAGAAAATAGTTGAGTCTGGCTTCAGAATCCCAATGAAGTCTTTAAGCCGTTAACCTATAATGGTTTTAGGAAAAACCTAGGTTAAAGGAGAATCGACTCTAGTCGCAACTAGTATCACACATGAGGTGTGGGGATTAGGTTTTCCAGTTGCTAGAGTTCTCCCTTATATAGTCTTCAAATCAAGGTTTGATAACTTTAAAACAAAGCTATCAATATACACTATTAGATGAAAACCTGATTTAAGATTCAAGCTAAGTTTGCTTAAAACCAAAACAATATCTATCCACTGTTAGATGGTATTGGCTTGTTACACACAAATGAAATATACCTTCATTTAGATATGGGTAACCGTAACTAAACGTGTATATTGAGTTGGCTCAATAACAGTTAACCGAAGTTAACCACATTCGTCTAACACTTCTAGATAAAATGATAATCAAATTAATCTAATTGTGTTACTCATAAAGTTGTTTAATTTTTTATATTCTCATAGAAGTATACAAGACACAATTGAAACAAAATCAGATTTGATTCAAGAGAACCAATTCATGAATATTTAGCCACGATTTGCAAAGATTGCATTCCTTAATATATAAATGTATTTTTTCATGAGTATGAAATCATAGTTAACCGATTTTAAAACTTAAACCAACGTAGTTATCAAACGGGTGCGCAAACTTAAGTTCCAGACTTTGGTCACGTCCGACAGTTCGTAAACAGGTATGCATACTGTCATACGGGACCTAACTCTGGTGAAACCGTTCGCATACTGGTATGTAAATTAGTTCCCAGACTTTGACAGTTAAAACCATTCGCACACTGGTATGCACACTTGGTTCCCGGACCCGAATCATACTACAATAGTTTGCATACTTGTATGCATACTGTGCTATATCCAGATAATGGTTATTTATTTTAAACTCTCATTTCAATCATCGAAACATCCTTAGAAGACGACAATGGCTATCTCACACAAACTATTAGCTTATAAGTAATTTTCAAGTGATCGAATGATCAATACGAAACATTGTGAGTCTACAACAAATGACTGTCTCACACAAATCATGTACGATGTTTCAAGGAAATTTTCACATGATCATCTTTTGACTCATTATTTAGTTTCCAACAAATAAATTATTTTCCAACTAAACTCGTCAAGAATAATGATGAACGCAGTTAAAGCAACAAGATTTATAACACATATTTCGATAAAGATATAAGCGAGTTAAACTCAACTCGAAATATCAAATGTGTACAATCTAAAAGTCTATATGGCTATATAACTTAGCCTCAATAGGAGATAGAATATAATAGACTTCTGAGTGATAGATAAGTTTTAGTCTCCACATACCTTTTGTTGATGAAGTTCTTCCAATCTCTCCTCAGTAGATCTTTGTCTTCAATCGATGAACGTCGTGAAGTCTAAAACTCAACTACACATTATATCCTAATCCGGGACATAGCTATAAGTAGACTAGAAATCAAGACTTATAGTTTTGATCACCTAAACTTGACAAACAATCTTGAGATAGCAATGCTTGTGATTTCGACCGAGCAGAGCTCTAACAAGATTCTTCATGAATAACAAGAGCGAGTCTCAGCATTTCTATGTAGTCTAACCTAAGGAAGTTGACTCTAGTAATCGAATCAAGCAGCTTCGAGTTTTGGTACTAAAATAATTAATATTTCATACAAGAATAAATTCTCATGAGAAGTTTCATAGACAAAATGAAAGATAAGAGTTCGAGAAATCAATAATCATCTTCATCATCGGAATCCATCCAAGAGGCTTGAACTTTTTCCATTTCTTCCTTGCTTTCGGGAAACTTTGTAGCAATCACACATAATTTTTCTTGCACACATATTACCTTGGAATTGATATTACGAACTCCCTTGTGAATTTGATGAAGAATACTCAAGGTGGTAGGATCACAAGAACCGTCAAGGGAATCACATTTTTGTCTCTTGCAAGCATTCAACTTCATACGTTTGAAAGTACAAGGACGGACAAGTTTGGGAGTTCCAATAGAGTTGCCAATGGCAACAATGGGAATGTGCATGACATATTTGCTCAATTAAGCATGGAAAGCCTAACTTCTTGTTAGATGACGTCATCGAGACCATTTGAAGAATGATAAATCCATAAATATCAATACCTTGAATACCCAATTCAAGGAAATAAACTAACTTCGAAAATTCATGACTCTACCGAGAGTTCTCAATTGTGGAGGGACAAAGATTAGAAATGCCAAGTTTTTCGAAAAACATCAAAGAGAGACTAAGATCATGGGTAGGAAATTTTCCTTCAAACCAATCAACATTCTTGCCACAAAGACCATTAGAAATGGTTTCATATGATGGTTTTTCTCTTCTTGGTCTATGAAGGCGAAAATTACCCAATGAAATTTTGGTAACCCTTGAAATTAATTCTCTATCAACTAGAATCCTTTTCTATGTATCATAGTCTTGAATTCAAAGTCATCAATATTAACATCAAGGATGTTATCATAAAAGATTCTTATGAGAGTGTCAAAACCTTTACCAATACCATTAAAGATGTTACCAAGATTATATTTCTTGAAACATACCAAATCTTATTTATGGCCACTTTCCTTTTCCAATTTCTTTTCTAGAATGAAACCACTAGAAGAAATCTTTTCAAAGGTCTTATTACTAGAATCATTGATGAATCTAAATCTAATAGAATCTTGGTCACTTGGTATGTTCATACCCAAAAGAGAAGATGAAACAAGGTTTTTTGACATCTTCTTTGAATTCTTATCATCATTATTGATTTTCCACATGAACATTAAAAATTGAGAGTAATAAGAAAGAGAAAATCTTACTTGATATGCTCCTTGAAGATGATGACAAGCCTTTGTCCCCTTTTTACCTCCAAAAGAAGATTTAATGTATATGATATGTGAACCATAGAAATGCCCTTGTTCACGAACGCGGACAAAGAGGTGAAGAAGAATGAGAAGAAGAAGAAGAAGAAGAAGGGTACACGTACTGGAACCCTTAAATACCCGATAGTGGGCTTGGACCCGTACTGGTTCGGTAACCTATGAAGGGAAATAAGATTCCATTTCTAAATCTTGAACCATGAGGTTTGCACACTGAGGAGAATTTAAAACAGCGTGATGAATAAAGTAGTACAAAACTACATAACATTTTTCAACCTCGGGCGGACAGAAAAATTCTATAAAGCGAGTTTTTCCTCAAGGAAAAATAAATTTCAAAAACTAAACTACCCCATAATACTAAGACATAAAACTAATCGAACCGTTACTTGCCCTATTTCAAGTTATATATATATATATATGGGGTGGAGCTAATCTTGTTACCAAGAGGCTAGAATGGCAGAGGAACCCTCATGCACTTTCCCCGGTCGATATTTGTGAAATGTACCAGAAGTATAATCATAGTAATGATGATACTCAGGGTTAATTGAAATTTTTGACTCATTTTTCTTATGATTAAGGAAAGGATTTTTCCGACGTTTGGAACTTGTAACACAACCAACATAAACCTTTTTATCAATTTTTCCTAAGTAGTTAGCAAGACCCGACTGTTCGTCACGAAAGACAGAATCGAAAGTTTAACCAGTACAAACCTTTTCCTCAATCGAAATTAGTCATTCCAGAGATTTAAAAACGTTTTCAAAAGCCATAAATAAATCTTTGTCAATTGATCATCACGATAGTATTCCTCAAAAATATTGATAAGCATTCTAGAGAGGTTCCATATCCTTGAGCTTTTATTCACATCTTTCCTGCAGCGAACCTTTTTGAAGGAATCTTTATTTTTTTCCTTTAGATTGTTTTCCATCATATAAGATTTCCAAATGTCTTAGATGATGTGAGATTATCTTGAGAGACCAGAGGGCTTGATGAAAATAAACTCTGAATAATCTTTGAGGATTTCTAGTGTGCGTTACAGATGTACAGAACAAGTTTCCCAAAGAGATTTCTCATAAGGACAGTCTTTAGGATCAAACAAACACAAACTTATTAGGTTTATCGTGTTTGCGTGCTCTGATACCAAATGAAAAAGCAGGGGTCTAACAAACACACCCAATGTTTCTTTCGAAAATCTGTATGGACTAACTCTAATATAATTCCAAGAGAATCAACTAGACAGTCAGAATTAGTCAAGGAAATATATCCAAGAGTTATATCTTTCTTTCTCAATGTAATCAGCAAATAAAATAGATAGAATCCGTGAGACTGATTATTATGAGAAACAACTTGAATGGAGACCAACGTTCAAGTGTCAATCAATTTCAATCAACAACCAAAGGTTGGATTTACCAATTGATTGAACTACGCACAACCTGTGATATTTTAATTATATAAACAAATATAATGCGGAAAAAAATAACACAGACACCAGAAGTTTTGTTAACGAGGAAACCGCAAATGCAGAAAAATCTCGGGACCTAGTCCAGATTTGAACACCACACTGTATTAAGCTGCTATAGACACTAGCCTATTACAAGTTATCTTCGGACTGGAATGTCGTTGAGCCCTAACCAAGTCTCACACCGATTAAGGTACAGTCGCATTCCTTACGTCTATGAATCCTAGCAGGAATTTACGCACTTGATTCCCTTAGCTGATCTCACCCACAACTAAGAGTTGCTACAACGCAAAGTCGAAGACTTTATAAGCAAATCTGTCTCCCACAGAAAAGTCTATTCTGATAGATAAATCTGTCTTCCACAGAAATACCTACGAATTTTTTGTTCCGTATTTTGATAAATCAAGGTGAATAGGAACCAATTGATAAACCAGACTTATATTCCCAAATAATAGCCTAAAAATATCAATCACCTCACACTAACTTAACTACTATATGGAAGTATAACAAGTTATTATGGAATCACAAAAAATGAGATGAAGAGCTTTGTGATTACTTTTTTTATCTTACCCATCAGAGATAAATATCGAGCAAATCTTAGAGAAGATGGTACTCAATACGATAGAACAAGTAAGATCAGAACACGCAACTACAAATAAAATAGTTGGGTATGGTTTCTGAATCCCAATTAAGTCTTTAAGTCGTTAACCTATAATGGTTTTTGGAAAAACCTAGGTTAAAGGAGAATCGACTCTAGTCGCAACTAGTATAACATAGGAGATGTGGGGATACGGTTTTCCAGTTGCTAGAGTTCTCCCTTATATAGTCTTCAAATCAGGGTTTGATAATTTTAAAACAAAGCAATCAATATTCACCGCTAGATAAAAACCTGATTTAAGATTTAAGCTAAGTTTTCTAAAAACCAAAGCAATATCTCCCCACAGTTAGATGGTCTTAGCTTGTTACACACAAATGAAATATAACTTCATTTACAAACCGTACCTAAACGTGTATATTGAGTTGGCTCAACAACAGTTAACCGAAGTTAGCCATATAAACACTTATGTATTAACCATATTCATCTAACACTTCTAGATCAAATGATAATCAAATTAATCTAATTGTGTTACTCACATAGTTGTTCAATTGTTTATATTCTCATAGAAGTATACAAGACACATACCTTATGAGTGATAGATAAGTTTTAGTCTCCACGTACCTTCTGTTGATGAAGTTCCTCCAAGCTATCCTCATTAGATCTTCGTCTTCAACCGATAAACGCCGTGAAGTCTAAAGCTTAACTACACATTCTATCATAATCCTAGACATAGCTATAAGTAGACTAAAAATCAATACTTATAGTGATACAGGTGTATCCCTACTCCTCTTAGGAACTTAGTAAACCTCAATCTAAGTTGAGGGAAGAATCCTACATTAGGAAGGAAACCTTTT
This sequence comes from Papaver bracteatum, assembly GCA_023529315.1. NCBI lineage: Eukaryota > Viridiplantae > Streptophyta > Magnoliopsida > Ranunculales > Papaveraceae > Papaver > Papaver bracteatum. The sequence continues at coordinate 851,931 of JAJJWX010003730.1, read as the reverse complement.
GGGCAAAATTCCTAGTTAGGAAAGAGTGTGTTTTAGGAAACACTCTTAGGTTAGGAAATAGATTCCTAATAGAATACCTAGTCGGCTGAGTACGATAAAGTCTATAAATAGAGAGGTTTGGTTGTTAACTAGACACAGAAAACCTAGAGAAATCTTGGAAGAATAATTTTGCAAGCTTAGCAAACAGTTTAAGGTTGATCCACTATTTAGAAGATTGTGAGTGTAATAAAGATATAATAGTAACCGTTTTTCTTGTTCATAATCTAGAGAAGATATTTTTCTTCGAATCACTACTTTGTGTTCTGTTTTCTAAGTTTTTTCGTCTATTATTATTCTGAATTCTGCCTTTATAGTAATAGCTACCAAGGTATAGAGATCATACGTACCATATAACTTTGATCACCTAAACTTGACAAACAAGCTTTAGATAGCAACGCTAGCGAGTTCGACCGAGCAGTGATCTAACAAGATTCTTCATGAATAACAAGAGCAAGTTTCAACATTTATATGTAGTCTAACCTAAATAAGTTGACTATAGTAATCAAATCAAGCAGCTTCGAGTTTTGGTACTAAAATATGACAACCAAACTTGACATAGCAACCAAACAATATTCTAATAAGGTTCTTATATATACAAAGAACAACAAATTCTGGTTGCCAAAGATTTTTATCTTACTTGAATAAACAACGAAGCAAATAAGAATGATCATTAATGTCATGGAAAAATGCTTTAAAAATGCTGAGAGAAAATTACCACAATAACTTAGACATACAATGGGTTACATGAATAAACTGTAAAGTAAAAAACAACTCTATAAACACTTAAATTAATAAATAAGAGAGAATACTTGACTTGAGGATACCACTTGGATATTCGTGGATACAAAAAAATCTAATGAAACTTAAGTAATAACAAAAACTCGTCTAAATAAAAGTTTTGTCGTCAAAAATCGCCTTATGAGAGCAAGCATTATTGTTAGCCTAGGCTAAGCTGGAAATCCTAGATGTAGCTTAGCAAGTGTGGGAAAAGAAAGAACAAGCATAATGAGCTTCACCTTTTTGGTTTTTTTTGGGATGAAAACTAATTAAAACTTGGTGAAAATGGAGTAACCGACCACTATACGTTATTGAAGATCCCCACCAAAGAAACTGAAGCCGCAAACGTGAGTCAAAATAAATATTTGCAGAAACCATATTTTCGGCGTCCCTTGGCTTTGCTGTCACATATGCATTGGTGCAATATTTTTTTTACATTTTAAAGAATTTTCCTCTTTTTTTTTTGACACCATAATACAAGCTCTCAAAATAACTACTATGATGTGCTTTTTCTCCACAATATGATAGATAGCATTGGATTTAATAACAAATGCTACATATGATAACATATGTTATTTGATAACAACACCAAAGCATGCAGAAACTAAGCCCTGACTTCACTATCAAATGCCACATATATGTAGCATTTGATAACAGTGCCATGGCATGCAAAAACTAAATTTGCAGCCTACTTGGATATTCATTATCCGAAATTAGCCTCACCCTAATCCTCTTTTGGTTTTTTTTTATTTGGATAAAAATATCCAAAAACTAAATTTTCAGCCCCACGGGATATTCATTTTCAGAAATTAGCCCTACCCAAATCTTCATTCGTTTTTTTTATCTGGATAAAAATATTCTGACCGGATACTCAAATCCCGACAAACATATCGAAATGCTTGCCTTTCCCCGAACCCATTAGATGCGAGACAAAAAGGCTCGGATAGCTGTGGGGAAGGAGGTCTCGTCCTTTCCCACCATGGATTAGCAAGGGATGCTTTTAGTGTGAAGCTCGGACGTACGCCACACCACCAGTCTCTTCCCCACGTCTCAGTCCCATTTTTATTTTTTTGATAGGTAAGAAAGTTTTCATTGCTTAAATTAAACGGGTACAACATTTGAGTCTTTTTCCAAGTCCTCTAGAAGAAACATTGGAACAGAAAACCATTCCTTAATTTTTAGAGTTTAATCTAGCATTTTTAGCAAGAGTATGTGCACATGAGTTTGCATATCTCTTAACAGAGGTACATACCCACTCATTTAAAGAATTCAATCTAAATAAACAGTCTTGGACCACATTACTTGTAGTCCAACTGATACTACATAAAGAGACATTAATGGCAGACATAATATTAAGATTATCAGATTCCAGGTGCAGCTACTAAATTCATTTATTTATAGCCCGCTCTACTGCTTCAAGACATGCCAAGGCTTTAGCTTGTTCTTCATCCATGGGAGCTACTATGCTCTCTTTGGCAGCTTCAAATTCACCTACACAATTCCTCAAAATCAGTCCAATGCCTATAATATTATTATTTGCATTTTTATCAAAAGATGCATTTGTATTTATTTTTATCCATCCATTATCAGGATATTTCCAGCATTATGGAGGCTTCACTGTCTGTGGTTGATCCATTGTTGAAGTATCAACAAAATATTCCCATTTACCAATATTCTTTTGCACCAATGAAATGATGTCCTGAAGGTTTACCTGCACCTTGTCAAAAATCACTGTACATCTGTACTTGCAGACTGACCACATGCTAAGACATATAAATCTCAGATATTTTTGATAAGAGTCATGATGAAAATTTATGTCAGAAAAACAGTTAGTAATCCAAGTGTTGAAATTACATTTTACGGCAGCTGCAAAAAGAACATTATCTAAAGCAAACCAAATCATGTATACCATCTAACATTCATTAAAAATGTGATGAATAGTTTCCTCAGCAGAGCCACATAATGGGCAAGACATATCAAAATATTAATATGTCTTGTTATCCTATTTCTAACATTGACAAAATTCAGAATGCACTTCCATATAAAGTATAAGACTTTAGGTGGGAGATTCATTTTCCAAAGTCTTTTCCAGGGAAACATATTTTGGTTACTAGTGATAGTATTATGTTCAGCATCTCTAATTGTATTGTAGGTTGATTTAACTGAGAAATCATCATTTCTGCTTTTATTCCATCTTATTTTATCCTTCCCATATAGTGGTATTCTTATCCTGCAAATCAGAGACACTATATGAGTATCAAATAAAGAGTTTAACATGTTAATATTCTACCATTTAATATCAGTATCTATTAACTGATTTGTTGTATTGAGACTATTAGATTGAAAAGTAGAAGGCAAGTAACCATTATAATGTGGAACCTAAGTGTCTCTCCATATGTAAACATTTTCACATGTACCTATTTCCCAGCAATAATTCTCTCTAATAGTGTCTAAGCACTGAGTGATACCCTTCCAGACCCAAGATCCATTAATACTAAAATGATCTCTGATAGGATTCATATCTAGGAAGTACTTATGCTCAATTGTCCAAGCCCATAAAGAATCACATTCAATAACTAATCTCCAAGCTAATTTAGCAAAAAGAACTTTGTTGAAAACTTCAGACTTCCTAATATCTAAACGTCCCACATGTTTTGAAGTTGTTATGTTTTTACAAATTTTAATGAAACCTCCTATACTTCTCTCCCCCCACCACCAGAATCTTCTTTGAATGGCATCCATCTTTTAAGTTAGTTCCTTATTGGCATAGGAAGAACTGCCATTTGATGAGTAGCTAAAGAACCTAGAGTAGTTTGGACTAAAGTAGTCTTACCGGCTGTATTGAACCACATTGAGCTCCAGTTGTTTAGTCTAGAGTCAAATTTATCCAAAATAGGTCTAAAAGATTTCATCTTATGCTTTTGTAAAAGAAGAGGAACACCCAAATACTTGTAATGCAAACCAATTCTTTTGATGTTCACTATATTAGTAATAGAATTCTTTAAAATGTCAGCAGTTTTAGGAGTAAAAGCTAAACCGTATTTCTCATAATTAATATCTTGTCCAGAAATAACAGAAAAGCTAGTAATGATGTTAGCAAAGAAGAGGTGGGAAACAACGGGAGCAGTCTTAGAAACTTTTAATCCATGATTTTTATTATCATGCTGGGCTTGAATAAGTGATCTAGAAAGAGCATCCTGTTATTCATTGCAAAGCTTATGACTTTTCTGTTGATTATTAAGGCATGTCTTCAATGTTTATGTCTGGATTAGGGTTTTTAGTTTTACAGAGTTCATCAAAGCTGCCCATTTTTGTGACTTTTCATATCTTGATGGAGTTTATTATGAACTGTGATGATCATAAGTTTTGTTTTCTGATTATTGTTAATTCCTCCGCCCCTTCACAGGTATGGGTGATCGTCTACGGGTTCCTTATAATACTCCACCGTCCAACCCTTACAGACCTCCTCTAAAAAACCATGGTGTGTCTCCACCGAAGGGTGGGTCTTCCAAACCTTCTCAATCTAATCCTCGATCTCGTAAGAATCCCTCTGTTCCTCGGATCTCCTCACAACAAAAGGAAGATCCACCGAAGGGTTCTAAATATGCAGTCAATCGTTCTGTCAATCAGCCTCCTCGTTCGGGGCCGATAAAAGATCATCCCATTTGCTTGTTGCCTCCTCAAGTTACGTTGCCTCTTCAAACTACGATGCCTCATTCGAAGCCTAAAGCGTCGCACGTCCCTGGGTTGGTGAAAGAGACATCTAAAGGCGCTATTCCGAAGACAGATTTGTCAAGAAATCATTCGACCAAGGGAAAAGCTTCGGAAATGAGTCCTCCGAATGAACTTATGCCAAATAAAGCTTTCGATTCCGACGTTTCCCCTGTTATACGAAGCATCTCGATTGGTAAGAAAAAAGTTACTTTTAAGCACATAGATCTTGAAGCGTTCAAGGTGAAGCACGGCCTCGAAGCTTTTGATGTCAAATTCTATGCTCCTGATGATGATCTTACTTATGATATAATTACCAACTATAAATACGATGATTTCCATTTGCTGACGACGGTGAGGGCCTTCGAAGCTGGCCTAATGTTCCCCTTATACAAGTCGGGTGACTCCTTTTATTACGATGTCTTGCCTCATCGTGAGGGCTCTACTCCTCATACTTACTGCCGCTCGGTGGTACAACTGACTAGGAACTATTTTCGGGCGCTTAAGGAGAGCTATCTTCGGATTAATGGGGAGACAATGATGACCTGTTATGTTCCCGATCCAGCTGAGAATGATTGGTATACTCCCGCAAATTTTAATGCCTCCTTTGGAGACTACGTCAATGGAAGGAACCGCAAGCCATGGAGTGTTGGTATTCGTAATATTTCTGCTTTTCACGATGAGGTTCATCTACTTAGTGAAGTGAGTGACACGAAACTTCGTTACGTCCCTGGTACCGAAGGATCTTCGCAGCGGAAGCTTTTTCCTGCTCGTGAGCATCTTAAGCGTGATCATGATTACGAGTGGAATGCCACCGTTATTTAAGTCGTTTGTCCTTGGGCTTATGGATGGGTACCTGGTCATCATGCATGGTACCCTGTTTATGGTAGACAACCTCATGCTAGTGTTCCATCTCGTTATGGTGACTTTTGACCCTAGAAGTTGAACTTTGCTGGTATGAACTTTGAGTATTCCTTCGATGTTGCTGATGTTGACGAAGAGGAAAGTTCTGATGCTACGCTTCCTTCTAAAAATATGAAGGTATAGCCCCTCGTGAGTTTGTAATGCTTGTATTTGCCCCTTTTTCTTCTTAGTTTGAGATTAGTCGAAGTATGAAGAAAAATGTCTTCGTATTGTGTGACACAATAAGCGTCGTGTTTTTAGGTACCAAATAAGAAAAAGATTAATCCCGTTCAATCTTCTAATGCCGTTGTTGGGGAGACAGAAGTTCCCGATGAAGTCACCAGTCCTGTGAAAGATGAGGTTAGAGAAGAAAAGGAAGTCACTGATGACGACGAACATAAAGAAACTTATCCTCCTTGTCATGAGGAGGGTGAGAACATTGGTGGCGGAGCTATCGAAGAGGAGTTTGTCCCTGGCGGTCAAGGAGGTATTCCCTCCAATGATCCCACACTTTCTCCCTCCCCGAACCAGGGGAACAAATATGTTGATCTTCAATCAACGATCCCTAATGGGTCGGGTCAGGAATTTTCTTTTGGTAAGATCTATTCATCTGGCGGACAAGTCGACATTGGTGCCACAATGGGTATATGGTAGGATCGGAAAGATACCTACTATTGTGTATACTGCAAGTGCACAGTGTCGACAAGCAACACAGGGCAAGCACAGGTCGAACCACAGAGACTTGGAGAGTGTAGAAGTTTGTTCTAAATCCTTACTAAGAACTGATTCAGAGAGTAACCAAAGGGGGTTTGTTTTTGTCGATACGACGAGATATTGGCAAAGACTTAAACAGAAAGTAATTTGAATTAAAATATGCAATTAAATCAAGGTGTAAATATTGAGAATATGGATACTAGGGTATTCAAATCCACCACTAACCTATGATATGCATTCAACTTGTAATATTATTCTTGTCCTTACAGCAAATTCAAGTCTACCGTATATCTAAGGTGTTTCTCCAATGGATAATTTAATCACAACTAAAGTATTTCTCCAAAGCATTAACTGTCTAATTAAAGCACAACTAATCTGAGGATCAATATTTGGTTAAGCATGAGTTGTAGAATAATCAACATAGAGATATTCTAACTACAATGGATACATGGCATACATTGTGAGAGCAAGATGTTGACAAACTTGGATTAAATTATATCTTTAAACAATTCTAAACTTTCAAGAACAAGATACAAGATATGAATACATACCAATGAGTTACGGCTTCATTTAAACCCTAGCAAATGAAACTAGAACATGAAGAACATTACAACAAAACTTAAATTTGATAAACTAACATGAACAAGCTATTCTTGGATGAGTTTTCAACACAACAACCCTCTCTATTTATACACAAAAATTCTCTCACACTTGGGATTCGAAATTTACTGTAGCAACCACTCAACAATTAAACAAAACATGTTTTCTTAATTGATGGATATAATGGAATACAATGGGGGTGAGGTGGATGTTTTGGAAAGAATCCAATGGGGGTGAGGTGGAAATGGATTTGGGTCTTGGGTTTTGGATCATGGGTTGTTTAATCCCATGAATTTGTAAACAGGTTGCCACTGATGCGCGAGCGGGTTGCAATGCTTCCAACTTTCTTCTCTTTTGTCTTCTCAATTCTTCCAAGCTTTATTTAGTACTTAAAAACACAAAATTAATTAATACAAATATTTATTCTTGAAGATGGTAAGAATGCAGAATTTGGGATAATATATGACTTTGAAGCGCGAAAGATGAGTTAAGTGCCAATGAAAAGGTGTATGAATATGCAATATTTGGCACTCATCAAATACCCCCAAACCTGAATTTTACTTGTCCTCAAGTGAAACAGAACTTAAGAAATCCTAACTATACCACTGTCGCTGGTCTCTCGAATGCATTTAGCGTATGCATTAAGCCTTTAAACCCCTAGGTGTCCCTAGTGGACGAGTTGTAGTCTCGTGAGGGCCTACCAAAGATGTACCCACAAAACCTTCTCCAATTTCAGAGCATCCATAAAAATGTCTTCGTCTTCGGTCTTCAACTGTAGATGATGAACTTCGGAATTTCGTAGAACCATGAAAATTTGTAACCAATTTTTTTTTTTTTTTTTTTAAGACCCGGTACACAGCTGATCATCATTTTTTTTAGTGACCCGCTACACATCTGGTCATCAGATAACACACTACAAAAGACCCGCTCCACAGCTGGTCATAGAAGATAACAAAAAAATAAAATGCAAAAGACTACAAAAGACCCGCTACACAGCTGGTCATAAAAGATGCAAAAGAAATGCAAAAGACTACAAAAAAAAAAAAAAACTACAAAAGACCCGCTACACAGCTGGTCATATAAAACACTCTACAAAAGACCCGCTCCATAGCTGGTCATAGAAGACGATATGCAAATACTCCCCCAAACCTAAATCCAACATTGTCCTCAATGTTTCAAAAGATAACAGAAACAACAAAACATGAGAACAAAACAGATTCAAAGGAAAGAGATTACCAGATGCCAAAAAGGGTGGTGCTAACCATAATTGAATGAATGCTTTGAAAGCAAAATAAATATGTGCGCAAGACAAAAAGTTTGGTTAGCACACAAATATATCAACAAGATTCAAAATTTTACCTACTAGATTATACAATGATGACTCACCATGTACCAACAATCTAAAAAGTTGAGGATCAACCCAAAAGACGTAGTGCGGAAACATCAACAGCCTTACACAATTATAACAGGACAACAATGCAAGTGAGACTGCATATGTGAATGAGTTACCCCCAAACCTAGATTTTTCAATAGATATACTTTTGGGTACAAAATCTAACAATTTCAGGGGTGCAACATGCACAAGATCTAGTTCAAAGTGGATTTTGTCAGGGATGGATGGAGAGACATGAGTGAACTCTAATTGTGGCTCATCAAAGGTATTATATTTAACTGCAAAATAGTCCAAGAGTACTTGAGAGGCACACATTTCCAATCCTAGATTAGGTACTCTTAGAAAAGTAGGTTTAACAATAACTTTACAAACCAAATCTAGGTTGGGTGCAAGATTACCAGTTTGTGACATGGGCAGGGAGGTAGGCACATCATTATTAGGCGCATCTATAACTCCTAAATCATTTTCCAGTGTCGCAGAATGCTCACATTCATAGAACAATCCATCAAGACCCAAATAAGTATCATGCTCATCCAAAGTTTTATTCTCATGCATAGACAAATCCAAAGAGACATCACAATGTGACCTAGGCAGAGAATCAGACACGTCAATTATGTTTTCATGCATAAGATCAGTAGTGTTGACAGGAGATTCAACACTACCTATGTCAGACACAAGTACAACATCATGCTCATGCTCATAAAACAAATCAATAAGCCCCAGTTCACAATCATACCCTAGAACTTCAGTTTCATGCATAGGAATATCACAAGAAACTTCACACTGTGACTTAGACAGAGAATCAGACACATCAAAGTTATTTTCATGTATAGTATCATTGGTGTCTACAGAAGATTCAACATTTTCTAAGTCACAAACAAGTTGTGTAGCATGATCTCTTTCACAGGACAACTGCACATGCTCAAGATTAGTAACCACATCACATGTAAATGGAAAATTAGAAGAAACTTCATCCATTAAGGTCGAGGCAGAGAAGCCTAATGTCTCTGAACCCAAAGGTTCGACAATATTTTCAGTAAAAACATATTCTTCTAACATAACATCATCATCATCATAGAAATGCATTTCCTTATTTAAAATCGTAGTATTTCTAATCCCTTCATTTAAAACAGGTTCATATGCAATATCAGCTGCACAAGTAAGACTAGGCATACTATTTTCACATTTTATTTCATTAGGACAAACAAATATTTCATCCTGAAATTCCTCATTTCCTACATTTTGTAAATGAATCAAATTCATTTTTAATAATGCATTAATTTGTTCGATGGAAGGAGAGTCTTCAACAGTAGGAAATTCATAATCAATGCTATATGGTTTATCATGCAATACACTCCTAGCATTATTTTGTTCGATGAGTCTGAGATTTTCCTCCACAGATTGAGAAGTACAAAATTGTTCAACTTCCCACTGTGGTGGATGATACATATGTGCAGGGTCATTAGGGTCTATAAAATACTGATCGCAACCTTCAAAAGGTTGATTATGGTCCCAATGACTATCATCTTTGTCATCTGTTGGCATTTCATATTTTGGATTTTCATGATATTCTCTAGATTGCCTAAAATCATGCAAAATATAGCAATTCTCAGCAGGATGGCCTAAGCCTCCACATAAGGTACAAGCATAGATTTCCGATTGCCTAGAAGAATTATATGCGACATATTCATGCATTTGCATTTCTAAAGCTGCAGTTCTAGCTTCTAACTGGTCCAAAGTGATGATTGTGAGAGTTTGGCACTGTAAAGATGTTCATTTTCACCCTGTGGTGGATGATACATGTGTGAGTAGTTATTAGGGTCCATGTATTGATGCTTAGGACTGTGAAAATGTCCATAAAACTCCATATAACTATTGACATCATGGTCTGTTGGAGGCTCATAATATGAAGCATGCCCGTAAGCAATCTCTCTGATGGATTTGTTTTCATCCCCACCTGCAGACCAGAATCCTGACATGATCTCTAACTAGCACTAGGCTTGTTGCAGAGATTGGGATGTACACACTGAAAACAAACCAATTTTTTTTTTTTTCATTATTGGTTTTTTTTTTTTTTTTTGACAAGCCCGTTCTCTAATTACCTCGGGCATACATTAGACAAACAAAATAAAAGAAGAAAAATCATAAACGGAAGGGAAGTTCTATGCAATCGCAAACAAGGCTGACTCCACCATAGTAAACTTACTGATTTCTAGCAAACAAAAAGCATGATGGATCCACTTAGATTTTTTTCTAGACCAGCTTCTAATCCTTCGAAAGGGAATTCGTTACAATCTGAGCAAACCCTTCTGGAATCAATCTGAGTTTAAGTAAATTGAATAGAGGCGAGGGAAGCTGCAGGAGCTTTGATACCCAAGGCCTCACCGCATTCCAAGGCGGTGCAGTCACGCATTCAATTTTCGAAACTATCATGAACTTCGAAGTATGCTTAAAAAGTAACCAATATTTTCCGAACGACTTTCCTACTAAGCTCGTTACCTTATAGGTCTCGTTCTATTTCAAATTTTAAAGCTTAGGTTCGCGTATGTATCGTTTTCCTAAGGCGGGCAAGAAGAGAACGGTGATGAAATCCAAACCCTTATCTTGTATGGCCACTCCTTGCCCTTTACTAGGAAAATAAAGCATCCGTATTCAATTCCTCAACATATATGCAAACGAAGGAATACAGTAACTCGCTAACAAGGGATTCGCGAGTGTTTCGACAAACTTACCTCCCGTTCCATACGGGGGATGAACCGTTGTTGTCGACTCGGGCCACAACTCCTATGTCATGAACGAACCCGAGGGGCCGAGGTGATATTGTAATCACCGTCCTTCTCTGCAAACAGTTGATATTTAATATTACCCTTCCGTAGGGTTTAAAAATAAAAATAGAATGTCCAAAGTCCAAAATAAAGTGCAAAAGAAAAAGAAAATTACAAGAGTAGAGGAATCCTAATACAATCTAAAAATAAATAAAATAAACTCTTTTTTTTTTTTTAATTTAAAATAAAAACTTCTTTCACTTCCTTTCCTTCGCCTTTACAACAGCTACTCCGGCACCTGTTGAGCTCAAAAGAGGTAGTTAGGGTTTCGAAGTTTTAAAGCAAAAGCAAAAATGAAAAAAAAAAACAACAAAAATAAGTGTAAAATTGTCCGTGAATAGTTACGTTGCTACAGTAATATGTGAACAGTAATATGTGAACGGTTCCAGGAGATGAAAAATGAATAGTGACATGAGATGAAAAATGAACTACACCGCTACCGAGTCCCCGGCAACGGCGCCAAAAACTTGGTAGGATCGGAAAGATACCTACTATTGTGTATACTGCAAGTGCACAGTGTCGACAAGCAACACAGGGCAAGCACAGGTCGAACCACAGACTTGGAGAGTGTAGAAGTTTGTTCTAAATCCTTACTAAGAACTGATTCAGAGAGTAACCAAAGGGGTTTGTTTTTGTCGATACGACGAGATATTGGCAAAGACTTAAACAAAAGTAATTTGAATTAAAATATGCAATTAAATCAAGGTGTAAATATTGAGAATATGGATACTAGGGTATTCAAATCCACCACTAACCTATGATATGCATTCAACTTGTAATATTATTCTTGTCCTTACAAAGAAATTCAAGTCTACCGTATATCTAAGGTGTTTCTCCAATGGATAATTTAATCACAACTAAAGTATTTCTCCAAAGCATTAACTGTCTAATTAAAGCACAACTAATCGAGGATCAATATTTGGTTAAGCATGAGTTGTAGAATAATCAACATAGAGATATTCTAACTACAATGGATACATGGCATACATTGTGAGAGCAAGATGTTGACAAACTTGGATTAAATTATATCTTTAAACAATTCTAAACTTTCAAGAACAAGATACAAGATATGAATACATACCAATGAGTTACGGCTTCATTTAAACCCTAGCAAATGAAACTAGAACATGAAGAACATTACAACAAAACTTAAATTTGATAAACTAACATGAACAAGCTATTCTTGGATGAGTTTTCAACACAACAACCCTCTCTATTTATACACAAAAATTCTCTCACACTTGGGATTCGAAATTTATCAGAGCAACCACTCAACAATTAAACAAAACATGTTTTCTTAATTGATGGATAGAATGGAATACAATGGGGGTGAGGTGGATATTTTGGAAAGAATCCAATGGGGGCGAGGTGGATGTTTTGGAAAGAATCCAATGGGGGTGAGGTGGAAATGGATTTGGGTCTTGGGTTTTGGATCATGGGTTGTTTAATCCCATGAATTTGTAAACAGGTTGCCACTGATGCGCGAGCGGGTTGCAATGCTTCCAACTTTCTTCTCTTTTGTCTTCTCAATTCTTCCAAGCTTTATTTAGTACTTAAAAACACAAAATTAATTAATACAAATATTTATTCTTGAAGATGGTAAGAATGCAGAATTTGGGATAATATATGACTTTGAAGCGCGAAAGATGAGTTAAGTGCCAATGAAAAGGTGTATGAATATGCAATATTTGGCACTCATCAGTATAATATCGGATTTCATCTTGGTTTCTCCAAATGATGAGTGGGATGTCCTCGGGGAGACCATTGGTGGGAAGAAATCTGAAGTGGGAGAAAGTTTTGATGGTGAGGATGCCGAAGCCCTTGCTAACAAGGAGGTTGAGGCTAAGAGAAGTTCTGATGCTAAAAAGAATGCTGGTGGTGGTGAGGTATCCGCTGAGACGTCTTCGGAGGGCTTTGAGAGGGATATGATGCACGATGGTGATAATGCCACACTTGACTGGCTAATGATTATTTTTTTTGATGTTCGTGCCTAATCCTACCCTAGTGATCCCTGGTGAGAAGAGTTCTGATGATTGCACTCCTTAGAAGATGCAATTAATGCCCCGAGATGAAGTTGCAGAGATCTGGGAAAAGGATTTGGGAGCTATTTCCACTAGTCTTTTAGTCGATCCACCATCTTCTATTGCTGGTATGATGGCAATTGCTGATGGGTACTAGTAGGGATTCCCTCAGCAACGGATTCTTGAGGTAAGTCGTCGAAATTTCTCTGAGGAGAATGATACAATATTGTAGATTTTATAATAATTATTACTTGTCTGTTATCAATGCAGATGATGAGAAGTGAACACTGCAACCATACCATGTACCAATTTTTCAAGGAGAAGACCCTTAAACTGGAGGCCAAGCTTCGTCACATAAAATGTTGGTTAACCGTTGCCGAGGAACTTATCGCTGCTAAGGACCAAGATATATTGGAATTGAGGAATCGGTTGAAGAGGAAAAAGCAGCTTGGTGCCGAGGAGGAGAAGCTTCATCTTGAGATTGCGCTGGTTCTTAGTTATTTTGAGAAGGCTCGTATCGATGCTTCTTCTTCCAAAGGTTTGTTTTCTTTCCTTATTCTCCTCTTCCTCTCTACCTTCTGTCTTCTAGTATGCTGTCTGAGTCTACTGAACCTATCTTCAGTGGGTGAGGCCACAGAGTTAACATGGCTTCGAAATGAGAGGACTCTCCAAGCTTCTCGGATTAGAGAGTTAGTGTAGAAGATCAAGGATGAAGCTGATAAATGGAATGCTCGATCTGATAAGCATAATGTCCAAGTGGACGAGTGGCGAGAGAGACGGATTAAAATGGTTGATATGCAGAATAGTTACAATTCCGATCGCCGTCAGTTCAATGGTGCTTTATTGTGGACTCGTGAGAATCTTCGAGAAGCACGTGAGGATGTTTCTCGTTTAGAGGCTAAGTGTTGATGGTGGTTTTTAAACAAAGGGTAAAATTGTTTTATCAAATAAGAACCTTTTAGGCAATGGTGGTTTTATCAATGATTCGTCTTTAGGCAAAGAAATAAACTCAACAAAAAGAACCTTTTATCAAATAAGGGAGGCGGTACAATTACGTTGGGTATGAATACGGAACCTTAAAAAAGGAAAGGAAGCAATGAGGGACATAACGCTTCCAGATTTTGGCATGGATGATGCCTTGATTGAAGCCGCGCGTGAAGGAAGGAAAAATAAGGAAACTTTGATATCTATAGAAACACCTACTCCATCCTTGTTTACACCGGTCCCATCAAGCTCGCGCCAGTCTCTCCAATCTCCCAAGCCACACCGGTCCCGCCAATTGCGCCAAACTTCCCAACGACCGCCCAAGTCACGCCAGCTAACACGATCAGCTTCCCACTTTACGCCGGTCCCACCATCTAGAACGCTTAGCTTCCCCACCTTGCGCCGGTCCCGCCAGTTAGCACGCTCAGTTTCCCAACTCGCGTCAACTTCTCAATGCCGCCCAGCTTCTTGTCTCTCAATGACGCTGACTTCCTAATTGTGACAGCCTCCCGATTTGTGCAAAACAGCCAGAGGCAAGGATTCCAAATCCTATTTATAAAAAAGGTCAGACAAGCCTCCTCAATTCTCTTTACAATTTTTTGTTGATAGTTTGTCACCATCTTGTGCTTACCTCGCAACAAAGCTCTTGTTCCGAGCTAAGCAGGGGACTTAATGTTGATGGTGGTTTTTAAACAAAGGGTAAAATTGTAAAACCATAAATAACCTAATGTCACCGGTGACACATTTATTAGGACATTTAATGCATGTAGTCAGTAATTAATAGGGGGTATTTTTTTCTTCAAATTAGGGTTACAACGAACAAAACCCTAATTCCTCTCCGTGCCAGTGGCAAATCCTTCCAGCCATACCTATCCCAAGCTAGCCGCACCTCCGTGCCAATGGAAAATCATGCCAGCCACACCTAGCCCAAGCTAGACGTACCTCCATGCCAATGGAAAATCATGTCAGCCACACCAAACGCTCCAAAGCATGCGAACCATGCTAGACGCACCTCCGTGCCAATGGTGAATCCTGCCATCCACACCTAGCTCAAGCAAGTCGCGCCATGCCAAACACACTCTGCCTTGGCCCTAGCTACGCTAGTCACACCAAACGCGCCAAAGCATGCCAACCATGCTAGCCGCACCTCCGTGCCAATGGAAAATCATGCCAGCCACACCTAGCTCAAGCTAGCCGCGCCATGCCAAATACACTCTGTCTTGGCCCTAGCTACGATGGTCACGCCAAGCCAAGCCAAAAACCCTTACCTTGGCCCTAGCCACGTCATGCCAAAGTAGCGCCCGCACCTAGGCTTGAAAGCCATGCAACCTAGGCCAAATTGGTCATGCATGCCATTGGCACATGCCAACACGCTCGCTGGTAGATTTTCTTACCAGGTCGTGGCCCTAATGGTCGAGCATGCCATTGGCACATGCCAACACGCTCGTTGGTAGCTTTTCTTTCCAAGCCGTGGCCCTAATGGCCGAGCATGCCATTGGCACATGCCTACACGCTCGCTGATAGCTTTTCTTACTAAGCCGTGGCCCTAATGGCCGAGCATGCCATTGGCACGTGCCAACACGCATCGCTGGTAGCTTTTCTTACCAGATCGTGGCCCTAATGGCCGAGCATGCCATTGGAACATGACAACACACTTGCTGGTAGCTTTTCTTACCAAGTCGTGGTCCTAATGGCCACGCATACCATTGGCACATGCCAAAACCCACGCTGGTAGCCTAACTTGCAAACCGTGCAACCTACCACCGAGGCATTCCAGACATGCCATTGGCACATGCCACATACGCCACTAGCAGCTTTGGCACTGCCACTTGCACTCAACGTACAACCTACCACCGAGGCATTCCACACATGCCATTGGAACATGCCACACATGCCACTAACAGCTCTGGCACATGCCAACACGCTCGCTGGTAGCTTTTCTTACCAAGCCGTGGTCCTAATGGCCATGCATACCGTTGGCACATGCCAAAACCCACGCTGGTAGCCTAACTTGCTAACTGTGCAACCTACCACCGAGGAATTCCACACATTCCATTGGCACATGCCACACACGCCACTAGCAGCTTTGGCACTGCCACTTGCACTCAACGTACAACCTACCACCGAGGCATTCCACACATGCCATTGGCACATGCCACACACGCCACTAGCAGCTCTGGCACTGCCAATTGAACTCAACGTACAACCTACCACTTAGGCATTCCACACATGCCATTGGCACATGCCACACATGCCACTAGCAGCTCTAGCACTGCCACTTGCGCTCGAGGTGCAACCCGCAACAAAGGCATTCCGCACATGCCATTGGCACATGCCATACGCGCCCCTAGGGGCGCCACTTGCACTCAAGGTGCAACCAACACTCGAGACATCAACACAAGCTGGGGGATGCTTTCCAGGGTCTTGGTTTGGCGGTCACATCTTGCAGCGTACATTACGCTCACATTAAGAAAGCGTGAATAGGAATAAAGCGGTCAAATAAATGAGGAAATAATGGTGAAAACGTTTTCACCCATAAACACCTTGCGGTTACCACCTCCTCCCATTATTTCACCCTTTACTCTCTTCATTCATAAGGCCAGGGTACGTTTCAATCTCGACTTGTATAAATAGGTCTTACCTATTTCCACCAGACAACAAGTCTCGGTCAGGAGAAAAATACAACACTCTCAGAAAAGGAAACTTTGCAAGCTCTCCAAAAAGATTTCATCTCTTGCAAGATTCCTAAGCTTCCACTTTCTGATACAAGTCGAGACACTACTCTCCCAGAATTATTCTGGTCTCAACACCTTTCTTTGCTTCCCTCCCCAAATCAACCCTTCTCCTCCACTTTGTGACCGAAGCAAGTATGGAACGGCCATTTCTTGTTTTAGGCCGGACTTGTACAGATTGATCTCTCGAATCTATAAAGTGCTCATGTGCAGCACATTTGTTTAGGGTTTAAACTAGTTTCTCACCCACCTACCGAATTTACCAAAATCGGCAGAAACGATTTTTACCCATAAATAATTGGCGACCACAGCGGGAGGATTGATCTATCGGTTACAATACCAACTCCGACTCCTGATTTCGTTTCTCGAACGTCAAATCCCAACATGGTGGAACTCAGGTCCGGAGCGGCTGCCTAGAATATCAGCACAGAATACACCCCTCATGTTAGCGTCTCTCCCAATAACGTTGTTGCATCAACTGATGACTACAATATCATTGAATGCACTCCCTCAAGCGTAACACCGCCAATCACCAGGGCCAGAGCCGCTGCCTCCTCTAGTGTCTCTGCACAACCCTCTAATCACGGCAACGAAACTATTTCTTCGGGTGTCACGCCACTAGTCACCAGGGCTAGGGCCACCGCTACGGCCCCTAATGCTTCGTCTAGAATGGCGCCTCTGAACACAACTAAGGTTCCAACTACCCCTCCGACGGGACGAGAGACCGGAGGGACCAGAGGAAGTCGTCCTTATGTCACCATCGCTGATTTAATGGAATGACATGAGATGCTCTCCAGAGCCAAGACAGATATGGTTTCAACGCAGAAAGAGGTACTCTTCTTTCTCAAGACCTTGACAGAGCGACTACCACGTGATTCGCGTCCTACAGAGCCGCTTAGGAACGTATCCAACAACCCCGACGCCAGCACCTCGGTGGAGCATGCCTCCATGGATGAGGAAACTCGCGCTAGAATCCCGTTGGAAAGAAATCAGCCGCCCAACTTCGTCACGCGAGAAGATCTGGAACAACTTCTCCGCAACCGAATCAAGAATGATGAATTGGACATGCATCATCACCAACCCCCTTACCCATCCGAAATGCATAGAATCCCTCTCCCAAAGGGGTACTCTTCTCCTCAATTTACCCTGTATGATGGTACCGGGAATGCACATGAGCATGTCTCCCATTTCCTGGAATCCCTAGGTGAACATGAATATAATCACGTTCTTCGTTTAAGGTAATTCTCAAAATCACTTACTGGAAGGGCGTATACATTGTACAACATCATCCCACCGAACAGCATTCCCAACTGGAGTAGCATGGTCACTGCGTTTTACAAGAAATACTTCTTCATGTCTGAGCAAATTACTTTCTCAGACCTCAGAAGAATGTACCAGTGGGATAACGAATATCCAAATGATTTTGTCAAAAGGTTCAGGGTTCAAGCACTCGACTGTCACGACCCAAACGTGACCGAGCAACAAATGGAGAACGCATGCATCAATGGTATGGTTCCTATTTACCGTGCCCTGCTAGAAAACCTGCGCTTCCAAACATTCTCCGAACTCCATGAAGATGCCAGATGATCTGCAACAACAGCACCAGCATTGCTGGAAAGAGCTAGGCCAACTCGAACCGAAGACACGCGTGAAACTCGCGGGAGTAGATGCCTCATCAACAAACAATTTAATGCCGGCTCATCCTCCGTGAACATAGTAAACGAAAGGGGAAAAGGAAAGCCCCAACTAAGATCCACTAGCCAAAACGTGAAGCGCCGGCGCAACGGGAACCCCCGCCATGAAAGACCGTCACTAAAACCCCCATGCAGCATCATGAGACCGAAGGAAATACCCTTGATTTCCCGTTTCCCATCGAGGAGGTGATTGACCTCCTAGAAGCCTGGGTTCAAGATGATATTATCAGACTTCCACCTCCCAGACGTCCACCAACTGAGGCTGAGATGGCGAACCCCAAGTACTGCCAATACCATAGGTTCATTCACCACCCGACCAGCAATTGCAACAGACTAAAGCATATTTTCAAAGAAAGGATAGAAGCGGGAGGACTCCAACCAGGAGACGAAAGAGTGCATCGAGACCCACTCCCAATAAGAAACTGTGGGTCCTCTGGGGACTCCGTGCACGAGACTGTACAATCCATGATGCAACATGTATGCGAAATTCTCTATCTTTCCAAGGTGCAGCGCCAACATATTTTCGCAGCTCTCAATCGTGTTGTATCCGTAAAACGACTTTTTCTCTCCTCGGAAACCACGCCAGGGGCCCAAGCTTTCCAAACAGGCGAAACCAAAAAGGAGAACTGGGGACTGCTGACCACGTCCCGTTTAAGAGGTAACGAATTTGACGACACGCTCATCGACATGGCCTCTGACCACAACATCATTACTTTCAAGACACTAAAGTCAGCAGGATTTACAAAACAATACGCTACCTATTCCCCGTCCGTGATTAAGAACTTGAGAGGAGAAACTTTGAACGCGCATGGCTACATCAACCTAGAGATCAATATGGGAGACGCTATAACGCATAGCAAATTCCACATTGTCAAAGAACTAGATCATGACATGATATTGGGATGCTTGTGGGTGCTCGACAACAAAGCGAAATTGGATGTACACCCTCTGCCGACCTCCACGCCCGAAGGAATTCCCAACAAATCATCCCACTGGTTATCGCATCAACGAGCCGTTAAAGTAACCCAGACATCCGGAGAGGACCCATTGGCGCTAGCTCATGATTTTCAAATGCAAGTAAGTCTGACCGAGCAACCTTTTCTGCAACCAGTCTTTCCTTCCCCCATTCCGTCATGGGAACTCGGCGCGATTATTGGCACGAACGCTGTCAAGAAATGTGAATGGGGAGACGGACCATTTGAACACTTTGCAAGAATCTTGGAAACTTCTATTGAAACCAACGAAGCCAAGACTCAAACGGTTGCACGACGTCTGAACCCGTTTTCAATCGGAGATGTAGTTGTTAAGGAAAACTCGTTTCAAGTTGGGAGGATGACAGTAAAAATGGCTATTCAAACTGATTCGCCTGATAAAAGAGAAGATGAGCTGTATCTGGTTGCGAATACCCTTTTGGGAGGATATTGCAATCTCATCAATGCAGACACACCTGAAGGCGTGATAATTCACTCGCGATGTCTCAAGGTTTCCAATCCCTAAAACGATGTACCTCCCAATCACTCCCCCTTTTAGTATTTTCTTTAACAATTCCTCTTAGCAGTTGTGCTCCCCCAAGATGAATACACCATTTGTATTTTTTCCTGGGATCCCCTTTTCCGTCAAAAAAAAAAAGAAAAAAAAGAGAGCATAAATACATCTCTTTCCAAGCAAATTCTCCAGATATCAGAGAAATACATCAGATAAACCCAAAAAACCATTGCGGAGCCATCATACCACAACCTATTTTAAAAAATATATATGAAGAAAAATGTTGACTGATGAAGAAGAAGGTAAAGATGAGTTTGCGAAAAAAAAGCATCAGGGGAACTAAAGCAGCTAACAGAAATAACAAAAGGGAAGAACTAGCCCTCGAAGGATGGAGCACAAGTCCCCTCGGGTAAGGATATATTCAAGCACCTCCCCTAGAAATCCCTCGGGCAAAAAAGGTTCCATTCAACGGTGTTAGCAACAACAACCTCAATATTCCATCCCGAAGCAACAAC
Source organism: Papaver bracteatum (assembly GCA_023529315.1). Lineage (NCBI taxonomy): Eukaryota > Viridiplantae > Streptophyta > Magnoliopsida > Ranunculales > Papaveraceae > Papaver > Papaver bracteatum. The sequence continues at coordinate 831,538 of JAJJWX010003730.1, read as the reverse complement.
AGCGGCAACAGTGTCCTCCCCGAAGACCGGTCCAGCATACGCCACCATGACCCCTCCGGTATCACCAACGACACCTTTGGCATCAACTTCAAAGGGTATTTCATTTCCGTCATATGCTCCTTCGAAGGTTTTCTCAGTGACACTTCGGAGAAGGTTTTTTGATTCATCCGCATCATAGTCAAGAATCATGGCGCTCTCCTCCAAGACCCCCACACGTTCGCTTTTCCGTCGCTTCAACCTAAAAACAGTCCGATCTGCCCCATACCCGGATCGAGGAAAGGCTTTTCCATACTGAAACCTCTCAACATGCCAAGACTCTTCCTCGTTCTCTCACCCCTCCTCCATGCTCACTGAACCCAAGAAAGTCCGAACATGCACCTTTTCTTCATAGGGATAGATGGAAGAGAGGTCCTTAATGATTTAACTAGCTTCATGGAATGGAGATTCAATCCCAACCAATTCCTCCTCAAGATAAGAAGATCGATCTCCGCCAAGTATGAAGTCCTTCTCCGAAGATTTAAAGGTGCGGCCATCTCTGGAGGGTCCCATCATACACTGCAAAAGATGGGGAAAATGATCAAGTTCCATCATATCTATACACATATAAAAAGAGGATAACATGAACAGAGAAGAAGAAGAAAACATACCGGTATGATCTTCTTATCCCGAATAACCCTAGTCGGGGTGCTTTTTGCAAGAGTCGGACCTCGCGCCTTCACTTGGAGAATCTGGCTATTTAGAGGATGATTCGTCTTTAGGAAAAGAAATAAACTCAACAAAAAGAACCTTTTATCAAATAAGGGAGGCGGTACAATTACGTTGGGTATGAATACGGAACCTTAAAAAAGGAAAGGAAGCAATGAGGGACATAACACTTCCAGATTTTGGCATGGATGATGCCTTGATTGAAGCCGCGCGTGAAGGAAGGAAAAATAAGGAAACTTTGATATCTATAGAAACACCTACTCCCTCCTTGTTTACACCGGTCCCATCAAGCTCGCGCCAGTCTCTCCAATCTCCCAAGCCACACCGGTCCCGCCAATTGCGCCAAACTTCCCAACGACCGCCCAAGTCACGCCAGCTAACACGATCAGCTTCCCACTTTACGCCGGTCCCACCAGCTAGAACGCTCAGCTTCCCCACCTTGCGCCGGTCCCGCCAGTTAGCACGCTCAGTTTCCCAACTCGCGTCAACTTCTCAATGCCGCCCAACTTCTTGTCTCTCAATGACGCTGACTTCCCAATTGTGCCAGCCTCCCGATTTGTGCAAAACAGCCAGAGGCAAGGATTCCAAATCCTATTTATAAAAAAGGTCAGACAAGCCTCCTCAATTCTCTTTACGATTTTTTGTTGATAGTTTGTCACCATCTTGTGCTTACCTCGCAACAAAGCTCCTGTTCCGAGCTAAGCATGGGACTTAATGTTGATGGTGGTTTTTAAACAAAGGGTAAAATTGTAAAACCATAAATAACCTAATGTCACCGGTGACACATTTATTAGGACATTTAATGCATGTAGTCAGTAATTAATAAGGGGTATTTTTTTCTTCAAATTAGGGTTACAACGAACAAAACCCTAATTTCCCTCCGTGCCAATGTCAAATCCTGCCAGCGACACGTAGCCCAAGCTAGCCGCACCTTCGTGCCAATGGAAAATCATGCCAGCCACACCTATCCCAAGCTAGCCGTACCTCCATGCCAATGGAAAATCATGCCAGCCACACCAAATGCGCCAAAACATGCGAACCATGCTAGCTGCACCTCCATGCCAAGGGAGAATCCTGCCAGCCACACCTAGCTCAAGCTAGCCGCGCCATGCCAAACACACTCTGCCTTGGCCCTAGCTACTCTAGTCACACCAAACATGCCAAAGCATGCCAACCATGCTAGCCGCACCTCCGTCCCAATGGCAAATCATGTCAGTCACACCTAGCTCAAGCTAGCCGCGTCATGCCAAACACACTCTGCCTTGGCCCTAACTACGCTGGTCACGCCACGCCAAGCCAAACACCCTTACCTTTTCCCTAGCCACGTCATGCCAAAGTAGCGCCCGCACCTAGGCTTGGAAACCATGCAACCTAAGCCAAATTGGTCACGCATGCCATTGGCACATGCCAACACGCTCGCTGGTAGCTTTTCTTACCAGTCCGTGGCCCTAATGGCCGAGCATGGCATTGGAACATGCCAACATGCTCGCTGGTAGCTTTTCTTACCAAGCCGTGGCCCTAATGGCCGAGCATGCCATTGGCACATGCCAACACGCTCGCTGATATATTTTCTTACCAAGACGTGGCCCTAATGGCCGAGCATGCCATTGGCACGTGCCAACACGCTCGCTGGTAGCTTTTCTTACCAAGTCGTGGCCATAATGACCAAGCATGCCATTGGCACATGCCAACACGCATCGCTGGTAGCTTTTCTTACCAGGCAGTGGCCCTAATGGCCGAGCATGCCATTGGCACATGCCAACACGCTCGCTGGTAGCTTTTTTTACCAAGCCGTGGTCCTAATGGCCACGCATACCATTGGCACATGCCAAAACCCACGCTGGTAGCCTAACTTGCAAACCGTGCAACCTACCACTGAGGCATTCCACACATGCCATTGGCACATGCCACACATGCCACTTGCACTCAACGTACAACCTACCACCGAGGCATTCCACACATGCCATTGGCACATGCCACACACGCCACTTGCAGCTCTGACACTGCAACTTGTACTCAACATACAACCTACTACCAAGGAATTCCACACATTCCATTGGAACATGCCACATACGCCACTAGAATCTCTAGCACTGCCACTTGCGCTCGAGGTGCAACCCGCAACAAAGGAATTCCACACATGCCACACGCGCCCCTAACAGCGCTACTTGCACTCAAGGTGCAACCTATACTCGAGACATCAACACAAGCTGGGGGATGCTTTCCAGGGTCTTGGTTTGGCAGTCACATCTTGCAGCGTACACTATGATCACATTAAGAAATCGTGAATAGGAATAAAGCGGTCAAATAAATGAGGAAATAATGGTGAAAATGTTTTCACCCATAAACACCTTGCGGTTACCACCTCCTCCCATTATTTCACCCTTTACTCTCTTCCTTCATGAGGCCAGGGTACGTTTCAATCTCGACTTGTATAAATAGGTCTTACCTATTTCCACCAGATAACAAGTCTCGCTCAGGAGAAAAATACAACACTCTCAGAAAATGCAACTTTGAAAGCTCTCCAAAAAGCTTTCATCTCTTGCAAGCTTCCTAAGATTTCACTTTCTGATACAAGTCGAGATACTATCTCCCAGAATTATTCTGGTCTCAACACCTTTCTTTGCTTCCCTCCCCAAATCAACCCTTCTCCTCCACTTTGTGACCGAAGCAAGTCTGGAACGACCATTTCTTGGTTTAGGCCGGACTTGTACAGATTGATCTCTCGAATCTATAAAGTGCTCACGTGCAACACATTTTTTTAGGGTTTAAACCAGTTTCTCACTCACCTACCGAATTTACCGAAATCGGCGGAAACGATTTTTACCCATAAACACTAAGGTAACAAGCTTGGAAGAAGAGCTGCACCAAGCTCGTTCATCCCTTGACCACCGAAGTTAAGGATTATATACATCGACTTGTTAAGGAGAGGGATGATGCCAGAGCTAAGGCCCATGCCCTTAGTAAACACTACACCAAATATGGGGTTTAGCAACTCAGATTAGCAACAACTTAGAAGCTGTTGCGAATTTTCAGTTGCTAATTTTTGTTGCAAAAAATGCGCAACAGTTTCAAACATTTATGAAACTCGCAACTGTTCATTCCTGTTACGATTCGCAACTACCTTGAGTTGTATGCATGCGAAAAGTGAGTGTGTCTTCCTACACTTTCACTGACTCATAATTCAGCCCTTTCAGATTCTCAGGAAAGCTGACTCGGTTCTTTTTTATTATCGATCAGCCTCTCATCCTCTCATTTTATTTTCCTTTCCTTTGACTTATCCTCTCTCTATGGTTCTCCCTGTTTCTACTACCACAACTATCGTTTTTCGTTGTCATCAACATCAAATCCGTCGGTGAGGAAGAATGGTATGGTCACTACCAGCACATTAACTATCAACAAAAACTGAACTAAGATTCAGAATATTTTTTTCTCCTTTTGATTTTTGACTCAAAATCTTTAACCTGGTCTCTAATCTTAGTTTAGAATCATGTCCAACTACCAATTTTCAGCTAGATTTAGGTATTTGTCTTAGGTTTTCAAAATATTTTAATTGATTTAGGGTTTCCTATCAATTACGAGATTTGGGTTTCTAATCTAGGATTTTTTTATTCAGATTTGTGTGATTTGCTTATGTGCTTGGATTCGTTATGTAATTTTGATTGTTTGATGTTTAATTCGTGTTTTCAGAATCCAGGGTTTGGTTTAGTTTATAGGTTTTGGTGGATTTGTGTTTAGGTTTAGTTTCCTCATGTTGAATGATATTTTATTACTTAGAAATGTAGTATCTGAATGGTTTAGTTAGGGACATTACTTTCTCTTCTTGTTTACTTAATTTGATGTGTTGTTCTGTAGTTATCTTGTCTATTGTATGTTTGAGGAGGCAATCACTTTATAGGTTTTGGTGGATTTGTGTTTAGGTTTAGTTCCTCATGTTGAATGATCTTTGTTTTCTTCTGTTGATAGATTATGCAAATATGATTACCCCTAAACAGTACAAGATGCCGAGTTGATTTACAATGATGGACTCGGCTGGGATGACATATTTAATCTTTAAAACAGTTGGGAAGGTACGTATCTTGGTTACTGTCCCCCACATGTATCCCTATATTTATCTTATTTGTATATTTTTACTCAGTAGCTTTACTCTTGTGTTGTCTCTTGATGTCGGGTCCTTTGCAGATTATGCCTATGAGTTGCTGGCGAATCCATTATGGAAGAGCGAAGATGATGCATTTGGCGATGTGGGGTTTGTAGTTTAGCAGCAGAATATTGTAAATTTGGACAAGATTTTTAAATGTGTAAGCCATGGTTTATTGAGAATGCCCATAAAGTCTACCCCATCTGATCCCAGGTGGATCCTCTCCTTTCGTTTTGCTTGGATATGTGGTTTTCTTCGATGATACATGTTGGTCATGACGATGGAGCTCTACTTGCATTAAAGGTTGCGGAATGAGTCCGGACATCCAAAAATTCTGAATATGTAAGTTTATGTACTTTGAATGAGGAAGTCCCTTTTGCAGTAAAATTCTGTATTTTTTTTACTTTTTGAGTTCCTATTTCAGTTACAGATCTATGGTGTGGTGCTGCTCGGTGTTATTCCATTGATAGGGTGTAGAATACATCCTATTTATTATCTATTGTTTATGCTTTCTCTGCTAATTTTCTTGTGAATTATGTATTTTACGCGTGTTTTTGAGTTATTGGGCACTCTGGAGTCGCACGGAGGAAAAGAAGAAGAAATCTATCTAAATTGAGCAAAAAGAGAAAAACGGTCATTTCACAGGCAAGTACTAGTAGCAGACCAGCCAAGGTTAATGGACAACTTTCTTTTGGAGAAGCATTAAAGACAGACTAGTTGAGGTTAAGGGGATGTAAATTGGTTATCCTTTATCAAAAGTGAACGGGTGTCTATATCCTATCCTACTTTAACCCAACCCTAGATAGAGAAGAGTAATCTTCTCCCAATCATTTCTCATTCATTCCATCAATAGAAACTAAGAAAAGAAAAGCAGCCATGACTGCTGATGAAACCGAGAGATGTAGAGAAATTGGAAGAAGAAATTGGGAGATTATCGAGAATCAGAAGATGGGTGTTAGCCACGGGATAAAGAAGATAATTCTACCGAGGAATTTCAAGACTAAAAGAGAGATGTGTTGAGACCAATTTGCAAGAAATCGATGATGAATCAAGCTAGGGTGTGATGTTGTTGTTACCTTCGATCTGCAAGAAGAAAGGGATCTCTGAGTTTAAGAGTTTTTGTGGCTGTATTCGAATCGGAGAATGGGTATGTGGTTTGAGAACCAGTTTGTTGTTGGAATAATTGTGGGTTTCTGTGAATGAGAAGAAACGATTGATGTTGCTGCTAAATGGTAAAACGGTGAGGATAAAGAAATGAATCTACTGTTGATGATTATGGCTTCAATTTTGGTAGAATGCTGAGAATTTGAGATGGGTTTTGTTTGAATCTGTGAATGGTGGATGATGTTGAATCTGGTGGACCGTGATACTGCTACTTTTTGTGGAAATCGATAGAAGGAATTAAGGGTTTGCTGGTGGAAAGAAAGGATGCCAAGATGGTGATGAATAAAGGTTTAAACTCGGATTCGAGATTGAAGTGATTATGGGTTTGTTTGGAATGGTGGTGTTGTTGATTGGTTCGAGAGCTTGAAAGAAAAGTAAGAGCTGTGTGTAAATGTTGAAGATATGAACCTGTTGCTGTTGAGATGAGATAGCTTGAGTTACAATAGATGAATGTGTAGGAATTTAGAGGAAAGAAAAGGCCGGAATTTAGCCTGGAAATATCGAAGAAACGAACAAGACTATCGGATTTTGATACCGACGAGTTAACTCAGTGAGTTCATTAAACGATCCAGTCATGTAACTCAATTGAGTAAGCCTAGTTAGACCGAGTAAGTTGCTGACTCGGTGGATAACTCACTCTCTCCCTTTGACCCTTGATTGTTAAGGACCATTAGGTCAACAGTTAATTATAACAGAATATTTTGTCGACGGCGAATGAAATCAGGTGGCCGGTGGTGACGTTTCTGGCCAGATTCCGATTGCACCATGATTTATCCGGCGACCCAATTTGTGCAGAATTTTGTGTGAGTATCTCTCATGGGTGTGAAGACTTGGTCTTGGAATCAGATGAAGAATTTGGCTTGAATTTGGAAAGAGAAGATGGAAGATTTGAGAAAGACTTGGATTTGGAAGTTGAGCTACAAAGGGAAAGGGATTCTGTTCCTAAGAATATTTGGAAAACATTGAAGCCTATAAATAGAGAAGTTCTCTACTTTTATACTTATATACACTTTTTATACCTTTTACACACACACACAACACTTTTCTTTTCTTTATTCTTTGTGTAAACTCCTTAGAATGAGTAGCTAATTTTCTTATTGATTGAGGATGAATTCCTAGTTCTTAGCATGTTTTGAGTTTTGTTTTAAATCTACTTTGAATTTTCACATGATTATCGTTTGTTTTTACTAAGATGAATGTTTATGATTGATTGATAGGTTGTTTAGAGTGCACGCTAAATTGATTTGTTAATTTGATCTAAAGCTAGTGAAAGTTAGGGAATACGTAATAGTTTCTTGACTCTTTACATAAGTAGAAAACACGAGACCTTGCGGAGGGATTCCGTGGAGCAATTTTGTGTGAAAACAACGCTAAAAAGTGGACCAAGAGAACCGAGTCTAACTACTAGTACTAAACCTAAATTCATAAATCTTAATGCGTTCGGGGAATTACATCTTGTAAGAGAACCTCAAGGTGGTTCTTTTGAATAGAATCTGATAACTAAGCGGACCTGTTACTCAGTGAAATAAGGAATTTTGGGGTTAGCTAAGCGAACTTGCTATCATACGGTTGGTGATAATATGTGACTAATAAAAAGTGGAAAAGAACATAACTTGAATCATTTTTTTGCAACGAAGAAGGATTCCTTGATCTAATATCTCTTATTGATTTCCTTTATCTTTTTAATTGCTTTATTTACTTTCCTTTGCTTATAAAATCTAAAATCAAAACCCCTCTTTTTGTGACAATTAAACAACTAAAACCTCTTGCTCCTCGTGGGAACGAACTTGACTACCCTATATTACTTGTTAATTAGGTAGTAAAATATTAATTAATTTGTTGTGGTTACGACACGCATCAAATTTTGGCGCCGCTGCCGGGGAGGCAGCGGTTGTCACTTGTTTTTGATTTCTTATTTTTGTTTTTAGCTTTTCTTATTTTTCTGGTTTTGACATAGTTTTGAGAACTCTTGTTTCAGGTACTTATTGTCACATGGAAGGAGCATATTGGAACAATGGGTACGGTTATCAACCTCAACAAAATTATGACAACTATCACCCTTGCGGGGAATACAATCAATACCAATCCTTTGGTTATGGTCAATATTCCACGTACCCTTTGAGTTATTCTCATACATATCAACCTTCTTATGGTAGGTATGTAAGTGAGCAACCACAAGGAGGGGAGACTAGTTGTACTCCTATTCATATTTCTTCGAGTTTGGTAGATTAAATGCAACAATTTATGGTCAGCATAGAGCTAGTTTGTAGACAACCAAGCGTGGAACCAATTTCATCGACCAAATCTGCTCATAGTATGTTTGGCCCAATTTGTGATCGTAGTTATGATCATTCACCCATTCAAAGGGAAGATAATTGGCCTAGCAATACTGAAGTAAGTAATTTTACTTTTTCTTTGTCGAACGAGCTTTACCAACAAATGGAACATTATTTTCAAAATTTGGATGGATCACTCCAAGAGCTTCAAAAAGGTGTTTCCAATTTAATACAAGGCATTGAAGAATACAAAGAGGACATGCAAAATTCTGCAAAAGACCAATCTTTGGGAGGTGGTAGCCAATATTATGTTAACTATGATAGTGAAGATGACTATGAAAATACATCGCTTGAAGCAATTTATGGTGACATCCCCGAGGAGTGTACAATGGAGTCTTTTTGCGATCAAGGTGAAGTTGAAAAGGACCAACCTTTAGAGATATTTGATGACATTAGCGTAGTTGCCTCAACTCTTGATCTTTATAATGATCAAACACCTATTCAAAAGGTACATGAGTATGATGAAACTAGTGTTTTACAGAACTTTGCAACAAGGTTTGAGTCTAATAAAGAGGAGTATGTTTAGAATGAAACCGGTATGACCAATATTGTGGAAGACCCAATTGAGCTTGCAAATGATTGTAATGATGATGTTGATGCCGAGATTTTGGTTAAGGCAGAAACGGACGAAGAATGGTTGCAAGGTTTGATAGAGGACCATGATATACAAGAGGTGAATAATTCACTCGAGTTTTTCAAGGATGAAGAGGATTCCGTGATACAAGAGATTGTGATAGGTTTGTCTAACCCTCTTTATATTGTTTCTTCTCCTTTACCTCTTATTGGTTTGAATGTATGTGCTTTGAGAATATTGTTGAATGACTTTGTTTCTCGATTTCCTCCATTGGAAACATTTGATTCTCATTTTATGCAGGTTTTGGAATAAGAAACCGTGGAAGTACCCGACTTCTATATTCTTTATACACTTCCAAGTGTGTACAAGAATAAGTATGGGGGAAGCTTTTATCGGTTAATAGCTTCGTTTCTGTTTTATATTACTAATATGTGTGCGAAGCTAGTGTTTGCAAAATATGTGCTATGGGTGGATCCCCAAATTTTACGATTGTTAGTATATGGGGAGTGAATCTTACAAGAGATAAGTCGGGCCGTCGACTTTAAAACAAGCGCTAAATGGGAGGCAACCCATAGGTTTTGTATTTCTTATCCTTTTGCTTTTTATTTTTTTATATATTTTTCTTGTTCCATATCATATTAGGATTTCCCACCTTGACTTTACTAGGACGATTCAATTACATTGAGGACAATGTAAGGTTTAAGTGTGGGGGAGTGGTTAAGCATATATTTAAAAAAAAACACTTTCTTACTACTCAAAATATATAATGAAGCAAGGGAAAGAAAGGATCGTTCCCACAGAGAGGACTAAGGTTGTCAAGTTGTTTCGGTTTCCTATATTAACAATTGGGGTTTTTTTCTGATTTTTATAAAAGCAAACTAAAATAAAAGCAAATAAAAAAATAAATCACACAAATCAAGATGTGAAGGTATTGGTTAAGGATTTCGTTTTTATTCACAAACATGCTCTTGTCATAATAACTAGAATTGATATTTAATTTCTCTTTTATCAATGGCCCTAGAATACCTTGATCGCAAGAATATCCCGCTAATTTCCTCTTGTCATCAACAAACGCATTAAAAGATGCGAATATGAATTCTATCTAAAAGAACAACCTAACGTGTAAAAGCACTAATCAAGTTTAATTCCCTAGATGCATTAAGTTCTATGAAATCAGGCCAATCAAAGTAATCGAATGTGTAAAAGCACTAATCCGTTTTAACAAAGGTTATGGTTCACATATGATCATAAGTATATATCACTACAAACTATAATCATATTTATGCTACTTGCAATCTGGAATTATCACTTTTGCGTATAATAACCCTAATCTAGCAATAGATATGAAAACAAATAAAATCGATTCTAGAGTCGACCAAACAAGCATTCAAATCATATAACAATATTAATGGTGAAACATAAACGATAATATTGAGACAAAACTAATATATTAAACAAGGAATCATATTATGTGAAATCCAATTAATCTATAACCAAAAGAAAATTAAATATTCATGGCATAGGAGTTCATAACAAGGAGAAAAAGAAGTTCTATCATGTTGTAAACCCTAGAAAACAAAAGTCGAGGAAGAGATAGATAAGGTAATAAAAGAGAGCCTTTTATGTGTAAAGAGATGTCCCTTTTATAAACTCTCTGCCTTAGGTCGCACCCTTCTGCCAAAAATCATCTCTTTGAAACATCCCACAAGAGAAGCCCAGTCAAAACAGGTCCAAGTTCATCCGAGTCGAACCAAGTCAGCTGAGTCGGATCGGATCACTGAGTGAACTCGGCTGAATGAAATTCCAACAGAGTTACCTTTGTTTTCTTGTTGATTTCTGGCCTGTCTCAGGCTAATTTTTCCAGGTCAATTCCATTCATATACACACTCCTAATCATTAATCTAATAACTCCATCTTCTGCAATTCTTCAATCAATTCCCTGTAATCTATCTATCAAGCCACAACCTCAAGTTATCACCAAACTACAGCTGCAACCATTCCTTGTCTTTGTTCAACTGCACAATATGGACATCCATTATGCATCACTACCAATTCCAGTCCAATGGCAACAACAACCATCTTCAATTCTTGTCTTACAAATCAAGCTGCTGCAACAACAACATCATCTCAAGGCATTCCAGTTGCGAAGCAACAACAAACTGCACCTGCATCACCTTGTTTCAGTTCCCATCTCTATTTCTCACATATGTGACTGTATCGACCATTATCTCCAATTCTACCACTGCAGCAGCAACAACTGGAAGCAGCGACACAAACTTCCTGCAATTCCAACTTCATCTCCTTTTGAATCCAGTACTGCCACCAACAACTGCAATATCCATTTTGAGTTCTTACTGCAACACAACACCACTAAAAATTTCCAACTACAGCTGCAATCCCGACCAGTTCACAACTCAAGCCACAATTGCAAATCTATCTAATCAACACTAACAATCAACCTTCTATGCACCCTTCAGCTTGTCCCATTTCAGCTACAAACCAACAACTTCAATTCTCTTCTTTCCTTACTATATCATTTACATCTTATTAGACCAACACAAGCATTCTCTACACAGCAACTGCACTTCAAACACAACTCAAGTCCCATAACCTACAATGCATCTTGCAACATACAATTTCAAACTCAGCCATCACCAATGCACTGCCATAGCTTCAGTTCAATTGCATCTTCATAACCATCTGCTACTCACTACTTGCTCTCCAGGTACATCCCAGCAATACCAATTGAACTACACTTCTTCTCGCAATAGTTTAGACCACCATCATAACTCAATTTCTCCTCTTCCATGACATGGCACCACCAAGACCTGTTACCAGTTCCATCAGCATCCATCAACTATCTTCAGTGGACACCAGCAACAACATAACACTCTCTTCTCCTAAACTCTATTAGTATATCTCCATTGAATCCAACACAGACCCGTGAATCTCAAAGCAACAACTCCATTATCTTCTCAAGCAATGTTAGTCCATCAAGAGAAGTTGTTCCTGCCTTTTCTATGATTCTGGTACTATTCACTTGGTACGTCCTTTTCTCTGATTCTAGTACGTATTTCACTTGCCAGTTTTGGTCGTCGCTGGTGCCGAGGATGCGCTTGTCTCTTTAAATTCCAGAACCTCGATGGATCTGGTAGGATGTAATTTTGAAACTTTATCGAAATGTTTAATTGTTGACTTGTTTTAGAAGATGAATAGATTAATGATAAATTGAGAGAGTTTCTATTATACTTAATTCTTTGGTTGTTATTGATCAGTTGACATTCTGCTGGAACCTACAATGTGAAAATTAAGATCAGATGTCCACTTTAAAAAATGAAACTCAAGGATGAGCTCGCTTATGAAGCCAACAATGGTCTTGACATTGCAGTCAGAATTTTGGAACCTATCAAGGAGCAGCTGATTAAATGTTCTAAAATGGCTAGTAACAAGAAACTTAGCAACCAAGAATTTGAAACCATCATTGGCCACAAGAAAGAAAAGAAAAAGGAGAAGCAATGCACACAATCATATATTCTTGGTTGCTAAGTTTCTGTGTGAACCCCAGATTTATGATTTATGACGATTTTTTTTTAATTAATTTTTCTGTGTGTTTTTGATGGTGGATTTGTGATAGACACATTTTTGTGTCTAATTTGTCTCGCTTCTATATATTGATAGTGCTCATTTTTGTACTTATTATGGTATTTTATGTGTGTGTAGGTATTCTTGGACAATAAACATTTTTGAAAAAATCGGCTCGAAAAGTTGTCTAAGTGCACCTGGAGGAATTGATTTTGGCACCGACGTTTTGGATAAGGGCCACCTCACGGCACCCCACATGCACCTTCTAAAGGCACCCTACTCTGGATATGGGGAACTTTTTCTTCACAAATTCAAATGATGCTTTTTGGCGGGAAAAATGGCAGCAGCAAAGAAGAATTTGTGTTGGATTTCTCGGCGATTTTTGACGAGATTCAATGGCTTATTTTCATTGGGCTGGACCTGTTAGAGCACAACAAGGTTGGTACGAGTGTTTGGATCAATCAGAATGGGTTGTATGGTCGTGTTGGAGCAAAACAGAGGTGATGGAAGTTTTGGGAATTCTCTTATTTATATTTGGAAGTTACGGGAGATTTAAGGCAAGATAACCCTCCCTGAGATTCGTATCTACCTAATAGAGGGATTGGAATAACTTGGACGGCTCATAAATGCGTAGAGAAGAGTTTGAGAAATAGAAAATTCCGAGACTTTCTACCGAAGAAAAGAGGAGATTTAATCGTGATTTAGGGTTGCTCTTGGCTATATATATGTTGGGTTCAAGTAAGAGAAGGGTTACGTACACATTGGAGCAATTTCAGAGCACTTTAGAACACCACATAGCTGAGAAGATCGAGTTGCAGGAAGTTTACGTTTTCTGCTGCTGCTGAAGAACACGAAGAACAAAAGGCCATTGAAGACAGTCGTTTTTAGGGTCTTAAAATCAGCGACAAATAAATAGTGTTTACAACAATTTTCTGTAACAGTTCCATTGTATCACTGTTCTGTAACGCCGATACACTGTTACAAACAATTTGTGTTATTAGTTTTCACTCTTTTAATCATCTTTTGAGCCATAAACATATATTTTGAGACCATGATTAATATGAGGAGCTAAACCCCATTGTTGAGGCGATAGGGGAAGCTATTTTTCCAACAAAAAGTGGTATATTCTATTTTATCTCTTTATTTGCAATTATTATATGATTATTTGCCTTGAACTATTATTGAATATGATTTTTATTTGAGTGATTGTGATCTATTTTGATGGAGTATGCTTAGTTTTAAGACTTTTGATGCTTCATACTTGGTATTTACAATTATTACTTGTGCTACTTGTTGCAATATTTAGAATCAAATTGAATGAGAAAATTGCATAAATATAAATATTGGATTAAATCACTTTGAACTTGGAAAATAGTGGAATCTTAGCCTCGGTGTTCTTTTAATATTGATATCAACTTTGTTTGAGTTTGCTATAATTTTTAGTGTGTTTTCTATTTTAGTTTTGAATTTAAGTTTAAAAAAATCCTTCACAAGTCTGAGAGGAATGACACTTTACTACCTTTTACTACAACATTATTGAGATCACATCAATTTGTTCGTGGTTGGGAATACAAAGGGGCAAGCTCAGTATCTTATTAAATGGTATGTAACTTAACAATCAAAGTTGTTTCGTTTATACTGTTTTTTTCTTTGTATTTTTTTTTTGTAATATTGAAAATTGGGAATTTTTGTGCTTGTGTTAGGCGTCGATGGCCCGAGACAGTGAATACAAGGGAACCCATTGAAAACCTACAAGCATGCTCAGATGTTTTTGAAGCATTTGAAGAAAGTTGTTCAAACTTTTACTTTCTTTTTAGAACTCTTGTGATTTATTTTATTTGTTTGCATTTCAGTTGTAGGTATATGTATTTGTGTTTGAAAGGGTCGGAAGCGGAAGTGCAGGGGTTGCTTTACAGGAGCTAAAAGGAGGAAATCTGGAAATGTCAAGAGGTTTAAGAAGGAATCAGCTGTATCAATTGTATATAATGCTCGAAATAAGTTTGACCTACATAGGGTGGTGGACAGTGAAGGACTGACGAGGGATGATGCAGTTGACCAACGTAAGGCAGAAAGGTTTCCTAACACATCTTATATTACTAAGATCCTCAAGCCTATTGGTTATTCAGCTTCGATATCGAATGATGTACAGGATGTGTGTGTCTCTTTTGTGGCGATGAGGTATGTCAAACAACTTATGTTTTAAAAAAAAATTCTCTCGTCTTGGTTGATTGCTTATTGAAAGCATGGAATGCAACATGAAAGTGTTCAATAACCTTATATTATTTGCCAAACACTGATTGGTGCTTTTGTTTGACTGAGGTTTATATTTCATTGTTTTGTCTCGATTTTTGTTGAGCAATTATTTCATGAATCACTAGATATCTGGAATGTTATAACATTTAGTTCTTACGAATACTACTTTTAAAATGATTTTGTAATACCAAGCTGTTAAGACTTCTAAGAAGAGTTTCGGAAAGAGTCTGCACTTTTTTTTGCTTTCCAGATACCTTATTTAATTCGAACAAAAAGTAAAACTTTTCTAGTAAGCTTTATGTCTCCATGTGTATCTTATATGGGTGTTACAACTTTGCGATGAAATCTTATCGTCTATGACTCATTTAAAGCTCGAGAATGCTCCACTCTTTTCAAATTCCCCAATTTTGTGTTGTATCCCCTGTTTAGCTCGGATCCCATCAGTAGTATATCCTAGTTGAACCCTTCCCAGCTACATTACATTAGTTTGCTGGAGTTATGTATATAGAGTAATGTTAACAAGATATATGATATCAATAAGTTTACAAAAATATGAGAAATATTATTATCTTGTCGACGAATGTAATGCTCCATTTTTATGTCATTTATTGGGAAAATACTAAGATGTACAATAATTCAAATTTCAACACTAGATCTTGAAGTAGTTGTGTGGTTGCATGTTCCTCATACATTGACGTATTGGCAAACAATAAAAAAAAATTGTTTTTCTTTCTCGACCAATAATGAGGAACACACAATTTCAATTTATATCCAATTGACTCTTTTTGTTCTGATGAAGTCTGGAATTTTCTTGGATATTGAGTTTCATCTGGTTCAGACCTTACCACTTGTAATGATAGATTTGTAGAACATGAATGTTTTCCCTTTCTTGGTTATGTACTTATTTGAAGTTTTTCAGTCAGTTTAGTAATTTATAATTCTCTTTGACTTACATCTCTGATGGGAGAGAGGTGGTGGTGGATAATAAAAAGCTGAAGGTTCACCACCCATAACTGGTATTTCTACACTTTCTTTTGTGAAGTATTGTTAATGCTTTCTCTTCACTCTGTTTTTTGAAGATTCCTTGATGAATAGAGATGCAGCTACATATGTCATTCCTTTCGGAGCCTAGCAAACTAATTGAAGCTTCTAGTAAGTTCCTCCACTTCATTCCCTACTTTATGATTTCGTCTTTTGGTGGTAGACCAAGTCCTGTTGTCCCTTGTTTTTGGTGTGAATTAGAAATCAGCAAAAAAAACTATTTGAAGATTCACTTTCTTGCAGATTACGAGCTAAGCGTGGTTGTGCAAAACATCCTCGTAGTATTGCAGAAAGAATATGCTTCATTTCATTCATTCGCTCTTTGTTTTCTTCCAATCTAGTACTTTTTTGTTCTTAAACAGTGAATGATTAGTTAAAATTTGTGGTTGTGTTTATATTTTGGATCAGGTTCGAAGAACTAGAGCTTGTACCAAAAATGGATAAGGTATAAACTTCAAGAGTTTGGATTTGGTGTTGTTATTGAAATTATTAGGACATGATGTCTATTCGACATTCTAATATTTCTGTATCATTCTTGAACTGAATTTATGAATATAATGAATGGTCAGTGGATTACATTAATCTTTGTAAATTGTAATATGAATACAAGAAATAATTCACCAAAAGTTGACCGGTTTTAACCTAGTCAAAACCGCTATTTTTTTGTTTTTGCAAAAAAAATCGCAACTGCTTGTAGCAGTTGCGACGATCTAATGTGAAACAGTTACGACCGAAAATTTGCAACGGAAATATAGCCGTTGCGAAAAATTACAACATCGACTTTTGTAACAGAGCTGATGTGTTGCGACCCCACTTTGCAACTGCCACCTACTGTTTCTAATCACCAAATTTGGTGCAGTGAAAGCTTTAAGTGCTTATCGGGCTGATGTTGCTCGTTTAGTCGAGTCAGAGAAATATCTCGAAATTAACTTGTACAGGCTCACTAAAGGAATCGAGGAGATGAATAACGAAGTCAATCTTCTTCATCACTTAGACTCCATGAAGCAGGTAGAGTTGGATGAGTGTGAGTTTGCTCTTACAAATCTTCGGTCGGATTATAGGAAATTTTCAGACGAGTATGATTTTCTTGATGAAGCCCGAGACGCTGTAGTTAATGAATATGAGATAGCTTCGGCTAATGGCGAAGGTATATATTTTTTTGGTCGTGGGCAACTCTATAATCTTAGTTTTCTAACTCATTTGTTCTTTCTTTTTCAGAGTTCAAGGGACAACTTAACCATGCAAATGAAAAGCTTAAAGAGGCTCAATCTTCCTTAGTGTACCAGGAGGGTTAGACTAAGTATTATGAAGGATTGGCAGGGTCCCGTGATGAAGTAACGAAGGAGGCATCCAAAGAAGTAACTCGCTTGAAGTTCACTTTGTCGCAGTCTAAACTTAAGGCTACCGTCATCGCGCACAAGGCTCGTTGTCAACTTGCTGAAGAGATTAACAAGACTCTGACCAAGATCGAGCGGGGTCTTCTGAAGGACTATAACATTGTTAAGCAGTACTACCGTTGTCCTATTCCTGAGCCCTCTCTAATCCTTCTTCGGGGGGTAGCGTCCCTTCGTCTCAGAAAAAGAATCCAGCTGAACACACCGGATCTTCTAGGGAGAAATATATTTCAAAGCCTGTTATAGAAAGTTGATCTTTGTTGATTACTTTGATTTGGGCAATTTTTTGTGTATCTTGTTTCTCTTTTGTTTAATTTCCCGAGCTTGTAATCATCTTTCATGAAATGGATCATCGTTCATTTTCGATATGTACAACTCTGATTTACCTGCAATATTGGTTTATTTACTTTTTTAGATAACGAGCAAATCTAGTTAAAAGAAATAAACAAGTTAATTAGGTAATAGTAAGTGTTTGATGGCAATAACGAAGATAGGCACCTTTGTTATTGACTTTGTACCTGTCACCCCGCTGGATGACCCTTGGCCAAAGGAACACCGAACGGTGGGGGTTGATGCAGCGTTCCCGAAAATGTAATGCGTTATTAGAATATTTACACGCATTCATTCCGCTAAACCACTCCCTTGTTGATTGGTTAGGTATCTCTTTCTGCTGGAATCCTTCCCTATGGTCTTACACTTATAGACGCTGATAGGGGAGTCCCAAGAGATTGTAAACGATTACTTTCGCGCCATGACTCACCTCATATTAACATAGTAGAGATCCGACCCATATAGAGACTTCATAAGAGACCATTTCAGCTGCATGAAACGATTCGTTCTTCTCATATGATGAAACTTGATTCAAAGCTAAAAGCCTCAGAAAACTAGGCACTTTAGAGATCCAGTTGAGACAGTGTTTTTCAGACACGATGCAAATATCAGACTCTTAGATCGGTGCTAAAACCTTTGCTAGAGATCCATTTTCTCCAGTTGATTCATTGCAACGGATTTTCTCTCAAAAATGGGTCATTCCTCAGTTTGAGAATCCTGCTGATCCCTAGAAAACCAGATCCATCATTACATAAGTCAATATATACGGGACACTTTCGGATCCAATGTCCGATCTATCTCTTCAAATCGCAACTTAGAGCATTCATCAGTCTTCTTTTTCTGGTATACTTCACGCAGATGCATGTCTGCATTGCTTTATAGGTATGGCTTGAGATATTTCGCATTTCACGGATGTATGAGGACCTCTCCTTTTAAGTTACGTAGGTAATAAGATCCATTTCCTGCGATATCATGTATTATAAATGGTCCTCCCCATGTTGGTGCTAATTTGCCCCACTTTTTCTCCCGTTGGTATTGTGGTATGGTTCTCAGCACATACTGTCCTTCTACAAAATTTCTAAGTTTAACCTTCTTGTTATATTCTCTTGGTAGCCTTCGTTGGTAGTTTTCCATCCTTTGTAACATTGTCTCCCTCCTTTCTTCTAGGTCATCAAGCCTTCCCAACATCATATCAGTTGTGAGGTTTTCTCCCATGCCTCAATCTTCGTGGTTGGCATGATAATTTCTGTTCGGATGAAGACTTTGGCTCTGTAAGTGAGGAGGAACAGTGATTCACCCGTGGCGGACCTTCATGTAGTTAGGTATGCCCATAACACGTTGTGTAATTATTCGCACAATCGTCCCTTATGTTCGTCCAACTGTTTTTTGAGGATAAGAGCAAGGGTCTTATTTGTAGCCTCAGCCTGGCCGTTACTTTGGGGATCGATTTTTTCTTCCTAATATTGAAGGTGTCAAAGAGCATGTCTATGTTCTTCCCTTGTAATTTCTTGTCGTTGTCGGACACAATTTCTGCAGGAATGCCAAATCTGCATATGATGTTTTGAAAGATGAATATGAACACGTCAATGTCTCGGATTCTAGAAAGAGCTTTGGCTTCTACCCACTTGCTAAAGTAATCTGTAACTACGATCAAGAATCATCTTTTCCCTGATCCTTCGATCAGGAGGGCCGAAAATGTCCACTCCCCACTTAGAAAATGGCCAGGGGCTATCTACTGAGTTTAGCTTCGTTGCAGGGGGTGTATCCTTTTGGAAAAATTCTGACACTCCTCACATCTTTTTGACATCTTGGCAGCGTCTCATATCATCTGCGGCCATTAATATCCTTGCATCTTGGTTTTGTTGGCTAAAGATCTCATCCCGCTGTGATTACCGACATCCCCATAGTGGATATCCTTCAGGATTCGATGGCTATCCTATCTAGATAAGCAGTGTAATAGGAGTCCGAGGAAAGACTTTTTGTAGAGAATTCCCTCCCGAAGATCATATCTGCTTGCTTTGGATTGTACCTTTTGGGCTTGTTTCAAACTGAGGGGAGGGTTCCCTATTCAAGAAAAAGGTGAAAGTCGATTCTCCAATCTTCTTCATTTTTGAAGTCTTCGTCTTCGTTATCCCTTGACATTATATCATCCTCGACAAATTCGTCGGCGATGTCTTCTCCTACATCATCGTCAACTATATCCTCCACTGCATCGTATTCACGATGAGTAGTGAGTGTTTATGGTGGAACAATCGAGGGCTCATATACTCTTGATATTTTGATGGCTTTAATGCTTTCGTCTTTTAGTACGGATGATATGTATTCCAGAGCATCAGCATGTCTGAGGTCTTTCCTGCATAGATGTCGGAACTTGACGCTAGGTATTTGAGATGCTATAGTTTGGACCAAGGCCATATACGCTGAAAGGATCTCGTCATAGACATTGTATTCTAGACCTATTTTCCATATGACTAGTTGTGAATCACTTGTCAGTCGTACATTGGTTATTCCCATTTCTATCACCAATCGAATGGCATGTACTACTGCTTCGTATTCAACGATGTTGTTGGTATGCCCATGGAATTCCAACCTTAGTGCATGCACGATCCGATCCCCGGTAGGGGTGGTGATTACGATGCCTACGCCTGCGCCTTCTATATTCCTTAACCCGTCAACGAAGACCTCCCATTGTCTTTGGCTTGAAGGTTCGAGGACATCGACCGGATCTTTCCCGTCCTCTTCTGCCTCTGGTATGTCCATTATTTCTTCGTCATTGTCCAAGGTTAGATCTGCTAGAAAATCCGCTAAGACTAGTGTTTATGGGTGAAAATAGCTTCTACCGGTTTTGGTAATTGCGGGTGTGAAAGGTGAGAAACATTTTAAACCCTAAACAATGTACTGCAAGGGAGTACTTTTAAGTTCGAGAGATCAATATGTACAAGTCCGGACTAAACCAAGAAATGGTCATTTCAGACTTTCTTCGGTCACAAAGTGGAGGAGAAGGGCTGGTTTAGGGAGGGAAGCGAAGAGAGTATTCATACCAGAATAATTCTAGAGTGGTGCTTGACTTGTATCAGAAGGTGAGAGCTTTGGGAAAGCTACCAAGAGTTGCTCTTCTGAGAGTGATGTTTTTGTGTTCTGGTGGAAATAGGTAAGCCTATTTATACAAGTCAAGAGAGAAACGTATTATGGCCTCATAAGAGAAGGAAACGGGTGAGTTAAATGGGAAGAGGTCGTAACGCCTATCATTGATGGGATTTGATGGAATTGATGTCCCATAATGAAGGAGCATTTCACCGTTGCTTCTTTCATTTACTGACCGCCTTACTCCCATTACACTATCTTGAAACGGGCATTTGTGTATGTCGCACGCTATAGACCACCAAACTAAAACCCTAATGAGCACCCCCCTAGTTTGTATTGATGTCTCGAACGTTTTTGGAAGACATGTAGCATGTTGTTGTGACTTGGCAAGTCAGGCTCGGGGGACTTGCTAGCCTGGTGACCTTCGAAGGTCGAGACTTTGCATATTGAGAGGATAGGAAACCGTTGGTGCGTTTCACGCCTTTGTTTTGGCAGTGAGGGCCATCGTGGTGGCGCGACTAGGTTGGCATGCCGTTCGCATGGCATGGTTTGGCGTGGACAAACTTAGGTTTTCGGGCAAAAAAGTCATGAGGTGACTTTAGATGGCTAGGATTTGTTCATGGGTTTGAAGGGTGGCCATTGATGGCCGCATGCCTTCGTTTTGGTGAATGCATAGGGAAGGCATGGCCATGGTGTTGTTTAGACTTGGCGCGTGGGTCCAATGGTCTTCCATGGACGTATGGCATGGCTAGGGCCAAGGAAAAGGTGCTTGGCTTGGCATAATGTGACTATCATAGCTAGGGCCAAGGCATGGGTGTTTGGCTTGGTGCAGCTAGCTTGGCTAGGTGCGGCTTGGCGCGTGGGGCCAAGGGTTTTCCATGGTCGCATGGCATAGCTAGGGCCAAGGCAAGGGCGTTTGGCTTGGTGTGGCTAGCTTGGCTAGGTGCGGTTTGGTTTGGCGCATGGGACCAGGGGTTTTCCATGGTCGCATGGCATAGTTAGGGCCAAGGAAAGGGCGTTTGGCTTGGCGCGTGGGGCCAAGGGTTTTCCATGGTCGCATGGCATAGATAGCTTTGGCCAGGTGCGTGACCAAGCCAGAGTTTTTGGGCAAAAGTCGCGAGGGGACTTTAGGCGGCCAGGATTTTCTCCTGAGATTGAAGGGCTACCGCTGATTGTTGCATGCCTTCACTTTAGTAGTCGTCGGGGAAGGCCAGCAGGCTGGCGCGGAATGAGGGGCCATGGCGAGGTATTTTTGGCATGTCGCGACTAGCTTGGTTAGGTGTGTGATCAAAAGTCATGAGGGGACTTTAGGCGGCCAGGATTTACTCTTGGGATTGAATGGAAACCGTTGATTGTTGCATGCCATCACCTTAGTAGACGTGAGGAGATGACCAGCAGGGTCGCATGGCTAGAGCCAAGGTAAGGGTGTTTGGCTTGGTGTTGTATGACTAGCATAGCTAGGGCCAAGGTAGAGTGCGATTGTCATGGCGCGGCTAGCTTGGGATAGGTGTGGCTGGCATGATTTTCCATTGGCACAAGGGTTCGGCTAGCATATCTAGGGCCAAGGCAAAGTGCGATTGGCATGCTGCGGCTAGCTTAGGCTAGGTGTGGCTGGCATGATTTGCCATTGGTACAAGGGTGTGGCTAGCATGGTTGGCATGCTTTGGTGCGGTTGGTGTGGCTGGCATGGTTCGCCATTGGCACAGGGGTTCGGTTAGCATATCTAGGGCCAAGGCAGAGTGCGATTGGCATGGCGCGGCTAGCTTGGGCTAGGTATGGATGACACGATTTTCCATTGTCACAAGGGTTTGGCTAGCATATCTAGGGCCAAGGCAGAGTGTGATTGGCATGGCGCGGCTAGCTTGGGCTAGGTGTGGATGGCACGATTTTCCATTGGCACAAGGGTTCGTCTAGCATATCTAGGGTCAAGGCAGAGTGCAATTGTCATGGCGCGGATAGCTTGGGCTAGGTGTGGCTGTAATGATTTGCCATTGTCACAATGGTTCGGCTAGCATAGCTAGGGCCAAGGCAGAGTGCGATTGGCATGGCGCGGCTAGCTTGGGCTAGGTGTGGCTGGCATGATTTTCCATTGGCACAAGGGTTCGGCTAGCATAGCTAGGGCCAAGACAGAGTGCGATTGGAATGGCGCGGATAGCTTGGGCTAGGTGTGGCTGGCATGATTTGCCATTGGCACAAGGGTGCGGCTAACATGGATGACATGCTTTGGCGCGGTTGGTGTGGCTGGCATGATTTGCCATTGGCACAGGGGGAATTAGGGTTTGGTTTGTTGTAACCCTAATTTGAAAAATATACCCCGGTAATTATTTAGAGACACATTAAATGCTTTTCTGTAAATGCTTGTTACTTTAAATATCGTGACGTCACTGTCTGCTAGGGTTTAGTGTTTTACGATTTTAACCCTAAACTAAAAACCACCATCAACATTAAGTCCCCTGCTTAGCTCGGAACAGGTGCCTTGTTGCGAGGTAAGCATATGATGGTGACAGACAAGGATGGAATCGAGGATTAAATCATTGCAAAGATGGTCGGGAGATTCCGACTAACCTTTTAAGTGGTAAAGAGAGTTTTGTCTTCCCGTGTTGGCGGCCATGCGTAAGTCATACTGGGAATGCAGACCGTGGAGTTGTGAGGAGAAAGTTACTGTCTTGGTTTGATCGTATACCTCCAAGTCAATGGGGCGCGGTTGTGGAAGGCAAAGCCAGTGGACGGATCGGCTCGAAGGGCCAAGAGGTGGCGTGGTCCTGGCTGCGGAAGTTACAAGGTAAAACGTGTAGGGACGGATAGGCGTGGTGGGGACGTGATGATGGAGCGAGGGCTTGGTAAGGTAAACACGTGTGGACGATAAGGTCGTGATAGTGGAGCAGGCGGTTTGGCCTGGTGCGGCCATGGCAGGACGCATCTTGGTGGGGAGAGGCGTGCACAGATGGCTAGTGACGGTGAGGATGAGACATGGCACGGACTGCTTGGTGATTTATCTTCAAGGGCTTGGTTGCCTCTTTCCTTATTTGACTTGACCAGGAAATTATTTTCTCTTCAAATCAAAACTTATGCCCACAAAAGAGGAAGAGCGTTATTCTTTCTGCTTTGGTTATGTTGCCAATTTTGCTTTCAAAGCTTGGCGTTGGCGGTGATAAAGGAACACACGATCTAGTGGGCCTCGAGCACATTATTCCACGATTTCTCACCAACCATAATTATTTCTCACAGCCAGGCATGAGATTTAATTAGGATCGGATATTATGCCTTAACTCACGGACAATATAAAAACTTTCCCTTTTGAGGTTGCATCACCTTGTCGTACATAAAAGATGATCTTGAACTCTACATTCGCATAGTTTGTCTCCGCCCATCCTATTTGCTGGTACCGCCTCGCGTTTCCTTTTTTTTTTTATATATATATCCTCTTTATTATGCGTGTATATATAGGATGGAACTTGACCATTTTCCTTGTTCTTTGTAGTGTATGATGAGACCCTCTAGGGATAGCCATGTATTTAATTCTCCGAAGAAGGACTTCAGAATTGGCGGAAACCGATCTTTTCCTCATGAGGAGGCATTGGATAGAATTGAATCTCTGTTCCATGAGTCAGGTGAAATCTTCAAGGACCTTCCTCCCATCTATGTCCATGAAGTGCAGGCGCGTTTTCAGACCTTCTTGGGTTCGGTGATCATGGAGGAGTGACGAGAAAACGAGGAAGAACCTTGGCGTGTTGAGAAGTTCCAGTGCGGAAAAACCCTTCCTTGGTCCGGTTATAGAGTGGATCGAACTGTTTCTAGGTCGAAGCAGCGAAAATCGAGCATGTGAAGCTTTTGAAGGAAGGCGCCATGGTTCTCGATTTTGATGCGGATGAATCAAAAAATCTTCATCGGAGTGTCAATGAGAAAACCCTCGAGGGAGCATCTGACGGAAACGAATTAGCCTTCGAAGTTGATGCCAAAGGTGTCGTTGGTAATATTGGAGGGGTCATGGTGGCGCATGCTGGACCGATCGTCGGAGCGGGCACTGCTGCTGATGTGGTTGCTTCCGGATGGGATGTTGAGGTTGTTGCTGCTAACACCGTTGAATGGAATCTTTGTTGCCCGAGGGATTGCTGGGGGAAGTGCTTGAAGATAGCCTTGACCAAGGGGGCTTGTGCTCCACCCTTCGAGGGCTAGCTCATCCCTTTTGTTATTCCTGTTAGCTGCTTAGTTCCCCTGATGTTTTTTTTTAATAAACTCATCTTTATCTTCTTCTTCATCGGTCAACATTTTGCTTTATATATATATATATATTGAGGTATTTCTGGTTGTGGTATGATGGCTTCTCTGCTATCTTGGGAACTTGTTTGGAAAGAGATGTATTTATGCTCTTCTTCTTTTTTTTGACGGAAAGGAAACTCCCGGGGAGAATAAAAACGGTGTATTCATCTTGGGGGGATACAACTACTAAGATGAATTGTTAAAGGAAATACTAAAGGGAGAGTGATTATGAAGTACAGTATTTTAGGGATTAGAGGCCTTGAGCCATCGTGAGTGAATTATCACGCCTTCAGGTGTGTCTGCGTTGATGAGCTTGCAATATCCTCCTAAAAGGATGTCCGCCACCAGATACAACTAGTCTTCTCTTCCATTGGGTGAATCAATCTGAATAGCCATTTTTACCGTCATCTTCCCAACTTGAAACGAGTTTACCTTAACCACTACATCTCCGATTGAAAACGGATTCAGACGTTGTGCAACCATTTGAGTCTTGGCTTCATTGGTCTCAATAGAAGTTTCCAAACTTTTTTCAAAGTGTTCAAATGGCCCAGCACCCCATTCACATTTCTTGACGGCGTCCGTGCTAGTAATCGCGCTGAGTCTCCATGACGGAATAGGGGAAGGAATGACTGGTCGTAGAGAAGGTTGCTCAGTTAGACTTACTTGCGTTTGAAATCCATGAGCTATCGCCAACAGGTCCTCTCCATATATCTGGGTTCCTTTGATAGTTCGTTGATGCGACGACCAATGGGATGATTTGTTGGAAATTCCTTCGGGCGTGGACGTCGGTAAAGGGTGCACATCTAATTTCGCTTTGTTGTCGAGTACCCATAAGTGTCCTAATATCATGTTGTGACCCAGTTCTTTGACAATGTGGAATTTTCTATGCGTTATAGCGTCTCCCACTTTGATCTTGAGGTTGATGTAGCCATGCGCGTTCAAAGCTTCTCCTCTCGGGTTCTTAATCACGGATGGGGAATGGGTAGCATCTTGTTTTGTAAATCCTGCTGCTTTCAGTGTCTTTAAAGTGACGATGTTGAGGTCAAAGGCCGTGTCGATGAGCGTGTTATAAAATTCGATACCTCTTAAACGGGACGTGGTCAGCAGTCCCCAGTTCTCCCCTTTGGTTCCGCCTGTTTGGAAAGACTGGGCACTTGGTGTGGCTTCCGGGGAGAGAAAAAGTCGTTTGCCGAATACAACGCGATTGAGATCTCCGAAAAAATATTGGCATTGCACCTTGGAAAGATAGAGAATTTCGCATACATGTTGCATCATGGATTGTGCAGTCTCGTGCACGGAGTCCCCATAGGACCCGCATTTTCTTATTGGGAGTGGGTCTCGATGTACTCCCTCGTATCCCATTTAGAGCTCCCATGCTTCTATCTTCTCTTTGAAGATATGCTTTAGTCTGTTGCAGTCGCTGGTTGGGTGGTGAACAAATCTGTGATAGTGACAGTACTTGGGGTTTTCCATCTCGGCGTCAGTCGGTAGGCGCCTAGGAGGTGGTAGTCTGATAATATCGTCTTGGACCCACGCTTCTAGGAGATCAATTACCTCCTCGATGGGAAACGGGAAATCTTGGGCATTCCCTTCAGTTTCGTGTCGACGCATGAGAGCTTTAGGGGATTCCTTCCGTGGCGGGGTTGCCCGTTGTGCTGTTGTCTCACGTTTAGGCTGATGATCTGCAGCTGGGGCTTTCCTTTTCCCTATCTCATTTACTATGTTTACAGAGGAGGGGCCAACGTTAAATTATTTGCTAGTGAGGTGTCTGTTCCCGCGAGTTTCGTGCATGTCTTCGGCTCGAGTCGGTCTAGACTTATCTAGTAACGCTGGTGCTGTCGTTCCAGAACGTCTGGAAGCTTCATGAGAATGTCTGGAAACGCAAGTTTTCTAGTAAGGCGCGGTAAATAGGAACCATACCATTGATGCACGCATTCACTAGATGTTGCTCGGTCATGTTTGGGTCATGACAGTCCAGTGCTTGAACCCTGAATCTTTTGACAAAATCATTCGGGTGTTTATTATACCACTGGTACATCCTTCCGAGGACTGAGAGAGTAACTTGTTCAGACACGAAGAAGTACAAACGCGGTAACCATGCTACTCCAGTTGGGAATACTTTTCGGCGGGAGGTTGTTGTACCATGTATACGCCCTTCCGGTAAGTGATCTTGAGAACTCTCTTAGACGAAGAACGTGATTATATTCATGTTCACCTAGGGATCCCAAGAAATAGGAGACATGCTCATGTGCATTCCCGGTACCATCGTACATGGTGAATTGATAAGAGGAGTATCCCCTTGGCAGAGAGATTCTTTATATCTCGGATGGGTAAGGGGGTTAGTGCTGATGCATGTCCATTTCATCGTTCTTGACTCTGTTGCGGAGAAGTTTCTCCAAATCTTCTCGTGTGACGAAGTTAGACGGCTGATTTATTTCCGATGGGATTCTAGCGTGAATCTCCTCGTCTGCAGAGGCGTGTCCTGCCGAGGTGCTAGCCCCGGGGGTGTTGGAGACGTTCCTAAATGGCTCTAGCGGGCGCGACTCGCGTGGTAGACGCTCTGTCAGGGCCTTGAGAAAGATGATTACTTCCTTCTGTTTTGAAACCATATCCGTCTGGGATCTGGCGAGCATTTCCTGTCATTCCATCAAATCAGCGATGGTGACATAAGGACGGCTTCCCCAAGTCCCTCCGGTCTCTCGCCCCGTCGGTGGGGTAGTTGAACCTTAGTTGCGGTTGTGCCATGCTAGATGAGACATTAGGGGCCGCACCGGCGGCTCTGGCCCTGGTGACTGGTGGTGTGACGCCCGAAGAGGTACTTTCGTTGCCGTGATTAGAGGGTTGTGCAGAGACATTAGAGGCGGCGACGGCTCTAGCCCTGGTGATTGGCGGTGTCACGCTTGAGGAGGTGCATTCGAAGTTACTGTAGTCAGTAGGTGATGTAACTACATTATTGGGAGAGACGTTAACATCAGGGACGTGCTCTGTGCTGGTATTCTCGGCAGCCGCTCCAGACCTGAATTCCACCATACTGGGATTGACGTTCGGGAAACGAAATCAGGAGTTGAAGTTGACATTGTAACCGATAGATCAATCCTCCCGCTGTGGTCGCCAATTGTTTATGGGTGAAATTAGTTTCTACCGGTTTTGGTAATTGCGGGTGTGAAAGGTGAGAAATAGTTTAAACCCTAAACAATGTACTGCAAGGGAGTACTTTTAAGTTCGAGAGATCAATCTGTACAAGTCCGGCCTAAACCAAGAAATGGTCGTTCCAGACTTGCTTCGGTCACAAAGTGGAGGAGAAGGGTTGGTTTATGGAGGGAAGCGAAGAGAGTGTTGAGACCAGAATAATTCTAGAGTGGTGCTTGACTTGTATCAGAAGGTGAGATCTTTGGGAAAGCTAGCAAGAGTTGCTCTTCTGAGAGTGATGTTTTTCCCCTGACCAAGAACTTGTGTTCTGGTGGAAATAGGTAAGCCTATTTATACAAGTCAAGAGAGAAACGTATTCTGGCCTCATAAGAGAAGGAAACGGGTGAGTTAAATGGGAAGAGGTGGTAACGCCTGGCATTGATGGGATTTGATGGAATTGATGTCCCATAATGAAGGAGCATTTCACCGTTGCTTCTTTCATTTATTGACCGCCTTACTCCCATTATACTATCTTGAAACGGGCATTTGTGTATGCCGCACGCTATAGACCACCAAACCAAAACCCTAATGAGCATCCCCCAGTTTGTGTTGATGTCTCGAACGTTTTTGGAAGACATGTAGCATGTTGTTGTGACTTGGCAAGTCAGGCTCGGGGGACTTTCTAGCCTGGTGACCTTCGAAGGTCGAGATTTTGCATCTTGAGAGGAGGGGCAACCGTTGGTGCGTTGCACGCCTTTTTTTTTGGTAGTGAGGGCCATCGTGGTGGCGCGACTAGGTTGGCATGCCGTTGGCATGGCATGGTTTGGCGTGGCCAAACTTCGGTTTTCGGGCCAAAAAGTCATGAGGTAACTTTAAACGGATAGGATTTGCTCCTGGGTTTGAAGGGTGGCCATTGATGGCCGCATGCCTTCGTTTTGGTGGCCGCATAGGGAAGTCATGGCCAGGGTGTTGTTTAGACTAGGCGCGCGGGTCCAATGATTTTCCATGGTCGCATGGCATAGATAGGGACAAGGCAAGGGCGTTTGGCTTAGTGCGGCTAGCTTGGCTAGGTGCGGTTTGGTTTGGAGCGTGGGGCCAGGGGTCTGCCATGGTCGCATGGCATAACTAGGGCCAAGGAAAGGGCGCTTGGCTTGGTGCGGTTTGTCTTAGCGCGTGGGGCCAAGGGTTTGCCATGGTCGCATGGCATAGCTAGCTTTAGTCAGGTGCGCGACCAAGCCAGGGTTTTTGGGCCAAAGTCGTGAGGGGACTTTAGGCGGCCAGGATTTGATCCTGGGATTGAAGGGCAACCGTTGATTGTTGCATACCTCCACTTCAGTAGTCGTGGGGTAAGGCCAGCAGGGTGGCGCGACATGAGGGGCCATGGAGAGGTATTTTTGGCATGGCGCGACTAGCTTGGTTAGGTGCGTGATCAAGCCAGGGTTTTGGGCCAAAGTATTGAGGGGACTTTAGGCGGCCATGATTTTCTCCTGGGATTGAAGGGAAACCGTTGATTGTTGCATGCCTTCACTTTAGTAGCCGTGATGAGAAGACCAGCGGGGTGGCACGGCTAGGGCCAAGGTAAGGGTGTTTGGCTTGGCATGGTATGACTAGCATAGCTAGGGCCAAGTTAGAGTGCGATTGACAAGGCGCGTCTAGCTTGGGATAGGTGTGGCTGGCATGATTTTTCATTGGCACAAGGGTTCGACTAGCATATCTAGGGCTAAGGCAGAGTGCGATTGGCATGCCGCGGCTAGCTTGGGCTAGGTGTGGCTGGCATGATTTTCCATTGGCACAAGGGTGAGGCTAGCATGGTTGGCATGCTTTGGTGCGGTTGGTGTGGCTGGCATGGTTCTCCATTGGCACATGGGTTCGGTTAGCATATCTAGGGCCAAGGCACAGTGCGATTGGCATGGTGCGGCTAGCTTGGGCTAGGTGTGGCTGGCATGATTTTCCATTGGCATAAGGGTTCCGCTAGCATAGCTAGGGCCAAGGCAGAGTGCGATTGGCATGGCGCGGATAGCTTGGGCTAGGTGTGGCTGGCACGATTTGCCATTGGCATAAGGGTTCGGCTAGCATAGCTAGGGCCAAGGCAGAGTGCGATTGGCATGGCGCATATAGCTTGGGCTAGGTGTGTATGGCATGATTTTTCATTGACACAAGGGTTCGGCTAGCATATCTAGGGCCAAGGCAGAGTGCGATTGGCATGGAGCGGCTAGCTTGGGCTAGGTGTGTCTGGCATGATTTGCCATTGACACAAGGGTTCGGCTAGCATAGATAGGGCCAAGGCAGAGTGCGATTGGCATGGCGCGGCTAGCTTGGGCTAGGTGTGGCTGGCATGATTTTCCATTGGCACAAGGGTGCGGCTAGCATGGTTGACATGCTTTGGCGCGGTTGGTGTGGCTGGCATGATTTGCCATTGGCATGGAGGGAATTAGGGTTTGGTTTGTCGTAACCCTAATTTGAAAAATATACCCCGGTAATTATTTAGAGACACATTAAAAGCTTTTCAGTAAATGCGCTTAGTAAATGCTTGTTACTTTAAATGTCATGACGTCACTGCCTGCTAGGGTTTAGTGTTTTACGATTTTAACCCTAAACTAAAAACCACCATCAACAACTAGTAATTTCTAGGCAGTTTGGATCTCGTGGATGATGTTGAACTGATCAAGATGAGTATTCCGTTTTGTTATTCTTCCTACCTTCCCAGTGCTTTTGAGAACGGCTTTCAACGGTGCTTTGCAGGGAACACTGACGTAATGGGTCAAGAAATAGGTTCTTAGATTTTGGGTTGCCCATACAAGTGCCAAGATGAGTTGCTCGATATTCGTATAATTTCTTTATGCCGAGCTGTGAGTCTTGCTGACATAATAAATTGGTTGCTCTACCTTTGTATTTTTTTAACCAGCACTGCACTAACCGCGTCCTCCATTGCTGCTATGTAAAAGTCCAATACTTCATCGGGGTCTAGTTTATGAAGGATCGGGATTATAGCTAGATATTCTTTGATTTTTTGGAAGGCTTCCTCGTATGCAGCGGTGCATTCGAACTTTCTCCCTTTTTTGAGGATGTTGAAGAAGTGTTTGCATTTGTCAGATGATCTGGCGATGAATCTTCCTAGAGCCGCTAGGGATCCATTCAACTTTTGGACTTTTTTCAGGTTCTTTGGAGACGGCATCTCCATGATGGCCTGGATATACTTCGATGCCCCTCTTCGTTACTAGATATCCGAGAAATTTCCCTGAGGTGACACCGAATGTGCACTTTTCTGGATTTACTTTCATGCTATGTTTCCTCATGGCTTCGAAAATATCTTTCAAATCTCGATGGTGGTCCTTGCGCAACTTACTTTTGACGAGCATGTCATCCACGTAGACTTCTAAAGTATTCCCAATCCATGGCTTGAAGATATCATCAACCATTCACTGGTATGTTGCCCCTGCATTTCTCAGTCCGAAGGACATCCTTGTGTAACAATAGAGGCCGTATTGGGTGTAGAATGTTGTATGTTGTTGGTATTCTTCTACCAGGGCTACTTGGTTGTAACCAGAGTATCCATCCATGAATGATAATTCTTCATATCCTTCAACAACTTCTACCAGTTGATCTATGCTTGGGAGTGGGTAGCTATCTTTTGGACAAGCCTTATTGAGGTTGGTGAAGTCGATGCATATTCTTACTCCCCCATTCTTCTTTGGTACGATGACCATTGTGACGGACCGGAAAATTACGCCTTCGGCGCGTCGCCCCGCAGGCCGCAACTCCCCCGGTGCGTCACTGATGAAGCTACGATCCGGGCCTCATCCCCTGGAAAATGCATGCTCACTTTCCCTTGCAAGAATGCTCGTGGAGCATGATGCAGCTATTTAAGCTTCCACACCTTTCCAACTTACCCTTGTTCTGCAAAAGGGTTCAAGGCCATAATGCCAATGCCAATGCCAACGCACTTCACATGCATCTCTGGCTTCGCCTCATCATAGGAAATCCATCACTGAATTTCCTAGCTAGCTGAGCAACCATCGTATTTCCATGTCTTGTCCAGGCTTAAGGCATAAGCCGTGGACTTAGGCACAGGCCGAACCAAGCCCTCGCCATTTCATACGTTACTTCGCTTACCAACTCTCTTTATAACTTGATAGGAAGTATGAGCATCCACTTAATGGCATGCAACTTAGCCTCATCAAGTCTGGCCACAATCATCTCTTGCGTCGAGCTACCGAGCTTAGATGATATGAGGGGCCAACGTGCTGGACCGGCAATGCTGCAACTCATTGCGACTTCCTGCGTATCCTTCCCTACTCTAAAGGAATCAAGCACAGACCGTAGTTCATCCTCGAAGGGACAAGCAACTTATTCCAACTCGTTTGCTAGGCCGTGGCCAAGCAATAATGGTAATGGCCTAGTCCGTATAGGCAGTTCCGTCAAATACATCCAAGTGATGCATCATCGAGTCCTTGGAATGGCATAGTGATGCCTTAGCATCATATGCCCTCTCTCAAGTCTAAGCAACTATAAATGAGCCTTAGGCATCATTTATACCATTCCGTATAAGCTATGAAGCTTACTTGGTGCATAGTCCGCATATGCACTTCAACCAACTACCCTTCCCTATATATGTTTATTTGACATTTTTATAACTCTGATTGGGGGCGATAAAATCCTTCATCAACTCCCCTTTTTACTATTCATGGCCATTTCCATGTATTTTCCTGAATAACCGGCCAAGGTGGCTGTACATTCAGTTCTGGCTCACATGCCAGTTCCTATGCTCGGCCAGGATGGCTGAACATTTCCCGAGCCAAACCCGATGAAGGGCTGTGATGGCTATATTTCCGACTTTGGCCCATAGGCCACACCAATGTCCAGCTGTGATGGATGTACATTCTTAAGGCCATCTACCCAATTGGCCTGAAGCACTCTTGGTGCGAGATTGGCTCTTGGCCAATGTAACTTCCAACTAAGGTCATATTGGCCTTAACCAATATGCATACGCGATGTGCCTTACCCGGCACCCAATATTGACCCTTGGTCAATTGCCCAACGCAATGCGCCATTTTGGCGTGATATTGGCCTTAAGACAATCTACCTCTTACCAACCAACGGAAGCTTTGGATGAAGCTTCATCTTAGTCCATGGCGCATCTTTCATCGTGCGCCATGCTAAAAATACGGGGTGTTACACTCTTCACCCCTTAAAAGAATTTCGTCCTCGAAATTCCAAATAAAAACTATTGTGGACAATCTCTTCGGTTTGGATTTCCTGAGCAAAAGTCCCATTCCAAATGCTCAGAAATCACGGGTTTCTTCAAGTTGTCATGAACAACAATTTAGACCTTTTGAGCACATGTCCCATACCACCTTCCCAGGAATCCAAAAAAGTGCCCACGACGTTACCAAGAATCGCAATTGGCCAATGCCAAGAGGATAACTCGACAAGGTATCCTGAATAGTATCCCATACTACCACCCAGGAATCCCTAAGGTTCACAAGTTGAAAGATGTCATCTGAATGACAAGAATTTAGCACAGTACTGTGTGGAACAGTTTTCCAGTTGCCCACCGTCCCTGACGGTCATCCAGGTTGCCACTCGTAAGTGGGATGCTAGTCGGGCCTGACAACGCACACCCTTGGACAGTTTCCAATGTATGGGGATGATCAGTCCCATTGTCTACCCACCGTCCCAGACGGTATTCCGGATATCCACTCGTAAGTGGTGTGACACTTAGGCCAGGAAAACTCACAGCACATGAACAAGCTCAACTCGATTTGCAAAGTAACTGATTCAGCAGTTACAAACTCTTACCCGCGCAAAAGTTGGCCTACTCTCCAACTTTAAGTTTTCCATGAAGGAAAGTAACTGTGGACAAGTCCACTCCGCACAAGTCCCTAGTGTTTTCTCAGAACTTGCTCTGATACCATCTGTGACGAACCGGAAAATTACGCCTTCGGCGCGTCTCCCCGCAGGCCGCAACTCCCTCGGTGCGCCACTGATGAAGCTACGATCCGGGCCTCATCCCCTGGCAAATGCACACTCACTTGCCCTTGCAAGCATGCTCGTGGAGCATGATGCAGCTATTTAAGCTTCCACACCTTTCCAACTTACCCTTGTTCTGCAAAAGGGTTCAAGGCCATAATGCCAATGCCAACGCACTTCACATGCATCTCTGGTTTCGCCTCATCATAGGAAATCTATCACTGAATTTCCTAGCTAGATGAGCAACCATCGTATTGCCATGTCTTGTCCAGGCTTAAGGCATAAGCCGTGGACTTAGGCACAGGCCGAACCAAGCCCTTGTCATTTCCTACGTTACTTCGCTTACCAACTCTCTTTATAACTTGATAGGAAATATGAGCATCCACTTAATGGCATGCAACTTAGCCTCATCAAGTCTGGCCACAATCATCTCTTACGTCGAGCTACCGAGCTTAGATGATATGAGGGGCCAACGTGCTGGACCGGCAATGCTGCAACTCATTGCGGCTTCC
Source organism: Papaver bracteatum (assembly GCA_023529315.1). Classification (NCBI taxonomy): domain Eukaryota; kingdom Viridiplantae; phylum Streptophyta; class Magnoliopsida; order Ranunculales; family Papaveraceae; genus Papaver; species Papaver bracteatum. The sequence goes on along the minus strand of JAJJWX010003730.1, from coordinate 797,063 downwards.
TACGTATCCTTCCCTACTCTAAAGGAATCAAGCACATACCGTAGTTCATCCTCGAAGGGACAATCAACTTATTCCAACTCGTTTGCTAGGCCGTGGCCAAGCAATAATGGTAATGGCCTAGTCTGTATAGGTCGTTCTATCAAATACATCCAAGTGATGCATCATCGAGTTCGTGGAATGGCATAGTGATTCCTTAGCATCATATGCCCTCTCTCAAGGCTAAGCAACTATAAATGAGCCTTAGGCATCATTTATACCCTTCCGGCTAAGCTATGAAGCTTACTTGGTGCATAGTCCGCATATGCACCTTCAACCAACTACCCTTCCCTATATATGTTTATTTGACATTTTTATAACTCTGATTGGGGGCGATAAAATCCTTCATCAACTCCCCATTTTACTATTCATGGCCGTTGCCATTTATTTTCCTGAATAACCGGCCAAGGTGGCTGTACATTCAGTTCTGGCTCACATGCCAGTTCCTATGCTCGTCCAGAATGGCTGAACATTTCCCGAGCCAAACCCGATGAAGGGCCGTGATGGCTATATTTCCGACTTTGGCCCATAGGCCACACCAATGTCCAGCTGTGATGGTTGTACATTCTTAAGGCCATCTACCCAATTGTCCAGAAGCACTCTTGGTGCGAGATTGGCTCTTGGCCAATGTAACTTCCAACTAAGGTCATATTGGCCTTAACCAATATGCATACGCGATGTGCCTTACCTGGCACCCAATATTGACCCTTGGTCAATTGCCCAACGCAATGCGCCATTTTAGCGTGATATTGGCCTTAAGCCAATCTACCTCTTACCAACCAACGGAAGCTTTGGATGAAGCTTCATCTCAGTCCATGGCGCATCTTTCAACATGCGCTATGCTAAAAATACGGGGTGTTACAACCATGTTCGAGATCCACGTTGGGTGCTTCACTTTCTTGATGAATCCTGCCTCCAATAACTTGCAGAGCTCTTTTCGATGTCCTTGTGATACTCTGGCACCACCTTTCATATTTTTTGCCTGATGGGGTCGTTTCTGGCTTTATACGAAGCTCGTGTTGGATTATCTTCAGATCAATTCCTGGTATATCTCCCAATCTCCACGCAAATATATCTGCGTACTCCATGAGTAACTCAATTAGAGCCATTTCTCGGTCTTTGTCCATCAAGGTTCCTATTTTGATAACCTTCAGATTCCCTTCTGTCCCAATATTGACCTCCTTTGCGGGTTCCACAGGTGTGAACATAGGTTTCTATTCCCCTAGGAGCGGGACATGATTTAATTGTTATTTAGTAGGCTCTTCAGCTCCCTCAGCTGTTGAGGTACTAGCCTTAGTATTTAGAACGATGCTTTCATTTGTCAGGTTTCTTCCAGAAATTTATTCGAGATAAAGGTCAATTGCTTTTTCCTTAGCAGCTTCTTTGTTTCGGCTTCTTCGGGATTTCCGCTGTTCCTCTTGTTTGTTATTTAGCTAATTTTGTAGATCCTGGCATTTTCGAGCGGTTACCTGATCTCCCTTAATTTCCATTACTCCTTCGGGTGTTGGAAATCTAAGGTACTGATGATAGGTTTCCGCCATTCCTTTGAGCTTGTGCACCCATCTTCGGCCAATGATGGCGTTGTAGGGGGAGGAAGCGTCTACGACACTGAATCGAGTATCAACCTTCATGGGTCTTGAGTTTACTTGCAAAATGATGTCTCCTAAAGGATTTGGTGGTGCCCCGTTGATCCGTAGATGGTATAGTACGAAGGGTATATTAATTATATGTCCCTAGTTTTAACATCCTACAAATATATCCTTATATAATAATAAATATATCCCTACTTTTTAATAACCTTATCCATTTAAAATTAGATTACTTTAATACCCTCAACAATATAATATTTTCTTGTATTTCAAAATGGAACAAATTTCTTCCTCTACTACTTCATCCGTATCACCACCACCACAAGTAGGACCACCTCACCTCCACCACCACCAACATTCAACTACCATTCCACCACCACCGTTCAACGACCACCACCTACCAACCACCACTTACCAACCACCACCACCACTAATATTCCACTACCATTCCACCACCATTTCATCACCACCGCCAGTCTGCCACTACCACTGGCGCTGCCACCACCACCGCCACCACCACCACCACCACCTCAACCACTAATGCAATCACCGACAGTCCGCAGCCGCCGTCGCCACCCGTCACCACCGCCGCCGCCACCACTGCCATCCACTGGTTTAGGTATTTTGTATCAACAACATTAGTTGATCCAAAAAAAAAGGATCAACAGCATATGTTGATCCAATTTAGGGATCAACAACAGTTGTTGATCCAAAAAAAAAAAAAAAAAGGATCAACAACATATGTTGATCCAATTTAGGGATCAACAATAGTAGTTGATAAAAAAAAAGGATCAACAGTAGAAGTTGATCCATGTAAATGGAGTCGATAACCAAAGTTTACAAAAAAAATTGACATACGAGCGAGTGAACTTGGCGTGAATCGAACATGCATCATCTTTCATGCTACCATTGCACCACAAATTCAACATTTGGAGAATTTATATCTATAAAATGCAAACATTTAAACTACAAGCATAATGATACTAATCCAAGGAAATAAGGTCAACAATAGTAGTTGATCCCATATTATATGGGATCAACACCTATTTTTGATCCATAAAAAATTGGATCAATACTAGGAGTTGATCCATAAATGGGATCAACAGCCATAGTTGATCCCATAAACCCAAATTAAAATACTTGAGAAGTCTCCAAGTGGATCAGTAGTACTCTTTGTCTTTTTGTGGTTTGCTCTATGAAATGCTTCTTCACTGGATGACGCCTCTTTATCATTGGATTCATAAGAAGAAGCCTCACTACTATCACTGAATTCATTCGGCGAACCTTCTTTGTCATCAGAAGCGGTTTGCATCATTTCCACAAAGTTGTGTCGTCCTTTTTTTCTTCCTACATCATCCATATTGATTGAATCTGCAATGAATGGCACACACAATCAGTGCCTCATTCTCTGTAATAACAATAAATAAACAAAAACCCATTAATTCATCATTTTGAGAACCCCGGTAATCGAGTATGCACAAACAACAACAACAACAATTCGATTGCAACAATCATGACAGAAATATGAATAAAGTAGTACCATCTAGCTAAGAATGTTGTTGATAAAAGAAAATGTAAAAACAAAAGCAAGATACAAATACTAGCTAAGCACCTCAAACAACTTCAAGCACAACTGCAATACTTCTTCCATTTCTCTTGCTTCTACATTACAGCTCTCATATCAGCTCGGTCTAGGTCCACCAATGATTCATCTCAGCTGCACCTGAACTACATCATCTGCAGCGTCACCAGTTCATTACTCATCTATTATATACATAAATCACAACTCCACCTGCAATACCAAACCACCACTGCACAACATAAATCACCACCTATTCAAACTTCATATATATTATCACCTGCATTCAGTTTAGCTTGTAGTTATCAGCGCTTGCTTTGTAAATTCAGACTCCATTGCATATCAGCATAACTGCAATACATACACACAAACCCATATTTTATAAAATTAAATCCCATATTACCAATCCCAGATTTATAAAATTAAACTTTGGCCAAATTGGAAATCATAAAATTCACTCTATACACCAATTAAAACGAACTGCATTCATTTTTAACTATGAGGAAATGAACAATTGTAACTTGCATAAACAACATAACCACAGTATACTAGGATTACGATAATCAATGGTGAAATCATTTATAACAGAGCATATAAGGTACGCACTACGCAGAATCAGAAACTGAAACTAATTTTAATCAAGAATGAAGAAGACTTCATAACATTAAATCTTTTAAAGATTGAAAACTTTAATTCAAGTTTCTGATTTGGAAATTTGATTAAATAATTTCCTCCATCTCCATGACCACCACCATCATCAAATAATGGAACTATGATTCGATATCCTCCTCCACTGCCACCATCACCACCACCATCAACTAAAAGAGCGGCGGTTTAACATCCTCCACCACCCAGATCTAATTTTGTAAGGCTATTTTCTCGTTGACTCTCCAGCAGATTTGAGTTGTATACCTAAATCAAGTAGAATTAATATAAAATGATTGTTTAAGAGATGGGTGTGGTGATGTAGGTGGTGGATTAGGTATTGACGGAGCTGATAATGGCAGTGATGAAAATAGAGGTAGCGGTGGCGGCAGTGAAAATGGTTCTGGTGGTGCAGCGATGACGTGGAGAGTTTCATTGATTTTTATGCGAATGAAAAATTTCTCTCTTTCAGTTTTAAATACTGGAAAACATACTGAGGGTATATTTGGAAGTCTCTAATTTGTTAATGGATCCCTGATGGGCTTGTACAAAGAAAGGGACATATTTATTGTGTGATAAGGATATTTGTATAACCCATCAAAAGTAGGGACAAATATTCAATTACCACTAGTACGAAGACATCATCTTTTCATCATTAAGCTCCATTCGCTTAAACGTGTCATAGAACAAAACATTAACCGAACTCCCTCAATCGGCGAGGATCTTATTGATATTGCACCCTACCACTGGTAATGTAAGGACCAAAGGATCGTTATGATCTTCCATGTCTTCTTCGACATCCTCAGCATTGAAAGTCATAGGTGCGTTCATCCACTGTTCGTGTTCGTCTACTTCGATTCCATCGATCTTGTACATCTCGCAATAGTCCTCAAATTTCTTTCTTAGTCTTTTCCCTATCTGAGCCGTTAGTGATGGTCCAGTAGCTTCAGAGCATGAGATGATATTGAGCGTTCGATTACCCTCGGGTAGTTGGACTTGCTTGCTTCGCTTTTCCCTATCATTGGTTTCCGTCTTCTGAATGTATTTCTTGAGATCTCCAGCGTCAATCAACTTTTGGATCATTATTTTGAGATTTTTGCACTTCTCGGTTTGGTGCCCGTTGAAGCAGTGGTACTCACAGTACTCCCTCGATTTTTCGGATCTTAAGGGATGCTTTCCTTTATACCACAGCCATTCCAGGTTTTCCCGATCCTTGATCTCCCTTAGGATGCGGGTATAGTTTGTATTCAGCTTCGTATACACTTGATCTTCGAATTTCCGGTCATCACGCTGACGATCGTCCCTTCGTCCTCTCCTATCTTCGTTTGGAAGTTCAGTTGAACCGCCTCTTTTTGATTCGTTGGATTTCTCCACCGAATGAGTCCGACGAGATCTTTGAGTTTGGGCTCTGGGCTTCTCCCGCTGAGTTTCTTCTAACCTGACGTGATTTTCGATGATTACTAGAAGGTTTCCTTCGGTTGTCGGAACAATTCCATGGATCTCGACAAATAACGGGCTTATCTTATCCAAACCTCACTTGTAACAGTTGATGCTGACCACCGTATCTACGTTCCCTATTGCCTGGAAAATCTTGTGCCACATGTCCGTATATTCCCTTGTTGTCTCTTTGTAAGCGATCACCAGCGAGAATAGCTTGTCCATCCCGGCGTTAATAGCCTTGTTGTACATGTATGTTCCTAGAAACTTTTCAGTGATATGATCGCATGAGTCGATGGAGTTAGGTGGAAGGTTATTGAACCAAGATAAAGCCGATCCTTTCAAACTTGAAGGGAAGTATCTACAGAGGACCACGTCGTCCTGATCCCATCGCGCCAAAAGACGATTGTAATATCGCAGGTGGGCCGCGGGGTCGCTGGATCCATCGTTCAAACGCAGGGATATGACACTTTTGGGGAATGAGAGCTTTGGCTAAGTGCGGAGTCAGTGGCGTAGTGTTGGCTTCTCTCATCATTTCTTCTAATCTTCCTCCCCCTTGTCTTGATTTTAGCTACTTGATTTCGTTCATCATTTCAGCATGGAGGTCCTCCATTGCCCGCTGGTGGTCTTCCCGGATTGCAGATTGCCATGGTCTTCGGTTCTCACTATCAAAATAGTCTGAATCCTCCGGCGCGTAATCTGGATCAGATGATCTATTTCCCCTGGTTGTTCTTCGGTTCAACGGCTCGGGATCTGTCGCGACGATTCTTCGGTCATGGTTTGGCTCTAATGATTTGGAATTTTCTTCGTCGTGCTGGTACACTGCGCCTATGCTTAGGTCCATCTTGTCCTTGAGTTCCTGATTTTCTCGAGCTAATAATGCCAAGGCCTCTGCATATGTCTTCTGGTTCTTTTTCAATTCTTCAAGCTCAGCCATCAGTTGGGGGGAATGATTCGACCCTTGGTTTGGAGTTCTGATCTACCCTTGCCCCCTGATGGACATAGTTTGATATTCATCAATTGTTTGGATCAAGGGTTAGAGCGGATCGGGATTCACCAATTGTAATTCCACATATGAGGGCATCGGTTGTGTAGTCGGCAGAGTCTGAATCTTATCGTTCGTTGTCGGCATTCCAAGGGAAGGCTGTTGTATCGTCGACTTTGCAAATCCTTCTAGTTGTTGGTGAGCACGGGAAGCCACTGCTGCCTTTGCTGCTTCATTTTTTGCTGCCATTGCTTTGAGTGCTGCAGCTGCCGCTATGTTGACATCTAGGGGTGAGGTGATTTCCGCTGCATCTGGCTTCTGGATTGGTGCCTTTGTCTTTTCGCCCTTTTTTTATTGCGTATCATCACTTGTGTCGTTCTTGGTGTTTCTTTGGACAATGCCTTAGTTTTTCCACCATCCTTCGTTTTCTCCATCTTTGATTTTTTCTGCAAAAACAAAGTATTATTGGAGAAACAAGATCCATCTTGGTTTTGTTACCAAGTTTAATCTAATAGTGAGAAGACATAGATTATAGCGCAAACTTAAAGATTCTCAAGGAGAGTGAGGTTCATGAAAAACTATTTTAACAAAGTGTAGATCCGGGCCTCGTAAGCATAGATCTATACAAAGGTTAACATGTACCGATTGCAACTACGATGAAAAGTCAGAAAATTTGACATTCGTCTAAAGAAAGGGAAACTTAAAAGAGGTAGATCCCATAATCATAGATATAGATCTGCTCGCGGATCTAAATGATTGTTTTGTAGAACCCTGATCCATGGGTTTTTAAATATGAAAATCTGAAAACGTAGATCTGGTGTTCGTTTGCAAGTAAACACACGATAAATATTTTACAATTGATTTTAAAGGTACATCAACTATACGAATCCTTGGATCCAAAGATAATTTCAAAGGCGAGCACAAATCCACAATTTTCGCGATGGTAAACATGGACAGAAAAACTCTTGAAAAGTAGATAAAGTGACGAGTTATTCAAGACACTATTATTCCGAGAATAGTGCTGGGAACTGAAAAATATATGGAATCACAAGACAAGATAAATCTTTTACCGGGACAAATGTCCCTGTTTCTAGCTCCAGATTGTGAACACGAAAATAACGATGGCATCTTCGTGATCACAAACAATATTCGCATTATACATAAAATCATCGGGGGGGATAAATTACGTGTAAAATGATGTATACTTAATGCCTATCAGACTCTGTGCCTTCGGGCTCGTCCTCGCCTGATCAATGAAGAGTAAATCTAGCTATACATATAACTATAATGCATAATATATCATAACATAATAGTAAAGCAGAAGATTAAAGTGTCGAATGTAAATAAGACGATGATTTACGTGGTTTAGCACTAAGGCCTACGTCCACGGGAGTTTGTGTTTCACTATGTATTTCAGAGTTACAAAGATAATCAAATGACTTTGTGTGAATTATGAAGCTAAGAGGGGAATTGAACTCATACTTACTCTTCTTATTCTCTCTCCTATTATGTTCTCTTCTCTCACTCAAAAATTGTCCACCCCTTCTCTCTTAGTGGAGATGGGTATTTATAAGGATAAAACATGGGGTCCACTACCAGAGACAATTGCATCATTATCTTCTTAATTTTAGTGTCGATACCGCTGGCATTTTCGTTCTCGTCCGATGGTTCCAAAGGTCAAGTATGGTTACGATGGGTCACCTATTTCTCCTCCACATATTGATTGACACGTACCCTACACTTAGGGTGTTTAATGCGGGTGGTTGGGGTGGTCTGCATGCGTTGGACAGATGTCGGGTGCCTCTGTCACATCAGTGTCAGCGAGTCTAATCTCTGTCGTTGATCTTGAGTCCTCCTCGGGATGGAGTAAAGTAGATCCTAGGGTGCTTTTTAGTACTTCCCAATGACTGGATACTTCAGTGCCCCTAGGTTCTCTACCGTTGGATTAGTTTGATGATGGACATGTGTAGATGATGGATGCCTCTTGGGTGTTGAGACGCGTCATCGTGTTTTGATGTCTAAGACCGGGTATCCTCCATGTGTAATTCTCCCGACACGTGGCGAATGATGAATTATGTGTATACAATTTTCACGGCCGACGACCAAATTTATATAAAGAAGAAATCTCGGTATTTCACTAGACGGGTTGATCATTTTTTGGAAACAAGTAACAAATTATAGTTCACTTCAGTAGTCCTTTCAATTTGTTATTGACTGATCATCTTGTTAGTATTTGGATTAGAACATATTCTTTCGCTTCTTTGAACTTAGTACAAAATTTGCTCTTCATAAAGGCTGTCTGGTTACCTCTGTACAAGCTGGGATTATTCACAACTTAGTTTCCTGCAACACTCACTTATCAAATTACATAAGAAGTTCACAAAATTATTGATATTGCACATTCATTGAGGGTTTTGTTTTCTATTCATCTTCATAAATTCTGGGATATTTTCTCTAAATTCTTTTTAAAGACATTGTTTTAAGTTGACTATAAAAATCATGTCCGAAAAAAAGTTAAATTTCATATTAAATGGATAAATTGCCTACGGGCGAATCCTGATATCTCTTCCGTTGAGGTAATCATTTTTACTTAAATTATCATAAAATTCTTATAAAGTACATGAACAGTAAGATATTTAGAATTCAGCCTAAATTAAGATATAAAATTATATTAAATAAAAATAGCTGTAACTTATTAAAAAGAAACAGTAGGATAAAAGAGATTCGGGTATGAATTTTAGCATCAATTTTAAGATTCCCACTAAATCCCACGGTATTAAGACAGAGGATAGATTTCATTTTCAATTCGGCCAACTTCAATTTGGCTCGCACTACAACTTCATAGTTGCTATAGCAAGCTGGGGTATCGACAGCAACATGTTTGGAACCCACGTTATAAAGGGAACCTTCTTACATTTTGAATGTGCACTGTGCACGACAGCAAATTGGAGGATCGATCAAATAAAAAAGCCACACCAGGCCGGACCAATATCATTCAAAGATCGATATTATATCCCCACTTAAAAGGTTAATTTCATGTTTCCTTGGCAACGTAGGAATCGAAGACTTGAAAGTCGAATTGAAATTGGATTTGCAAGCGAGCTGCCAACCATGGTTAGGCAGTATGCGCAAAACCGGATTCTCTGAACCGTCGGCGAAATATAAAATAGAAAAGTTGTTATGGCCTGCGACAAAGTTTGACGATGCGGCACAAAAACATCAAAAGAGAGGATTCTGTGAAATAACCAGTCATTCTTATTCGAGTTGTTTATTTTTTTTAATATAAGCAAAGCAGCTGGACGGGACAGTATGGCCAATGGACATTCTTCTTTTTCTATCATCGTCATCAAAATCCTTTTGAATATAAAAAAACTACGCGGTACTCTCTCTCTCTCATCTCTCTGGTTTTTCCCTTTTCAGCAATAGTAATGGAGATTTGAAAAACCAAAAATCATTATCAAAATTAGGGTTTCTATAACTGCTCTATAATTGTCGATAGAGAGAGGGAAGAAAGATGTTAGTGGTTGAAGATTTTGATTCATTGCTCTTCTCTATTGCCAAAGCTTGTACTAGTCCTTTTGCTGTTTTCATCCAGATCCAGGTTTGTTTGTCCTCTCACCGTCTCATTCAGATTTCTTTTTGACAAATTGTACTTATGTGAGATCTTTATTAGATTTGTGGTTTATTACTGTATAATTTGGTTATGATTTTGTTGATAACTATCGAGTGCCGGCTAGGATTGGTACGAACTTTATCAGAATTCGAATAGGCAGGAGAAATTGTTTTTTTCTGATTTGAATTTGAAATTTTAGTGTGGAAAAGTGAGTACTGTAGCTGAATTGTGTGTAAGGAAGTGATTGGTTAGTTACTGTGTGGAATGACAACAAACACTAAGTTTTCTGTTAACTAACTTTTGAAGAAAACAGCGAAAGAAACCGAAAACAGTGTATGTTGATGGTGTATAAGTGTAAATTGACTGCTAGATTATGGAGTGTGTTGATTAAATCTGCTTTTGAGGTTGTGAATTGTGTGTTTCTTTACAATGTAGTAACTCTTGTTAGTAACCCACTTCATCCAGTACGAAAGAATTATGTTGTTATTTGATGGCATGGATCTCATGGTCTGGCGAGTCTGACATATCTGAAGATGTTTGATTAGTTAGGCATTATGTATAAACATATGCTAGTAAAAGAGCGGATAATTTTTACATGTAGCGTTGAGCTTTTTGATTGCTCCACTTGGAGATATTCTAGAAGCTCTTTTTGAGGAGGTCGAATTTTCAGTTTGTGATGGATTATCTGTTGTCCTGACCATAAGGATGGTGGTGGTTAATTGGTCATACTCTGGAACTGCTGAATGCTAGAAGGAGAACTTTGGGAGGGTTGGAAGAGTATACTACCTTCTCAACCCCAGTGAAAATTTGGCCACTTCGGAGGCTGTTTTATTAGCTCTGTCGTTTGTTAGGGAAACTCAAACCGGGAAGATCAGTGGCTTGGTTAAGCTTATTAGAAGCAAGTTTCTGATCCATGGGGGAAAGTTTGAGTACTATTGTACTAATACTCTATATTTTTTTACCTTGTATTTTCCATCCATTTTCCCGTTTTTTTCATGTAATGTCTTTCTTCTCAGATGGAATATAATTTCATGCACAATTACTCAGTCTCTTCCCTTGCTCTATCCGTGATGTAAATCTTCGTTGTACACAGTACATACAATAGATTATTACAAAATCCACGTCAAGCATATAAACTATTGTTGGCTCAATCATGTTTTTTGTTACTGCTTGCTCAATCTAAGTTTTACTTTCATTTGAAAAAGAAAAAAACCTTAAATTTAATGTGATCGTTGGAGTAGCATTTGACTTGACCAGATATTTTGCTTGTCTTGTAGGGATGTTTCATATGCTTGTTTCTTGCTCTTGGATGGGCGCTTGCTTCCTACGTGAGGTATTCTTAAATTTTCTTTTTAAGTATTACTAATTAAGTTTTATTGTGTATCTCTACGATTGTTCTTTTTGTGGTTATGTAAGATAGCACAATAAGATGTTTATCATATTTGTTTTTTCTCACAGGAATAGGGAGGTCAGACGGCTGAAAGATAATATGAAAGCGGGAAATTTCTTTGGATTTCTTTGTCAAGATATCAGTGAACTTGAGCACTCAATGCAAATCAAGTTGCCTAGAGTATCGGTTGTTATGCCTTTAAAGGGATTTGGAGAACACAATTTGCAGAACTGGAGAAGTCAGGTTAGAATGCAATTTAATGTGACAAACTCTAGCTTGAGATCCTATATAAATTTGTCCTTGCAAAAAACAGATCTTATGTCATATCAAATGTAGTTATTCAGATTTTAAGGAGGATTTTTGCATGGAATACCAACTGAAATATAGAACCTTCAGTAAGATTAATGCTTTCATGGACTAACTAAGCGAATGATTAGCTCTCTTTAGATCACTATCTTTACAATTTATTTCAAGCTTACAAATTTGCAACTCTGGAATTTCAGTCACTGCTCAAAAAATTGTCTAAACCTATTTCTTTTAATGTACATGCTATTCGCCCGTTAGGTAATCATTAGTGGTTATGATTTCGGTTTCTTAAAGTTTCTGGCTATCTATAACTCGATGCAGATCACATCTCTCTATGGTGGTCCTTTAGAATTCCTTTTCGTGGTGGAAAGCACAGAAGACCCTGCTTATCGCGCTGTGTCTCGCCTGATCTCTGAGTTTAAGGTATTTCTCATCAGATGACCTAGTTTTACTATTAAAGTTTAAGTTGTGAGGCTTACATTCTGTGGATAAAAGGATCTGATATGGTTATAGCTATTTGCCAAACTGGTATTTTTGTTTGATGTATACCTAATTTCATGGCTAGTGTTAAGCTTTTTCACATAGATATAGGTTCAAGCAACTGTAGCATGACATATTTAGTGAGAAAATTGGTTCTCAGGGATTATTCTAGCAATGGACCACATACGCAGTTCAGAATATGGTTTTTCCTCTAACCCTCTACCAGCATATGGTTCATATGGATTTTTAAATATGAGCCATGTGTACCATGTCTAGCTGGTTCTCTATGAAAACCTGTCAATAATCATTTGCAAAAGGGTGTCTTGGTTGCTGTTTTGGTCTATTGGATTTAATCCTCTAAAATTCTTATTCTAACTCGGATTACTTCTTTTTGTCAGGATAACGTTGATGCAAAGATTATTGTAGCTGGTTTGTCGACCACGTGCAGTCAGAAGATTCACAATCAGTTAGTATGTAAAGTGTTCAACCCTTTTTCTCCTGTGTCCTTTACAAAAGTGAAAGCCCACCTACCGTTACTTAATCAGTCGAATGCTCTGTTTGATGTCCAAAATGCCATTTTTGACTGAACCTGATCTGACTGATGTCCATAGTATCACTTTTAACTGAACCTCTTCTTTACATGAGGTTGCTAAGATTAAGTAAAATATTGTAAAGAGGCTTTCACAGGGTGCAGTATTAGAACCTGACTTACATACCAACTGTATCTTTGCTGTTAAATTTTGTTTTGATTAGTGATAGTATCTATTATACATAGGTATAGAGTATGAAGTTTTGACATGTGATACGCTTATACAGGCTGGTGTGGAGAAAATGCACAGGAATAGCAAGTATGTGCTGTTTCTGGATGATGATGTTAGGTTGCATCCTGGGACCGTTGGAGCCCTTACTGCTGAGATGATAAAAACCCCAGAGGTATGTTTCTATTTTGATTGCTATGTAAATGCGTATCTCATAGTATTGTCTGTTAATTTTCAAGTGTTTCTACTTTCTATGTATATGGTGCTCACGTGTGATTGTACAAGTTTCTGTGTCATTGATCCATGTTTGGAATTCATATGCAGATATTCATTCAAACTGGATATCCTCTTGATCTTCCTTCTGGAAGTCTTGGAAGTTACTGCATTTACGAATATCATATGGTATGATACCAATTCAGGGCTTTAATTTTCTCTTATAGATTTAGCTGTTAGTTCTATCGATTTTTTTGGCCTTATCGTTGCCAGTTTAGTATGTTTGTTTTTTGTCTTATCAAACAATATTGTCTTTCCGTCTGCCGCTTTCCATTTGCCACCACATAAACCAAACATATGTTATATATGCTGACATCCCAAAGCCATTATCCTTAAACGGACGGTGTGACAAAACTGGACTTGCACCCATGGTGCTGTTAATGGATATATGTAATGGATCTTCGTGCTTAATGTTAAACTTGACATATTTTGTAGTATGGGATAAGATCATTCATTGTATGTCTGACAATTGGAATTGGCACTCTGTCATCTACTCCTTGTTGTTTTCTTAGTTTATAGCCCTTCTATTTGTGAATCCTATATGTGATTCTGATGATGACTTATGACAGCCTTGTTCGATGGGGTTCGCCACTGGAGGAAGAACATTCTTTTTATGGGGAGGGTGCATGATGGTAAATTTTCTGTGATGTCTTTTGTGTTTTTCAACTAGATTGAATTACAAATGAATTCTAATTCTTAATTTCCTCTCAGATGCATGCAGATGATTTTAGAAATGATCTGTATGGCGTGGTCACTGGACTACGTGATGGTGGTTATTCTGATGATATGACGCTTGCAGCCATAGCGGGTAATAAACTTATTGACATCTTATGTACTGGCTCCTTTAGTTGTGGTTCTGACTCTCTAATTCCCGCTTGGGAATAAGGTTAAACCAAAATCACTAGGCAGGGGGTTGGATTAAACATAGAAGCTACCTGCCAATTACATTAGTAGATTGAAAAACAAGTTGGTAATGAATGTGATCTCTGAATATTAAAATCAGTGACCTGAGACATCTCTTAGCACAATCATCTCGGTAGTGTCTTCTTATGGATTTTGGAACATTTATATGATTGAATAATTGATTGATCAATATTGTATTGACTTAAAATCTGTTACATTTTCTATCCATGTACAGGTGCAAACAAAAGGCTGATTACGTCACCCCCAGTTGCTGTCTTTCCTCATCCCCTTGCAAGTGATCTTACTTTCTCAAGGTTTGTACTGTCTATAATAACCTATTTGCGACGATTGATTAGTGATCAAGTCCCACAAACTCAGCTTTCTTTTCTTGTATAGGTACTGGAATTACCTCCGGAAGCAAACATTTGTTCTCGAATCTTACATGACAAGGGTTAATTGGTTTATGAACCGTGCATTATTTACGGTACATTGTTACTTATCTTGGGGATTTGTGGCACCATTTTTCTTGGCTACGATTCACATCGCAGCAGCATTAAGATCAAGTGCATACCCATATGAGGAAACTGTGAGTTCCACCGGTAAGGACCCTTTCTTTTTTTTTCCTCCCTTCTTCTTTATATGGTTGACAAGATCTCACAAAGGAATTTCGATTAAGAAGATTAAAATAAGCGAGATCTTGCTGAACATCAAACATCCACACACACTCTTTCTCTCTCGTCTATTCAAGTTACATGCTTAGCCCCTCCTAGTTAATTGTGGGCCTGTGGCTATGCTATATTATTTTTTTTCCAGGCTTGAAACTCGTGGGGTGTTTAGCTGTGAGTGTTTTAATAGAACTTCTTTCAATGTGGAACTTGACGAAAGTGGAACTTCAACTATGCAACATGTTATCTCCAGAGGAACCCCCAGTGTCTCTAGACTCTTATAACTGGATCCTAGTATGTGTTTCTAAATCAATAACATGTATCATATCGTGTATTTCTTAGTCACATATAATTACTGTCGCTTTAGATTTTGTGTTTCTTACTAACATATGTGAATGAAACGAACAGATATTCATTGCCCTGCTGGTAGACAACTTCTTGTACCCGCTATCCGCATTTAAATCACATTTTTCGCAGTGTATCAATTGGTCTGGTGTCCGATACTATTTGAAGGATGGGAAGATTGACAAGGTAAACAAATACCCAACTTTAAAGGTCATTTTCATTTGAATGTTTATAGTTAGAAAAGCTCTTTCAGCCAAAATTTCTATAATGTAGTCATATATCCAGATCAACCACACTATCAAACCAAAAGCAAAAGATTAAACATGACTTAAAAGATCTTATGTTGAGCCATTTCTTGGTTCAAACGTCATTTTTGGTGCCTAACTATATGTTTGTTGTGCAGATTGAAAGAAGCAACCAATCTGGTCCGTTAGCAACAAAAACATATTCTGATTTAGGAGGAAAACATTTATTTGGAAAGAAAGGAGTTCCACCCAAACTGTCATTCCTTAGCTCGTTGGCAAGAAATATTGCGCAGTGGCATCAACCCAAGAAATTTGATAGTTAGATATTCATCAGTAATTTTGATTATTATTTTTCGCCGTTGCAGGTAAACCACAGCGGTAATTTTTCCTTCTTGTGTATCATTTTATTTAATTGGCCAGGTATGGTGTTTTCTATTGGTTTGTCATGGTTAATTTATTCTCATTCAATCAATTTGATTCTTTAGTTTCAGTCAGGGTATTGTAGGGTTGATTTATGTAGTGATATCTGTTTGTAACATTATCATTGTGTATATTTATTAAACAAATCTCAATTATGCAATCTCATTTCTTTTTCCGGTGACCGTCTGCAGCAATTCCTTTTTTCATTCTACTTTTTGTTTATCTGATAGAACTGAAAACAAAAATTTCCTCCTGCAACTTGACAACATTGATGATGGCCTAACTTTGCTGTGTCCCGGGCCTTTCATCTTGAGGTTCTGCGTGGGACCTTTCATAATGGCGTTAGTGATTCTTGCGGGAAATCTCTATGTAGAAGATTATGCAACTATTTGACATCTAAACGTGTTTCTTTTAAAATAATGAAACATTATTACTCGGCAAGATTATCATCCACTAGAAAATTGAAATTATAGACCCAATTTACAAGTGGATATGAATGTATGTTGTGTCCACCACCTGTATCATTCTCCGAAGGGCAAAACCCATGAAGAGTCAATATCAAACATGAGTAGTAGAAGAAGAAGCCAAAGTGAAGGAAAATAATACTCCAGATGAACCCACTCCAATTATCCCTGGCATTCAGAGTCATCTATTGAGGCGAGCAAGCTACGGGAAAATGGCGTGGCGTGGCACATTATACTTGTTTGAGATGATGTTCTTTTATGGGTGCCACATCGGTAGCAGTCATTAACCATTGGATATGGAGTACTGTAGAAAAATTGGGGTACAAGAAATTGACAATTGGGATAGAAAAGGCATCAAAGGAGACAAAAGAAAGTATCAGAGAACCAAAATCGAACACTTATACGCTTCAGAAAAAAAAAACTGAAGACAAGAATTCCATCCGTGTTCCATCAAACCACTGTTGCTTTTGGTCCCTTGAGATTCCTCTTGGGTTTTGTATTGTTAGGCACAATCCAATTCATCCACCACAACATGACCATGACCCTTCGAACTTCCTTCTTTATCTTCTTTATTTTTTCTTCTGTGGTGCAATTCTCAGGACCACTCTGTCCACATTTTCCATATGCATGATTGTTTTCACTGCTCATTAAGGAAAATGACTTCCAAGTCGGCAGCAACACGGTGCATAGAACAATTTGGGCACACGAAAAAACATGACAAAATCTTCTACTGGCATGCTAAATTTGGTTAGGCAGGAATAGTCTCCATCCGGTTCGGCATCACTACTTGTTCAAAATATGGTAAATCAGATAGAACACGTTAAAACGAATCCGATTTTGTGCAAACTCATTTAAAAGAATGTTAAAATGACATTTTCATTTAATTGGTTAAGTCATTATCAGCTAGACTCACTAGTTGGCGTCCTAAGAATCTGGCCCCTTGCAACATAAAAGCTCTTTAGAGATTGTGCACAAAATCAGACTCACCCACCACCTAAGTCCATGCATGAGCCGGAGACAAGTGCATTCCTCGAAAGAGGGTGGCTAACAAAGAAAAAGATGGAATCCTTTGAAAACGTGCTTGCTGCCGTCCTTTGTTGTTCTACTATGCAATCATATCTTTGCCACTAGGCCAAATTCCAAACTCTGTAGTTGTTGTTAATGGGGGCAAGAAGATAAATGAGTATAAATATCCTTGATGCAATGATGCTCCTTTAGGCGCATCATATTAAGTTTTTCAAGTTTCTTTAGCTTTTTCAACATCATTTCAGCAGTAGAAAAGATATAGAGTATATCCTTCCTTCCTTCCTCACTTTAACTTTATCTTTTTTCTCTCTTCCCCACTAAAGCTTAAGAATCCCTGAACTTAGAGCCAAAACAATAAGTACTACTACTGCTGCCCTCTTTCCTTGTGGTTTCAACTGATTCAGAAAAGTTTAAGGACTTTACACCCCATCATATATTTGAAAATCCTAGTACATTATTTTGCCTGCTGAATCAAGTGTACCCTCCTTGCATTTGTATCAGAAAATTATTTTGAGCTTCTTTCATCAACAGTAAACCAATTAGGACCATTCATCATTATTCTGCAATGGGAATCCTTGCACTGGTTACTTCGAAAGAGCGAATGTACTCGGTTTGTAGCGTGATGGGTGTGTTTGCGGTTCATGTTCTTGCTGCAGAAGAATGTACCATGAAATGTAACGATAGTGTCAACTTAACAGTGTCAACGGATCTTTTCCCATGCAACAGAAGGATGAGATTAATTCTTGCTTCTAGAAATGCACTTTTCCTTCACCTCTTCAACACCAGTAAAAAACGATTCCGGTCAAGAGTAGGTTGCCCTTGGTTGTACTTGAAACTAGACAATATTCCAGGGTGGTAAAACAAAATCTCAAATGTTCATGTGAACTTTGGTCAGGCAGATAGCTGGATTTAGTAGCATCTCTTGATTTCTACCCACTACCACCTCTTTCAATGCCCTTACATTTCACTGATCCAGAAGTACCGACAGTGTACCCAAAATGACACAAGATTCAGGGTGACATTAAAATCTTGCAGACCCATTACATGTCGCTATACTAAATGCTAAAAACTGCTAGAAACAATGTGCAACATACACATTCATACTTCTTCAGAGTGCAGCATCCTAACTATTCCTCCTTGGCCAAATGATTCATAAATGAGGGATCAAGGACAGTAAAAACCCATACTAATTAAATGCAAACAGGGTTCAACATCAATCAAATTAAATGCAAACAGGGTTCAACATCAATCAAATTAAATGCAAACAGGGTTCAATATCAAACAAATTGATCCAAAACCAGACCCGTATTGGTCCATTACTACTGAATGCCACAGTGTGAAGAACAATCACTAAAACTTTTCATTTCATTTAAGTAAATAGTACTGCTGTTGCTGTATTTGTCTTTGCAACAACATAAATAGTGCACCCATACATATAACATATATATATATATACCCATTTGATTTCTCTCTACAAAATACCCAAAATGGAACACAAACTCTCAAGACAACCCTCCATGAAAAAGTGGGTACAAAAAGCTTTGTAAGCTTACAAATCTTTTTTTCGACAGAATGAACACAAAAGAACAGAACCAAAAAAAACCCACATTCAAATCCAAAAAAATTAGTTGATAATCGTTGTCGACCAGTAATTCTGCCAAAGATACAACTAAAATGTCACTTGACGCCCTTCTCATTTCACTTTAGTCTCAACTGGTGGCTTGCCTTGCTTGCTGTTGTTTCCGACTGATAAGAAGAACAGAACCAAAGAGAGACTCAGTTAATCTGCCAATTTAATCAAGACATAAACCAAAAGAAATGAACTTTTGAAATCATCAACTCACGATGCAAAGTGGAAAGCTCGGATGTCTTCAGCACGCGGAGTCTCTTCACAGTAGTAGCAAACATACTGCATAATGGGACATCAAAAAAGATAAGCAACATATGCAAAAAGATTTACCCTAGCTAATGACTTTATCGAGTTCTTAACCCGATTTCGAATATTTGATTAGATATCACTTAGTGCTATAAATCATGCAATAGTTTATGGAACAGAATTCTGAGGCTATTAGACATTGTTCTGTTTAATGGGGTAGTGGGAAGCTAGTAAAGAAGGATTCATATACTTTATAGATTAGATGACAAATTCTTTTGAATTATTAAATAGCATGCGCTTGTCTCCCAATTCGGCTATGACATGATTAAGGAAACAAAGCACATGAATAAACAATTTCAAGCCGATGAATTAAAAAAAAAAAAAAAAACAAGATTCATCGTACAAAAATGTCTATCAATGATCACAGGCATACTTGGACAATTAACAACTATATCCATGTCGATTTTCAAGATTCAATTGTATGCTTTCGAATAGAATATGAATTAAATTAAACCAAATTCTTATCTCTGGGAAGATGCTTACCCCCATGGGACATCTCCAACTAACATCCTGTCTCCTTCGTTATCCTCGTAAACCAGAGTATATTCTCCACTGCCGTCTAATAAACCCGTAATCGCCTTTGCTTTGTTGACGTGGGGACAATTTAGATCAGCAGAGGAATCTATTTGAGCTAAATAAGAAAGCAAAACACAAACAGATTAGATTGTTTACAATATCACTATTCCTGAAAACAAACCAATAAAACAAAGATCACCGATACACGTTTCGAGCAATAAAACAACATTTGACACCGCAATTTCAAGCCCACAACTCTCAAAATTTCCTTGACCATGCAACAAATTATATCACCTCATATTGGATTTTCTAAGTGTAAACAACCTACTGTTCATATGCTCTAAACATGTCATAGCTTTGGACTTTCATCAACATTTCCCAGTAAATAAATGATATTGCAACAGTTTAAGTTAAAACTGGATAAGACTATTAACAAATCAAATGAATAGAAGTTGACAAAAGCATAAGAAGATATAAACCTGCTAGAAGGTCTCTGAAGAGTTGATCCACAGCAGAAGAAAGCTTTTCATAACTATCATAAGCATTCAAGTCGACTTTCCTTCCAATAGGAACACCATCCATGTTAATCTTTACAAACAAACCCTTCTTAACAACACTTTCAGCTGGTTTCACTTTGATTTCCTTTGATGGAACAGCTTCATTTGGGGAACCACTAGTAGGAGCTGCTGGTTTTGAAGCACTGCTTGTGAGATTCCTCCTAAATGATCTCACTGGAGGCCATCCCACAACAGGAGCTGGTGCAGTTCTGCATTAAAAAACATCAAATCCATTAAAAATTTGTAGAATAAAAAAAAAAAAAAAAAAATTCACCACTGTATCATAAAAAGTGTACCTTTTCTGAGAGGGGGTGTTGGTAATAGTTGCATTTGCAGGACCTGAAGAAGCAGCAGGAGTAGATAAAACTCTGTTATTATTATCATTGTTCTGTAATGAATCTTTTGGTACAGTAGGATGATTCTGTGGTGGTGGAAATCTAAGGAATGAAGAGTTCTGTTGCTGTTGTTGATGATGATGATGCTGTGAAGAAGAAGTGGAACACTTGTTTTTACCCCAAGTTTCATTATCTCTGGTTTCTGTATCTTCTTCATCAATAGTATCTTGAAAGCCTCTTTTAGTACTGTTAACAAGGGTTTTAGAAGAAGAAGACCCACCAAGATAAAGAGGAGATTTAACCATATTCTTATTGTTGATATTGTATTTGCCATTAATAAACCAATCTTCTTCTCCTGGTGGTCCAAGTTTCAGCTCAAGTTTTCTTTCCTCTGAACCTCCAAAATTTCCTCCACCACTACCACCTCCTTTCACTGCCCATCCTGGTATCAAATCCAACAGTTGTGGACTAATCTCTCCACCACCACTTCTTGTATCTCCTCCACTCTCCATTACAACACCTACAAACAACAAAATCTCAAAGTCAGAAAAACAAAAACAACCCATTTGTTTCAATCAAACAACACAATCAACAAAATGAATCAAAACCCAGATCTTATTCTTACCTCAGAAGCAAAAGATAAGATTTTTTTTTTCAAACCCACTTCTTAAAATCAAACCCAGTTCTTAAAATCTTCAAAAACAGCTGTTTAGAACACAATCTCAAAGACCCAGACAGGAAAAACTTCTTCTGAGAACTCTCAACAGATGAAACTCCTACACAGAGAAGACTAAATAATGAAAGAAAAGAGAAAGAGAGAATTTGTTGTTGTTGTTTATCAGTAAAACAGCAATAAGTGGATGTTTGTTGTTTGTTTAATATACTAGTACTTGTATCTCATTTTCAGGAGGAGAAAAAGGTTTAACTTGAATTCTTAAAGAAAAGAAATCAAGAAAGAAAAAAAAGATTGTTTTTTTCTTTCTTTTTTATAGACAAGAAAAGAGATTCCTTTACTCAAAAATAAAAAACCAGAAATAGAATAACAAGTCTTGTTCACGCAACCATTTTCTGTTCTGTTTATTTATATATTAATTAATGGCCTGGGGTTGCAGCACAGTACTAGAACTAGTGGCAGTAATCTATCTAAAGTAGACCTGTTTAATAAAAAAATTGATTAGCTTTAATGCCCACTTTTGTGTTTACTTAACACAAACCAAACCTTCTTTGCTTTTAATCATGGATCTTCTTCTCTGCAGAGCCTCTGCGCATTGTACAGAGATAGAGAAGAAAAGTAAATAAAGGAGGAGTTTTTACTTTTGTAACTTTGTGGGTTTTCTTGTTGTAGAGAAAAGAGACATATAAATGACATTGATTGGTAAAACTTATGACAACATCTTTACACAAGCATCTTGCATTATCCTAGTTATTCTTAGATACCCCCTTTACTTTCTTCAACTTTTTAACTTTTCATCCCCAGACGGCTAAACCCGGAAACTGCATGGCATTTGAAGCGTGCCATGGTATGTCATGTTGATATGGAGGGTGAAAATGGTAATTTCACTAATCATGTAAATTCCGTGTTGCAGAATTATTTATAATATTCACAGTCTAGATAGTTAGGTCTTTAAAACAATTTTTTTGGAAAGCTTCTGAGTTTTTTTCTCGGTAGTCGTAGAATTGTTCAAAGAAAACTGTTGCATCTTTGCGTGATGATATTTGTTAATGCACGGTGGCACGCATAAAATGCGTCATGCTGTATGACACTGTTACTCGTCATGATCGAAAGTGATTAGTCATTAAACATTATTGAAACCATGTACAAAGAATGTGAAGAGAAATGTATGTATGATGATGCTTAATTTGGGTTGTTAGAACATTGTTTTGAGAGCAACATGACATGATGGCTTGACGCAAAACAAAACCATTGTATCCGGCAGACATCTTGGCTAGTTTGCCCTTTGCTTAGAACCTAGTCTATAAAATTGCCTTGTACCAATGACCTAAAATTAAATATCTAATTAATACTAACAAACAACTACTTAATCCATAAGCAAAGCAATAAAAATTGTTTGGACCATGTACCACCCAACATTATTAATTCTAGTACTATTTCTAAGCATAGTCCAACTTTGGATGAAAGTATTGATTGGTCTTCTTCATTTTAACTTATCAGGTAATGGGAAATATTCTTCTCCTCATAAAAATAAAAAGCAGGGGTCAGTTTGTAGGCAAGTGTTGAGATTATTATCATGAAATGAAAACTTGCACAAAAATAGTCGATTCTTTTGTTTGTGTTTTCTCTTGTCACCTTTCATATGTACAATAACTTTTACACCTATTAATGTTTGAAAATGAAAACAAACAAATATCCTAATTAACAACAAAAACATTTAATAAACCCAAAACAAAAACATTTCAGAAAGTGCAGGAGGACTGTACAAAGTCAATGATAGTCAAACGCCGTTATGAGCTTACTATGTAGTGGATTCCACCACTTCCTAAACCTCCTCACGACAGTTTTACAAATTTTACTGCTAACTTGATAAGATTTGGCATAAGTCGAATACAGCAAATTTGGCGTGTGTGGACGTGCACCCAGAAATTACTTACTTATTTCTAAAAATCAAAAAGTAAAAAGTTATTTTGGGTGTTGAATTTCAAAAATATTTTCAAAAGTAAAAAAATTAACTTTCTAGAATAGGTTGTTTGAATACGCATCCAGAATTTTTTTTTTTTTTTTGGAAATAAAAAAGTCACAAATCAATTTGGTTGTGACTTCTAAAAGTCAAAAATTAACTTTTTGTGAAACAAAAATATTTTGTTTCTGACTTCTGATTCTGGTATCCAAACAAGCTAATAACCTGTGTGGATTATACATCATAAGTAGCGGTTAAAAAATCAGAAATTGGATGTCGAATTTCAAAATAACTTTTAAAAGTCAAAAAACAAAACAAACCTCCGCTTCTGCTTATGAGTGCTTCGGGTGTTCAAACAAGCTGGAAGCAGAACAGGTGATTTTGCCATTTTGGAGGCATAAAACCATGGGATGGGGTCATGTTATGGACCGTATAACAATTGGTTTGAAGATGAAGGGGGTGGTATAGAAAACAAAACTTGAAAATTGTTTAGGTATGCAGAAGAGAGGTATATAGGGTAAAACCTAGGTTAAGCAAGGTCAAGTCAGTTGCGTGAGCATGTAGAGAGAGATACGGCAGAAGATTTGCATGACCGTGATGATCATATCTTGCGCAGCGCAGGCCTTCCTGCAAACAAAAACAACTTACAGGCAAATCCCATGATTTTGCGTTGTCTCCTACCTCTCTCCATCTCTCTTAATGTCATCTGTGCACAGTTACTTAAATACCCTTCGTTCCTTCCTTCCCAACATCTTCGAACAGCTGATTATTCTGATGCCCAGTAAGGGTATTTTCGGAGTTAACAGTAAGACTAGGCGACTGTGGTTAGGTTAAAGAGTTAATGGAGTTGAATACAATGGAATAGTTGAATATTATTATGACTGACTGACCTTCTGAATATTATTTTTTTACTTATTAATTACTCTGGTAGTCTAATAGATGTAGAGTCTATGGAACTGTGGGATGTGTTGGGCTGTAGTGTTTGGTCGGTTGGTCTACGGATAGTCGGATATTAGGGAGCGTAAACTTTATTCATTAATTAATGTTTAATAGTCTCATTGAATACATAAAATGGGGATTTGTTGCTTTATATACACACTTGGTCAGAGATATGCTCCAAAAATCAGAAGCTCTTTTCAGGCATGCCCATTCGTTGCCTGCCAGCCCCTTTGAATCAGATTCTACTCTCTTTCGACAGGACAGAAAATTTGGTCAGCTTCTAGCGTGCGTAAAAATGATTCCAGGTGACAACATGCCTTGTTGGCTGTTATTTGTTGAGCAAGAAAGATGATAAACTTTTATTCCAAAAAATAATAATCATTTATTTTGAATGAAAAAAGCACCTGTTTCGTTGCCCTAATATCTCAGTGCAAGTAATACATTTACGGGAGGTATTGCATTTTACAACTGCCGACCATCAGGAAACTTGAAGGGAAATTCCGTTTGAATGTGTTTATACGGATTGGATTGTAGCAGGGGATATGCTGCTCTGCCAACTATTTATAATATTTATCGATGCTGCTTATAAAACAGAAAGTTCGTCTATGGGATATGCTTTTACATTTTCCCCTATGGACAATGAGACTTTCATGCGCATTTCAGTAGAATTGGAGTGGCTTCCTCAGCTTTTCATGCGGAGTCAAAAACTTTGCTAAAAGCTTCTACATGGCTAAGTGAAAACATATTATCTAGTGTTTCAATAGTACATACTACAAAATTATGGCAGAGACAATCAACAATACATGGATTCTCCTTGGAGTGCCGAAATATCATACAAGCAACGTTCTTTATTCTGGAAAGACTCCCACAAGCTCTGGTAAAGTATATAAACATGAAATATAACTTTGCGGCGGACTACATTGCAAAAGAAGCTCGTCTAAAGCATCTTCCACACATGTCAACCCAACTTTAATAAAGTGTATTAAAATCGAGTGTTGTTTCTAATGTCTTTGATAAAAAGGAGCGTGTAAATCTATTGTATTATTTTTTTTTATTAATATAATTTAACTTTTTTATCAATAAATAAATAAATAAATTTATATCGCCAAAATGATAAACATACTAGGGAAGAATATCGGGATAAATCTTGGCTGAGAGAGTGGGAACCCACTTTAGCTTCATGGAGAAAGATACCCCGAGGAAAATATATTCGAATGATGAACGCCCTCGAGGTCAACATGAAAGAAAAGAGAATAATGCTGGGAGTGCATTATAGTTGGATTAAATTTCATAAATTAGAACTCACCGGGGAAAATGGGGTTAAGAGATTCTGGAAGAAGCCCAACTAACCACAACGGTGTGACTATATAGCCTTCTAAGTATAATTTCACAGGCATTTTATGCTATTTGCAAATGCCAAGTTTAGCAATGCAAAATAATATATGTGAAACCTAAGAGCAAGCATTATGGTAACCATATTACAGAGAGTTCTTTACAATTAAGAGAAGACCAACTGTTATGGTGCTCAATTTTTTTACAATGTGGGAGATAACCAATGTTTGGTTTTGGAATACTGCACATCTACATCATTCCATAGTAAAGTTT
This sequence comes from Papaver bracteatum, assembly GCA_023529315.1. NCBI lineage: Eukaryota > Viridiplantae > Streptophyta > Magnoliopsida > Ranunculales > Papaveraceae > Papaver > Papaver bracteatum. Next base: position 771,380 of record JAJJWX010003730.1, on the reverse strand, counting down.
TGGCATGCGAAAACTAAGTATATATGGGACCCAGCTGAATATTGGATTCCGAAAAAATTCCTTTTGAGTGCACAACCACTCACTCATAATTTTGATTTTGGGTTTCTTTACATTTGGCCTCAATTTACACTTTGACGGAATACTCAAACCTAAGCAATGTTAAACCATAATGGTTTCCTTTTTCAATAGCCAAGGCTTGACCACTTGGCCAAAAATTCTAAGTGTCGCCGAGCCTTGGCTCACCACACTGCTTGCCTTGACATCTTGGATTTTTTGGATTATACTCTTTCTTCTTTCGAAAGATAGCATACTCTTTCCTCTTTTAAGTATGAGACCCAGCTGGATACCGGATTCTGAAAAATTATTTTGAGTTCACCACTACTCACTCGTATTTTTGATTTTGGGTTTCTTTACATTTGGCCCCAATTTACATTTTGATGGAATATTCAGACCAAAGAAATATTAAACCACAATTGTTGCCTTTTTCAATAGCCAAGGCTTGACCACTTGGCCGAAAATTCTAAGTGGCCAAGCCTTGGCTCACCACGGTGCTGACATCGTGGATTTTTTTGGATTATACTCTTTCCTCTTTCGAAAGAGAGCATAATCTTTACGTGAAAAAAACAAAACATAGATAATATTTTAAGCACAATGGGACAAGTTAAATTTAGAGAAAGGATTATATCCTGTCAAATTTTATTGGGAAGACATGTAGACTCAGCTTAGCAGATCATATCAAAATTTGTGCCTATCGAACCCCATCTTAAACTTCAAGTACAAAGTAAATATTTGTGGCCATTATTCAGTAAAAGCAGCACTAGACGGCAGAGATTGTTAAACTTTTAAAGTATTAAGATTTGATGGAGAAGAATTTGATGATGAACCTTTTTATTTATAGAAAACTAGTTATATATTACTTGTGAGCGCCTTCGAGTATGAATTAATAATGATTACAAAATGATGAAATAAGTTGAGACTGAATTTAGCGGACCGGAAAATCTGGACTTCCAACGAACCGAGTTTCGGCTCGCGTGGCAAGCTCTGACTTCCCGATAGACCACTCGAGAAACTGTGTTTACAATTTTTTTGGACTAACTCGATTTTACCAAGCAAATATTCATCGATTATATTTTTCCAATAAGCTTTAAAAGCAGATGAACACAATTTTCATTCTAAGGATCATCGAATACGTCAAACAGATGTACAATTTCAGATACCATTGCATGTATTTATTTAAACCAACCAAATGATATGAATCACCTTGTGTAGGTCACAATCATCTCCAAGCTAACACCAAGGTTCGGAGACTGAGGTTCTGTTGAATAAAAACCTCGTTTCAGGGTCATCTTTTTGTCAGGAAAAAAAAAAAAACAGAGAAAGGAAGGATGAGGAGTTCGAGTTTTCTCTCGAGTCTTACCATTTTTATTTCCAGAAATTCACAAAGGTTACCTCAAATTTACATGTGTGCATCATGCATGGATGGTTATGAACGTACCAAGAGTTCAAATTAATACATACCAACTTTTAAAAAGCTACCATCTTTAATTTAGGCACCCAAAATTGTTAAAGGTACAAGAACATTTCTTATTCAGGCAACCTAAAAGTGTTAATGCCACTTGAGTGTTTGAGTTTTGGGCATTCTAAGAGCAGAATTCGACTAATGCCGAGAAAGGCTTTAGGGTCTTACACCACTAACTCCTTAAAAACAACTTCGTCCCGAAGTTCAAAATAAAATTCAAAAGTAAATAGAATTATATGCCATCACCGCACGATAAGAATACTAATGAGTTCCGGATTTACAGTCCTATTTGAACCTAACTGCTCTAATACCAACTGTAGCAGACCGGAAAATCTATACTTCCAATGAACCAGGTTTCAGCCCCCTTGACAAGCTTCGTATTTTCAATACGCCATTCGAGAAACTGGGTTTCCAAATCTTTTGGACTAGCTCGATTTTACCAAGCAAATGTTCGTTGATTATATTTTCCAATCCGCTTTATAAGCTGGCCAACACAATTTTCATTTAAAGGTCATCGAATCCGTCAAACAGCTGTACAGTTCTAGATATCATTGCCCATATTTATTTAAACTAACCAAATGATATGAATCACCTTGTGTATGTGATAATCATCTCGAAGCGAACAACCAAGGTTCAGAGACTGAGATTCTGCCGAACAGAAATCTCGTTTAAGGGTCATCTTATTATTAGAAAAAGAGAAGATGAAAAAAGGAAGGAGGGAGAGGAGTTCGAGTTTTCTACCGAGCCTACTATTTTTATTCCATAAATTCACAAAGGTTCCCTTGAATATACTCGTGTGCATCAATGTATGGATGGTTATGACTTATGAAGGCATCAAAAGTTCAGATTAATACAAACTCACTTAAAAAAAAAAAAACTACAATCTTCAATTTAGGCACCCAAAATTGTTAAAGGCATAAAAACATTTCTTATTCATGCAACCTAAAAGTGTTAGTGACACTTGAGTGTTTGAGTTTCAAGCATTCTAAGAGCAGCATTTGAATGATTTATGTTAAACCTGAGAAAGGATCTGGGGTCTTACACTGAATATATATTTGTTTAATAAAATAAAATCCTATTATTAGGGCTGCAATGAAAGAGGTTTGGGGCTTCAATTGATTAAAATGTACAAAATGTGGATATGTAGACCTATCAAGGGTACTTATCGGAACGAATATTTCCCTTATCATATCCACATCTGATAGGACCTACCGGATATCCGATAATATACGAAGGATATCTAGAATTCACTTCTGTATTCCGTTCGGATAACAATTCTGAATATCCTGTAATATTAAATAGTGTATGATTAAAAGAAACAAACCTAAATTATTTTTTAATATTTCTTTTACATTTCATAAATTACAAACAAACAAAGAAACCCTAAGCAAATTCAACCAAATAACTAAATTAGCTTCCAAAAGATTACTTCATCAATTACCAAGTTAACAATTAAATATATTATTTTTATATATGTATTAACGAATATCAAATAGTATCCTAGAGGATAATGTCTTTTCCGTATTCGAGTCGTTAAAGTAGAAACATTCGTTAAGATATTTGTATCTGATATCCATTATCCGAGGTTTCAGATAATATCCTAAGTTTTCGGACGGATTCAAACTGATATCGAATATTCAATTATACATTAACAGGCTTATGAATGGGTGGGGGTGGCATTTTTAAGAATTACGCCGGTTAAAAGATGAGATTTGATGAAGTTAACGTTTACAATTTGCTTTCTGAAATTATTTACGACTGTGACTTCTATTTACCCAACCGTAAATCAACTATTACGGCTGGGAAAATAGGATATTCCTAGTCATCGGTAGTTCTGATAACAAGAAGAAGAAAAGGTTGAGTTTACGTCTAGGTATTTCCCTACCGTAATAGATAAAATTCCTAACCCTAACACTTATGTCCTAGCAGGAAACAAAAATTCCTAGAATAAACTGGTTTGGGGTTCGGTCTTACCCAATATCTCAATCGTAAGTTATTATATACTGTTAGGATTTCTTCATTTCATGTCTGTAGACGGTTAATTACGGCTGAGATTTCACAATTTTCCATCCTTATACTAGTGTTACAGCTAGCATTTATAGATCTCATCGCCGTAAAATATTTAAAACATCCAAATTTTTAATGTATTTTAAGCGGTTAAAGGCAACAAATTTAATGAGAGTTAAGTTAGAGGTGTTCCTTACTATTTTGAGCATATGTTTCTAAATTAAAAAAAAAAATCAAAATATAAATCAAATCACTAAGCTAATGTAATCATTGACACCAATACATGGTATATTAGCCATTACCAAAATTAGTTGGATAAGGAATTCTCCAGGTTGTTATTTCATGACCTTTTTGTTTTCAACCCCAAAACTGTCCTAACTTGTAGCCTCAATAATTGGGTTCTAAGATCAGACACTATGGTATGCTATTTCGCTTAGCTACATCTTATTTATAGCAAAAGCCAAGTATTATAGGGCTTCGTTTGGCTTTAATGCGGCAAAATCCCTTTGCTTAGCTACATAGTGGACTACATATAATCCCCCCTTAAGCAAAGCGATGAAATTGGGAACTGAGTTTTCATTCGAGAAACTGCTTTACGGAATCTAAGTTACCGTTATTGGGTCAATATGAAAACTAAGTTTCCATGACATTTTCAACGGATAATGAGTATTCATTTTCAGTTTTCACTCTTTTACTCCTGCTATTTTCAATTTGCACTCTTTCAATACTACTATTTCTTTTTTACCTCTTTTATTTACTAATATATTCTTTTTTTTTTCCTATTATATTTTTTTCTGTTAAATATTATTTCACCTATACCAAATATTTATCTAAATGCAACGAATAAAATTTTGGATAAAAAAACAAAAACTCAGTTTCCGTTTTGCACTATTTGCACGGAAACTCAATTTCCATCTATATAGGCTAAGCGATGCCACTTTCCGGAGGATAATTGTTAGGGGGAAATCCACTTTTACTAAAGGGAAGGCTGATTTTAGGGTGGATTTAAAAAAAAGTAGTAGTCATATCAATAACGATTTTGAATTTTAATTTTCCATTTCATTCTTACCTTGTTTAACATCAGTGTTCATCCGAGTTGCTATGTTAGATGACCATTGGGATTTTAAATAGCATCGATCGTATGAAACTAGATTCACCTCCTTCCACCGATGTTAACTTGACTAATATGATCTTCTCAAAATGTCTCGTTCTAGAATGTTTGATTATTGAAGGTCGTCTTGGTCATATACGGATATTCAAATTTCTTCTTTAACACTTAAACACTTGCAAATAGTGGATTTTGTTAGTAAAACCTTAAGTAAAATCAAGATAGATGTTCCTAATATTGTATCCTTCAAAGTGCAGAGATTATGTGTCGAAATGTCATGTTTTGGAAAAACTTGCTTCTCTAGTTATTGCTGATATAGACATGGGAGCTACAAAAGAAGAAGTTTCCAAAATAAAAGACTATACAAAAAATAATTGATTGCTCCTCAGTGCACTTTCCAGTGTGAAAGAACTAAGAGTAATGGAGGGTTTCTTGTGCGTATGTTTGGTATCTTTTTAGTTGCTTATTAGAGTCTTTCCTTTTCAAATTTCCTTGGTTTTGATGTCTTTAGACATGAATGTTAAGAAGGAACTGTAAAATATCAAACACATGACCCTAGCTCGCTCGTATGTTCATGATAAAATTACTACTTAACTGTGATGAAATATTTGATGTACAACTTAAAAATAAAAAATTATTAATTATTCAATGAAACGCAAGCAATTTATAAATTTTACGTGTAACGGATGCGCACGAAAATTTGGAATCGTTCTTGAATAACATGTTGAAAGATTTTTTTTATTTTAATTCACCAAAAATGCGGCTTTCCCCCTAGTAAAAATAGCTTTCCACTTATTAATTATCTTTTCAGAGTATAATTTTGTGTGTGCATGTAACAAAACGACCCCATTGGTTGTTCTAACACAGCCGTCAACCATTTATTAATTTATTTTATTTTTTGATTTTTATTCAAATAAAATCTATAAAAAGCAACTAAAATATAGGATCATAATATCTAACCTAATTAAGTTAATAAAATATCATTTTCAAAAAAAATAATATATATCAATAAGATCACCTATGGAATTTTTCTTCCTACCTATTGAAAAACCAAAATCATGATATCTTTTAGATTCTAACTGTTAACATCTTTTACAGTACTTGTTATTGATGATTTTTTCAAACTAAATAATTCTGTAACGGAGGTTATTGTTATTAACATATTTGGGTTAGGGATGTCTTATTAAGATTATGATGAACAATCATCCGTGACGGTTAAATTTGTAGGGCTACTAAAATATGTTGATCACTCATCATGATTAACTCCATAAATTTCGTGGTAAATGTTAGATTGAGTTTATGGGCAGAAGCTATCATGATTAAGACTTATATGGCTTTGCGTGAAATCATGACAAGCTATATGGCAGAAAAAAAATCATCAAATTGTGAATGAGAAATGAAGAAAATATTTCCACGGAAAAAAGTTATCAAATCATCAATGACGCGAAGAAATGTTGGCGGTGGTGGTTTATTTATGGTTTAGTCTTTGTGTGTTTAATCAAATCCTATAATTTAGGTAATTATTATATGGGAAATATAGAAACCCCAATTGGGGGATATGGGAATTAATTGGGGCATATGAATTACTTCCCCCAACTAAAGGTGGCTGATAAGGGGTGTCTTTTGGGTGCGAAAATACCAAAACACCCTTAGATTAATTAAAAACATTATGAAAAGACTGTTATGTCCTTTCCCCTAAAACAATAAAATCAAAAACCAAATCAATTTATCCCCCAATTCCCTTTGAGTGCCGACATAGTTAGGTTTCTATTTTTTTTTCCTTCATCTTCTTCATCGTTCTTCATCGACGATTAATCGTTAAATCAAAAATTTCTTCGTCGATTAACCTACCCGAATCATAACCATGGCTCCACGAAAGAAAGCAAAAGCCAAACCGAAAACCAAATTGATTGCTCAACAAAAACACGAACAAAGAATTGGTTCGATTGATGAAGAACAAGAAGAGGTCCAACCGACGAACTCGGACAATCAACCACTCGCAGTCATGGCTTCTTTGAGGAGGTTAGTGATTTTGAACTCATTTATGATTGTTTTAATCGATCTATAGCAATGGGTTTAGGTTAGAATCGCCAAACATAGCTGAAACATTCGAGGTACACAGAGTACAGACATTCGATCTTGGATGAATACCACGCCAGTTTTGAGTACCGGCATTCAATCTGGGATGAATACTACGCCGGTTTCAATTCCTGATAGTGAATTTGCAGTACCGACATACAAATTGGGTTGAATACCATACCGGTTTTATGTACCGGCATTGCTTAATGGTAACTCGTGTATGGCGGTAGTATACTTAAAACACACAGAAACATTATGAAGTTTGTCACCAGTACCGGCATTGAATCTAGGTTTCTTGTATGCCGGTATAGGAGAAACGACATAAATTTGATTGAATTCTTGTATGCCGGTAGTGAAATTTAAACATATATGATATGTTGATCAGTACCGACACGCTCTTTCGCTTCCATTCTATGTTGGTACACTGTTACCGGCACTGAACTGATTTACTTTTAAAGTGCCGGTAGTTGTCTTTTAATTACCGGCATTCTCGATAGCTAAGTTTGAATGCCGGTATAACTTAACCGGATTCATCTGTTTAAGAGTCTCAATGCCGGTACTTAAACTTCCAATATGACTTGTCTTATTTTTGTTTCGTGTGCTTATGTTATAGGTCAAAAGCCAAGGAAGGTAAAAAAGGAAATAATAAAGATGCTCTCACTAAGAGAAAGTGGAAGTACGGTCTTGATACTCCTCAGTCTCTGCCTCCACGAGGGAAAGATAGAGGTCGCAAGAAGCGTTTGGGGTTTGAAACAAGAGGGGCAATTTGGGAGAGTGGTGGTGACCGTAGTGCACTTGTAATATGTGAACGTACTGGAACAGTTGAGGAGGATGAGCATGATGTAGGTGAAAGTGAGGAGGAAGATGTTGAGGTTCCCGAGTGAACAACCAACACAAGGCAAGGGCAAGGGCAAGGGCAAACACAAAGTTAAAGGTTGTCACCTTCCTCACATTGATGACATGATACCCGACCTTGAACGTGGTAAAATTTGGAGTGAAGCTCCGGAACCGAAAGTACTATTTGGATACAAGCACTCTTGGGCTCGTACTATCTATCAAACCTATGTAAGCATTTTTTATTTTGTGCATATATATTGTTTTGGATTTATGTGAAATCTCTTAATCGTATTATCTTCTAATTGTAGGATCATACTAAGGTTGTTCGTGTCTGCCGAAACCAAGCTGCGACTCATTGGGATTTGTCTATGGAGCATGATGATGTGCAAACAATAGTAAAGGATTATGGTCTATATGCTTTGGTTGAAAATTATGTGAAGCCAGATATTGTGATAGTCAATTGCTTCGTCGAAAGGTACCATGGTGAAACTGATACAATGCACTTCCCATGGGGAGAGATGACTTTGATCCCTGATGATGCTCAAAACATTCTAGGCTTGAATGTTATCGGCAAATCAATTGCAGAAAGAGTTGAGTGTCTGGACCTTGAATGGTCGAAGTTGCACGCTTTGACTAACAAGCTGTTTGGTTGGGACTTCAAAACTTCTACTGAGAGCTTTTATGAATCCCAGTCTAGTAAGACGAAGACATTCAAGATGACGATGCTTAAGAATAGGTTTGAAAATACAAAGCAAAGAAGTTTGGAGGATGGATGGGACCCTTCACATATTCGTTATACCGCTGCTGCATACCTGTTATACATCTTGGGCACTAGGTAATTCCCCGACACTAATGGCAATAGGTTAAGTGAAAATTTCTTCAGTACTTGGACCCATTGGAAGATGTTTATATCTATTCTTGGGGCACCGTGGTTATGTCCCATCCGATGGCGGAGATGAGAATGGCCTCTTTGGCTAAAACAAACCTATTTGTCGGGAATTTAACTCTACTCCAGGTAAAAATATTTGCTTAACTTATTTTCTTATGTATATTGTTCACATGTATATATTCATCATGAACTTAGAATAAAAATTTACTTCTTCACATTGGAATAGGTATGGTGTTATGAACACTTCCCAACCTTGTTCAAGAAGTTCCCTTTCTTAAAGACCATTGACCTTCCCGAACCCGATGCTCCTAGAGCTAAGAAGTTCGAGTATAACAACATTCCAAAGCCCGGTAACAATGGTCGACTGATCGAGATGAGATTGTCTCTCGAAGAAATGAGTACAAAAGACATTGTGTTTGACCCATATAAGGAGGATAGAGAAAACCGTCAACTTGTGAAGTTTGGTAACGTTGCATTTTATAATGGGATGTTGTTCCACCCAAAAGGATATATCATGGTTGATCCATGCCGTGTGATGCGCCAACATGGATATAAGCAAATATCACGTTTTGAGTCGGACTCTGATGATAATTATCTTCTTCACTTTTCTCTGTGCAATTCAACTCCCAACAAGTTGCATGTATTGTATGATCCAGATTCGGAACCAACACACTGGAGGGATAGGGAGCCACGTCGTTTGGTAGATATTATTAAGTGGGAGATTGCGGAAAATGGTGATGAATCTGATAATGACTACATGGAAGATTACCTGGAATGGTCACATCCGTATGTCGTGCGCCCACCCTCCATCGAAGTTCCACCCCAAAAAAAACCTCATGTTGAAACTCCTACACCTCCACCACCTACGACGGCCCAACTTCATAAGACCGTTGGATTGCTAGTAAGTTTTATTAATTTCTTAGTTATTTAATGTAAACATAATGTTATATATTAGTATATACTAATTATGTGTTTATGTATTAAACTAGCGCCGTCAGCTTCGCAACTTGAAGAAGATGTTTTGTTGCAAGTACGATGAAGAAGTGGTGCTATCCCTTCAAGAAATCAAGGAAGTCGAGCAAAAGCTTGATAGAATTGAAGAAACCGACCCTAGTGCAAAAGCTTTGTTTGGAGAAACGAGGAAGGCGCCCGCCAAAAAGAAACTAAAGACCAAGTGAACAATGGGTGGTTATTCTAATTGTGTTGAACATGTCTAGATTAAACTTGTTTTCGTTTGAACAATGGGTGGTTATTTTAATGGGTTAACTCTTTAGTTATTTGGTTTGCTTTTGGTTTATGCTACCTGGATTAAAAACACTTTAGCAGAATCCAGTTGTTTATGTTCAACATGTCTGGATTTCTAGTGAAAGATTATAAATTCCGTCATAAATGATTTTAGTTCCAGAAACGCCGGTACTTATACTGGCATCCTAGAAATTTACAATTCAATGCCGGCTCCAGAGTGACGGCATTGAAATTGTCTCTAATTCTATTCCGGAACAAAAAGTTAAAAAATTTCATGTTCCTGTATATATTTTGACAACTACCGGCATGGTGATTTTTTTAAAATTCTATGCCGGTATTATTATTTTTCAATTTCCTACACTGTTGACAGAAAACCGGCATAGTTATGTCGATTCAATCAATGCCGTAACTCTGCTAAAAATTTGTTTCAAATGCTCTATTATTTCATTCCTAAGTAATTTATTACATTGGATTGGAAACTTTAAATTAAAACATGATAAAAAAACATTCAATGGATTGCACTTTGTTAGAGATAATCTATTTCCATCCCTTTTCAACAATTGCGGAACCTTTGATCCTTTCCCGAATCTGTTTGAAGACATCATCCGGGATTGGGGTGTTAAGGATCATCTTCACTGGTTCTTCTTCTTTTTCAACATATTCCTTTCCCTTCATATAACACCCATCACACCCATCGATAGGCTTGCATTGACCCTTGTGGTTTTCTCTTGACTCTGCCAGTTCAACAGCTTTGTCAAACCATTGAAACTCATCGCACTTTGGGTGATTTAAACACCTTAGAAACATTCTTCCATTTTCAGCATCATCAGTTTTTGCAATCCAAAACCTAGTGTCCCATCACAGCTTCTACACTTTGAATAAATAAAAGGGCAGTCCATTGCTAGATAAGATAGTGACTTACAAATTTGACACTTGCAATGATGACTCTGTAACAGAAAATTATATTAGTTATGCGTCATGGTAGTGAAGATTGTATTTTTAGTAATGATTAATCTACTTACTTTGCAAATAGAGCTAGATGAAGAATCTCCCATCGCTTGTGAAGCTTTAACCGTGCTTGATTTGTTGAGAGAAGGATTTTTGTTATTTTGTGTATGGTTTGTATAGATTTTCTCCAAGGAATGGGGGTATTATATACAAATGATTCTCCAACGGTCTTATTTTCCAAAAAACTAGCCGTTTTTTTTTAGTTTCACCAATACCGGCATGTTCGATATTGAAGATTCAATGCAGGTATTGGTTACATATTTGGCCGAATCTATGTGAATACAAACTGGCATGGTGAGCTTATGGAAATCAAAACCGGAATTCAGTACCGGTATAGTTGTACACAATGACATCAATTCCGGTTCTGGTTATTTTCAAAAAAACTAGTCGTTGAGGTTTCTCACTATATAAAGAGAGCTAATACTTGGACTAAAAGTCCAAAACCATTGTGTTCTTATATATCTCCTTTAGCCTCTTAACTTATAAACCCTACACCCTTGAATAATCATCTATAAATAACTTAGTATAGTACCTAACCCCACATTCAACAAATGGCATCGTTTGACTCGGAGGAAGATTTAGCAATCACCCAAGCATGGTATGCCGAAACTCGTCCTTCAATTATAGATAACAACACGCGGGGTTCCATGTGGTTGAAGATTTTTAACAAATTTGTTCACGACTATGGTAACCCAAAAGGAAGAAGTGCTAAATAAATTGAGGAACGACACGACATCATCCTAAATGCGATGGTTGAGTATCTAAAATTGAAACACCGGATTCATCAAGCTAACCGCAATAGATTGTCTCCTCAACAACTTGTATGTATTTTTATGATTAATTCGACATAATTCACTATTTCTGAATTTGTATGTAACAACCATAATGTGTGCATTGTTTTTGTAGCATGAAGCCGTGAAAACGTGTTACTTACAAGAAAAGGGAGAAGCATTCTTGTTTGAATCCAACGTCAACCATATTATAACCAAAGTCACGGAGTACCACCAGCTGGGTGAATCGGAGACGGATTCTTCTTAAGAAGATTGATATTTTAGTGGTAATTTCTTAGGTTTTTAGGGTATTCTATTCCATTTTTCGTAAGGTTTTGTGGGTACATATCTATGTAAACCCGTAATACACTGCCGGCGTAGACTTAATATATATTTGAATGCCGGTAGTAGGTGCCTAATTTCTTTATGTTCATGTGTACAATTTACGTATTTCCGGCACACACTTTTGATACTCTTCATTTCCGGTTCAGAGTGCCGGCATACGCGTAAACCATAGATCAGTGTCGGTACTTAAGATTCAATGCCCAACGGCTATTTTTTCAAAATATAAACCTGTAAAGTAAATTTCCGACGTAGATTTGAGGTTACCGACAATGCCGGTACCATAAAGTGGAAAAGAGCCGTTGTGTACTCGTATATTTAAAGTGGCTATACCTATTGCAGTTGATACATTTATATGATGGAAAAAAACTCACCCACTACCGATTTCAGAGAATATTTATATGAAAAAAAAGTCTCAACTCCGATAGGGAATCAATCATCATTCACCACCAACTCAATTCCCATGATACTAGAAAAACTTAGAAGGAAGGACCAAACCACCAAGTCAATTGCCGCAATAGAAGAAGAGATACTTATAAGGAAAAGAGAAGAAGAAGAGGCAGCAAAGGAAGATTACTATCGCGAAGAAACAAAGAGAATATACGAACGTGTAAAACAATCAAAGATTGAAGCGGATGTTTAGGAAGAAACCAAATAGATCAAAAATTACTACATAGCATCGGATTTCCCGGAAGATCACCGCCCTCCAAACCTTTTTTTGGGTCTTGTTGCGGATGGTCCTTATATGCTGGAGTTCGTGGACGGTAAGTGCAAAAAACGTAAAATAGATTACGGGGATGAGTTTGTATCGCATCGGACAACATCCCTCATAAAATTATGTCGCAAATACAACGAGTTTCTCTCAAGATACCGAGATAATAGGTTTCAATCTCATGCCGCATACACCAAATGGAGAAAAGAGCCTTTTAGGCATTTCAAAGCCGCTTTGTTTGTTGAATATCGTACCAAGAAATGATGTTAGTTGCAATTAGATTGATATCTTTCATTTTATGTGTAAGGTTGTTCAAGTGTTTAATGATTTTAAGTCTATTTCCTTAGGATTAATATGAAGTTTCTTTGGTTTGTGGTTAATGTTGTTTATTTCATCAAGTTTCTTTCACATACCGACATTGATAAATACACCAAATTATATTTAAGTGCAGGCGCCGGCATTGAATGGTGCACCAAATATTAAGTCGGCATCATATTGAAAATTTAAACATATTGTTAGAATGTCGGCACTGAATTATTTCATGTATCCATGCCGGCATTCTGACGGTTACAATTTGAAACGCATTCATTCCACTTGTTTGACGGTTACAAACTACTTTAACCCAGTTTTTGGACGGTTACAAAATACTTAATGCGTCGGTTACAAACTTCTCATTCTATTTAAGTGATGGTTTTGGATACAAAATTATTCAATCTTCCTTTGTATTTAATCTCCATATTTTTTCATCTTTCATACCAAAGACAATGGGTCCTCGCAAATCTCGTGAAAAACCCAATCCACAAATACATGTAGATGAACCGCAAGAAAGTCCCGAAGAGTCTGTGGGTGAGGCGAGCATAACAAATTTGATGCGGTAAGTGAAGTATTTGTTGAATTGAATTATTTTTAGGGTTTATCCCATAATATATAACACAAAGTCAAACTTTCTTGTTTAGTCTTTATACTACACTATAATTATAATTTGAAATTGCAATCTAGTCAATTGAAAATCTTTTTTATTCGCGGTCGAATTCAATTTGAAAATCATGCCAGATTTTATGTCTTCAATCCCGATTGTATTGCATGAGATTGCCGGCATACGAAATTAGTCAAATGGTATGCCGGTTACATGTCTCGGCATTGTATATTTGATCAATACTATGTCGTTTTTATTTGGCTGCTTTGTTAAAAACTCTGTTCAAAAATCACACAGTTCCGACATGCTCATAAATATGTTTGACAATGCCGGTATCTGTTCCGGCATTCTCGATATTTTTACAAACTAGTTGCTTCATTCCCGTAATGTCTATAACGATTTGTCCACGCACGCACAAATTTTTCCTTGAACTTATCCAACCAATTATCCCGAAAATATGAGACGGCACTTGGATACACTTCGTTATATTTGGCAATAAACATGTTCAACCTATTTTCATACATGTCCTCGGTAAGAGACCAATAAACTTTCTCCAAATCCTTTAGAAATTCCAACCACCTTTTATGATTTTCATCGTGTTCTTTGTCGACTCGCTCTTTAATCTTTCCTCTTTCATTTTCTTCTTCTTCGGGTGATAGTTTCTCTTTGCAAACATCTTCCTATAGTTGCGCAACCATTCTCTTTTTAATATCATACTTGGAGGGTTCAAACAAAGCATGACAATGTTTTTTCACATTTTCACCTATATGATATGTACATAGGAAATTTTGTACATCCGGATATACGTCGGATATGGCATTCATTAGTGCGTCAAATTGATCGGTTATGATGACCTTCGGAAAACTATTTTCTGGGAAAAATAATTTCAATTGTCGCAATGCCCAATGATAATTGTAATCCCTCTCGTTTTCCATTAAACACCAAGCCAATGTGAATGTTACCTTGTCCGATTTTTGCCCCACGATGTTGAACAACGACATGTTGTATTTGTTTGTCTTGTAGGTGCAGTCCATCATAAGAACATCACAACACATATGAGCCAATTGTGAAAGCAAAGGATGTGCAATGAATATCAACAACCCAAAGGCCGAATTCAATAACTGATTGAACTTAACGCACAACCTGTGACATTTCTATTATATAACAGAATATAATGCAATAAACAAATAACACAGACACCAGAAGTTTTGTTAACGAGGAAACTGCAAAAGCAGAAAAACCCTGGGACCTAGTTCAGATTTGAACACCACACTGTATTAAGACGCTATAGACACTAGCCTACTCCAAGTTAACTTTGGACTGGAATATAGTTGAGCCCTAACCAATCTCACGTTGATCAAGGTACAATTGCGCTCCTTACGTCTCTGAATCCCAGCAGGACTCTACGCACTTAATTCCCTTAGATAATATCACCCACAACTAAGTGTTTCTACGACCCAAATTCGAAGACTTGATAAACCAATCTGTCTCACACGGAAAAATCTATTGTATAGATAGATAAATTTGTCTCCCACAGATAAACCTATGAGTTTTGTTCTATCTTTTGATAAATCAAGGTGAACATGAACCAATTGATATACCAGACTGATCGCTTTCGTAGGCGTCAAAAATAAATTACACTTTCTTACTACTCAAAATATATAATGAAGCAAGGGCTAGAAAGGAGCGTTCCCACAGAGAGGACTAAGGTTGTAAAGTTGTTTTGATTTCCTATAAGTAACACGGGGGATTTTCTGATTTTCACAATAACTAGAATTGATATTGGTTAAGGATTCATCTTCATTCACAAACATGCTTTTCACAATAACTAGAATTGATATTTAATCTCTCTTTTATCAATGGCCCTAGAATACCTTGATTGCAAGAATATCCCGCTAATTCCCTCTTGTCATCAACAAACACATTAAAAGATGCGAGTATGAGTTCTATCTAAGAGAACAACCTGACGTGTAAAAGAACTAATCAAGTTTAATTCCCTAGATGCATTAATTTCTATGAAATCAGGCCAATCAAAGCAATCGAACGTGGAAAACGCACTAATCCGATTTAATAAAGGTTATGGTTCACATATGATCATAAGGATGCATCACTACAAGCTATAACCATATTCATGCTAATTGTAATCAGAAATCTATCACTTTTACGTATAACAAACCCTAATCTAGCAATAGAGATGAAAACAAACTCAATCGATTCTAGACTCGACCAAACAAGCATTCAAATCATATAACAATATAAACGATGAATCATAAACGATAAAGTATGGAGACAAAACTAATTTATCATATCAAAGAGCATATTTTGTGAAATCCAATTATTCCATAACCAATAATAAAATTAAGTACTCATGCTCAAGGAGTTCATAACAAGAATAAAGAGAAGAGTTTTCATGTCTAAACCCTAGAACAAAAGTAGAAGATAAAAGATTCTCCCTAATGGAGAGATATCTAGGTTTAGAGAAAGACCTTTCTATTTATATGCTTTTCCAATTCCCAAGGATACTCTTTCCAAAAGTAGGTCAAGTCTTCTCAAAACTCATCTCCAAGTGGTCCACCAAGCCCATGTGTGAAAATATCTCTTCTGGAAATTCTGGGTCCAAAACTGGGTGCCGGATTTGCTGACGTCATCGCCAGAATCCGTTTACCGGTCGCCGGAATTTGTCTCCGACCACCTGAATCATCGGAAACTGTCACCAGTAAGTGCACACTCCCAGCAAATCATCTCCATATCTCTGCAATTCAAACAATCACAAAATACCATCTAAACCAATTCCTTGTTCTTGCGAAAACGTACCCAAAAGCGTAGATCCAAACTCATATATGCCGCGGCCGAATCATTCCTCCAACACATACCCCCTTCGCAATTCAATGAAACTTTGCAATTCCCACTTTTTATTCCGAAATCCGGCAACCCGGGCTAGTACCATCATCTCGCCATTTCTACTCCGTTTTCGCACAGTTTCTGCAGCTTCATATCCACAACATCAACCACTGACCATTATGCATACCCACAGTTCTCATATCAGTTATAGCTACAGTTAACTCCTTGCAGCTACAAAAACCCAGCTCAGTCCATTTTCTTACCAACTGCAGAACCATCGACACCTTCTCTTCCCTGTAA
Organism: Papaver bracteatum; assembly: GCA_023529315.1. Lineage (NCBI taxonomy): Eukaryota > Viridiplantae > Streptophyta > Magnoliopsida > Ranunculales > Papaveraceae > Papaver > Papaver bracteatum. The sequence continues at coordinate 754,807 of JAJJWX010003730.1, read as the reverse complement.
CCTCAATACCAGCAACACCATCTGCAACAAGAGCTTGCTTAATTCTCAGGCACTTAGCTGCAGCTGTTATTTCCACCTGAATATCACCAGAAACTCCTTTTTCTTGTTTCACATCGAACCTACAAAACCCATTTAACCAATTTACCATCATTCTCAACATCACCAGAACTTCAATCATGTAATTCACAAACACAAGGCAAAGCATCCTCCATCTGTGGCTCCATAATTCTCAGCTTCCACTCAAACTGCAATCACCATTCATTCACCCTAAGCATACATCTATTTCATCTTCACCATCTTCCTCTCTCTGTATTGGCAGCAACCCGACTTAGTTTCCAACCCCATTGCCATCACGTTCAACTACCAGTAAACCAACTCGACTCTTGACTTCCTCATTAAATCTTCAATCGACGCCGCAATCCCATGTCACAGCAACCAACTTCCCTATCCTTCAAACCACGAATAACAACACCATCAAAGCCATGCTCTTCCTCCCTTCCACCAGTGACCGATCAGTCACCATCATTGTTGTCTTGTCTGCACTCTCAGTTCATACCACCAATCTCCATAACCATCTGCATCTTCACTTCCTTGTTCCGGAAACATCTCAACAGCAATTACAGTACCACAATTCCTCTAAGTATTCAGTCCACACCCAGTTCTTGAGGTCCCATTCAACACAACCAGCTGCAACTCTTCCAGGTTCTTATTTATCTGCATCAACTCCAACTACAGTCGTTAACATTATGACCTGACCGCAACTGTATCCTCTCAGCATTATCACATAGCGAGAACAACACAACTCATGGAAGCAACAACATAGCACTTCAAGTTCATTCACAGCTGCACTTCTGTTTTACTCCGTCTTGTAGCCTTCTAATCCATGTATTAGCCATTGCCACCAACACCACCAAACCGCTGCAACAAACATCAAACTCTAGAACCATTAATCAACTTAAACTCAGCTGCAACAACCCATCTTTACACCCTGCCATTTCTAGCATCACCATCAATTGTAGCTTCCTTGTAACTACAGCTTCGATCCACCAGAACTGCACCTATAATTCATCTGTAGCTGCAACCACTTCAGCTACACCAGCAATATCACCATCTTGAATAATCAAACCCCAATACAATCCAAAACCCTTATAATCTGCTGCCATATCTCCATCCCTCTTAAGCCTCCAGTTCCATCTCATAACCAGTCATAATTCTAATAACACCATAATCTCTCATTTCACCACCTGAGCTTCATTGTCACCAACACAAGACTTACAACATCTTCTCGATTCAAAACCCTGAGATTATTATCACCACCAATTGTCGTCTGCTCCATCAGTTTCTAACTCAACATATATCTTCTTCTATTCTTAGTTCAAACACAGATTCAAGGAAAACCCCCTTTTAACTCGATGGCAGGAACATCAATTTCATGTACTTTGTTGACTGAACAATGCCCCAACTCTTCAATCAACAGAAAACCCCTCTCTATATCTTAAATTCCATTTCAATCCAGAACCAAAACTTCATCATCTTCTTCTCACACCAACTGCAACAACAGAACTTGACACATGTATTTGTTGTCCGGTCCTCTTTTAATGATACACATGTATTTGTGATCCCATATTCTCTTCTCAAATTCTTGCATAACGGTCCTCCCTTCCCATTCCAACCTTATAATGGTTGCTTGTGCGCTATAAATTATACTTACTGAAGAAACGTTCGTCTCATCCTTTTCCTTGAAGCCTCTAAGAATCACTATTGGTTTGATACATGCCTTTCTCATTATCTTTACATCTGCGAACTGATGAGGTTTTAGCTTCGCAACTAGGGAGTGACCAACAAAATATTTCGGATCCCGATGGTTATGACGCCCAAACCACACCTTACAATCCCATTCTTCTTCTTCTTCTTTTCCTTTGTCTCTTAGATAGAATACTACCTTAAAGGGGCATTCATACTTCCTCGTACGAGTCTTGTATACCCTATTAGTCTTCTTTTCATATACATAACCCTTTCTCTTATGGCTATTCTCCTTGTATTTTCCGCTTCTCTCACAAACCATCTCAAAACGAACATCTGAACGCTGGCTATTCCTCACTAAGACACACATGTTCTTAAGAGCCGTCTCTTTTGCCCAAGCAATTGCTTCCTCTTGAGATTTTACTCCCTACATAAGGACAACAATGGGAGATTAAAAGGACAATTAAAGCAATCCCAACTTAAAATTGTAAAAACTAGGTGAAAGTATTGTTTGGTAACATACCCGAGGCATTTTATAGAATTCGGACATATCCCGAAAGAGAGGTTTGGAATTTGGATCAATGTATGGCACAACCTAAGGCATGAATGAAAAGAAAATTGTATTAGTTCCACATTGTTTCGGCATTGTATATTTTGAACTGCAATGACGGGAACCTCATACCGGCATTATCTAAAAGGTAAAATCCGCGCCGGTACCTAGTGCCGGCGTACACGATAATTTACATTAGACGCCGGTACTGAGGTTCCAAATATCATTAACTCATGTATGATTTTCATGTAAAACCGGCATGGTATATATGTAAGTTATTTCAGCCGGTACTGATTGCCGACATTCACGAAAAATTACAAATTACGCCGGTACTATGTGCCGGCATTCACAAAAAATAAAATAGGTAGCCGGTATTTAAGATCGAAAAACAAAAACTCCTGTATGTTTTTCTTGTGGTACCGGCATAGTTAGTTTGGAGTAAACCATGCCGGTATGGATATTCCATGGAATATTCGGTGGTAGGTAAAAAGTGTAAATGTATACAAGCATGGATATTTGGTTTGAATACCACGCCGGCACAGTTTTAAAAATGGGGGATATCTTGTACCGGCATGGAAAGGAGTATGAATACTACGCCGATACTACTAGTTCCGGCGTAGTATTCATACTACGAGTGTGCCGGCACTAAGATTTTTCAGAGAAAAAATGGCGGTTTGAAAAGGAATAATCAAATCTTCGACCTCTTTGAAGCATTACCTGTTTGTTGGGGTTGCTTGTATGTTGAACATGTTTAATTTCTTGGGTTGGTTCTTCACAAAGCACTTCATGCTCACGAAAATCATGATTCAAGGGTGTTGGTTCATCATATAACTCCAATTGTGAGCTGCTATCATACACCGAAGATTGAAGATATGATTGTTGTTGTAGTTGAGCTAAGGATTCAGCAGCTGCAAGTCTCTCATCACAATCATCTTCCATTTTCAAAAAAAAAAATTCCACTCAAAGATATTTTTCCCTCCTTCTACTATCAACTAACCCACACAAATTTAAATAAAAATAAATACACACTAATTTATCCCCCAAATACTTAACAATTTACTAATTTTAATTAATTACTAATCCTGATTAGTGGGGGCTAGATTAGGAATTAAAAAAATAATTATATAGGGGTAACCCGAAATTGCTATTGGGACACCGTTTTTTGTCCTGTAGCTATATCCCCCAATTAATTCCTATATCCCCAATTGGGGGTTCGAAATATATCCTATTACCTTTTTAAGATTTAAATCACATTAAAACAAAAAAAATAAACTAATTTTATTTATTAGATAACTGACTTCTTAAAACAACCAATGAGATCGTTTTGTTACGTACACACTCTTTAAAGGAGTATGCACAAAATTGGACTCCACTTTCTCATAGTAAAGTGCACTTTTACTCTCATTCTGCTTGACTATATTTAAGCGGTAGCCAAACGAAACGTACAGCCATAATGCTTGGCTTAAAAGATCACAATTATGTAAAGCAGACCAGACCATCAAAGCATCGTTTTTCATTTTATAATGTGTTCTATATAAATTGATTTTATTGGTGAAGTGAAACACAATATTTTCATGTTTTTTCCTCCCTTGGGCCGTAACTATAGCCCCTACGAACAACGGCTTTTGGTGTTGTCCCCTTGGATAGTGTGACCCAGCACTACTTGCATGGCCTTAATAAAGTTAACAGTTTAAAATTAAATCCCCGCCCGTTGATAAAGCTCATTTCAAATCTCCCACGATTCAAATAAGATTTCCCTCAAAAATCTATCACACTGCTGTGATGATTCTACACAACAGTAAACCTAGCTAGATGCCCTAACTTGCTTCCCACCCTCTCGAGCAGGGTGCTACGCTTTATGCACCGCTTAGTTAGCTAATCTATATGGCTTATTCCTCCCCGCACTAACAAACAGGAACCCCGTTTTGTGTTAGCAACCTATGGATCACGGTTTCATATATATAAAAAGCCGTGATGCAAAGGAACAAATTGTTTCTTTATGCATATTTTCATTTAGCTTTAACAAGATTGGACCCCAACTATAATACGTGGCGTTTAGTAGTTTGTTTCTTGAAGAAAAATAGCTTACCAATAATCCTATAAGAATCAGGGTTTAGGTTGTTTAAGTATGCTTTGCTTTTGGCTTGATAATGACTTGAACTTTAGGAACTTTGATTGGAAGGTTAAGTCCAGTTTTGATGGGGATTAGTCTCTTCTTTTATCATATATAAAGTGAGAAAACAAAAAATAAAGCTCCAAAATGCGTGTCGATTTGATATGAGTCCATTGAGTTGGTTTATCTCTTTTTATTACAAAAGTAAGGTTATGAAAGGGAATAATAGAGAATAAGTTCCACTAAGTTGTACCTAGTCTATGCCCTAAATAATCTTGAAGCGGGGCAAAACAAATAATGCTAGATGTACTCCGGGCTTATCCCGAAGAACACACAAAACTATCTGGACCCACCTAACTGTTACCCATCCCGATATTTAGAGTTTTACAGGGACCACACGATTACCTTTCGGTGATTTCGTCGGTGTCTTTCATCGGTGTGTCTAGCACCTCTGAAGTGGGGAGGGGCTTAGCTTAGAGTTTCAACTCCTCTAGCTTCAAACTAGTGCTATTCCTCCTCACTCACCTATCTACTCATAGGTGCTATTAGGGTTCAAATCTTTTGTGGGTTGCATATTTCGCATTCTTATTTTTGTATCTAGTCGTGATATGGTGCATGGCCATGTAGTGGAAACCACAATCATTCTTGAGCATAATATCTGTTCAGCTAGATGCGAATGACTAGGTAAACAAAAGATTGAAACCATGCAGCATCGCCTGTAATGAACAAGTGATATTATCTTCTATTAATTTTAGTTTAAGACGGATAAAATCGGAAGAAAAAATCCCGACAGTTCGATGTCCTTTGCAATGCAATTGTCAAGCACTCGGCCCAGTCTAATCAAAATTTCAAACAAGTAACGTTCCAAGAAGATCTTTTTATATTCTCTTTAAGTTCGAACTTCTTCAACAACAGAGCACGCCATGCAATTTACAGGTGCAACCGTGTTCGGCAGGTTGGGCGACGTAACACGATCTTTCGAGAAGTCGCAATGTCAAACAATGCGTACAAGTTTTCACACTAGTCCACGGAAAACTTGCCGGTCAAGTGCGCATGGTCTTAACAGCAATGGTACACAAAAAATATGTCATATTCATTCTCACCAACCAACACACTAAGTTGATAACCATGAGTAGCTTTTAGTAAACCAATCTCCTTCTGGTCCATATCAGGCTGTTCCAAGAATCAAGACAACACATATGGTTTCCCACCCTAATCGTTTGATACTTCTCGTCTGATGTTGCCATCTTGCTTGGGAATGTCTTCTTATCCTTGCTTTCTTCCCCTTTCAGTATCACTAAGTGAGAAATTTTGCTTTTTATCAGTTTGGGTTCTAACTGGAAATACTAATCTTGTTCTAAATAATTCAGTGGGCCTCAACTAAGAAAGGAACTAAACACAAGTAAAAGCAAGTTTAAGAAAATTGATCCATCTTTTTCTTCTTTCTTTCTTGATGAGTCATCCGTGTTAACAAGAGGTAATTCATCTTTTTAAGTTCATGGTTGTATGTCGGTTCGCAATTCTTCGTGTTTTCGGTCACACATCGCTCTCACTTACTTGCAAGGGAAATGTATCAAAACTGCTTTTGTAGAAGGTCAGAGATATGGGAAAAGATAATAGAGTTGAGCAAATGTGATTTATCCATTTATAGAAAAATTAGATTTTTTTTTTTTTTCAGAAAAGAAGAATGCTTTTTAATTGGGAGCTGAAAGGGAGCTATCAGATACAATTAAATACGGTCATTTTGAAGTAATTCCAAAAGCCCTTTCATAAAGAAAAGGAATCAAAGATAATGGTAGTGTTGTCAATAATGCTATTACAAGATTAAAAGAAAATCATAACAAGAACAGTGAATTCACATTAATGCAAGTATTCAAAGAGGTGAAATTATCACATTCATAAACCAACCCCGGTAAGTGTTAGTAATCCCAAAACAAAAAAAATAGGGTTGAGATTCTTCCATTGCCTTAATAATCAACTGAGGGAAAGAAGAAAGTAATTTAGGAGATCATACAGTTTTAGACTTTTCTAGCATAAGACCATGTTTCTGGTGTGGACCTGAAACGCCAGGCCTGCTTGGTTCCACAAATTTATTGTTGCAGCTCCCCAATGCAAAAATCATCAATCAAGTCGAAAACACGGGTACCGTGCTGCGGCCTGTAACACACGAACAATCATCGCAAACATGAGAAGTTGAGAAATAAATTATCATTTGACAAAGAAGAATGGATGTGTTTGATTTTCATAGAACTGAAACTTATTAAAATCGTCTTATGAAAGTTTTGTACTTAGAAGAGTATGCGCCAACTGCATGGATTTTACAGTGCAATAGCTTTGAATGAGATAATTGGTGATTAGCAACAAATAGGACAAGGACCGTTCAGTAGCACTTTCCCTCTCCACCCTCTCGATTGATACCAAATGGGGGTGGGGGGAACATTAAGGTGGCTGTTAAACTTCTTATAAACATGTCGCGTGAAGATAAGATTGATTTGAGGGGTACAAGATTATCACTGTACAAAAAGATATATTATTGGTACAGGGACGTTAAATGCATACCCGTAAAATCCTTCAGTTGAATCATCTCCGGCGTGCACTAGAATGGCATCACCTCCTGGATGTTCCTCCACGTAAGGAGTAACATCGAATACCTAACATAGAATAGTTTCATGGCCTGGTTCACTGATGGTTAACACTAATTTTAATTAAGCGAATAGGCAAAAGTCTCTTACCTTGTTTTTGATGATAATCCAACAATCTGTCCTCTTGTTGTGTAAAGAGATTTCCGCACGCGTGTAGAGTTTGGACTCCTGAATGTAAGTTGCATATTAAAGAAAGGTTATAGCAACATAAACTTGTACCTCAAAACATGCACATGCGTGTCAAAAGAAAGCCTCACTATAAATTCATCAATTCCACTACAGTTTCTACTAATACGATGATAGCAGAAGAAGTGCAGGAAGTAATAATATTTTTCCATTTAAATTTAAAGAATACAAATCGAAAAAAATAATGCACTTATAGCTGGACAAGCTACAGATAAGTAACTCTTGAAAGCATGTAAATAAGACATTCCTAATAGTATATTGAGTATGGGAAATGAGATACACGTGTATACAAATTTGAGACACCACTATAGATGAAGGAATCATCAGCATCTCGGATCATATACCTTCATTTATTAAACTTCATCTCAGTTATCAAAACCTTATTATGGCATCAAATTAGGGTTGACAACACTAGGGAGACCATATGAGGGTAGGCGAGTGTGCAACCTGCACCACCAAGCATGCTTAGGATTGCATCTTTTACATGTTCACTGGTCTCCCAAATTCAATCTCCCAACCACAACTCTTTTTTATAAAAGCTGCACTCTGGGTAGCCAATTGAAATTGTTATAAATTGGTCTAGGAGTACGAGGAGTAAATTCATACAAGCTGCACTCTAGATAGCCAGTTGAAATTGTTACAAATTACTCAAGGAGTACGAAGAGTAAGTCATTTATAACCAAAACCAGCCGTTTAGAGTTGAGAAGCAGTTAAAAGGCAATAATGATTGATCAAGTAGAGCTGAAAACGATATTGCATATAAAGGCTTGTGACTGTTAATTCAAGTACAAAAAAAAAAAAAAAAAAAAAACCCTTAAAATAACCAAATAAGTAACGGAAGTATCATCTACTTTAGCTTAGTTGATGAATATTTGGCTTTAGCTCCTAATCAGCAGAACTGATAGAAAATGTAAAAACAATGCAATATATCACTGGTTCAAACAACGACATAGCTAGCTACTGCAAGATAAATGATAACTCAAAACGTACATCCTTCAACGCCGACTTAGAAAGAGATTATTAGTTTAAGCTGCCTATTTGTACTGTCATTTAGAATAAGTGTTTTTGTCTATCAGATCACAAATTATTGAAATTTTAGCTTTCTTATCTCTTAACTTCCACCTTTGTATATATTAAGCTCTACACTTGAAAGCTTATGACAATTACAAGTTCACCATTACTAACGAAGAGAAACAAGAGGGTTTGCAAAGTGAAATCTCAGATGATATGGATAAGCATATCGTGACATCACACAGACATACGAATATTTGAATCTACATTGTAAAATCAAGTGAAGCACACAAAGGATTCATTCATGGAAGTCAAAAAAATTGTGAATTACCTTAGCATTCGACTTGACAGCTACGACTTTACCTGTACAAAGAATGGATCAAATTAGAGGTCGGAATTTTATGTAGTCTTCAGCTAAACAAAAATTCAAAATCAAGTACAAATATATTACCGGGTTTACGCGCTTGCGGCATCAAAAGATAAGCTCCATATAAGATGCCCAATATCACTGTTGCTATAATTATCATCATTTTTCTCAAAATCTCTGAATCTGGTAGGTAATTTCTTCAAAATTTGGCTAATTCAGTACTGATCATTATTCCTGGAAGTGCATAGAGTATTTGTGTTCTTACTTACGTGATTAAATTTAGATCAGTTGAAATCAGTGTAACAGAGTGAATAACTCAAATTTAGGCTGAATTGAAGAAGGAAATTTACCTTGAAGATCATAAATTTCAAGAATTATCACCCAAATTTAGTGTTAGAAACTTTGGAACTTCAATTTGAAAGTGAGTTAGTGAATGAGATTTAGTTCTAGTAGCAGAAATTAGGGTGAAAACCAAAGTGAAACCCTAAGTCTGGCACTGAAGATTTTTTAATCTCTAATCAGTCAAGAGAGAGACAGAGACATCAGACTTGCAGTTGTATAAGTCCGTCACCAGGACTGTAAAAACGGTACTCGGATACGACAATACCCTTCCATAAGCCTGTACCACCATCAGGCCCATTAAAGTTTTAAGAACTACCTAGGTTATATCGATCAAGGATTCAAGGGGTGGTATGATAAGAATTTTGGGTTTCGGACTACACCCATTCTTCAAAATCTCTCTCAACTCCCTGTGTTCCACACACCAACACCACCAGCTCCATGATTTTCTTGTACTCTAAAACGTTATTTTGGGCACCCTTCTTTTTGAGGGGACCATGATGTTATTTGGGGTAGAATGGGTGTGGCTGTAGTTTTCACATACGACAATACCCTTCCATAGGTGCCCTAATCTAATACTTTTTATATTACCTAAAATACCCTTTTAATTATCTTTTGGTTTTGATTAGTGAAATAATTATTAAAATGATTAAGAAAAAACTGATTAGTGAGATTAGATTAAAACATGAGTTATTAAAAATGAAATTGAATTTTTAAGAGGATAAAGTTAGAGAACAAGAAGGAGAAAACCATGGAAAAAAAAACATTATTTCACATTCACTACGTTTGGGAATTCTTGTGATGAAAGCTCATCTGATTCTTCATCTCCATTAACTCCTAGAGTATTTGTTAATCTTCACAATGATCCGGATATGAGTAATTTCTTAGATGGTGAATGTATTCTTCCACAAACTCAATCTCAATATGAAAATGATGGATTTTATCAACCACAACCGGAGGAAGATCATTTGGGTATCCAGGTATGCTCCAAACTTAGCTAATGTTGGTCTAGTTGCTCCAAATTTTCAAAACAAATGTACATTTTTTAAGTAGTTCGGTTAAGAAAGGTGAAGAACATCTAACCGAACTCATCTGGATATGCAGTTCGGTTACTAAAGGTGAAGAACATCTAACCGAACTCATCGGGATATGCAGTTCGGTTACATTAGACAAACACGCAGATAACCGAACTATGCATTGATGGAAGTTTGATGAATTCCAGTGTAATGTTCGGTTGTTTCGCAACCAATATACACTAACCGAACTTAACGTAAATTTATGATTTAACTTAATGTACAAAGTTCGGTTGCTTTGCAACTATTAACCAACCGAACTTTACGTAAAACTAATTAAACTTAGCATACAAAGTTCGGTTTGTTCGCACACTTCCTGTAAAGCCACTATCTAACCGAACTGTACAAAATATAAGAGTACACTAAGTTATGCAGGTTCGGTTATTTCGCATACTTGATCCCAAGAGCATACCTAACCGAACTTAAGAATCCCAAAAAATGAATAGTTCCAGTGTTGTATTCGGTGACCTATGTAAAATATATTGTAACCGAACTACATATACTTTATATGTTCGGTTATATGGCCTTTTGGTTTGTTCACCGAATTTGTAGTTCGGTTTACGCGCTTAAATTAATAGCTTACTGAACCCGGTTGTGATTGCAATTGATGTTGTTCCATTTCTTGTAGATTGAATGCCAAGATATACCAATGGATGATCAACCTTCTCCAATTGGTATCTTGTACGAAGATACATCCCATCACTATGCCAATGATTTGGTATTTGATCAACCTATTGATGCGAAGAATTGGGCTAGAGAGCATGCCAAGAGAGCCATGTGCGTATTAGTTTTGAATGGAAAAGAAAGCAAAACTCGTTTTGAAATGGTTTGCGAGAGAAGTGGAGATCCGGATGCTAGCCACAAGAGGAAGGGGTATGTGTATGAAGGAAAGACGACGAGGAAGAACACAGTGTGCTCAAATAAAATAAAATGTCCGTTCAAGCTAGTTTTTAGTAACTCAAAACTAAGGAAAGGATGGGTTCTATCGATGGATAAGGTGGTAGGTAATCACAACCACCATCGTCCGGAGCATCTTGAATGACATGCAATGGCCGCAAGGCTGACTCCTCAAGAAAAGGAGAAAGTAGCTAAATATAGGAGATTGTGTATTTCCCCAGCTGGTATGCTTCGCTTATTAAAGGATGATAACACGGAAAACGTATCATCCCCGACCACCATTTACAATGCAATTGAGTCAATTAAAAAGAATCAATGGAAGGATAGAAAAGTCATGCAACAATTGTTTATGTTGGCTGAAGAGAAAGGCTACGCGGTTCAAAATAAGCTAGGTCAGGGTGAAGAAATAACTCATCTCTTTATTGCTCATCCGAAGAGTGTTCAACTGTCTCAATCCTTCCATGAAGTTCTTATAATGGATTGCACTTACAAGACAAACAAATACGAGATGTCATTGTTGAACATTGTTGGTCGTACGTCGACGAAGTCACCTTTTACCATTGCTTTTTGTTTTCTAAAGGACGAGCAAGAACCAAGTTATAGGTGGGCGCTACAACAATTGAAGGCGATCTACCGAGATGATGATATCCCGGGGGTTATAGTGACGGACAATCAAGTATCATTGATGAATGCAATAGAGAGAGTCTTCCCATTGGCACATAATATGCTTTGTACATTTCATATATGGTGCAATGTGATGAATAGGTGCAAGCCTCAACTTTTTCCACCAAAGAGGATATCATTCGAAGAGATTAGTAATCTACCGGAAGATGAACAAGCTGATGCAAAAGAGGCATTCGATTAACAATACACCATAAATCATGCTAAATGGGTAGCTTTCTCCGGGGAATGGGAGGCTTTGACTTGGTCTCTCACCGAAGAAGAGTACAATCTAAATCTTGCCAAATTTATTGAGCATTGGCGTAGCCCCGAATATCCTGATGATATTGTAACGTATGTGGTCAAGCAATGGTTGGAACCACACAAAGAGCGGTTTGTTTATGCTTTTACCAACCACCATAAACACTTTGGGAATCAAGCGACAAGTTTGGTAGAATCGGCTCACCACCGTTTGAAGAAAAATCTCTTTGGATGTATTGATAATTTTGTGGTTGTGTTTAACGCTATGGAGGTTTACTTCAACCGCGATATTGATAGAATTAAAGAGAAGTTTCAAAAAAGTCGCATCATGAAGTACAAAAAGATTGTAGACAAAGGTGGTAACATCGTGAAAATGGAGGACCTTCGGTTTTTCAAGGGACTCCACTTTAATGTTTCGCATGCTTGCATTAAGAGGTTATTGGTTGAGGTGAATTTGATCCGCATATGGGGAACCAAGCCGGAAGAGGTGTGTGTTTGCAACATGATGAAGTCTATTGGGCTCCCTTGTCACCACATGATAGCTAAGTATGAACATGGCATAATCCCTTTAAGCGATATAGATCCACATTGGCAACACTTAAGTTTTGTTCCTCCTCCCAATGGCGATGTCGGAGAAGAGTTTGGTGATAATGAAATGGGAAGAGTCGTTATCGAGAGGTACCGGAACATGAACAATCTTGAAAGGCAAATCTTTTGGGATGACATGCGGCCAATCGTTTATCCGCAGACTTCAGAAAATGTGCAAGAACCGAATAAAGGCAAGGCCAAAGGTAGGCCACCAACCAAAGAAACCAAAAAACAAGTCAGACAATATGCAAAGGTTTTGGGCAAGAGGAAGACTGAAATGACCCCTTTTACTAGAGATCCTTCGCAACATGAGCATACCGCGGCTACGTACCAAGAATATTGTAAGATAAGGGCTAGGAATATTGTTGAAAAGGGCGAGACAAGTGAACGGGATATGAAGAAAAAAGGACCTATGTTACACTCTCAACCTAGTCCAATTGATATGACTGCCCCTCCTGTTGAGAAAAGGTTCCTGGAAGAGCTACCTCCTTAAATTAGAGATTACGTCATAACCACCAATGACGTCCCTGCGGATGGTAATTGCGGTTTCCACGTTGTCGTACAACAACTAGGGCCTTTCACTCAAGGTGCCAAGATATATAATGATAATCATGTCACTTATGTCCGTCAAAGGTTGTTGATGAAGCTAAGGGAGAAACCGGAATTTTACAAGACAATGTTGTCCGATGGGGATGATAGTCTCAATGTGCAGTTTGTTAGATATCAAAGCCGTCTCCACGGGGGCAATCCAATCACAAGGGATCATTGGATGAGCATGCCGATATGTGGGCACTTAATAGCCGAAGCATTCAATTGCGTGGTTCACTTGTTCTCAAAATGTGGTAGTTTCACATACACTCCGAAAAAAACCATATGTGTCGAGAAACTAAAACGTAGGAGAGTGGTGATTGCGTTGATTAACTACAACCATTTTATAGGCCTCCGGTTAGAAGACAATTGTCCATTGCCTCCGATATGCCCATACTCTTATTGGAATGAATTTAACCCCGACACAATGTTGGGTTGGTGCGTTATGTATGAACATAACATGGAGATGTGGAAAGCTTTGAAGGATTCAGAAGTGATTATACACCAAGGTTGTATTTCCCTTGCGGATGATTAATTGTACCTTTAGTTAGATGGTGTTTTTTGATTGTAAGTATGCTTTGAAAATCAACATAACAATGAAAGATTGTGTTTTTTGGTATTTGGTTTTTATTAGGAGTCATTTGGCATAAAGATTGTAGGTCCACTGTGGTTTGCAATTCAAAATATATAAGTTCGGTTAACAAATTACATTAAATGACATTAACGAACTATTACATTACAACATTAGTTCGGTTTGGAAATGAAATTACATGACATTGCCGAAATTAAATTACAAAAGACTTAATATCCAAAACGCATTATGAAAAAGTCTCTAAGGATGCGGAAATGATCTTCATATTTGAAATCCTTTACTTTCCATCGTCGCCATTCATTATTTGACATTAAAACGATTTCCTCGTATGTTTCACCCCTCAGTCGATTCCTCGCAACTATCCGATACAAAATCAAAAAATCCTCAACTCTTTTTTGAATTTTTTCAAATCGAATGAACAAAGATAGATCTTCAAGGTTATGAGGGTTACCTGTGTCATCGCAGAATTTCTCATGTATTTTCCCCCAATAACTATTACTAATCCAACCATGCCTTGACTGTTCTTCACCCCTCTTTGGAAACCACAGTACGAAGTTTCTACAAATAGAAAGATCTTCTTCTAAAGTAAATTTATGACTACCAAATGCCATTTTTATGAAATGATATACAAAAAAATGAAGCATCAGACCCATATATATAGCATTGGGGTGTATAACGGACTAAAAAATTGCCGTTACATTTGTCAGATCAAGTACAAGTTTTGGTCAACAATTATGTTCGGTTAGTTCTGTTATTATATCTAACCGAACTGAACACTAACAAAGGTTTTATTTTCGAACCTATGCATTCGGTTTGTAATAAAATTTTCGCAGGTAACCGAACATAAGGTTTTATTTTCGAACCTATGCGTTCGGTTTGTAATAAAAGTTTCGCAGGTAACCGAACATAAGGTTTTATTTTCGAACAACTAAGTTCGGTAACCTGCAGTTTTTACCCAGTAACCGAACATCACTCTATAACTTTTAATATTTTTTGTAGTGATCAGTTCGGTTGAATTTTGTAATTGCGATCTAACCGAACATCACTCTGTAACTTTTTTTTTTTTTGGTAGTGTTCAGTTCGGTTGAATTTTTAATTGCGATCCAAATGAACATCACTCTGTAACTTTTTTTTTTTTTTGGTAGTGTTCAGTTCGGTTGAATTTTTAATTTCAATCCAACCGAACATCACTCTGTAACTTTTTTTTTTTGGTAGTGTTCAGTTCGGTTGAATTTTGTAATTGCGATCAAACCGAACATCACTCTGTAACTTTTTTTTTTTTTGGTATTGTTCAGTTCGGTTGAATTTTGTAATTGCGATCAAACCGAACGTTTATATCTTACTTAGACACAAATTAGAAACAAAAACATGAAATTCGTTTACTAAAACAAAAAAATAAGAAAACAAACTACCAAATCCACAATAAAGAGGTATTCCAAACATAAGAGAACAAAGTACCAAATCCAGAATAAAAGTACCAAATCCAGAATTAAATGCCAAATTACTAATTCTTGCAATCACTCATTCACAACGACCACTATGTGAGACTTTTCTACCCTTGCGTTTAGGAGCTTTAGCTGGTCCTTCGTCACTAGGAGTGTCATCTCCACTGCTTTGTTGTTCAACCATTCGACTTGAACCTTCCCCTTCTCGTCGACCCCTCTTCATCGGCATGCTCCGGCTTTGATCAGCAGTGTTGGGTGAAAAAACATTTGTCCATTGGTTGTAGAGTTCCGTTTGTTCAGCAGTGTTCATCGGCTCTCCACTACGGATTTTTGACATCATTTTCTTCAACAATTTAGAACTTGACTTCACCTTTTTTCAATGAAAATCATAAACAAGTATAAATTTCCTATATTTGCATGCTTAATAAGTTTATAAAAAGAAAAAATAAGAGTAAATATCTTACCGCTGAATTCCATAAGATCAATGCCTCATCACCACAGGTTGGGGTATGCTTCATAATTTTCTGGGTCTCTTTCTCCACTGCCTTCGATTTTGCTTTCTCAGCACGGGCTTGTTGTTGTGTGTTTATTACACGAGGATGAGAAAAATTTTCATACCATTCCATATACCCTTCTTCAGCAGCATTTGGCTCACCATAACAATCTTCTAACTCTTCAACTGGAATATAATAATCCTCACAGTTGTTCCATTGGTCCACTGATGGAGAAGGATTGTACTTTGGAACAAAATTCTTTTCGGTGTTCTTAGTTCCCCGCTTCATCAACTTGAATTTGAATTTATCCTCTGCTGGGACACTTTGTACACAACATAATTGTCTCATTACTCTTCGAGGATTGTACATTGTACAACCGCCAGGATAAAACAACGGGCCATTATAAGCCGAAATAGGTGAGAAATCAACAGGCTCAACATCTTCCTCTTCGTCATCTGATTGAAGCTTGTATGGATGGAAAACCACATCTGCAAGCGTTGCATTATCCAATTTCTCTCTCAACCTCAACAACTTATTTTTCTTACCCTTCATTTGCGAGTCCAAAAATTCATATTTACCAGCTGTAGGTTGCCCATAAGGCCAAGGAGTGTGAGCATAAGACAATTTCAGTTTTGGGAAGTGGTCGTACACCCAAACCTATGAGAAGAAACCACACATATGATTATAGTAAATATGTATTCATTAGTAAAAATATACATTTATTCACTTAGCAAACATATCTTGGAAAACACAAAGGATAAATTAACGGAGTACCTGAACAAGGGTGTATAAGCCTCCAAAATATAAACACTTAAGCCTCGAAGCTTTTCTGAGCTCCGCTTGGACGAACGATAGAACCGTAATTCCCCAAGAATAGTTGTTCACCTAATTAAGGGGGTCCAATAGCTGGAGGTAATGGACGTTTACCGAATGACCTGAAGTGTCGGGGAAGAAAATGGTTCCTAGTTGATATAATAAATAAGCAGTCACATGGTGTTTAATCTTCTCTTCTGTCATGACCAACTTTCCCTTGGCAACCAAATCTTTCGTCCCTCCAAACTCTTTTAACAAGACTTTCAACTTGATCTTTTTCAACTTCTTCTTGTAAGACCGGTCTGGGTTTAACTCATTATACTCATCACCTTCATCAGGCTCTTTTGCAGCTCGTCTAAACTCACAATGTGCCTTCTTAGCGCTCCATCCTAGACACCTCTCCACCAACTGTTCAAGAAGCTCATAACTCATGGAGGGATCGTACCCATCTCGAACACTTGTTCCAGTAATTGGTAGGCCTGTGATTCGAAAACAATCATCCGGAGTGATTTCCATCTCACCAAACGGTAGATGAAAGGTTTCGGTCTCAGGATAAACCCTCTCGGCAAATGCGAAAACAGTGACAACATCAAATTTTTGGTGCGCATGTTGTATCGCGTACCATAGCACACAATCAAATACGGCCAACCTAACCTCATCACACTCATTACCTATATCCCATTTCTTGTTCTTTTAACGTTTCAAAACACGAACAACATTATTATGATCCTACAAATACAACATCATATCTTATTTACTAATATATACCGAAAAATATATGACAAAGAAATATTCATGTATAAGATTCAATACCTTTGTAGCAAAAATCTTGGCAGCCCATGAGTTTTTGTATCCAATCAATACCTCCCCTCCATCTCTTGGAGTACCATAAGTTGGGTTCTTTCGGGACAAACACAAAGTATCATCAGGAATGTATGCATATATAGCAAAAGGATTTTTCGGGGTCTTTTTTGGTTTTTTAACTATTTCTACTTGTTCTTCATCCTCTTCCTCCTCTGATTCATCATCTTCATTATCTCCATCTTCTTCACTGTCATCTCCTTGTTCATCTTCATTTCCTCCTTCTTCGGATGATTCCTCTTCTCCACCTTGATTATGTTCTTGATTACCCATTTCTTCCACAATCTCTTGATTAATTTGCTGTATAACGTTGTCAACATTATCTCTATTGACATCATCTTGGATGACAACACCCGGTGTTGAACCACCTCCATGCTCAACATATTTGGTTCCACGCTTATTAAAACCTAAGTGTTTTTGGCCTCGAGGAGTGGGAGTTCTAAGTTCTTCCAGTGAAGGTTGGTTTGATTTTGGTGCTCTGCCCCTAACCAAGAAAACAAAACATATTAGCTTCACCCAAAAATGATTTTCATACTCATAATTCTGTTAAAGGCTATAGTTCGGTTTGCAATTAGCACTGACTATTTCTTGCGAAAAAACCGAACTCGACATGAATGACATTAGCACTGAGTTCGGTTAGTAGTTGTCTAAACAAAAAATTGCGATTTCACCGAACTCGACATGAATGACATTAGCACTAAGTTCGGTTGGTACAGCTATTTTGTTAAACAACCGAACTCAAAATTCTATGAAATTAGGGAAGAGTTCGGTTTATAAGTTTTCTTGCGAACAAACCGAACTCAACATATATGCAATTAGCAAGGAGTTCGGTTCGTAGTTCGATAAACAAAATATTGCGAATCAACCGAACAGACTACATAATGTTCGGTTAAATGATAGTTCAACATAGTGGGAAAATAACAGAAGTTCGGTTACATAGGTTTTTTTTTGTTTTCTTTGTAATGTTTTGAGTTCGGTGGAGAAATTGTTTTAAAATATTATGCGAACTAACCGAATTTTTTTGACAAAGTTCGGTTAACTGAGAACTCAAAGTAGTGAGTAAATTAGTTGAGTTCGGTTGGAAAGTGAACTTATTTTTATTTTGGTAAAATGGGAAGTGTTCGGTTAGAAGATGGCTTTTTGAAAAATTAGCGAAATAACCGAACTGAATAGTTCGGTTACATATTTTTCAATCATAATCAACCGAACAGTTCTTCGTGTTCTTCCTTTCAGGAAGTTCGCTTACCAAACCAGGGTTTTTGGGTTCCGACTACTAACCGAACCTAGCACTGTTACTTACATTCAAACCCTATTTTGATGATTTCTATTCAATTAAACGAACCAAAATCAAATTAAAACTAATGGGTTTGGTTAAAATTACCTGCGGATCTTTCCCATGCCCACTTCGGGTTGAATCTCCAATTCGTCTTCCGTTTCCACTACTTTTTCAATCTCCAATGAACTTTTCTGATTTGCTAGATGTCCTAATGGGGGACCTTTTCCTGTTACTCATTTAGTTTGCTTTCGAAGCACCATTCTTATACTCGATTGATTAATCGACGATGAAAATTTTATGAATCGACGATTAATCGATGAAAACGATGTTGAGAAGAAGAAGAAGAGAAGACCCCAAGAAGAAGAAGGAGGTAGGGTCTGATTTTTTTTTTTTTGTTAATAGGTTGTATATTAGGTTAATCTAATTTTTTTATATATTAGGTTAATCTAAAACCGTTTAATTGATAATCTTAATTAGGGTTTGGGGGCAAATTAGTAAAGTCCACATTTTAAGACACCCCTTACAAATGTAGGGTAGTGTGCCTTTAAAAAAACAGGGTCCCCTCAAAAAAAGAAAGGTCCCCAAAATAACGTTCTATGATAAGACTAAGTGAAAACTACAACCACACCCATTTTCCAAATTTTGGACACTATGAAACCCATGCCCAGAAAAGTTCAGGCGCTCACCCATTATAAGAGGAAAAATTTCCCACAAACCCATATTTATTAAAATTAGTTGCTCGCTTCTTGTTATTCCTTCGCTTATATTTGTTTTATGTGATTTCCTTCTTCGTTTGTTTTCTCTTTTACGTGACTACCTCTGTTTACCGAGAGAAAGAGGATAAATCGGTTGAGAATGATATGTTGATGTTGTTAATTGAGAAGATTCGAAGTGATTTTAGTCATGGATGTTAGGGTTTCGATTTGTCTGCAATCTAAGAACACGAGAATTGGAAATTAAATTGATGGGTTAGCTTCTTATTTGTCTGCCATTTTAGCTGATGGTTTGCGAATTCAGGCAAAAACGACAACTGCAATAAGCAATTGAATCTTGGGAACTGAAGTTGGGTTTGATTTGAAGATGTGAATGGTAGAGAATGGTTAAGGAGAGAATACCTGATTATATGAGAATCAAATAGAAGGGTATTGATTGTTCTTGATTGTGGTTTTCTGGTGCTTAAATTTTATATGCAGGCGACGGATTTGAAGACTCCTTCCAACAGCAACGGTGGAATTGAATTAAGGGTTTTGATATAATCTGAAGACGGGTTTGTATGGGTGCAGAAATGATACGTCTCATTCCAACATTTTATTAGCCATCAATGGATTTCAATGGTTTGTATAGAAGCAATAAAATTGGGTTCCTGTGGGTGAATGGGATTTATTGATTAATCGATTTGCATTTTAAATTGGGTGTCTCGATGATGGGAATAGATGATAGGGGTGAATTGAGGATTGCGTGGTTCAAATAATGAAGACTACAACAACCGGTGGTACCGGAGATGGTGTTGGATCATTCTGGGCATTCATTAATGTTCTCAAGGATTTCAAATGGGCTTGATTCGAAATGTAATGGCATGGATGATGAAGCAATTGAATTTGGGGATTGTGTAATCAGGAATTATATAAAAGCATCATAACTTGAATATCAAATTTTTGCATACCCAGAAGATGAAGGTATATGACAGTTAAATAAAGATATTTAAATCATTTTATGTTTCACTGACATAATAAATCGAGATCGATCAAGTAATTGGCTTTTGGTACAATGTACAATTAGATTTAGAAGAGATCACACCAACAGTGGCACCGGAAATGGCGCCAGTAATTACACCAATAATGGCACCAACAATGATGGAAGCTCCACAAACTACTCCTTATATTGAAAATGTTTGCATAACATGTAATGCAGCTACAAAAATGGATGCATAACCTGTTATGCATCTACAAAAGTTAATGCACAACTTATTATGCAGTCCAGAAAACGGTTGCATAACACGTTATGCAACTATTGTTTTGTTAGTATTGAAACCAACAAAAAATAAGGTTTGCATAACTTGTCATGCGCCTACGATAATATCTACATAACATGTTATGCAGTCATGAAAATGGATGCATAACATGTTATGCATCCGAAAATATGGCTGCATAAGGCATTATGCATCGAGAAAATGGATGCATAACCTGATATGCATCCGTAAATATGGATGCATCAATTTTTTATGTACGCATTAAAATCAACCAAAACAATGGCTACATAACTTGTTATAGATGCATAACTTTGTTATGCAGCCGAGAAAATAGTTGCATAGTTCGTTATGCATCTACAGAATGTGTTATGCATCTTTTTTGGTGGCTGCATAATGGTTATGTATCAAGTTTTCGAAAATTATGCCTAAAATGAGGATCACCTCCGATTTTTTAGTGAAAAACAAAATTTTGATATTCTTGTTTATACTCGTTGCGTAGCTCTCTTAAAAATATTTCCAACGATATAAAATTTGTAAAATTCCAAGGCGCGGATTTTTAGATATGTTATATCCAAGTTGCGTTGCCAATTATGCCCCTGAAAAATTAGGATGCATAACGAGTTATCCCTGAAAAATAGCATGCATAACACGTAATGCAGATGCATAAATCATCATGCAGATAGGTTTTAATAATTTTGGATAATTATGGGTGTCACAAAAATATTTATGGGTGTCACGGTATCCAAAATTAATTGTGGGCCTGACAATGAGAATATTCTTTTTTTTGGGTCTCCCCCTAATTTTCCCCTAAGACTAATGCTGCAAAAATATACTATTAATACAATAAAAACTCCATATATCAATAGTCTTGGGACTTCACAAAATTATTAATATATGGAGGTATACCAATTTTTTTCTTCCTTTTGCTAATCCAAATTCTGTAAATAATAATGGATATGGGTGTCATCCTTGATCATCCAAATGAGCAACAAGTCATATATACTTTAACCAAAATCATCGATGGAATTAGACAACAATTGGAGGGAGATAATCCTAATGATGATAGTAGGGAGATATCAAAAGCTTCATGCCAAGAAGCTAGCTTTAAACATGATCGAAAAGTAGGAAGTGCCTTTGGCTTCAACAAGAAGATGCCCATAGTAATGAGGTCTTACGCATTCGCAAATCAAAAGATGTAATAACAATCCAAAAACTTACATCATTTTCTCAAACATCTATAGATAATTATTTTATTTCATCTTAAATTTTGATGTAACAAGATCCATAAGTTTCCAATAATGATGATTATATTAATATATGGAGGTAACTTCCTTATGGCGGGACTAGAAAAATCTATTAATATTAAAATGTGGAGGTTATTACTATTCATAACTGGCTCAAGTTGGGACTATGATTTTTTTATTAATATATGGAGTTTTTACTGTAGTTTGTTTGAATATCGCTTACGAAGTTGTTTTTCGATTTCTGGAAGCAAAAACCTAAAAGTTAGTTTGGATATACAATTTCAGAAGGGATTTTTACAGAAATACACTACACCAAAATGGCCATTTAGGGACGTTTATAAACGTTGCACATAATTTTTGCAACGGAAATAAATGTTGGAAAAACGACATTGCGCATTGGTGTGCAACACATATTATCCGTTGCACAAATTAATTTGTACAACGCTTATAAACGTTGCACAACCGTTGCACATTTTCTTATTTATGCAACGTATAAATAATTTTTGAAACGGATATTATTTATAGAATAACACTTTTATGGGTCCCATTTTGATTTTGTCAACGTTTTATTTATTTGGTTACAGTTACATCCGTTGCTCATTTCCGGTAATTTGTACAACGTTTATATCCGTTACAAATTAATTTTCAGGTTAAAAAAAAGTTACCGTCGGCACATTTTCCGGCATATTTCTGCTCCTGAATTGTAATCGACCAAGAACAATTATTGATCATCACAATCCATCAAGAACGATTCATATATCAACAAATTAAGTAGCTAGAAGACCCAATTTAGGATGAAATCTTAATATCATCAAAGATCAAGAACAATTATTGATCATCACAGATTCACAATCGATCAAGAACGATTCATACATCAGCAGAGTAGATAGATCGACTTACACCCATACAATATTAAACAACCAAAACCTCAAATGTTATAAACACAAGTTTCTGAATTTAAAACTATGAAACACTAGTTCATACACAACCTAACCTTCTGTTGTTACATGTTGTTCCACCGCCCCTAGTTATTC
Organism: Papaver bracteatum; assembly: GCA_023529315.1. Taxonomy (NCBI): domain Eukaryota; kingdom Viridiplantae; phylum Streptophyta; class Magnoliopsida; order Ranunculales; family Papaveraceae; genus Papaver; species Papaver bracteatum. The sequence continues at coordinate 732,061 of JAJJWX010003730.1, read as the reverse complement.
CAGTTCCATCACTTGTATTTGGTGAAGCTCCCCTTCACCACTAATAGTTTACTTGAACTGGTACTTGGTGCAGCTCTGCCAAGACTTCCCATATACCCTCACTTGTTGCAGCTCTGCCAAGACTTCCCATATACCCGCCTCTGCCATGACATCCTCTTGACATAGCTGTAATAGTAGTAGTAGCACCTGGTGTAGTTTAACCTCTGCCAATTGTCAAACAAGAGAGACCATTCCAAAATTAATCATATACACAACATGAATAATATCACTGGGTTAAGTGAGTACAATTTCTTACCCTCAGCCAAATCCCATAATGAAATTGCACCATTTTTACCACCACCTGCACTTGGACTATCAGATGGCATTAACAGTGAGTTATATTTCTCATATGCATTTCTACGAACAACTGAAAATTACGTACACACAAACAAGTCTACATTGGCTAAAAACCCTGTAACAAAAAAAAAAATTGTACAAAAAACCCATCATACAATTGAAATTATAATAACAAAAGTCATAAAACACCCAGTAAATGAAAAACTATCTTTCAATTTTTAATAAGCTTCCTAACGAGCGACACCAGCACTAGTTACCATCTACATGACCTCACAAATATAACAAATATTGAGTTAAAAACTTTGGTTGAATCACTTATTAAACATGCACACAAGAACTTTATTCATCAGCTAAAATCACGAATAAAGAGTTCAAGAGTTGTGCCTACCAATCAGAGAAGCACAATGCATATCCACATATAGTTACTCGCCTGCGAAAACTCTCTCTCGACGATTCTATATGAGTACTCATCAATATGCTGATAGAACAAAAAGGGATGTCATCATCAAATGTGTTATACCCACTCAGTGGCATATCCTAAACGCTCAAGCAGAAGGTGTTATACCCACCCAGCATGCTTTATATTAAAAACATTGCACACATAATAAAAGAAACATTTCTAGCATGAAACTAATTCATAGATATGTTTAACACGATGATACGCAGCATTGAACCCGCCAAGAAGGAAGTTCCAGAATCATCTATTGACGCACACCCACCGGCACAATATCCTGAAAACCAACACGTTCATATTATCACACAACATAGAGGATACCGCAAGACAGAGCATAACAATGACAGAAATAGAAGGATTGCATTAATCACCAGTTGTCTTGCCAGCAATAAGGATATCACTCATATCGAACTGAGAACATGAAACAAAGCATAGAGAGTTAAAAATAAGAATAATAAAGAACTAAAGTGTATGGACATGGTGAATAACGTACCTGCCAATAACCTTTATTAGTCACATGAACGTAGGTGTGAGCGCCTTTGTATTGGGATTGCATCATTATCCCCGGATTGAGATTGCATCATTGTCCCCGGATTCGAAATTCCCTATAGCTTTTCACTCACGAACATAACAATAAAAAAAAAGTCCACATGAGACTTTTCAAACTCCTTCTCGGCTTCCTTCATACATGCATTTGCATTACCTGCTTAGATTCATAGTATCATCCTGGAACAAGAAGATATAATACATTGTCATTATCAAAACAAGGCAGCTGAATACCCATTATGTTCAGATAATGAGGTGAAAACTAAGCTATCTGGAATCGGTAACTAAGTAACATGTCCAAATCCATGCAGGTTTAGGACTCCCAGATGAGCCAGTATGCTTGGTCTATCAAGGAGTAAACCTTAGGATCAAAAATTTGAACTCACCGTACTAGAAGCCTCTTTCCAAAGGTTATCCATTTCTACAAACAAGCGAGTGTAATCCTCATAGATGATGTTAACCTTGAGCCACATACTTCATACACCCTAGAGTACAGAAATAAATTTATTTTTCTTATTTTTTACCTTCATAACCCTGAACCTTGAGAACTTAATTGCTCATCCCAAGAGATAAAACCTGAATAATGACAGGACACATTGTACAAACATAAAAACGTAAGTAAAAAAATAATCACCTCAGTATCAGTTCCATCTCCACGGGCTTCTCTCCAGACTCAGGAGCGTCATTTTCACCCCCATCCTTGGAATCTTGCATAATGACATCAACTCCGGCAGGTGTTACATCTTGTGAAGCATCAGTCTCCATTTTGGCAGGCTCATTTGAAACTGGAATATATGATTCCTCTTCTTCTAGGAGCTGAAATAACCAAATGCACCTCCACGTTAAGACAAAATAAATATACCAATGAAGCAAGCATTTGGATACTTCCCTATCATTGAATTATCATGGTGTTCAAAACTTACAGTTGGTGAATCAATAGAGACAGTGCCCTGGAGATTCAATCGAGATTTAATATTCATCTTTGAATGCTTGCCATGCTTGGATTGAAAATGACCATTCTATCAAAACTGAAAACATCAAGTTTATAAGTGTCTCCTTTAAGCGCCACAAACTGTAAACAATTAAGTACCATTGGCAAATCAATAGTTACCGTGTACATGTTAATCGTCGCTGGTACTTGCAACTGATCAGCTGCATCAGCATACTGAACATCAATGGTGAATGTTCCTGGCCTAAAGAGCGTCAACGACTTAAGAATAGGCAATGGGTTTCTTTTCGGGAATACACGAGTACTCTGTTGATGATCTCCAGCTGCGGCATCAGAATCAGGTGAAGCTTCAAAAACTGTAATTTATAGATCTCAAACCCAGTAAAACTAATATTTTAAACAACAAGGCTATCCAAATCAACCTTATTGCACCAACTAATTAGATTTTTCCCCCACATTTCATATTATACTGCATAACTCAGTAGCTACATATCTAATACAAGAAAGAAATACAGATCTATATGAAATTCTAGGGCTGCACAGGAAGAATAGATTTAGGTGAAAAGCAAACAACAAAACAACTTCATAAAAACAAAACAAACTAAACTTAAGAATTCATGAAACAGAAATTAAAAATTACCTGATGATAAACAAGTTGTTGGAAGCACAATCAACTATCAAATTTTTAGTGTAATGGTTCCAAACTCAGGAAAACAAATCTACGGTTACGAGAATTTCAAAGTAATAGTTTACATATCAAGATTTATGGTATATGGGTTTTGTTTACAACATCAGGTTTAGAAGTATGGAGTTTTGATTTGTTGTTTTCGAGCTGAAATCGTAGCAGATTCAAGAGTTCTTCTCGGTTTCAGAAGAAGGGTTTTTGGAGAAGAGGAAGAGAGATAAAAATGATATCTAAAATATCTAAATTTTCTTTGTAATTAAAACTGAAATCAGAAAACTAATAAATCCTAACAACTGATGAAAAGACCATGAAAGATACGTGTATTACAAAAAAACCAGACGTTGTACAACAGATATACGCGTTGAACATACATTGTACCACTACTTTATTCTAATAAATGAAATATAAATAATTTGTGCAACGGATAATCTGGTGTTCAACGGATATTAACGTTGTTAGTTGTGCAACGTTTATATCCGTTGCGCACCTCTGAAAATGAAGCGTTGCTAAAACCAGGATATATGGTGTAGTGATAGGCCTGTATTTTTTATGGTTTACAAAACTAAGCCTGTTTTTTTATTTCTTACAAAACTATGCAAGTTTTGACCAAAACTGATGGATGGAAAGTTAGCACCGTTAGTCGTACATAAAAAGACCTAATAGTCATTTGAATCAGTTATTGTGACCCACTAGACGTGTTGACTCTATATACTTAACCACGGATTGCGTACGTGGCATTGCTTATGTGGCATCACTTACGTGGCACTCTTATCTTCTTCTCCATAAATGAACATCTCCACTACTACAGAAAACAACTTCTCTTCATTTTCAGATCTGAAAAAATGGGTGGTGGTATGAAATATAAAGCAAGTTTTTCAAGTAGTATGATAGTGTGTTTAATGTGTGAAATGGAAGGAGATCATGAAACAAAGGCATGTCCATGGGTTTATTCAAGGTGCAAACATGTACCTTGTAATGGAGTAAGAGATTTGTTGATGTCTAAAACATATATAAGTAATAAAAAGTTGTTCTTGAAATGCTTGAATCCCACCTGCAACTACTTTGAGTAGTTTTCTCAAGCTTCTTCCCATACTTCAGCACTTCCAATCAAGCTTCCATCAGCTCATGGTTGTATTACCTGTGGAGAAGAAAATCACAGTGTTACAAACTGTCCACTAGACAATCAAACATGCTTTAAAGACAACTGCAATTCTCAATTAGAACTGAAGGTATGCAGAAATCAACATAATTTTAATATTGCATACCTTTTGTGCAAGAATAAAGCTTGTGATGCATTCAAATGGGCTTCAGATGCTGTTGTTATTGAAACCAAATAAACATTGAAGGGTAAAGTGTATGAAATATGCAAAGTTAAACAAACACAAACAAATCCTGTTGTTCAGATCAAGTCAAAAAACACCAACACTAACAGTGAATCAGACTTTGAATTACTTCTTTGGTTTCTTCTTTCCCTTTGGATTTGCAACATTGAAGGTCACTTTGTTGTTAACAGATCCAACATTCTTGTTTGTCTGATTGAAAGCAGGTTGAGAAGAAGCCTTTCTCTTGGTCCCTTGGCCTGACTTTGCAGCACTTTGTTTAGAAGATTCACCAACACATGTTTTGGAACTGTTATTGATCTTCACTCCAGCCTTAGCAGTACTAGATGCACCTGCAGAAGAACCAACAACTAATTTCCTTCTGTTGTACTTTATTTTTGATGGTTCAGGGACATAAGTGGATGATGTTGACTTTTGAGCCATCAACACAAGTTCTAAGCTTGTTTCCCTTTGGATTCTTTTCAACCTCTCCACCACCACAAGTGACTGCATAGTGACCATAATTTCCACACTTCTTACACTTTCTCATTTTCTTCACATGATGGGCTTCATTATAAGAAGGAATTCTTTTCTTCCTTGTTCTTCCAGTTTTCCTTATGATAACAGGAGGATTAATGAATTCTACCAGTATATTCTGCAAAAGAAAGAAGGAGAAGATATGAAACTCTAAAAGGTTGTATACTATATAAAACATGTATGAAACCCTAAAAGAATCTTTGTTATTATTCTATATTTATTGCACAATAATCAATACAATTTCTTTTTAATATAATAAAATCTTTATTCTTACCCAGTCAATTTCAACTGATAGTGGTTCAAACCCTGGAGCATATGTATTTTTGTAATATTCCAAACTGTACACAGGGTCACAGTAGCTACAAAATGAAATCAAACAAGCAGATCTAACAAATTATCAGTTCACAAGATTGAGTAAGGAAAAATAAAAGGAATATAACAAATCAAAACAGATGAATGAAAAAAGATGAATCAAACCAGATGAATGAAAATAGAGGAATCAAAACAAAGTATGACTTACTCTGCCCAGTTTGGTCTCAAAGGTGTCAAAACACATACATCATGTTGACAGGGAAATCCCCTCAACTACCACTGCAAGCATCTACATGTCTTCTTGGGAAGATCCACAGTAAACACAACATCATGAACACTCCTAACATCATACACCTTCCCCCTTACATCTCCAACTAACTCAAACATATGAGTTAAGTCTTGCATCTTTGTAATCAACTTTATTGCCTTTGGAACTAACTGGCCATCTTGCCACTTTTCACATTCATTCATTCTCTTGAAGAAAAGACCCATCACCAGTTTAGCATACATTTGCCCAATTGTAATGATAGGCTTATCTCTTGTCTTCTTCATCATGTTATTAAAATATTCTGAAAAATTATTGTTAATGTGCTCACACTTGCTATCATTTGAGAAATGAGACCTAGACCAGCATTCATGTCTTTGATCCATAAGATATATTGCATCTTGTTTATCCTCATCTGCCATTTTATCCATGTGTTGCTAAAAAAAAACATAAATAGTATCAAACTCATGTTGTGTATGGCTATATACCTAGGTTATAATACTTGTAATGCTCCTAGGTTGCAATTACATTCTATTTTTTTGTCCAGTTTCTGAGAAACACATACCTGAAAGTGTCTCTTCTTGTAAAACTTGGCAGCATTCCATAAATGAGTGTGTAAGCTGAATGACTTGAAATACTTCTTAAAATTCTTCATCAAATGTCTGCCAAGTAGCCAAGTAATAATTAGTCATTGGAGATATTATTAAAACCTTAAAACAAAAGGAAACATAAAGGAATTAGATTAAGAATAGTATAACATTACCTGAAACATAATATGTGCTAATCCAAGCAGAAGTAATAGTCACAAGCTTCACCAATTCCCTTCTGCTTGTCTGATATAATGGTGAAATGGTTGTCTTCACCCAACATAGCTTTCAAGTCTTTGAGAAATATCTTCCAGTTCTCAATGGTTTCATTCCTACACACCATTATACCAAGAGGAACTAAACCATTCTGACCATCTAGACCTGTTGCAACCATTAACATACCACCATACTTCCCATACAAATGGAAAGCATCCAATTCAATCACTTTTCTACATCCAGCCAAGAAACCTTCTATAGCATGCTTGAAGCAGAGTGTCATTGACAAGAATGTGTTGTATGTGCTTCCATATGAGAAACTATCTACACTTCCAGGCATTTTTTCCTGCAATTACAATAATAATGTTAGTTCCACATAATTTATAAAAGGTCCTTTGTGTGATAACTAAAGACAAACATAACAAACAAAAAGAAAGAAAAGAAAACAATGTTACCTTGACTATTTCACAGAATGCAGGAATTTTCTTGTACTGCTCCTCATAGCTGCCATAAAGCTTCTGCAACACAATATTTCTTGCTCTCCAGGTTGTATGGTACTTAATGTTCACCTTCATTGTTTTGTTGAACTCATTTGCCAATGACTCAGGATCAGGGGTGTTGGTTTTATTTCCAGAAATCTCCAAACTTTCCATGTACCAATCAGCTACAAATGTTGGATTTGTACATCTATTCTCCCCTTTAATATCTCCATTGCATGTGTGCTTCAGATTCTAACTTCTTAGAGTGAATGTATTTCCTTTACCCTTCATAACTCTTCCATAAATGAACATATGACATTTGGTCTTCTGATGATGAATGCACTTTACCCTAATCTTATAGTTGTTTGAATCACTAAACTTAACCCGGTGTTTATGCTTCACACAATAGGCCCTCAAATGCTTCTTGAATACTTTTTTTCACAAATTTGCTCCTCTTCACAAGGCTATAAGGATCAAGTTGTTGAAAAGTAACTCCCCCAGGGAACATATCTTCAGCTTCCTCCTCCTTAAAATATTGTGCATGTTCTTCCTCAAACTGTGTTGTCACGAGGCTTTGTACATTTAGGACCATTGGACTCAGAGCAATTTTTTGATACTATAACTTCAAGACCATTAGTTTTGTTGATTTCTGATACAAATGCCAAAAAATAAGTGATTCAATTAGAGTTCAGACAAACATAACAAACAAACAAAACAGAAGAAAAACAAAATCCACAGAGATCAATGAAAATTGACATTCTTATTCTTTGTCAGAGATCAAGTCCCCATAATGGTCCCCTACAAAGCCACAGAGACAAGGGAATTAGTACTAAATATCTAAAATCAAACCTAACAAAGTTTAAAATAAAACAAAAGAAGTGACTTGAATTACCTTCCTTGTCATTCTCAAACTCCACCTCACCAAAGTTTGGATCACCACCATCACTTTCAGCATCACCACCATCACTTGCATAATCCTTATCATCACTTGCACCATCATCACTTCCCTCACTTGCAGTACCATCTGAAAGATACCCATTCTCATCTTTTTGTAGAAAATTTTTGTAACTCTTGTCATCTTTCTTTTTACTTTCATACCCTCTTATATTGTTCAAGTCATCATCAGGATGACATTTATCTTCTTCTACATTCTTCAAGTGCATGACATACTCATCACTTTTCTTGTACTCTTGGGAAATTATAAACAAATCTTCTACCATACTAGTCTGTGTTGCAGCTTGAACCCAAAAGTCATGATTGAAATGTTCCTCCTTAAAGACAGGTATCTCATTTACTTGTTCAGCTACACCAGCGTTTGTGTGTTGAGTCAATTCTTCAGGTTCAGCTACACCAGTATTTGTGTGTTGAGACAATTCTTCAAGTCCAGCTACACTAGCTTCTGTGTGTTCTTTAGATTCCAAAACTGGATTATTTTTAGCTACACTACCTTGTGTTTGTTGAGTAAACTGTGGAACATAAACATCTTCATCATCAATATCATCTAAATCAATGAACATTCTTGTAGGATTGTTCTTCTTGATCCAAGCTATTCTGTGACTTCTTCTTATTATGTTGCCATCATTGAATCTCTTTGTTACAGTCTTGGGTGTTGAACTATTACTACCAACTGGTTTATTTGGAGTCTTAGACACTGGCTTCTTTTGAGTCACGTTCTTTTTGGGTGTCATCTGAGATGGAGGAGGCTCTGCAGTAATCTGAGATATCTCACCATTCTCATCTATTGGCATTATTTTCAAATGCAATGTAATCCAACCATTTTCATCTTGAATTGCATTTTCCCAGAATAACCAAAACTCTTGATCACAAATTATGGATAATGGTAAGTATGGATCAACATACCATAGAAGGTCTAATGTCTCCCTATTGGTTAATATCAACATAGGGCTAATCCTAGACTTTAACTGATTCACACCCATATCTACTCTGGACAAACCCTTAAACTCAAAACACATTGCAGGGTTGATAAAATCCTTAACCTTAATATCTCTGGCTGGAAACATGTCATGTTGAACCTCATCAACAACCTCATTTATAACCTCTTGCTTTCTACAATCAAGAACAACATGGTATATCAGACAAATTCTGGAAAACCCTATCTAAATCATAATCACTGAAACCATAAAAAACCCTAGAAATAAATTTCAATTAATCATTATCAGCATAACCCATATTATCGAAACCCTTTTTTGAAATTAAAACATATTATCGAAACCCTATCTAAATCATAATCACAGAAACCATAAAAAACCATAGAAATAAATTTCAACTAATCATTATCAGCAGAACCCATTTTTTGAAATTAAAACATATTATCGAAACCATATACAAATCATAATCAGCAGAACAAATCATTGATAAAGAATAATCAACAGACAAAAAGAGAAAAACAAATTAGGTATTTTTCTTACCTATTTGTAGAATGCTTCTTCCGTCTTGGCATCTTCACCAGCAGAAGATATTCACTTTCTTCTTCGAATCTCTCCTAATCTAAACACTGTTTCACTGATTTTTCTCTTTACTAAAAACCCTCTCTGAAGAACCTTCTCTGAAGAACAAGAGAGAAGAAGAAACAAAAGTAATGAATCGATCTCTCTCTTCTCTTATTCCTTACACCTTCCAACGCTATGCCACTTCTGTTGATAATTACAATGAAGATATATCATTGCCGTTTAATAATCATCGAGATGTCGTCGATGTTAGATTAGGCATCCAAATCGAAACACGTGGGCGAAATATCTTATGTGACTGACACACGTACGAGAAGGTTATTTATGTAATCTCCACACACCCACAATATATCTCTAAGTGATATTTTGACGAGAAATTGACCAGTCAACGCGAAAAATTGACTGAGATGAAAAAAGTGGATGGAATCCGTTTGAGAGGCTTATTTTTGTAAGAAATAAAAAAAGAGGCCTATAAACGAAAGTGAGGGTCCAGAACATGCCTACTTCTGTATATAATCCATTTCATAATGACTTCTAAAAATAAGAAAGTTAAGTTTTTGTGAAGCGTTCTTGCGCTTTTGACATCATTTTCTAGAGAAGCGTAAGGTATCTAAACACGCTATAAAAGTTTGTTTCACGAAAAATGTACTTTTTTTTTACTTATAAATATTGTCTAAATGAAAAGAAGAGGGTACTAAATACACCACCAATTTTTTCGTTCTCAAACTTGTTTGTACAAAATTATCACAATCACTAACACAAATCAACAATAAAGATCCGGTAACTGATATGTAGAAAAGTTTTACTTTGATGATCTCAAAAATAAATATCCAAATATCGACCTAGTATGTACTAAAAATGTTATGAGAACCGAATTCCAAGAAGAACAAGTCTTGTAATCTTTCTTTCAAGATACAAATTTTCTAGAATAAATCTTGTTCTATACAGTCGTTTAGGCTTAAAAACTGTCTAGGTTGTTTAACGTACTACTTATGATAATGCGGAAAAAATATAACACAAGACATCAGAAATTTTGTTAACGAGGAAAACTGCAATGTGCAAAAAAAATCTAGGACCTAGTCCAAAACTCGAACACCACACTGTATTTAGTCACTACAAACACTAGCGTATTATCAGACCTCGGACTGGAATGTAGTTGAGACCGAATCGATCCTATAAGAAATTCAGCTTTAGTTGTGCTTCTTTATGTCTATTGGATCTCGCAAGATCCTATGCAACACGATTCCCCTAGCTGACTTCTTTAACATGCCTAAGAGATGCTTCAACCTAAATGGAGACTTTTTAACTATCCTACCTCTAACAAATAATCTATTTGATTTCCTTTCAAAAGATATTCAAGGTAATAGAAATCTATGCTTATGAGGGATCTTCAAGGAAAACAAGATATCAAGCCAAATTAACAATTATGACAACTCACTATTTCCAAAATTTATATAGATGCCTACCTAATCGACCCTACTTCACAAGAACAATCGTAAACAAATCAAAACCGAAGTGTTTTAAATTTTTATCTTGTGGAATCACAAAGTATGAGTTGTGATTTCTACCTATCTTGTTCCTGATCTGTATTTCGGAAACTACAATAATCAATAAGAACAAGATTCCGATAACAAATAATCATCATGTAAAGTGTAGTCTAACCTGGCAATTCACGAATCTCTTAGTGAAATATTTCAAACTCGTAACCTAATATGGTTTCACCATAGGAAACCTAGGTTTTTAGAAGATGAATCTAGATGCAACTAGGATACTGAAGTGACAGGATTCATATTGCAGTTTGCAGGAAGTCCTTTATTTGTATTGATGAGCATGGATTGGTAGTTCATAAACAAAGCTAGTGGTGGGACTAGAAAAGATACCTATAATTATATTAAAATGCAAGTGCACAGTTTCGATATGAAACACATGGAAAGAACAAGTCGATCCACAGGGACTTGGTGGGTGTAGATTTGAAGCTAGAGCAAGACTAAACTGATTTTTATCACAATGTAACAAAAGTGGGTTTGTTGCGTCGATACGACAAAGAAATTGATGATTATACTAGAGCAATAAGATTAAAAGGCAATGAAAGATAAACTAGGGCTTTGAATCCACCATATTGTTTATTAGAATATCATAGTTAAGCAAATTGTTCTTCTTTTCTTTCCTAAAGCAAAGCTAGAGACAGTTATCCCTAACTTCCCTTGATGATTTGGTCGTGATAATACAAGGATATAGATATATGATTCGAATTTCAGCATCAAACTAGTGTCAACCACTAGTATTAATTGTCCATTTTGACGCACAACTAATCACAGATTAAACTAAATCATTAATAAACATGCTTGAACAAAGTATAAGATGAATCTAACTACCATGGATGCATGACATACATGGTGAAAGTAGTATAATATAATCCATAGAGAAATTCAGAAATCATGTATAACAATTAAACCCATTTGAAAGAACAATCAACAAACAAAGAGATATCAAATTAAACTTAGCTTCATCTCAGGCCTAATTAGAAAATTAGAACATTATAAGAACTGAAAAATAAACCTAATTACTACTGCTAGTTGCTCCGGCTAGTCCGGGATTGGTTTACAAAATTTTATCTCCTACCTATTTATACAAGAGTTCCCACAATATCCAAATCCCAATAATCAATAGATGCACTAGAAGAAATTTAGGGATTTGAATTCTTTTCACTCACCACTGATGCAAACTTTAAAATACACAGCCACTGCACTATTTTCACCAATTGACTGATGTTGTCGACATTTGAAATTAAACCTAACTGTCAGTTGATTATTCATCACAGCCACCCTAATATTGTCACTTCCTTACTGGCTTTGTTGGTGTTTGAAAGGGGAAACAAATTCAGACCTCTATCTTTCCATTATGTTACTTTTGAAAAGTAATCAGCCGACCTAATTTTGTATTTCATAGCCTAGGGTTATGACTGAAATGATAATAGAAATATAAGAAAATAGTCTTGATAGGGTAAGAGTGATGATAGAGGTATATGTTTGATAGATTTGACATGAAGTTAGTTGTCGAAGAGATTGGCAGAGTTAGGGTTGATAATTGATGGGGGGTTATTGGGTGTGTAGGAGAAAGTGAAATGGAAGATGGTTTAAGGTTTGTTTGGGTGTTGGTTGGATTAAAGGTTTGTCTTTGGAAGATGATAATGGAACTTGGGCTAGGTTTCTTTTCTTTAACTCCCAACATGGGTATAACTTGGGTTATGGCCCATTTCTTCATTCCATGGTCAGATAATCCTTCTTCTTCTTAATTAGCCACCATTCTTTGATACCTTGACTTTGTTTAATCCAACAACATCGCTGCCTGCACTTTTGCTCATAGATTTTATGCTTCAAGGTGCGCCATTCCATTCTCGGTAATTCCAACCACATTCTTTTTGTTCTCCTACAATCACAAACAAACATAAGTTATCAATATTTACAGCAAACAAAACTATTGATACCTGGAGAAACAAAATGCATAATTTGACTTAAAATGGGACATTGAAGCACTTGAGATGTGATAAAATACAACAAAATGATCTAGAAACATGCATTATTAGGCACCGATCTCCTAGGTTCATGAACTATTTTCTATGTTTATGAATTTCTTTGTAACCAAACAAGCTTAACTTGTCCATATGTAAGCATATGAGAAGTTTGCTTTGAATCATAAAGAAAACATGTGCACCATATTTTATGAGTAATTCACCAAGTGGTTTTCCAAGGAACAATGGTTAAGTTATTCCGGAACCGAAAAGCATAGATTGGAGTTTAGTATCACAATTCCAAGATTAGTTCATGAATAATTAGTCGTCTCGTGGCTCAAGAGCCTTTTGGATTTGGCAAGTTCCTGTAATGTCCAAAACAGTTTGTGAAAGGTAGACATGAAACTTTTATTAGAGCATCACTCGGTCAAACTCATAATTTTTGGTATGCCAAGCTTGTTTTCTATTTTGGTTGATCAAAACTAAGTCTTGATTTATAGTATAACAAAGTCAGTTTTGGATTAGGATTAGAGCATGGTAGTAGAGTATCATAAATCACCAGTCGACCTTGAAGAATTGAAGACTACATCAACAAAGGTATGTAAAGACTGACTATCCTATTTACTCAAATTCTCTATCATTTTCTCTACTAAGACATATCGTATGACTTTAGTATTATGATGAACATTTCAAAGAAGATTGCAAGCTAAAGGAGTAGTCAAATTAATTTTTAAAATTCACAAACTATTTCACTATAGCTAGTTCACGAATTTGAACTTGTAAATATAAAGACTTGATTTTTAATATCTCAATTAACTAGGGTACACAAACTAAATTGGACACTTCGCGAACTAATCGATTTTGAGATAGTAATGGACACTATATATTTCATCATACACGAACTGATTTGCTTAGTTCGCGAACTAGTTAGTTTTTGATGTTTATCGTACACTTTTTATTTTCAAGTACACAAATTGTTTTACAAAGTTTGAGAACTTGTCAGTATAAAAACTCCAAAAGTTATGAGACAACATTTTAGTTCACAATCTGTTTTGACAGTTCACTAACTGATTTGGTCTTGTGAAAAAATAAGTTTGTCGTTTTCAGAACTACTTAGCCATGGTTCTATGGAAAACCATATGGTGCACTCTGGTTGCATATATTTTTGTAATTCAAAGAAAACTTCTCACATGATTTCATGCATAATCTATATAAAGAAGCTTCGCTTACTTGGCAGTTCTATTCAAAACAATAGTTTACTAACTTAGCATTGTTTTAATCTACCAAGGTTGTTCATCAATATAAATAGAGGACTCCATACATACTAGAAACTCAATCCTGGTACTTCTATATCCTACTGCAGAATAAAGTCATCCTCTAAAAACCTAGCATTCTCTGGAAATTGTATTCTAGGTTACGACTTTGAAAGACTTCATTAAGTGACCCGTGAAGCCCGGACAGACTATATCTTTTACATGATAATTCTTGTTATCCGGATCTTGTTTTCTTATTGATATTTTAAGTTCTCAAAATATTAGATCAAGAACTTGATCGATAGTAACCACAACGTACTTTTCGTCTCAGACTTTCTGATTCTACAGGACAAATAAATCACTTCTGAATTGATTTATTTAGATTGTTCTTGTGAGGTTTTAGGCATATCTATATCTATAACTTTTGACGATAATAAGTTCGATTTAATCTTGAGTTTGCTTGATATATTCTTCTCTTGAAGATCCCTCGTAGGATATAGATTTTCATACCTTGATTGAATATCTCTCTAAAGGAAATTAAATAGGATTTTGTTAGAGGCAGAGTAGTCATAAAAGTATTCACTTAGGTTAAAGCAACTCCTAAGCCTGTAAAGGAATTCAACTAGGGGAATCTTATTATGTAAGGTCTTACGAGATCCAAGAGACATATAGGAGCGCAACTGAAGCTTAATTAATCATAGGGTCGATTCAGTCTCAATTACAGTCCAGTCCGAAGTTTGACAATAGGATAGTGTCTGTAGCGTCTTAATGAAGTGTGGTGCTCAAATTCTGAACTAGGTCCCGTGATTTTTCTGCTTTGCAGTTTTCCTTGTTAATAAAATTTCTTGTATCATCTGTTATTCCCGCATTATATTATTTTTCTTTATAATTGAAATTCACAAGTAGTACGTTAAAATCACCTGGAAAGACGAGGGTACTCAAATACACCACAATATTTTTGTTTCAACCTATAAGTCCTCTTACCAAGTGTGGTCGTCTATGGGCAAAGTTGAGACAATACAAAAACTTCGGTATTCACACTTTGTGTGATTGTCTATGGATACGAGATAAAGACAATACGACTACCACAATGTGATACTAGATAATAGGTTCGGACTTAACCAAACTATATAGGATCACTATCAAGTATATCGGAGTTAACGTAAAGTGAAATTTACTTTAAATTATATAAAGAAATATAATTGAAGAAAACAGAATTAAATCACACAACAAGATTTTGTTAACGATGAAAAATGCAAATGCAGAATAACCCTGGGACCTAGTACAAAGTTGAATACTCTCAGAATGAAGACGCTATACAAAATCTACACCAACTTCATATAGTTGATACCAGCAACTACCCCGAGTTCACTCAGTTTCCTAAATATCCTTGCACTTCCGACTTCGATGAGTCACGCACTGGTACAATTCCTTTGGATCGTATTCCAAACATCAAAGGAACAATGAATATGTTTGGTAATAACTATATTGATTCTTTCCAAGATAAAGATATCTTAAGTCAAACGCAAAGGCTCTTCCGTTTAATCTAATAAACTCATTTACATGGTTATATCAATCTGTCCAATAACTACCAAAGTAATTAAGTTTAGATTCGCAATCAATCAGTATAGATCTCAAAGAGAAACTGTAAAGCGATGTCGATCCCACGCAACTAATCAATTGAATAAATATGATTCTATTTGGATCCCAGCCGATCAAGGTTTGTGCACACACAAAGATACTAAAACCAATAAGAAATCTTCTTCGTCTTCAAATCTTCTTTAATCTTCAATAATAACCTGCACAACATCATTTGAATCTCTTGTGATCAATAACACACAGAAAAGAGTCTATTAACAATGGATTATCATAAGATATCTTTAGATCTACAAACAGTTCTAAAGATCCCGTCGATACTTCGATCTAGTTTGAGTGAATCTTATATCAGAAGAGAAGATTCTCAAGAATAAACAAACTAGGTGAAATCAAAATTTCAACAACCGTTAGTCAATCAAATCAATCGAAAACTTATAACACTGTAATTATCTAGTTTCCCACCAATGGTACTCGTAGAGATTCTTGATTCCACAGAAGTCTTTAAACGAGCGGTCATAAGAGATTTCACCTAATTAGGATACTTTCCTCTCTGAATAGACGGCTCCACCAGAAAAAACAAGAAATGAAGTTTGCCTATATCTTAGGATGGTTTGCTAGAAATGCAAACTTAGGTATTTATAGACCAAGGATGTTTGGACACCAAGGAATTTCCAAAACCGAAAATATTCTCAAGATATGCAATGAATGGAAAACTTCGGTTTCCCTAATTCCAATAAATGCTTGTCCAATATTTCCGAAATGCTTCAATAGAAAATCTTCAATTAGTAAATGCACATTACTAATTTTTATTCTCTAGAGATATGCATTTAATTGCTGGTAATTAAAGCATATAAAACCAAAAACCTATATTAAAAGATTCTTAATTTATCTCGGCACATGATCTCCTTGAGTACTAAGGAATATCTTTGAACAATAAATGTTAAGAGTTATTATATGTGTTCAAAGTATGTTGACATATCTTTAATGTAAATCCTTATTCATATTTACATGGATTTACATTCTTGGAATCGGTTATACCACACTTCCAAACAAGTTTAGAATTGGTTGACCTGTATTCCAAGATAACTATGTGATTGATCAAATACCAAATCACATACATGGGTTCAATCAGTTCTACCAATCACTAGGATCGGTTATACCTTAATATGGAAATACTTGTGATCGGTCACACAAGTTACTAGTATCGGTTACATCAATCACCAGGATCGATTCCATATTTCCATGGTATTTCTTGTGATCGGTCACACCAGTTACCAGGATCGGTTACTAATTACAAGGATCGATTACAAAACACTTATGATCGATCACACTAATTACAAGGATCGATCATACCATCACATGGCGATTACTTAGGATCGGTTACACCAACTAATAAAAATTAATCATACCAAATCATAAGTCAGGCACTGTGATTATTTATACTAAGATATATAACCAAGGTTAAGATCGGTTCTACCATCTCATACATATTGGTCATCCAAAGATTTGCAATGAATAACCGAACCAATAAGCCTAATGATTTCCCTTTATTCATGAAACAAGTTCATGAATGTACTTTATTTAAACGAATGTAAAAAATTGTTTCATAGGATGAAATCTTCACCATAACCCATTCACATAATCATAACAGTATATACAAGATTATGTAGATGTCATATCTACGAAGTTGAATAGATAAGCATTATACTTCGTAGTATAATTCCCTAATACTATGATCATACAATTATTACCATGTCACATTACAAGACTATTATATAATATGTACAGTATATACAGCTTCACATTTATGTTTTCAATATATCACGACTTGAAAGATACATTAGGAATGAAACAGTTCAAGTCAATATTAATAACCTCAAGTGGAAGGATGATATCGTCGTTGTAGTTCGTTATTTATCCACATTCTTCAGGTCTTCGGAGTAATACTTGTATGTCTCTACGTTCTTAGAATTTATAGTCTAACCTAAATGAATTTGACTCTAGTATATAATCAAGCGACTTTAGATGAGTTTTGATACACTAAAATATGACAACCAAACTTGACATACCAACGCTTGGTGAGTTCAACCGATCTATGCTCTAACATAACCTACACAGTTTTTAAGCCTAAAAGACTGTACAAAATCTACAAAATTTATTCTTGAGAATTCATATCTTGAGAAAAATATTACAAGACTTGTCTTGTTGACATCGGTTACATACTAGGTTTTTACTTGGATATCTATTCATGAGATCATCCAAGTTTAACTTGTCCCAATATCAAGTATCCGATCCTTACTGTTGATTTATGCTACTGATTGTTACAAGTTTGTGCATACAAGTTTTCGAATTAAAATTTAGCGGTGTACTTGGTACCCCCTCTATCTCAATTGGCATCAGAGAATGCAAACACCGAAAAGGTGCAATAGTCTGTGTTTGAATCAATCTGAAATCTATGAACAAGAGTTTATATCTAATAATGTATCACCATATTTTTAAGACATGAATTTTCTTTTATGACTGATCTTATTGAATTAGTAGAAGAACTTATTGTTGTACCTCCAAGATGTTTGAAGTCTTTTAAAGTTTTTGCTAGTATTGAAAAACAGCTTGAAGTGTTAACTATTGATGTAGATGTCTATATACTGAGAGAGTAAGAATCTCTTGATAGACTGTCAAAATTCATGATAAATAATTTTCTTGTTGAAGTTGACATAGAAATTTTATTTAAATATTTCTCAACTACTTCTCATTATGACACAAAAAAAGGATTGCAATTCATTGTTAGAACATTGCTCGGTTGAACCTGCAATTTTTACTATCTCAAGCTCGTTGTCAATGTTACATGATCAAAACTATATCTTGATTTCTAGTCTACTAAGTCAAGTTTCAGATATGTTAAAATTATAGTTGAGTATCAGAGATCACCCTTGAAGATTGAAGATCGACAAAAATATTTTGGAGAACTTATGTATCCAGTATGTGAAGACTTAACCATTTTACTCACTATACCATCATTATATCTATTGAGACTATGTCGTATGACTTATAGTAGATTAACAAAGAAGATATTTCAAGTCAAGCTTGTCTTGTGAAAAATCTCGAAATATGATTTAGCGATTGGATATTAGAAGGTCCTAAACAATATTATTTCTATGAATTAATTTGTGGATCAATTGAAAATTGCCCATACAAATGATTATATCACTTGGGAATGTTTCAATATCAAAACAGAGATATATGAACTTTCTAAAGTTTTACTCAGGGTAGGTTGGCGAACCCAGTTTGCAAGCCATAGATATATGAGATCCATAAATACAGGAAGGTTGGCGAACTCAGTCGCAAACCATAAGTTCAGTTGGGAACAATTCAAGAACTTGTTTGGCGAACCTTGGTGAACTGAATTTTATAGGTTGGATTAATTGGGTAGCAGTTGGCGAACCCAGTTCACGAACTGTGGTCAATGATAAACACATATTTATGTCTTAATTAGTCCTGATAATATATAATTTTGGAGATTATTTTTGTACTAATTTGGGTTTTTTTTTTGTAGGTACATGAATAAAATGGGCTATGACTCGAAAAACGATTAAACTGGGCTTGTGCGCAGAAAATATGGATTTTGGAAGGGAACAAAGAATTTTAAGCAAATGGGTCGAACCGTGGACATTACTGTACCAATGTTGACACCTTGACCATGCAAAGTTATCCTTATTTTTATCCCATTAAGGAAATTCAAAGGAGTTAATGGTTTGCAAAAGGATGAATTAGGAAAGAATTGCCTACGTGCATCACAAAAATAAATAATTGAAGATTTGGAGATTTGAGAAAATAAATGGCATGCATGGGAAATAATCCAAAATATTCTCTCACATATTGGGTATTATTTTCCGTTAAATGGTGTAAACTGATGCAGATGGGACGATTGGGTAATTGGTTTATCACGTAACACATGATAAACTTCTATTAGGTTGATGATGTAATGATGGAATTAAAATGGAAGGTAGGATTTTTCTGTCCCTATATATACCATGTTATTCAATCAAGGAGGGGAGTCCAGAGTCTGAGCAAAATATTAATTTTTTTTTTTTTTTTAATTTTCTTTTGTAATAATGAAGTAATTTCTCCGATGGGGTTAAGGAGGAAACTATTTTTATTATGTAATAACATTCAAGTATTTTCTATCGAAACAGTCTTTTGTGGATTTAATGTTTTATTAATTTCTCTTCTAAAATGCTTTGTTCTTATTAGTTTTGAATAATCTTCGATTGTTGATATTTTATAAGCGAAGGAAGTTATACCTTTTCGATTGAAAATGAAAATTAATGTCGTATTTTTCGAGACGTACATGTTTGGTCACAAATCGTCTTAAGTGATAATATGAGTATTTCCTAGTAATAAATTAATGTTTTACAAAATTAACTTGATGGATTCCAAAAATCCTAGTTTACTTTTATTTTATTTTTTATTTAATTTTATTAATATTTTCATATAATCTAATTAGAGATTAAAGATAACAATTAATTAGTCCATGCGAATCGATCCGTACTTGCATACTATCCAATAAACATCCATGCACTTGCAGTTTATAATTAAAATATCTATTAGTCAACTGAGTTATGGAGTCTAGTACTGTTGGCGAACTCAGTTCACGAACCGTTGCACGACTCGTGACCAAGCCTTGCGGTTAATGAACCCTTGTACCAATTGTCATGGCAATGTGTAGCAGATGCTCAAAGACTTATTATTTTAATATGTTTAGCATTGATAGAACTCTCTTAAACACTTCTAAGACTTCATTGATTTATTAAAACACTTAGGTGTTTGAATCATGATTGATTTCTTACGTGCTTAAATGAACATCAAGTCGTTTTTAGTTCTTTGACTAACTTGCCAAACCGAGCAGTCATTATACACAGTTACTGAACTCGGTCTAACCGAACCTATGTGTATAGTATTCTTTTGTAGTTTGAAGACCTATTTTGTTTGCTTGATTCTCAAGTTATCCTAGCTTCAATTCTAAGCTAACCTTTGTATTTGAAAACTATAAATAAAGCATCTATGTCAACTGGGAAACTCAATCCATGGCACTTTGTGTCCTAATTGATTCCAAAGTCGCCTATATTGAGCTTTTAGGTTTGCAACTAAAAAAACTTCTCTTGGGGATTCTTGAAGCCAGGTCAGACTATCTTTACCTTGATAGTTCATAAATCCTAATCTTGCTTTTATGATATCGAGGATTTCGTAATCTCTGGCAAGCAACATAGATAGTATTCGCAAAGTTTCTTTGTCTATGACTTTGTGATTGCTCAAGATAGATATCTAAAGACCGAGCTTAGTTGAACTTTTGGCGATTGTTCACGAGAGGTGGTTAAGAATATAGGATGATCATCGGGAGTCGTAAGTTTTGGATTTGTGAGGTTTGCTAGCTTGTTATTGCAAACCTATTTCTACACCTTGATCTTTGATCTAAATGAAAATCAAATAGGCTTATCTGTTAGAGGAAGATTGGTATCAAAAGTCTTCACTTCGACTAAAGTAACTCTTAGGTTGCAAAGGACATCAACTAAGGTAATCAAGTGTGTAGAACCTTGTGAGGTTCAAGAAACGTAACGAG
The DNA here is from genome assembly GCA_023529315.1 of Papaver bracteatum. NCBI lineage: Eukaryota > Viridiplantae > Streptophyta > Magnoliopsida > Ranunculales > Papaveraceae > Papaver > Papaver bracteatum. The sequence goes on along the minus strand of JAJJWX010003730.1, from coordinate 710,931 downwards.
GGCGACTGTAACTGAATCGCTTGGATGGTGGATTTGGTCTCAACTGCATTGCAGTCTGAATTCTAATAGTAGGCTAATGTCTATAGCGGATTAATACAGTGTGGTGTTCAATCTGGACGAGCTCCCGGGGTTTTCTATTATTGCGGTTTCCTCGTTAACAAAATTTCCGGTGTCTTATGTTTTTTATTTTCTGCATTATATTGTTTATCTTTATAATTGGATTTACACAGGTTTGTGCGAGAGCTCGATGAGTCTATAAATACGCAACTTATTCTATGAAGAAGGTGTCTGCAAATATTTAACCTAAGCATAAAGATAGAAAGAATGAAAGTATCTTTAATATCTAAGTGCTCATGAATTTCTATTGAACATTTCTCACTGCAATCATCAGCCAAAGATTAATAGGATCACCAATTCAATACCCCTGGACGTAAGCATAAGCCGAACCACGTTAATTAGTTGTGTTAAGTGTGTAGTTGCATACTTCCTTACATTTAAATTGCTTAATCACGTTTACTCTACTTACTTGCGTGCATATTACTTGTTGATACTTCTTCATTAACGCTTAAAGGTTGTTTCAATATCAGATTTAGAAGTCAATCACAGAAGTCAGACGTAAAAACATTTTGATTCACAAAAAATTAACTTTTTTTTCTTTTAGAAGTCATTTTTAATTCTGTTCCCAACCTAACTTCTGGCTTTTTATATCTAGAAATCAAAAACTTACTTCTCATTGTGTATCCAAACATGCTATTAGCTTAATCATTGTCATTTTATACTCAGCAATACAATCACATATATTGTTATATCTTCCGTCTACACCGTAGATCCATTACACTTAAAAGTCTTTAAGGGTACGTTTGGCGCCAATGGAGTTCAATTTCAAGGTAGTTCAAACAACCTAGAAATTCATATGTCTCGGTTCAAAATATGTTGTTTGAGCAAAGTTGAATGGGTGGAAATAAACCATCACCAGATCCAACCATCAAATCCATCTTCTACTTGAAACCCATGAACATCACCATCATCAGAAACCCTCATTCAATCTCCTTATCTAACAACAAACTTTATGGCAACAAATTCATCTTTCTCCCTTCAATGGCTGAAACATCACCTTAATTTTTCCCCGTTTTCCCATGAATTTAGTCAAATACTTTTCAGAAAGAGTAGAAAAAATTGGGAAGAAAAGAAATCTTATAGAGAAGCATGTCGATTTATTCTCCACTGATAAAAGGAAAACAAGTTGACTGGAAAATAAAATCGACTCTAAAAAAATTAGGCCAAACACGGGTCAACTGAACCTTCATTCCGTCCTCAAAAAATTAGGCCAAACACGGGCCAAACGCACGAAAAACTAATAGTGAGAGAGGTGGAGATGTTGGTTATTTGGGCATAACACGGTGCCCAGGCGACAAGGCCACAAGAACGTGGACACGGACATAAATGCAAATGCTGTTTGCGGGTTCCACAAAGACAAATCTGGTGCAGGTAGTTACATTTAATTAGGCATTACTGTGTCACCAACAAGTCAGACATTCAAGACCACGGTACCGCCGGTGCCCTATCACCTCACCTGACGTATTTGGCCCACTAATTTATGCTCCATGATGTTAATGAAGCCCCTAACAAATAATTAGCTCATTAATTGGTTGTTAGTAATCTATATCTAATGAAGCCCAACTAATTTGAGTTTGAATTTTGCTCAATATTGGTTGTTGTTGCGGTTTACCTTTTCCTTTAATTTTTCGGAGCTGGTATGAACATATATATTTATGAATTTTGTTTTTCTCTACAAATTAATCTCATCTTTTCCATGCTTTGTTACAATATTTTGATACCAATTCGGAGAAAGCTTTAAATATTTCCTGTAAAACTTTTTAGGAGATTATTTTGATGTAAGATTTGAATGTCATGAATCATTTGATCCTACATTTTCAAATTCATAACGGAAATTCTGAACGCGTTTCTCCCGGATTGTGAGATAATGTTAGACACGTCTAACCCTTTCCACCTCTTGCTCCCTTTAGAAATAGGGAAAGACACCTTATAAAAATCGAGCTGCAATGTCTCCCTTGCTCATATCGTCATATCTGTATTTTTTTTTTGTTGTTGCACTTTTTTTTTTTAAGAACAGAGGGAATCCCTCAATATATTGATAACCGGGTATCATTTGTTCCTTAATTGGAACATCATTACATTTTCATTCCGGTTCTGAATATTTAGATAAGTTAAAAATCGCCCAAAGATTGTGATCTATCCAGTTGTGCTTGATCATATATTTTTTACAAAAAACAACCAAATTTGCATCCCAAATGACATTTTCTCTCCTTACCAAAGTAAAGTGTTGGTCTATGAAGTTTATATCAAATTTTTCTTTGTTGTCAAAATCTTCGCTCATCTTGTATCTTTGGTGGCTAGCTCTTGTTTCATATATTTTGTTGTTGCACTAACTAAACCCGGATGAGACTTGTTTTTCCATGAATGATTACAGTATTTTTACATGTGAAATAATCAAGTCCAAACGAATTTAATGTGCGTTTTCTAGCCGTTAGATTGTGAGGGTATCTAATAAACGAATAAGTCCATACAACTATTTACATGATTAAATGGTGGTATATATAGATTGGATGGACATGGACTGATGGGGCTGGGAATAAAAGTGTTGACAGTGATATGTTTGTGTACACGTCGTAAATCCAGTCTGGAACTGATATGATTGATGGATTTGCAGGATAATAATTAAAAAACCGTGTTCTCTTCAGAAAGATGAAAATTAATCAATGTTATCATTTACGAGTAACTTTTGTTTTCCTCCAAAAGTTTGGAAAACAGCTTACACACCAGAGAAATCTCGGCATAAGGCTGGCTCTAATCGTCACCCAAGATTCAAGCTGAATGTTGGATCCACGTCACCAAAATGCATCGATCGGGCGCAGTGGGGATCCAAGATTCTATCTCGATACACAGTTTGAAGATTCGTAGCACGCAGATTGGAACTGCGTATTATGGGAAAACTCAAAAGCGCAGTTTCTAACTGCGTATTGACCGTGTTGACTGGTCCACACGCATATTGAAACTGCGTGTGCTAGAAAACCCTAAAACCAACAGAAGCCGCATCTCTTCTTCTTCTTCTTTCTTTCTTCACTCTTCTTCCTCAAACTAAATTCATAGAACTTCACTCAATTAACTAATTCGAGATGTTTTTATGTTGAATGAGCTACAATCTTCGAAGGGTTTGTTACATCAAACGTGGGGAATCTATTGATGTTATTTTTTGGATATTTCATCAACAAAGCAACCCAAGGTATGAAATGTTAGTTTTGATTGATTGGGATGAATTTTTGATTTCGTTTTTAGTTATGTTGGTTTGATTTCGTCCATATTTTATCAATCATCTTGATTAGTTTGATTAAGTAGCAGGAAATTATTTGATTTTCTTTTAAAAAAATTGAAATGTGATTGCTTAGGGTTTATGGTATTTGGGGTTAATTTGGGTGAAACATAAATTCATGTTGTGGGAGATTATTGATTTAATTGTGTTTATGGTTTGTAGAATGTATTTGAAGTTTGTAAAACTACAAAGCATGTCAACAAATTTATATTGAGCATTTTTGCAATGAGTTTTTAGCATTAAGTAACTCATATGTGGTTTTGAGTTGATGTTGAGATGATTATATGGTTGAAATTTATGTTGCCAATATGCTTTTGTTGGAGGTTTTGATTAGAGCATTTTGCAATGAGTATGAGGATTAGCTCAATTATAAATTTGAGTTTATGTTTAGATGATTGTAGAGGTGGAATTGATGTTGTTAATATCATTGTGATTGAGAGACACAAGATGAGCAATGTGCATACCTCAATGTGATGTGAATGTGAACGTGGGAATTCATATGTTGCTTGTCCATAGATTAATATATGCGTTTGATTTTTGTTATTCACATGTTGATTGTGCTTCCCTTGATCTTTGCATTTTTAGATAATGGAGGATGTTGATTGGTCTAGGTATGAGAAGTTATCCCAACTATCTCCAGGTGTCGGACAGTTACAACATAAGGCCGATAACTTAGTTGATAAGCGAGGCGGAACATTTAGGAGTAGTTGGACCAACTTAAATAAATTTTACAAGATAGTGGTGAGAAACAAACCCCGTGCAATTTTAATTCTTCAATACTGTGGTTTAGAATCCATATTCCAATTTAATTTTAAGTATGGGGATAAGGGATTAACCGAAGCTTTATGTGAGAGGTGGCGGAAGAAGACTAGAACTTTTCACTTCAAAGAGTTTGAGATAGGTTTGACCCATCTAGATTTCTATCGGTTGACTGGTATTCCAATTGGAGGAGGTAAGCCAATCCCAGAATTACCAAAGGAAACAATGACGACGCAAGAACTAGAAGCTATGGATGCTAGGTATTTCTGGGGTGTGTTAGATGTTATGGCACATAGAAGACTACATAATCTGAAAACTGGAGATTATGATTCCAAGGCATGCACGATGAGAGTTTATCACTTGGCCCATTTCATTTTAAGTAGGGAAAATGTTGACAACTGCGGCATTGCCGAAGAATTGACTAGAATGTTCTTGCTTTGGTGTATTGGTTCTTTTTTGTTTGCAGACTGTAGTGTTAGAGTATATAAACGATGGTGTATGGTGTTGGATAATTTGGATGTTGTTGGGTCATATGATTGGGGTACTCCAACTTTGGGCGTTTTGTATAAACACCTGGATGACTGGAGTTCGTGCAAACAGAAGGATATGGGTGGCATGTTGATGATCTTAGAATTCTGGTATTATTTTTATTTCCATAATTGTCAACCGGTTTTGAAGGAAAAGCTGAGAGATGATCAACATGATCCACACCCGGCTATTAGTCTATTTAATGCGTTGAACCTTAGGAACATGGGACAAAAAAATCTTCACAAACACTCTCTGTCAGATGCACTCGCTCAAATAGATATTAGGATGGGTCATGCGGTTATTTGGGACCCCTGGTTCGGGGACAGTGAACACCAACACACTGATGCATTCCAAACAGCACTTGAGATGTCTAAGAGGAGATGTGTCTTTAAGGACAAGGACGGTGCAAGAGCTTCAGTTTATCTGGCTGAGAGGTGTATGAGGCAGGTGTTAGGTGTGATAGTTATCCCATGCAACCCACCTAGATTGGAGGAAGTATTAGATGGTATGGAGCTTGAGGTTAGTGATCACTTCCTTACTGTCCCTGATGAAGTGTATTCCAATTTTTGGAAAACTCATAGCATGGGAGCTCTTAGGACATAAACAACTCACATAGACACACATGATGATATTAGAGTTGGTTGTCTGAAGAAATTGTGAAGGACATTATGTTGACTAGTGTTGGTTTATATAAGCAAATAAAAGTGAGGTAAACAACAATCCACTTGCGTGTGGTGATATTTTAACATCCACTTGTGTTGGACAATGACATCCGAGAGATAATTTAAAGCTTCCAAAGTACATCATTAGACGTCCCCTACGCTTCTGACATGTTCCCCGATATTTTTATTACTTGTGGGAATCCTCTTTATCCCTTTTTCAACGAATCAATTTTATTATTCTGTAATTATAACATATTTAAACTTGGTCCCAGTTACCGACATGTCAAATAAACAATTACTATATATACCAGACCACCATATGCAAATCTCAAAGCAAAAACAAAACTTTCTTTTTTACAAAATTTTCCTACCTTAATAAACATGGAAAAATTCTTTTTTACTATAATCCCAGTTAATTAACGCTCACTCTCGGTTTAATTTTAATTATCAGATTATTTACCGTTAAATAAGCAAGTTTTATTAAAAATTAATAACATCGCATAACTATTTACTACTATCAATATCTCTGGTAATAAATATTATCATGGGTCCCCTGTGTTTGGTTTCACAACACAAAAAGCTTTTGGGTCAGATATTTGATATTTTGGGAAGACAAGAAATTGTGTCGATGCAATGTAGGGGTTATCGATAAATAGTAAGGGTCGCTATATAAACAGTAAGTGTCCCTTGGTAACAGTAAATGACTTTTGGATAAAGATTCGTGGGTGGTTAATAATTTGAGTATTGTCTGTATTATTATCCCTGGATTTATTTCCACCATGAATTGTCATAGCTTTTGATGCATTATTTTGAGTGATCAAATCATCATTCAGAGTTTTCTTGTGTTTCCAACCCTGATTTCTGACAACATATATACAAGTTGATTTAACCCAAACAAGGGTCGTTCTACCATCTCTTCTTGCCCAAGATAGGTCTTTCATTGTCATCCAAGAGGTGTTTTAAACAGTAAAGTGCGTTTATAAACATGATTAGTGTTTTTTTAAATTGGAAGGGTTGTCGGTGAAAATTAACAAGGGTGTGTAAACAATATTTCTTTTACAAGTGAATTGGATGTGTTTTAACAATTTCCACGCAGGTTATTAATTTGGATCCTATAGATATCCAGGTTTACCTAAAGGTACTTCTCACAAACCGAGTACTTGGAAATCGTATTATCTACCTCCAAACAACATACACCTTGCAAAACTTTTCACGGATTTCTACCCCTCAATTAACTCTTTATACGAACACAACAATGGGATCATTTGATTCGATTGAAGATTTGCAAATCACAAAAACATGGTACAAAGAATCTCGAGTAGCAGACCGCTCTCCGGTAATGCCGGAGCCCGAAATCTTTTGGGAGAAAATATACAACCAATATATACGAGATTATGGGAATCCAAATAGAAGAAGTCTTCAACAAATTCATGATAGGTACTAGATTATACAAAGCCATTTGAGATTTTATAGCTATTCAACAACGACTCACCATGCACGGCCATATTAGAATGTCATCCCAAAAATTTGTAAGTATTGTATAATTTATTTCGTCCATTGGTTAACTGATTGATTCTAAATTTGTTGAGTATATTTTCGTTGTGTTTTTGTAGCACGAGCTGATTAAAGCGGGGTATTTAGAGGAAAAAGGTGAGGCATTCACATTCTATGAAAGCTATAATTTCATGGCATCCAAAATCCCAGAGTATGGATCACCGGGCAATTTATCGACTTCATCGAGTGAAGTCTGAAACTCGAATTTATGTTTGTGTACATTTTGTGGGTTAGTCTGTTATCAACCCTCACGAGACTAAACTCGTCTGTTAGGGTCACCTAAGGGTTTAAATGCTTGTTTCACGTGCTAAGTGTAACCGTGATTCCTACGAAAGTGAGTTAGGTTATTAATTAAGTTATTCTAATGTACTATGATGTTAAACATGAAAGTCGTTATTTTAAAAGTTGTCCGTTACGTCATTGCAATAAGTAAGAAAACACATTACATCATAAACATCCGATGATTTCGAACTAACAATATTAACCACTCATAAATATCTTACGAGAAAAAGATTCAATTTTATATACGAGTACCAAAAAAATAATTGGACACGAAATGTTTGAAAGGCTTCCCTAGTTCCGCTTCACACATTAGCATCGCCTGAGCACGATTACCATTTGCAAGAACGCGATACTGCCTAAAATGACCACAAATCCTTTTCAGCATGCTAACGCGGTGTTGGATACGTATGACTTAATACCAAACGCTTCCATTCCCAATTTGAATCAAAAAGTCTTCCCTCACTCGAAACCAAAACGCCATACCCGCTTGTGGATTTTATGTATCATGATCCATATCCGCAACCTTACAATAACTTACGACTAGTGCGTTATCTTCATGCATCGAAAAACGTGGCATCGTGATTGATTATTGTGGTGGAAATAAAATATGTAACTTTGATAATTTGGGATTGAAAAACCTTATCTTTTGGTTGAGTTTACAGAGCATTACACCTTCGGAGATAATTGAATTGTGAGGCGTTTTTCACAAATTTATACTAAAATTCTCAGATGGGTTTAAATGTAATTTTGAAATTCTACAAAGGAATGAATTATAACTATTGGCAACTTGGCAGCATGAGTGGTCATAATTTGTCGGGCATTATTTTGCATGTCATCTTATGTAGCGTGATTTATTTTTGTAATCTGAGTAATGGTTAAATAGAAAATGACCTTTGAAAGAGGAGGCAGCTAAATACTGTTGTACAGTACTACCGATTAGATGTGTAATAGTAGTCTCTAACATCTACAATTATCACCCATCACAATGTGTTTTCAGAACACGCCCCATTGAGTTGTCCACCACTTGTATGTCGGACAAAAGTGTATAGATAAGCATTGAATTATGCAGTTTTCCCTTTTGATTTATTATCATACACGTGGACTGGAATAATGGGGTTTGGGATCTGGTGGTTGGGGAGTTTACCAACTTAAGTGGAAATATTCACGAATGGAAGTTTACCAACACATTTGTCCCTAACTTAGAAGGAGGTCCTAAAGTACAAAAACATAAACAAACCCAAATAAACGTTAACATGCATAAACAACATAAAAAGTACACAATACATAAAACATAACCATTACATCAGACCGGGCGTCATTGACCAGAATAAAACACATGATTAAACATTACATCATAAACACAAAACATAACACTAGAAATTAAAGAGTAACATAAAATATAATTACTCGGCCCATTCCACCAACTTACACCCAGGACATTGCCAGAAATGTGCACCATATGTGTTCTTATCTTTCGAACGATGCAGTTTCATAAATAACCTACATCCAGGGACCGGGCATGACACCCCCTTTTCATGTTCAACCTTAATCATACCTTTCTCTTTGAAGTTTTTGCAGTGTTCGTTAATGTTTTTATCATCTTTGGACTTGATTGCATATTCTAACCACTGAGATTCTTCATGACAATTATCGAACTGGCAACGAAGGTACCTATTTTTTCCAGGTTCTGCTTCTAATAAAAATTTGATTCCCGTACAACCTATCTGCAGGAACTTGGAATACATCCAAGGGCATTTCATGGCTGAATGGTCATCAAGGAAACAAAGCGGACAAATTTGGTTTGCTTCTACACACACAATTTGTTTTCCTTTGCGATTAGAATTCATTTTTAACCGGCTAAATTCGAAGGATCGTTTTATGTTTGATGGTGTGTTTATTTGAGTGGTTGATGGAGTGTATTTATAGAATAATGAAATTATTATTCATCCGTCATATGATAAAATTGCATATATGATACATATATACAGATAATTAAAGGATAATAACTATGTTGATTGATTATGTTGCAGAAAAAGAATTATTTTCTAATTCGTACAGATAAAAGCAAAAGAAGTTCACACATCAAGTTGGAGAAACTTGCAGCAATATTACGAGAAGCGGAAAATAAATGTACAAAATTTACAAGGAAGATAAAGAGAAGAAAAAGAACTAAGTAGATCCATCACCACTTTCATCAGATTTCTCTTCTTCTTCTTCTTCAGATTTCTCCTCATTACCAGATTCCTCTTCTTCATCATTATCATTATTGCCTCTATCTTTGTCAGATTTCTCTTCCTCGCCAGATTTTTCTTTATCATTATTTTCTTCGCCAAAATCCTCAGTCTCGCTATCAGAAATAACAAGATTTGGAGTTTTTGCTGGAATCTCCTTTGCAAGATCAGGGTACGTAGAGTAAGGAATATCATGATCATCACAAACCAATTTAACGGCATTATTGCGGACAACAACAAGAGAGCTATTAAAATTCGCGTTAGTAATTCTAAATTGTTCTTTCAACCGTGAATACTTCTCATTGCGAGCGGTAAGACTATTTGCGAGTTGATTCTTTTCATCTTCAAGTTCTTCTATTCTTTCAAGACATCTCTTTTCAGATCCTGCGAGTATACAATAACAGGTTGAAAATTTTATAAGGAAGAATAATAAAAACAAGGAATCGATAAGGAGGAACGGTTAACAACCTTCTCTTTCAGAAATCATGTCCTTAATTAAAGCTGCTTGTTCAACATAAAGACTAACATCTACACCTAAATTATTTCTGGCATTATCAAGAACCATCGCAGCCCAAGAAAATTCATCATCGCTATTAATAAGAAGACGAGATCGAACTTGAGTTTCCCTCGCAAGAAGATCTTTATTCTTGCGGATAAGTCTATCTCTTTCCATTTGAATGCTAAGAAGAGTTTCATGGAAATCTTCTAGGGCCTTAGTGCCATTTTTAATTGCACGATCTTTCTCGTCAATAAGATCACTATTCTTACTTCTTAATCTATTGATTTCTTCTTTTGAATCAAGATAAAGGCATTTAAACTTATTAGTTAAACTTAAATTGAATTTGTGCTCAATCTTTAAAAGATTAAGTTTGGATTTAAGTTTATCAACAAAGAGGGACCTAATTTGATCATCTGAGAAACTACTTAAAGAATTATTAAGGCGAGCAAGAAGGGTACTCTCATCTACAGGTTCAGGAAAATATTGGGGGAATGTAGCCTCGTCAGTAAGACCATAAATATCTGCAAAAATGGTTGCTTGAATAAGCTGCGATAGGGTGAGAAGAATTAAAAGAGAAAAGAAATAAATCATACCATAGAGTTAATAATTAGCTTTATCAAGATCAGAGATTTTTTGCTTATCAACTGAAGCTTCAGTCTCCAGCTGCTTATTTTTCCTACGAAGCTCAGCAACTTCAACTTCTAGTTTTTCTTTATCCTGGCGAAGATTAGCAGCTTTCTTTTCATAAATAATACGTCTATTATCCAAATCAGAAGAAACAACAAAATAAGCTCTTCCAACCTATGATAGAATTATATAAGTCAAGATCTGGTGAAAATATCAGTAAATACATAAAAAGGATGAACAAGTAGAAACATACCAGGCTGCCAAGTGAATTTAAGAGACTTGGAGTCAGCGATCTTGAAACCCCGCGAAGGGAATCACTGTCAGCTAGTATGGGAGCATCGCAGACTTTGGCGAGGGACTGGGATATTTCATTAATAGCTTCATCTCCATACTCATTTGGGATACCGAACATATTCTTGCCAAATTTTTTGGATAAATGAGCCATCGAAGAATCAGAATCAGAAGAATTCTTTATAGAAGGTAAGCTGTTATCATTGAAATCCTCATCATTATTGTACTTGTCAAAATCAACAATTGGATTTTCTGGAATGGGTTGAGGAGTTGAAGAAGAAGAAGGTCGGGTCTTCATTTTCTTCAAAGGAGGATTGCCATATTCTTCACCGCGAGGGGCAGAAGACTTCTCTTTGGGAGGAACAGTAGATTTATCCTGATCGCCAAATTCTTCACCGCGAGGGGCAGAAGACTTCCCTTTGGAAGGAATAGTAGATTTATCCTTTAAAGATTTCTCCTTAGTTCTCGCGGGTTTTATTGGTTCTAGTTCTTCAATCTCCTGAGAACACAGATAAAGATAAGAAATAGGGGATACAATATATTGTTAAAACTAATAAAACAATATTTCTTACTTCATCTGTGAAGGATTTAAGAGCTAAGAAACTGCTGGGTTTCCTCAAAGCCTGGTAGCTGAGTTTCATTCTGTCAAACTGGAAAAGATTGAAGTAATTAACGAAAATGTGGGGAAGATAGTGAATAATGATTATACCAAAGATCGGAGAGAACATACCTCTTTAGTTCTTTCAGGCCAGTTGAAAACCCAAGGTTGATATTCTGAAAGATTCGCGGGTAATGCGCGAGAACCAGAAATATAAGGACCCTCAAGACATAATGGAAAAATGAACCACTTGTCATCGCTGGAATGGCGAGGGCCTTGATTAGTAGGTATATGCCAATCAATATCTAGCATAAGAGCTTTATCATCAGCGATCTTTTCTTTCTTCAAGCGAACACCCCAACAAGTGCTATCCCTCTTCATAGGGACTATTTTATAATTTTTAAAGAAGTTGTCAACAGTATAATCTGCAGAGACAATAGGAACATCTTTAAATTGAGGATTCTTCACAGCTTCAGGGTATCAAGATACTTTGTCAGAACCGCGAGAAGCATATTCAAGCATCAATCGAATACAATCTCCACCCAATTGATATATCGCTCGCGAGAATCTCTCGTCAGAAATTATTTCATAAAATAGTGGAAGTTCTGGATCATAGAGGGGAATGGGAAGACCAGCTTCTAGTTGACCTAGCGATACTATAATTTTCTCGCGATAACATTGATAATCAATGAATAATCTAAGAGAAAGTTCGGATTTAGGGCTCTGATTTGGAATTGTAGATAAAGTGAAACCTTTGTTTTTGAGTTTTTCTTGCATCTCACTAAAATCAATCAAATTTTTAGCTCCATCGGCAACCATTTTTAAGTATGGGAATGAAAGAGAAGGTTGGAAAATAAGAAAAGAATCACAGCGATAACAAACGCGCAATTTACGGAAGAACAGTAAACTTGCAGAGAAATTACGGAGAGAAAGAAGAAGAAAGTAAAAGGGGAAAAGAAAAGAATGAAAGAAGTATTTATAGAAGAAGAAATTTCTCGAAGAAGGTGAATGCAATAAATAAGAAAAGACATGAACGGTCAGATCGCAGCGGTTAGAGAGGACGTGTCGTAAATTCATTAGAAGAGAGAATATGTGAAAAACAGCTGGCGAAGGATACAGAAACGTGTCAGAAGAAAGATTAATGAAGAGATAGGTAGTTGTGGCATTTTAAAGTTCTCATGATCTTATCTTCTTCGCAGAAAAGACTTGAGAAGAGGCAAGATATAGGACCAGAATATCGCTACATCTATTCTCTGTGATATTAATAACACTTCCCAGCGAGCATCACCACAAGATCTTTGACTACACTTCACGAGTGTCACAAAAGCCTTCAAAAAAATGACGTAATAACTGACGATTGAAGAAAACTTGAGAAAAGTATGTTTGTTCTGCGATGGTTACAAAACTTGCGAGATTTAACATTGTAACTATCGCGGTACAATCGCAGAATCAACCCGAAATAAGAGGAAAACTTAGCTGTCATCCACTATGTAACTACCCTATAAATATAGACCCAATGCGTCCAGAAAATGATGATATATTTTTCGAGAGTTAAGAAAGTCTTGAGGAGAGAGAACTTCAAGAGAATAGTTGTAATCTTGAATTCTTCCATTTCTGTAAACATTTCTGAAAACAAAATAATAAAGTGTCGTTTTAAATCTTCAATTATGAGTTAATTATAACAAAATCTTAACAAGGGTGTAGTGTGGGAAATCCTGCAACTATAGGCGTGTAGGTGGTAGGCTGATATTCACGCTTATACCTGATTGTACCATGGAACCGTGATCTAAGCCTCTCAATTTTTCTGGCGAAGCTGAGTGGTCGAGATCAGTTTGTGATTTGGGAAGCGTGACCACGCTAGTTTGGGTATGCGATTTGGAGAAACCAAGCATGGTATGCCTTGGTCGGTCGGGAGAGGAGATAGATGGGTCCACGGTGATCATGTTGATGCTTACTAGACCTGTTCAATTGTCCCCTAATCCCTTCATTCGATCAGGAGAAATCGGACGCTCGTGATCGTTACAAACCCTAATTAGGGTTTTGGCCGGCCGTGCGTCATGATTTGTTTTGTGCACACGAATTGGGACAACCAACTATGGTTGGTCCTGACCGACTGGTCATGTGTGTAGAAGGGCCCACGATGATTGTGTTGACATGCTACGGGCCCTTTGAATCTACATCCACACCCTCCATCTATGCATGCGAAGATGGATGGTTGAGATCGTTTTGCGACACATGTAATGTGCCGCAAACCCTAATTTAGGGTTTCTTGTCCATTCCGCTTGGTTTGGACGGTTTGGCAAGCTTTTCCACCCATTTTGGGGAGGCCAACCATGCGGGGCCCGCTTTGGGTCGGCAATGAATATTCCAATACCTGCTTGGGGGTATTGGATTCAATCTGAGCCATCCAATCATGATGGTGAAGTTGGATGATCGTGATTGTTTCTAGACTGCTATGGACAATCTAGATGCTCAATCGGGCTAGTATAACACACCGAGAGTTAGATGCTCTATCGGGCTAGTATAACACACCACGAGTTACATGCTCAATCGGGCTAGTATAACACACCGAGAGTTATATGCTCAATCGGGCTAGTATAACACACCGAGAGTTATAGCATGTATGGGCATTTCATGCATGCCTCACTGTTGGTACTTGGATATTCATGCTACTCTGCTGCGAGTAACAATCAGTCATCATGCCGCACCAACAATAAAAGTTCTGCTAGGAACAACCCAGGAAATACAAGGCGTTTTATGCATTAATCAATAATGCTAAAATTCACAGAATATTCAGGGGATTATTGCTACATGCTCCATTCTAGGTGAATTAATAAAGAGAAGAAGTATTCATCACTTATCAAATGGCCTTATCCTCTGCAGGACGGCTGCACAAAATATGGGTTTTACGGTTTTAGACCTGAACTAAAATCCACCATCAACATTAAGTCCCCTCCCTAGAACATGATGGTTACACTATTGTGGGGTAGGCATGAGATGGTGACAGTTAAAGATAAAACCGATGAGACAAAGTTAGATGTTACCAGGAGAGACGGGTCATCCTGTCCTTCGATCATGTCACGTTCAAGAGATGTCTGGGCGAGCGTTCCCCTAGCATGATGTTGGTTTTGCTTAATTGATGGACTATTGTGCCTGCTTCGTTCGTGGGGCTATTGCGCCTTCTTGATCAATCGTGGGCTTGCTGTACATGCTTCGATTAAACGTGGGTCCACCAAGTGCTTACTATGGTTTAACGTGGGACTCATCATGCGCATGCTTCGGTTAAACATGGGTCCACTGCGTGCTACGTGCCTGCTTTGCTTGGGGGAGGCTGTGTCTGCTTCGACCAATATGGGGCTGATTGTGCCTGATCAAGTGGGACCCGCCGCGTTCCTGCTTTGCTTGGGACCGGTTGTGTCTGCTTCGACCAATATGGGGCTGGTTATGCCTGATCAACTAGGACCCGCCGCGTTCCTGCTTTGCTTGGGTCCGGGTGTGTCTTCTTTGACCAGATATCAAAACCTATTGCTTCACCCAACACCAGACTTTCCCCTTGACCAACACCGGCCTAGCTGATTTTACGAACCCCGACCTTGCTGACGGACATCGCTACCTTGATGCATTGATGTCTTGTTTCGTCCAAACAACGGCCTTGTCCCGTACACTAGCTTTGTTATTTCTGCCAACACCGGCCTTGCTTTTGTGACCAACACCGGTCTTGCTGACCAACCCCGGCCTTGCTAACAAACATCGGTCTTGCTCGAACGTGGGACCCAGGCGTGTTTTCTTTTCCGAAACGTGAACCTTGTATTTTCGAATGTGGTGTGGCTCCAGCTATGCTCATGTACTCCTAGGAGCATGCTTCACTTCTCCTATCGACTTCAAGGTTTGTCATGATCCGCTGGGCCCTTATGAAGGATGGATGAGACGTATGTTGAGCAATGAATACATCAAAAATAACTTGACCAAAGCGTAGATTATTGATGTAGCTTGCGTGTTGAAACAGCTCGAGAGGATGTTAAAGTGGCTTTTGGTGCGAACGTTGAGGTGGATCTTGGGGAGAGTATTGAAGCAGGATTCTGAAGCGAACATGGGTCCCTGAAAGAGCGTTGAGGCGGCTCTTGAATAGACCATCGAAGCAACTTCTTCTACTGGAGGGAGCGTTCAAGTGTCTTCCTCTTCAGTTCGATTTACCCTTGCGAATTCCATGCTTCTCGACTGGCCATCTCTCTTGTGTTGAAGAAGTACTTGGCTGACGGTGAAGGAACTTCATTTTGAGCCTCAGTTCCCAAGCGTGGTCTATGTGGCTCTATCTTGTATGCCCGGTGGGTATTTTGTACGTAATGGTCATTGATAAGGTGAAGCTCCGGATGGCATTAATCGACGAGCAACAACAGTTCCTGGGAGAATCTGTGATCAGAAGAGACTGGCAGGGAGAGGCGTGATAGCTACGGGCACAAACTTGGCAGTCTTCATATAGTGGTAGAGCTCATCTCATTGTTAGTAGAGGGATAAACCGGAACCGATGGGTTTCTTGATGTTTCCTCTGGAATGAAAAAGAGGGAGACAGTCCCCTGCCCACGAGTATCCACTGAGCCTTCGACTTGATAGATGTTTTCATGCTGGTTTCATGAGGTCGTCTTTACTACATTTCATTTCATAGACATCCAGGAATATCACCGATCTTTGACAATACATCCATTCTCTTAAGTGTATACTCGTATTTGAATATCTTGGAATCATAATGATAGCGTGCTAACATCCATGATTGAGATGGACAACGTGCTAAGAAGTCCCCAGTCACACTCCTTTAGTAACACAACTACTTCTTCTATGGGAGAGGAAATTCTGAAAGTGTCTCTTAATGTTTCTGCTGTCGATACAGATATGGAATATCTTGGACATTTTTTCATCATTGTGGTAGTCGTGTATGCGGTATTG
This sequence comes from Papaver bracteatum, assembly GCA_023529315.1. Taxonomy (NCBI): domain Eukaryota; kingdom Viridiplantae; phylum Streptophyta; class Magnoliopsida; order Ranunculales; family Papaveraceae; genus Papaver; species Papaver bracteatum. The sequence goes on along the minus strand of JAJJWX010003730.1, from coordinate 694,568 downwards.
GATTTGGAGTTGGCGCACATGATGTTGTATCTCGGTGGTTTTCCTCTTGCTGCTTCAGGGAACTGCTTACAGAAGGCTGAAGGTTGTATCGCCTGTTGGTGAGATATATTCCCCTACGAACATTATGAGGCTCTTCATTACCGGCAGGCCTGGTTCCTTCTATCAGGGCATATGTTGTTGTAGATGAGCGTTCAACAGGTCCAGAGGATGACCAAAAGCGTAGATTCTCCAACATAGCATGATAGGCATGTACCACTGTATGATAAAGTTACTCGCCCGGATATTTCTAGATATGACGCGTGGACATCGTTATCTTTTTGAGGCTGCTCCCTTGAGGTATTGGCTCCAGTGGAAGATTGCCAGAGCGTTGATATGTTGCACCGGCATTCTTTAAACCAAATGGCATTATGGTATAATAAAAATTTCTGAGAGGAGTTCAAAAAGATATCTTACTTGCGTCATGATCGTACATCCTTATTTGGTTTTAGCCGCTACATCCATCCATGGAGAAGAACATGCCATGTCCGCTGGTTGCATCTACTAACATGTCAATGTTAGGTAGAGGATGATCGATTTTGGAGTAGCTTCAAGTCTCTGAAGTCTGTGCAACACCTGATCTATCCATTTTCCTTGTATCTGAACTGTAATTGTTTAACCGACTTGGATCCAGGTATGACATGTAGATGATGGGTGACCAATTTTCATCTAAATCCGGCATTTATTCATATCTCCAAGCGAATATGTCCTGGTACTCTTTGAGAAGTTCCACGAGCTTCGTGCGTTTATCCGTACATAAGGTTGAGCTGATGGATATAGGCCTAAGAGATTCCTCAACAATTTTAATCTCATCAGTTGTGGAGTTGGTGTCATCTTGCAGATGTTGTAGAGCATCTATCACTTGTTCTTTTGGTTTGTTTCTATTGTAGCATTCCATTGGGTGGAGAGACTGGGTAACAGTCTCCACTGCTAATTGATAATGGCAGCGTCGGTATACCGTTTTCCTTTTCTGGTCACGACTCGTCACAAAAGTTCGTTCCCTCTTCGTGTGATTGTGGGTCGTGGCTTCAAAGGACGGGTAAGAATGCTTCGTCAACAAAGATGTATCGTGGGTTTTAGCCCTCAATGATGCAAACTGGTCTTCTTCCTGAATTGACGCCCACGTGGGGAGTGAGACGCAACGAACTTGTATGATTCTTTCTGCGGAGGAGCGTCGATAAGGGATGTCTTGAGATCTGAATCCCTAATGCATGCGGTGACATGTAGGGTATGGTTGTGACCTTCCTCTGGTTGATTGCAGCAAAACATCTCTGCCCGCCGATTCTTCGAAAGGTGTAAAAGTTCGCATAAATTTTCCACTAGAGAAAACACTTCCTGATCCACTGACCTCTGGCTCATAGTGAGACTATTGAATTGAGGAAGATCGTTGTGAGGATCAGTCCCTAGTGTAGGAATCTCCATGATAGGACCGCTCATATCTGATGTCGCTTCTTTGATTAGGTCCATGTAGGTCCGCGCCGCTGAAGTACCTTCTTCGGTGCGTTGAATGCGTTCCTTGTTGGCTCCAGGGGCTGTCGCGGCTCTTATGGCAATCGATCAGTTAATGTCTTAAGAAAATTAAGTACCTCTTTCTGAGTTGCAGCCATATCCATTTGAGTCTTAGCAAGAACTTCCTGCTTTTCCATCAAGTCTGCGATGGTAATGGGAGATGGTCCTCCCCTCGTCCCTCCGGCTCCTCGTCCTGATGAAGGAGTGAAAGTTGTTGCTCTGGTGACCACCGGAGGCGTTACACTTGAGAAGATGCCGGGTTTCGCGGCTGCTCTGGCTCTGGTGATGGGAGGTGTTACACCTACTGGAATATTTCCTGCTCCGCTAGTGTTGGTGATAGAAGTGACGGCTCCACGAGATGTATTGACCACGGTACCTCCACTGACAGGTACATCGACACCAGGAGTGTTATCCACACTAGCTCCATCAGAATTTATTGTTGATCCAGACCTGAGTCCCACCATCTTGAAATGAATTGCTGATTGAATTTGTTCTAAGATCTATCCCCTTGAAATTGTGAAAATTGAATCAGGTATTGAAAGATGAAATTGGGAATTGGAAATTGATATTACAACCGAGAGATTAATCTCCCACTGTGGTCGCCAATTGTTTATGGGTAAAAACTACTTCTGCTGGTTTTGGTAATTTGGGGTGTGTGGATGAGAAGTGAATCTAAACCCTAAACAAATGCACTGTACGGGAGTGCTTTTGATTCGAGAGATCAATCTATACAATTCTGGCCTAAACCAAGAAATGGCCGTTCCAGACTTGTTTCGGTCACAAAGTGAAGGAGATGGGGTTGATCTTAGAGAGGGAAGCGAAGAAGGTTTGAGATTTTGAAGGTGTAGGCTTGTTTATGACTTGTAACAGAAAGGTGAGCAGGCTTACGAATAATGCAAGCAGGCTATGGCTATTTGAAATACATGTTGTATTAACACTTGATTTCTGTGTTATGCTCTATTGGAAATAGGGAGTCCTATTTATACAAGTCATTTGATCCCTATTTACGTCTCCCATGGGAAGTGGAGGAAGTGGAATGATGGAGTAGTGGAGTTGTGTGTTAGTGTCACACGATCAGTCTTGCCCACTTCTCCCATCATCACTAACCGTCCATGTCTTCCTGGCACGTTCTTGTGATGGCGCGTTCCACGCTGTAAACCGCCAGACCAATACCCCAGTATGTATCCCCCAGTTTGTGACATGATTGATGTCTCGGGTGTGTGGATCATGGGACTTACAGAAGGTAGCATGTAATGCTAGTTAAATAACTAAGTTATTTAGGAAGTCGATACTTGTAAAGTATCGTGTATATTCTATGCATGTTATGCATCGAATGTATTCGGCATATATGAAGCATCGTTGTTGAGAATTTTACCCTGCCTACTTCATGTGATGGTTTGGAGGCTGCGCTAGCAAGCCCTCCCTTGGCCGACCACACGGCATGGTAGAGTGACAGACGGTGATCATGGTGATATCTCACTTGTCGCCTAATTCCCATTCTAGGCTATCCGTCCAAGCTGGCGAAGTTGGACGGATGAGATGGCTTGCGACCCATATCTGCGACCGTCGGATTAGGGTTTAGGAGGTGCACAAGTACCCTCTTTCATCTTGGTCGAATCCAAGCATGGGAGACGTTTCATGGAGAACCGATCAGGAATGCGTGTAGACGGCATGCTGATGTCCATGTCCATGCTTCACTGTCCCACGAAGGTTTGATCTAGGCCACTCAAATTTACCGGTGAAGTTGAGTGGATGAGATCGATTTGCGACATAAATCCTATGCCACAAAGGATTCCTAAAGGGGCGTGGTATGCCACCTTCAAGGCGCGCGTTTCGAGATGACCAAGCTTGGTTGGTCTCGGCCGATTGGTCCGGCGTGTAGGTGGTTGGATGATATTCACGCCTATACCTGACTGTCCTATGGAAACGTGATCTAAGCCACTCAATTTGTCTGGAGAAGCTGAGTGGTCGAGATCAGTTTGTGATTTGGGAAGCGTGACCACACTAGTTTGGGCATCCAATTTGGAGAAACCAAGCATAGTATGCATTGGTCGGGAGAGGAGAGGAGATAGATGGGTCCACGGTGATCATGTTGATGCTCACCGGACCTGTTCAATTGTCCCCTAAGCCCTTCATTCGATCAGGAGAAATCGGACGCTCGTGATCGTTACAAACCCTAATTAGGGTTTTGGCCGGCCGTGCGTCATGTTTTGTTTTGTGTACACGAATTGGGACAACCAACTATGGTTGGTCCTGACCGACTGGTCATGTGTGTAGACAGGCCCACGGTGATTATGTTGACATGCTCCGGGCCCTTTGAATCTACATCCACACCCTCCATCTATGCCTGCGAAGATGGATGGTTGAGATCATTTTGCGACACATGTAATGTGCCGCAAACCCTAATTTAGGGTTTCTTGTCCATTCCGCTTGGTTTGGACGGTTTGGAAAGCTTTGCTACCCATTTTGGGGAGGCCAACCATGCGGGGCCCGCGTTGGGTTGGCAGTGAATATTCCAATACCTTCTTGGGGGTATTGGATTCGATCTGAGCCATCCAATCATGCTGGTGAAGTTGGATGATCGTGATCGTTTCTTGACTGCTATGGACAATCTAGATGCTCAATCGAGCTAGTATAACACACCTAGTGTTATATGCTCAATCGGGCTAGTATAACACACCGAGAGTTACATGCTCAATCACAATCGGGCTAGTATAACACACCGAGAGTTATAGCATGTATGGGCATTTCGTGCATGCCTCACTGTTGGTACTTGGATATTCATGCTACTTTGCTGTGAGTAACAATCAGTCATCATGCCGCACCAACAATAAGAGTTCTGCTAGGAACAACACAGGAAATACAAGGCATTTTATGCATTAATCAATAATGCTAAAATTCACAGAATATTCAGGGGATTGTTGCTATATGCTCCATTCTAGGTGAATTAATAAAGAGAAGAAGTATTCATCACTTATCAAATGGCCTTATCCTCTGCAGGACGGCTGCAAAAAATATGGGTTTTACGGTTTTAGCCCTGAACTAAAATCCACCATCAACACTTGGTTAATCTTATGACGTGACCTTGCATCTTAAAAAGATATTTGTTACTCCATCTATTTCAAAAATACCGGTTTGTTCTATTTATAATTTGTACATGAAATAAGTTTATCTTTTTTTCAAATGGAGGTAGTGATAGATTTTATATTTGCGAAACAACCTGAGCTCTTATTAATCTCCACTAGTCTCCCAATGTTTGTCAACTTCATAGTTCATATATCATTGTCAAGTTTTGTTGATCATACGGAAATATCATTTTTCTGTATTTGCTTAGAGCGGTTCCTATGGACTCAACAAACTTGAAGTTTGTTGATTTTTCTCCCACTATGGACTCAACAAACATGAAAACTGGATGTACAAACCAACAAATTTGTTGCTTTGTTGAGTGAGATGAAACATGTAGCACATGCGTGATGTGAGACCTGGAAAGCCTGGCACCAAGGCTGGCGCTTGAGCCAAAAACGATGGCGTTACTTCACATGCCAGAGTCTTTTCTAAAAGCGTTGCGTTTTGCATAGAAGCGCTAACGGCTGAATCTGGACGGCTTAAAACTCTTGTGATCTAACAACTATAATTTTTGAGTTCTATAAATACTCTTCATTTCAATTCTAAATTCACATTCACATTCACACATCTAGTCTTCTTCTTCGAGCTTAAAAAATTCTTCAACTTCAACAAATTTTTCAATTCTTGAACATGTCTCGGCCCTTGTTAGTTCGGCGCACTCCGTATACTAAGGAAGAAGATGAATCTATTTGCAGAAACTATATTTTTTTTATTTACTCAGCTTGCTTCAACAAAATATCCATGGGTAAATTTCTGGACGGTTATTCACGATGGGTTCTGCAGTGACACCAATAATCCGAGTCGTCGTGCTATATGCGACATAGAAAATTGTTTTCGTACAATTAAGAAAGAAGTAAGTGAGTTTGTATCTTTAACCATATAAGCCAATCGATATAGACTGAGAGGTAAAACTGATACTGAGATGGTAACAAGATCTTTGGCTGAATGGCGAAGATGGAAAATGTGGCTTTTCCTTTCAAAAAATGTTTCGAAATCCTTAAGGTGTTGAACAGTATCAACCCCTTCTTTGTAGTTGTTGTTCCACCTAGTACTGCTCATTAGTGAAGCTAATATAGTCCTCCGTAATTCAGTGAAGATAATGTAAAACTCTTAATTTTATACATATATAATTTCATTTAATTCAGATCGTCGTACTTTTAAAACTAAAATTACAAATGTAGCAGAATTAAAAATTACAATCTCTCTAACGTCGTTCATCGCTAGCTCTCCCATTTTTATCTTCTGGAGTCAAGAATTCTCCAAGACCTGGGATAGACCCACTTGCCAACATATTAAATAAATTTCCATAAGGAGATAAGGCTGGTTGAATAACATTAGGCGATTGGAAAGCACTCGGTCCTCCAAGCATATAAGATATTTGTTGTTGTTGTTGTTGTGGTGGTGTAACATTGTAGCAACCATTTGGGTTATAGCGCGAGAATGATGATGAAATGTGCCTAGGATCTAGCCGAAATACTTGAGGTTGAGATACATGCACAATTTTTGGTGAAGTAATGTGCTGTACATGTGGTGAAGAACTCTATCATACTTGTGTTTCTCCCACCATTATAACATCTCTATCATGCAATGATCTGTTTCTCCTGGTGGAATCGGTAGACGGTGAACGCCCATCATCATTTACAGTTGGACTCAATCCAAACATTGTGTTCTCGTCCCATTTCCAACACACATTCAAGTGTATAGCCTTTATTTGTCGATTCACCCAATACAAATCGTTCAGTTTGTTCCGCAACTCTTTGTCACTTACATCCATATTGTAGTACGGATAATCATGTTCAGTAACTTGGGAAACAATGGGGATTGTGGTTGTCTCACCTTGTGAATTAATACTTGGCATCTCCCAACGAATTTCGGGCATATTTGACGAAGATGATGAAGAACTTGCACCCGTGGTGAGGTAAGTCATAAAGCATAGCTCTTTTGGAGGTGGCTGGCTAGGAACGATATTTGCATGATGGGACAGGCGTGATAACCATGGGAAATCAAACCCATAGATGTGCATGTTCTGTATCCTAATTACACGCTTCACAATCGACTTGTACCAGTTGATATACTTCGCTTCATCAATATCCCTCTTTGTATTTAGTTCATACCTCTCCCAATTGGTTCTTCTCAGCCGATGAAAATCTAATCCAGAGGTTTGCATCTGTTTTGGCGGGTTAATTGCAATTCCATATATACCTTGCATTTGGTACTGCAGTCTTTCTCCCAGGTACGAGACCCCTCCTTTTGTTTCTGGAGTGTAAAAAACAACTCTACGTAGAGAATAATCAAGAATACGTTGTTCATCATTAACCCATACTGAGGAAAATCAATATAAGGGTAAACAACTACATTGTTCTGGATTCGAGTCATCTGTTGAAACCTCTGAACAAAACTGGAAGCCGAGACGTCGCTGCCAATGTCCTTATCCCAATTGCTCGAGACGTACATGTCCAAGATTGGAAATATATGTATATCATCTCTAAGGATTGGTTTACCAATATGGAAGTAGGTATACCACCAATATTGCAAATTTCTTCATAATTTTAGTATTTTGACTTAATCTACATTTGTTCATAAAAATTATTTAAATTTAAAAATAATAATTTTGATATTACCTCTATGATTCCCCAGAAACCAGTGAAATTAGGCATACCCATGGACGTTTGTTCCAGCCCACATTATAATTCTGCTAAATTGCAGATCCCTAGTCATAATCTGGTGCTTTGTCAAGGTCTTCTAACGCTTGAATCCAACCAACACGAGCAACAAAAGTTGAGTTTGGAAAGAATGTTTGACCCACTACCCATAAGATAAACACCCTTTCGAGTTCAGGATAGTCATATACATCTTCTGGGTTTCTGCTTTAGATAAGGAAATACTTCAACGCTGAACATTTAATCCCACCTCCTTTCAGGTCTTTATAATCTTCACGTATTTCTGATTCCATAAACGAGGGAAAAAGCATCCCCCATTACTATCTGATATTCATTCGTCTTTGTTGAGTGGTACCGGTTCTCCCACTCCACTTGGAATCCCACAGATGAAATACAAATCAAGGGGCGTAATTCCTATTACAAGAATAATATCAACTATGATTAATTCTTTTGATTATTTAATATTTATTTAAAAAATATAATTTAAGTTAAGTTAAACAAGCTTACCAATTTCAAAATCCATAAAATGGAATGTGTGCGTCGTAAGCCGCCACCTTTCTACCACTGTTTTCGTAATTCTGTTGTTGTGTCTTCTAGGCTTCACACTATAAAGCGCACGCCATGTATACCTATCAACCATTTCTCGGACTTGAGGGGGTAGAACTTCATAAACATCCTTTAAGTCTAAAAATACACCTCTCATTCTAAAATAATCCTCAGACCGATCTTGATGCCCCGACACATGACCTTGGACTAATGATGGAGAAGCAACGACACTCGGCGAAATGAACTCTGCTTCCCGATTTTTAGAAAAATCTACACCTATAGGCCTCGGTGCAGGTTCATTCCTTCGATCTCTTCTTTTCTTTATAGTATTCGCCGCTTTTTTCAATTAGTTTCTCATATTGTATCAGAAATTTTTGGTTTACAAGAGTTTCAGAAGAAGGAAATGGAAGTGGTGTGACTGAAAACGAATTCAGTTGAAATAATTTATAGTTTTGAAAATAATACCGTTGAAAATATGAGCGTCGGATAATCGTCCGTTGGCGATTTGTTTCTAACGCCCGCGTGGGAACTTCCAACGCCAGCATTTTTATCGTCAACGCATGCGTTGCTTCTTCCAACGTCATGTTGAAACCACACACGCCAGCGAGTGTCCTATGTTCTGGCGCTTGATTATCAACTTCCCACTGCTTTACTATAGTGGAAAAACCTGTTTGGACATCCACCTGGCTCAACGAAAAAATAAATTTGGCCATTGCCATAGGAATTGCCCTTATAATGTTATCCTTAGAGCAGTTCCTATGGAATGAACAAACTCCAAGTTTGTTCATTTTGCTCCCACTATGGAATGAACAAACATGAAAAATGGATGTTCAAATCAACAAATCTGTTGCTTTGAACATTGAGTTAAACCACCCATCGCACGCTTGAGGGAAGGACGGGCGTTCTTGCCAAAAACGCTGACATTTTAACCAAGAACACTGGCTCTTGTTCTTCCAATGCGCGTGGTTTATTAAAACGTCAGCGTTCATCTTAGAATCTCCAGCGTTTGACACAATGACACCAACGGCTGAATCTGAACGGATAAAAATTCTTGTGATCTAACGGCTAATTTTTTTTAGTTCTATAAATACTCCTCATTCCAACTCCAAATTCACACATTCTTCGCTCTCAAATCATCTACAAAAATGCCTCACAGAGTTCGTGGTGTTAGATACACTCAACAAGAGGATTTAGCTATTTGCAGAGCCTATGTTTTTCAAACATAATATGTTTCCGCTGATGTTGCTACCAGTAGGAATGTATCACAATCGACATTCTGGGAGAAAGTTTTTGAAATGTTCGCTGCTGAAACGATGAACATTAATGGGAGTGATTGTCATGGATTGGAGCATCGTTTTAGTATACTTAGTTGTAATGTATTGGAGTTCGTCGCTCTACTAATGGAGAATCACAAAAATAAACTCAACGGTGAAGCCGAACATGAAGTAGAACCCATAACTCTAACGATGTTACCAACATCTCACCGCGGTCGTCCTTTCGACTTCCATGCTTGTTTCAATATTCTTAGGGTGCTCATCAAATACGATCCCTACATAGCCCTAGGAATTCCACCACCCGCACCACCCGCCAAGAATTGACGCCTATGTAATAGTTGTTTTAATCTAATGTATTTCTTTTATTCTCATGTATGATGTGGTTGTTCAATGCAGTATGTTTTTATTTATGAGATTGATAGTGCAATGTTTAATCGATGAAAAATTTAAATTACTTATGATATTGATGGTGCAAATGTGAAGACATCCACATGTTTGATTTTAGATAATCGTAAATAACACAAAATAAACAACAAACTAAATAACATAATACCATAGTGAATCGATTTGTCCTTCAACTTCAATCAGCCCACTCCACCAAAAAACACTTAAGACATTCCCAGAAATGCCTTCCATATGTGTCTTCTTCATAAGAAGTCAGCAAATGCATATAAGTCTTGCAATCGGGCTTTGAGCATCCACTGATTCTCTGTGGACAATGTTTGTATTCGTGATCTCCATATCCATAATGCTTGCACTGTAGTAACTCTTTCTTCAATTTGGCTTTAATTTTGAAGTTTCTACAGAGTGTTGCAATCTTTTCTTCTTCTTCTTTTTTAATCTTCATAACATCATCTAGCATATGTGGTTCCTCTGGACAGTTGGGATCTTGACATTGCAAATACCTGAGCTTTTCCGGTTGTGATTCAATGACCATTCTGATGCGTGAACAACCTTCTCGCGGACACTTTGAATATATCCAAGGGCATTTCATAAGACTGTGGTCATCCATGAAACATAATGGACAAACCTCTTTTACTTCGACACAAAATATTTGCTTCGCTTTGCTTTTAGAAAACATGGTGGATTTTGAGAAAGAAATCTGTTGGTTTGGTTGAGAGGCACCCCTAGTGTGTCGTATTTATAACAAGAAAATAGGAATTCACTACACCAAAACCAGGATTTTCTCACAGTGTAACCTGTCACAGTTTATTTTTCAGTCACTGATATACCTATGATAAGTCCTGCAACAATTATAACTGTTGCTAAATTTTGTAATCGTGATAATTAATCTGAATATTTAACTTTTTTACTAGTCACAATTATATTTGTTGACAATTATCTAAACAATCACAATTATAATCTGAAATGATGTTTCCACCCAAAAATTCCACCACATCTAAAACAACCCCGAATTAATCACTCTTACAATTTTGGTTGTCACTACTTTCGCAACAGTTATACAAAATACCAATTTTATTTAATTTCTAAATATCAAAATTTATTTTTATTTTATTTTTTAATTTGATTAATATTAGAAAAAGGATCAAGACCAAGTCAACAAGCCATGACTTTGTAGGACATTTGACTTTGACAAATACCAACATTTTCTCTCGGTCTTCTCGACAAAACCACAACAAAAATATCTGCTTCTTCCGAAGACTGTGAAAATGACCAAACTACCCTTATCGGAATAAGTGCAATAAAAATTTCAAAGACTGTGAAAATGACCATATTACCCTTATTGGGCATAAGTGCAATAAATATTACGGAGATTGTGAAAATGACCAGAATACCCTTATTGAAAATCAGTAGAGTAAATATTACGGACTGTGAAAATGACCATATTACCCTTATTGGAAAAAAGTGCAATAAATATTATGGAGAATGTGAAAATGACCAGACTACCCTTATCGAAAAAAAGTAAAAATAAATACTTTGAAAATGACCATATTACCCTTATTGAAAAAAAGTGCAATAAATATTACGGAGACTGTGAAAATGACCATACTACACTTATCGGAAATAAGTAAAGTAAATGTTACAGACTGTAAAAATGACCATATTACCCTTATTGGAAAAAAGTGCAATAAATATTATGGAGACTGTGAAAAAGACCAAACTACCCTTATCGAAAATAAGTAAATAAATACTTTAAAAATGACCATATTACCCATATTGAAAAATAAATGCAATAAATATTATGGAGACTGTGAAAATGACCATACTACACTTATCAAAAATAAATAAGTAATTCTTCCTGACTGTGAAAATGACCATATTACCCTTACTGGAAAAAAGTGCAATAAATATTATGGAGACTGTGAAAATAACCATACTACCCTTATCGAAAATAAGTAAAGTAAATGTTACAGACTGTGAAAATGACCATATTTCCCTTATTGGAAATAAGTGCAATAAATATTATGGAGACTATGAAAATGACCATACTACCCTTATCGAAAATAAGTAAAGTAATTCTTACAGACTGTAAAAATTACCATTTTACCCTTATTTGAAAAAAGTGCAATAAATATTATGGAGACTGTGAAAATGACCATACTACCCTTATCGAAAATAAGTAAAGTAAATATTTTGAAAATGACCATATTACACTTATTGAAAAAAAGTGCAATAAATATTATGGAGACTGTGAAAATGACCATACTACCCTTATCAAAAATAAGTAAAGTAATTCTTACGCATGTGGAAAATGACCATATTACCCTTATTGGAAAAAAGTGTAATAAATATTATGGAGAATGTGAAAATGACCATACTACCCTTATCGAAAATAAGTAAAGTAAATGTCACAGACTGTGAAAATGACCATATTGCCCTTATTGGAAAAAAGTGCAATAAATATTATAGAGACTATGAAAATGACCACACTACCCTTATCGGAAATAAGTAAAGTAATTCTTAGAGACTATGAAAGTTACCATATTACCCTTATTTGAAAAAAAGTGCAATAAATATTATGGAGACTGTGAAAATGACCATATTACCCTTATCGAAAATAAGTAAAGTAAATATTTTGAAAATGACCATATTACCCTTATTGAAAAAAAGTGCAATAAATATTATCTAGACTGTGAAAATGACCATACTACCCTTATCAAAAATAAGTAAAGAAATTCTTACAGACTGTGAAAATGACCATATTACCCTTATTAGAAAAAAGTGCAATAAATATTATGGAGACTGTGAAAATAACCATACTACCCTTATCGAAAATAAGTAAAGTAAATCTTACAGACTGTGAAAATAACCATATTACCCTTATTGGAAAAAAGTGCAATAAATATTATGGAGACTATGAAATGACCATACTACCCTTATCGAAAATAAGTAAATGCTTTGAAAATGACCATATTACCCTTATTAAAAAAAAGTACAATAAGTATTATGGAGACTTTGAAAATGACCATATTACCCTTATTGGAAAAAGTGCAATAACTATTATGGAGATTGTGAAAATGACCATACTACCCTTATCGAAAATAAGTAAAGTAAATGCTTTGAAATGACCATATTACCTTTATTGAAAAAAAGTGCAATAAATATTATGCAGACTGTGAAAATGACCATACTAGCCTTATCAAAAATAAGTAAATTAATTCTTACAGAATGTGAAAATGACCATATTACCCTTATTAGAAAAAAGTGGAATAAATATTATGGAGACTGTGAAAATGACCATACTACCCTTATCGAAAATATGTAAAGTAAATACTTTGAAAATGACCATACTACCCTTCTCGGAAAAAAGTACAATAAGTATTATGGAGACTGTGAAAATGACCATACTACCCTTATCGAAAATACGTAAAGTAATTCTTACAGACTGTGAAAATGACCATATTACCCTTATTGGAAAAATGTGCAATAAATATTATGGATACTGTGAAAATGACCATACTACCCTTATCGAAAATAAGTAAAGCAAATGCTTTGAAAATGACCATATTACCCTTATTGAAAAAAAAAGTGCAATAAATATTATGGAGACTGTGAAAATGACCATACTAGCCTTATCAAAAATAAGTAAATTAATTCTTACAGACTGTGAAAATGACCATATTACCCTTATTAGAAAAAAGTGGAATAAATATTATGGAGACTGTGAAAATGACCATACTACCCTTATCGAAAATAAGAAAAGTAAATGTGACAAACTTAAAAATGACCATATTGCCCTTATTGGAAAAACGTATAATAAATATTATGGAGACTATGAAAATGACCATACTACCCTTATCGGAAATAAGTAAAGTAATTCTTACAGACTGTGAAAATGACCATATTATTCTTATTGGAAAAAGTACTATAAATATTATGGTATAAATATTATGGAGACTGTGAAAAAGACCATAATACCCCTATCGGAAATAAATAAAGTAATTCTTACTGACTGTGAAAATGAACATGTTACCCTTATTGGAAAAAAGTGCAATAAGTATTACGGAGACTGTGAAAATGTCCAGTCAGGGTAATATGATCATTTTTATAGTCTGTAATATTTAATTTACTTATTTCTGATAAGGGTAGTATGGTCATTTTCACAGTCTCCATAATATTTATTGCACTTTTTTCAATAAGGGTAATATGGTCATTTTCACAACCTGTAAGAATTACTTTAATTATTTCCAATAAGGGTAGAATGGTCATTTTCATTGTCTCCATAATATTTATTGCACTTTTTTCAAATAAGGGTAATATGGTAATTTTTACAGTCTGTAAGAATTACTTTACTTATTTCCGATAAACGTAGTATGGTCATTTTCATAGTTTCCATAATATTTATTGCACCTTTTTTCCAATAAGGGTAATATGGTCATTTTCACAGTCTATAACATTTACTTTACTAATTTTCGATAAGGGTAGTATGGTTATTTTCACAGTCTCCATAATATTTATTGCATTTTTTTCCAATAAGGGTAATATGGTCATTTTCACAGTCTGTAAGAATTTCTTTACTTATTTTTGATAAGGGTAGTATGGTCATTTTCACAGTCTCGATAATATTTATTGCACTTTTTTTCAATAAGGGTAATATGGTCATTTTCAAAATATTTACTTTACTTATTTTCGATAAGGGTAGTATGGTCATTTTCACAGTCTCCATAATATTTATTGCACTTTTTTTCAAATAAGGGTAATATGGTAACTTTCATAGTCTCTAAGAATTACTTTACTTATTTCCGATAAGGGTAGTGTGGTCATTTTCATAGTCTCTATAATAGTTATTGCACTTTTTTCCAATAATGGTAATATGGTTATTTTCACAGTTTGTAACATTTACTTTACTTATTTTCGGTAAGGGTAGTATGGTCATATTCACTATCTCCATAATATTTATTCCACTTTTTTCCAATAAGGGTAATATTGTCATTTTCACAGTCTGTAAGAATTACTTAACTAATTTCCGATAAGGGTAGTATTTATTACACATTTTTCCGATAAGGGTAATATGGTCATTTTCACAGTCTGTAACATTTAGTTTACTTATTTTCGATAAGGGTAGTATGGTCATTTTCACAGTCTCCATAATATTTATTTCACTTTTTCCAATAAGGGTAATATGGTCATTTTCACAGTCTGTACGAATTACTTCACTTATGTCTGATAAGGGTAGTTTGGTCATTTTCACAATCTACATAATATTTATTGCACTTTTTCTAATAAGGGTAATATGGTCATTTTCACAGTCTGTAACATTTACTTTACTTATTTCCGATAAGGGTAATATGGTCATGTTCAATTCTGATATAGTTTGTCTCCAGTTCATCTGGAAGATCAGAAACTCAGGTTTAACTCTCGTAATCTTTGAACCCGCGATGTTCAATTCTGATATATTTCGTCTCCAGTTCATCCAAAAGAGAAATTAAGGTCCAGATCTAGTAATCTTTGAACCCGCGATGTTCAATTCTGATATATTTCGTCTCCAGTTCATCCATAAGAGAAACTAAGGTCCAACTATGGTAATCTTTGAACCCGTGAAGTTCAATTCTGATATATATTTCTTCTCTGGTTTATCCAAAAGAGAAACTAAGGTCCAACTCTAGTAATCATTGAACCCGTGATGTTCAATTCTGATATATTTCGTCTCCAGTTCATCCAAAAGAGAAACTAAGGTCCAACTCTAGTAATCTGTGAACCCGTGACGTTCAATTCTTATATATTTCGTCTCCAGTTCATCCAAAAGAGAAACTAAGATCCAACTCCTAGTTAGCAATTCGACGAATAATTCGCGAATCCGTACGAATCGTCTGAATCCGTTGCATTCGGCCGAATTATCCAAAGACCGAACAGGTTACGCGCATTATATGGGGTTTCCGAATAATTCGGATTCATGTACGATTCGGCGAATCAATTCGGGCTGGTAACTAGGAGATTCTTTATGTGGCTCGGCGATTGACAAAGGACTTGATTCGAACCCATTTAAGTGTTTTTTTGAGAGTTATTAAAAAGAAGTTGGTGGTGGGGATTGAACCCATGACCTTTTACTTGCTAATTAAGGCTCAAACCATTGAGCTATTTGATTGTTTTTGTCTATTCCTAATGTATTATCTATATAATACAATAAAATTGGTTTAAATCATTCTTTCAACTCCATAAAACCTTAAAAATATACTTTTTATTAATTTGATGTAACCCGAATTTTCCGTACCGAACTTATATTTCTAAAACGAATTATAGACGTACGTATCCGTTCCTAACTACCCTCCGAACAACGAACCATTGACCGACTTTTTGACCGAATCCGACCTATCCAAATCCGTAAAATTCCCGAACGTATGCCGTCCCGAACTCCTCTCCGTACCCCGTATTGCTAACTAGGGTCCAACTCTAGTAATCTTTGAACCCGTGATGTTCAATTCTGATATATTTTGTCTCCAGTTCATCCAAAAGAGAAACTAAGGTCCAACTCTAGTAATCTGTGAACCCGTGATGTTCAATTCTGATATATTTCTTCTCCGGTTCATCTAAAAGAGATACTAAGGTCCAACTCTAGTAATCTTTGAACCCGTGATGTTCAATTCTGATATATTTCGTCTCCAGTTCATCCAAAAGAGAAACTAAGGTCCAACTCTAGTAATCTGTGAACCCGTGATGTTCAATTCTGATATATTTCTTCTCCGGTTCATCCAAAAGAGAAACTAAGGTCCACTCTAGTAATCTTTGAACCCGTGATGTTCAATTCTGATATATTTCGTCTCCAGTTCATCCGGACGACAAATTAAGGTCCAACTCTAGTAATCTTTGAACCCGTGATGTTCAATTCTGATATATTTCATCTTCAATTCATCTAAAAGAGAAACTCAGGTCCAACTCTCATAATCTTTGAACCTGTGATGTTCAATTCTGATATATTTCGTCTCGAGTTAAATCCTAAGAGAAACTCAGGTCCAACTCTAGTAATCTTTGAACCTGTGATGTTCAATTCTGATATATTTTGTCTCAAGTTCATCCGGAAGAGAAACTCAGGTATAACTCTAGTAATATTTGAACATGTGATGTTCAATTCTGTTATATTTCGTCTCCAGTTCGTCCGAATCAGAAACTCAGGTCTAACTTTAGTAATCTTTAAACCTATGATGTTCAATTCTGATATATTTCATCTTCAGTTCATCCGAAAAAGAAACTCAGGTATAACTCTAGTAATATCTGAACACAAGATGTTGAAATCAGATATAATCCATCTTCAGTTCATCCGAATGAGAAACTCAGGTCTATGTCTAACACACGGTAATCACAAATTCATAAAATACGTCTATTATTAAACCTAGTATTTTTAGGGGCGACCCCAAAAGAATTAGGGGTGACACAAAAAGACAAAATATGTTGAAAATACTTATATGCCCCTTCATAATCGGTAGTTATATGAACTTTATTCGGTAGTTATATGAATTATTTTGACTACCGAATATGGTTGGGTATTTGCAAAGAGAGTCATTGTATAATTAGAAGTCATGATTTTACTTCATTTACTACCGAGTAAGTCGCCCCTAAAAATGCTAGGTTATTAAAACCATTACAACGATCAATAATTTTTATTTCTGATACATGTCAAGAAGGTAACCATCAATTTTTTGTGTGGACCAATTAAATTAGTGTCATAGGGAAACTCGTCTAGCTCCACCACACTGTAACCGAGTTACACTACTTGTGCGAAATACACAAATCCAATTCTTCTTCTTTAGCCCTTTCTCATTCCTTCTCTTCCATCTTCTAACTGCTGCTACCTTATCTGCTCATCCTTCTTCACTCATCAGATCTATTCTTCAGTTTAATCCCACCAACTACAAATTCTCATTAGCAGTGAAAAATCAACAGATCTATTAGATCCATCTCGATTCGATTAGGATAATAGTTCTGATGATTGATTTTGTTAACAAAGAATAAAACCAAATTTTCTTCATTATTTTCTTCAAAGATTATCTCGATTTTTCCTATCGATTCTCCCATCTGAGATGAGTTTCTATCCCGTCTTTGGGTTTGTTGGATATTTTAACATATGTCGAGAAATTTGATTTGGGTTTAAAGAAGTTTTTCTCTGCTCGAGTGTTTGTGGGTTTTTGATGCTTAAAATTAAAAGTTTTTTTTAAATATTTTTTTTTAGAAATCTGAACTATTTTATTGTTGCTTCTTTTGTTTTTTTCATTCTTTTTCACAAAGTAATTTTGGATCTATATACTTGAGTTTCAAATATATCCTAAACTTACCCGAAATCCTCATATCTGCAAACCCTTTATTGAGAAATCAAATCCATCTTTGAATAACCTGGTTTTACAAACCTAAGAGACTAGATTTTGAGACTCAAAGAAGATCAAGTATAAACCCTATATTTGCAATTTTTTGAGAAGAAGAATCAGGTAAACTTCTTCATCTCGCTACTGGCTTGATTTGGCTTTGCATCTCTCTTTATCTATCTTTGTCTTTTAATTCTACGTTGGCTATTAAGTGATCTACTGTGATTCAGTGATATTGATTCAAGAATTTTTTTCATGGCCAAACAATTGATGGATAAGGCGATTATTAGAATTACTGGGTGTATTTCAACTCTATTCAATCAATTCCCCCTTTCATTTGGAACTTGGGGTTTCATTAATTGTTAAACTGGATCTTAGGTTAGGATATCTATGTTTGCAGATGTTATTTGGGTGATTTGTTAGTCTAAGTTCACTTGGATCTGTTTGTCTGAAATGCATAATCAGTACATTCGTTTAATGGGTTTTTGTATATTATATCTAATATCATGCATCCTCTGTGAGAAATTAGTACTGCCGATTTCCAAGATGTTCTTTGTAGTTTTAAGTCGATCACATTCATTTTAAATATTTAAGTTCTAAAACAAAATTCCTGTAATATGTGAAATTGTAAAATGCACAAAGAATTGAATTCTCTAAGTATCCATGAATTGTGAGTTTCGTGTTTACATGAGTTTTAAATGGTGTTGTTTGAATAGCTCTACTGCTGGTCAAGAGTAATTTGGTGGCCTTATGTGGACAATGCTTAAGCTGCTGGATTAATCATAAGATTTTTTTAAGATTAGTCTGTTAGACAATTCTCTAAGTATCCAGCTTAAGCTGCTTCTTAAGCTGTTGTTTTAACTCTCATTTACTCTATCCTGAAGGATTTATTTCTATCTCTAATTTTTGCACAAGCTTTTGCAAAAACAAGGAATGGGTACTTTACTGGTTCTTTGATCCGCTTATATTTATGATACCTTTGATGAATGTTGGCATCCCTGAGCTTTTTGAATTTATGATTTGGACATGCTCAACTTTGTTGGATTAAATTTCATAATGATTGCTTTCCCTTTTAGTGTATTATTTTTTCATAACCCCTATTAGGTTTTGGTTCACTTCCTTCGCTTTTGTTTTCAAACGGATTTTGAGTTAGGAGTTTTTCAAATATTTGTAAGTTTTAAAATTCAACTATTTACTTAATAGTTAGGAGTTTTAAGTGGCCTAGTTGTCTGATTTGATGACTTGCTATACATTTATGTTTTTCCCAATAAGACGACTTACTGGTATAAAATGTTGATGCAGGGAGTCTTTTGCATTAAAGCTACGTTAATTACCTTAGCATGCAGATGAATTCAGGTTAGTGAAGCAGATTAAAGCTTTAATCCTTGTGCTGGCAGTGTGGTTATTGAGGCATTAGTCGGCGCTGAAATGCTATTTTTGTTTTGTTGTTTTCAAGGTCAATGACTCGTTGGTACCGTAGGTCGAGGAAGGTGGACATTGGTGGTGGTTGTTAGATTTAGTGGTAGTGGATGATTAGTTGTTATTTGAATTCTTCCATTAGCAGGGTAGCTCTTACGCGGGGAAATGAGGTGAGACCATTGAATATGTAAATCCTCTATTTATTTATTTTCCGAACAATACATTCTTGGTTTACGTTTGGAAGACATTTTGAAAATGCAGGTAATTGTACTGACAGAGGAACTCCTGGAAACTGTGAAGTAAAGTGAATTTACTGGTCTTCATAGTGGGACCAATGCTAGTGCTTCTCCCAGTTTGCCCCAATCTAAAGGGTCTTCCGAGAGTATACACAGGTAGGTTTTACTTAAGTTGGTTTTTAATCTTTGTGGATATCTGCTTAAAAGGAAAAACAATTTGGGGTTGGTTGGAAATTTAATTGCTATGATTAAATGTTTAGACGGTATGCAACGATGGAATTCAGCAAAGCTACATAAATTGTAGAATTATTGGATCATATGTTATTGATTTTCGTGTTTTTCATTTCTTTCTTTTGTCTTTTCACTTTTTTATAATTCCTATTTTGTTGGCTTTAATAACATTTAATCTAATGTTGAGTATATCTAAGAAAGTAAATAAGTTAAAATGGGTAGTAGAATTTCTTCTTAGCTATATTTCAGAGCTTGTCAGTTTTTAAAGTAATGTTTCAGCTGTAATCCCTTGTATTGTCTACTGATGCCTCTTGCACTCATTTTTATACTTAGGCATCAAACCACTTGTCTGAATCATTTCAGAAGTTTCCTGTTAGGTAATTTAAGAACTTTTCATCTTTCTAATTATTTCTTAAATTTGTTTTACATTTTCTTCCTTTTTGTATATTTGATTATTTGAATGTTCAGGTATGAGGCGGAGCTCTGCCTCCAAATGAATATTATGGTCATTTCGAGGGATGGGGTAGCAGAGGTATGATTTGTCTGGCTCTACTCTTTTGTTGTACCATTTTCTGAAAACTATGCTTTCTCATGTAATGGACTTTATTAGCAAACAGGAAGAGTAGTCTGAGGTAGACATTGGATTATGTGTCGGTTGTCTAGAAAAGCAAATCTGTTTGTCGTATGTTTTATATATATGTTGCTTGCTATAGTCTACAATGTATGTTTTTAAGAAGCTAATGATTGTGTAAAATGCTTAGCAATTTTTAGACTGGAAGGGTGTATCCAATGAAGCTGTTAAAGTATATCCAAAATGTGTTAAAAGTGCCGCCAATCTTCCCATTGAGCAAAATCGTAGATGCACCTTCCTGTTTTGCTAGAATTCATGAGAATCTAGCTTAGAGATAAATAAAGTATCTTGATTTGGCATGATGCTTTGTTGTTTGATAAAGTAAATGACAACATGGAAGAGAGTTGATAAAAATGCAGGTCATGAGTCTTGTTTTCTAAACAAGAATATGTATGGCCAAACCCATGATGATGTAGCTAATTCCTCTTTGTTAGTGTAAAATATATTGTAGCATGAAATGATCTTGTTTTCTTTCTCTTTGTTGCTTTGTTTTAAGATGCATTTGAGGAGCTGTGAGTTTTTCCTTTTCAAACTTCAATATTTCCGTTATTGACATGTTCAATTTTTATTGTTGGACAGGTCACGCCTATTTGATGCCCACACTGGAATTACTCGGAATGATAACTTTGTTTAAACTTAATATATGGTATGATAACAAATCATGTATAACCTACTTCTTCTATCCACTCTGATTTAGGGCTTTATGTAAATTGACATTTCAGAAGGATATTACACTCGCTTTCTTAATCAGCTCTGCGTATTGCTCTCTATGATTGCCGCATCTTCATCTATTGTACTAATTATTTTCTACTTTGGATTACAGGTTCTGAAGATTGGTCTCAATTACATGAATAAAGGAAAAAAAAACCAACAAGAACAATTAGTTCATAGAAGATTGGACATGGTCTCGGTATAATTTTTATCCTTCGTAGTATAACTTTTTCTTTATTATTTTCTTTCTTCTACAGGTATTACAATGCCAATATATATAGGGGGGGGGGGGGGGGGTTAGTGCACTGACCCTGGAAATGGTGGTGTATGTTTCATCTGATATACAACCTATTTTTTTGTAGGAATTCCGGTTTAGCTGTGTTCATGAAGGCGAGGTGATGCAACTGCATTTATTGCATCTAGATCGCTTGTAGGTCTGCACCTACTACTGGTGGTGTTAAGAACTCGCACTGATACCACTTTGGAACTTCTGTTATTCGGTAAATTTCTGCTCTTGTCAAGTTCATTATGGGTTTTTGTAGTTACTTAGTTTCCAATGGGTAGGTTGTGTGCACGTGGAATGTGCTTGGTAGCTTTTCTTTTATCTTTGGTATTGGTTATTGAACCAACAAATCATGTACGCCTTTTAGTAGTATACTTGTATGTTGATTTCTTATTACGCATACCATTCATGTATAACTATGTATTCGTCTAAGTATTGTCGCGCTGCTTGTTTCCTTTCGTACTCTTTGGTGGGAATGTCTTAGTTTTTATTAATGGTCTAGAATTATGTGAATTGATAGATTTTTCTAAAGCTCGTTACATGGTATGAACTAAAAAAAATCATATCATTCATTTGTATATTGTTGTTCTCTTGTAACTTGTTGTCACATTGTTATCTGCAGTTGTCTTTATTAAAGTTGGGCTTGTTTCTGTATGGTTGCAGCTCGTGAGTATTGGCAGTATGAAGTATGTGTGGAATAGGTATGAAGAGATTAAAGATCTTTATCCACCTTTTGAAGTGATGGTGATGTTAGGGATTGTATTGCAAGCTTGCAACCTGTTCTTCAATGCAGGTTTCATTGTATTAGTAACATCACCATAACCTGCAATACAATGAACAGAGATTAGAGATATTTACTGGTTGCGAGCCTGTATTTCAGGTTTCATTGGCCTGTGTTTCAGGATAAATTATTTGCAGGCCTGTAAACTGGAAGGCCAGATCCATGAGAATGACCTGGGCTATCCATTTTTTTAATTGTAATTGAAAAACTTATCACAGTTTTTAATCAGACCAAAACTAATGAAGATAAAAACATGTGTCATCTTCTTAATGTTGTTATAAATGAGAGTAACTGTTTAATTGTTACAATAATAGTGACAAAAAGATGACAGGTGTTCATAGGGAATTTGTTGCAAAAAATATGCAACACTTATATGTGTTATTGTAACCGTAAGAAAAAGTGACACGTGGCAAAACTAAAAAGTTGCCTAGCTGGCAGTGTAATACACGTGTCATCAACGAATTGTTGCAAAGTTAGAATAACAATTATATCTGTTATAATTACTGTGACAAATAAGCCATGCATCGCTATTCTAAAATTAGGCTAACTGTTACAATTAAATAATGTAATAGTTTTTAAATGTGACTATAACCAAATTCCGTCACAGTGAAAAATGTTACAAAAAAAGATAACGATTAATATCACAGCGTTTCTCTAACGGTGTATATGTGTGACAAATTTTTTTAGTAACAGAAATGCCCTGTGACAAAATCCGAGATTTGGTGTAGTGATTGGTAATTCAAACGGGTGGTTTTAGTAAAGTCGCGCGGTTTTCCTACAAATACCAACTTCTATGGTAATTCAAACGGGCGCTTAAAGGAAAGCCGCGCGCAGTGTTACTTCAAATGCCAACGGCTAAATTTCCAACGGCTCGATTTTCTTTCTCGTTCTATAAATTTCATTCTTCCCATCTCAAAAAATCACATTTTTTTTCTCTTAAACTCTTAATCTCTCTCACTCTCCAGAAATGTCTGTTAGAAATCGTGGTCCCAAGTTTACTGAAGAAGAGGATATAACTATATGCAAAACATATTTTTTTCATAGGGTAATCACTGGTATGGGATTTCAAGACACTGTGGATAATTGGGAGAACGTTTTCTCAATATTCGTCTCAGTGACGGGAAACCCATGAAACCAAGATGCTCGTCAATTGTGTGCTCGTTTTCAATATATTAGGCTTGTAGTCCAGCCATTTCTTGCTCTGATAATGGAAATTGATCGAGAAAAGTTCATCGGTATAACTGAAGATGAAGTGATCGAAACATCTCTTGATAATTGGGAGGAAGCTAACGGTAAACCTTTTCATTACGAAGCGTGTTTCGGAACTCTAAAAGATGGTCCATCTCAAGCACATCGTTACTACACTCGAATTCCTCTCTCGGTCTTTACAATGGAAGAAGATGTTACTCTTGTTCGGTGGTGGTTACATCGTATTATGAGACTAATGAACAATGACCATTTCTGGGAAAGAGTATTGGGATATTTTGTAGCATCGCGGAACGAAAGCATAAGAAACACTAAGAGCCTAGAACTAAGAATTGCATTCATCACTAAGGAAGTCAAACATTATACGAAAGTTTTGTGGATGATTCACCGTAGCTATTCTGAATTATCTAACGAAGAACTGGTGAGTATCTTACCTTTGTCCTCACTGATCAACTGCATCATAAATATCTCAACTTGTTGTTTATGTTTTACAAAAAACCATCGCTCAAACCAAGTTTACTGAAGAAAGCGGAAGAGAGTTTACGCATTTTGAATGTTATGAACTCTACAAAGAGAATGTCGCTGGATTTGATGTAGTTTGGTGTTATCTGCAAGTTTAAATTGTAATAAATTTCGCTTAATCTGATGTCAAAATCTATATTTTAAAATCTAAATATTTTCATTCATTGATGCCAATTCTTTTACAAGATATAAACTTAGGCAATAATAAAACGTACTCAACAACTTCAATAAAAATCGAGTACAAGTTTTGGCCTCCTGTTTATCTTCATTTGACGTATCTTCCATTCAACATGCTCTTTGACAGTTTCGCCTTTGTTTTTGAATTTTTTGTTGTTAACTTTCAAAACTGGAGCTCTTCTTTGCCTTTTAGCGAAACATTTTCTTGGAGCAACTTCAAAAACTTGCACTTCCCTCTTACAATTTTCAATCTTTTTAAAACTCCCACATATCTTAGAAACAACAGCTTCAAGTTTTGCATCGCAAAAAAGTGTGATCCCCTTTTCATCCATTGAGAAATAGATTTTAGAAGAGAAAATTCAAGAGGAGTGAATTTTGGTGTGAGTGAATTGTTTGAAATCGATGGTAATTTATAGAGGTAAAAAGTGAATTTTGAATTTAAAAAGAAATACACGTTGGCGTTTTTGCTACAAACGCTGACGTCATATGTTAAAGCGTCGCGTTGAAGCTTTGAGCTCCAGCGCTTTTTCTACCAACGCCGGCGCTTTAACTACAAACTCCAGCGTTTATCTCTTGGTCGCGCGCCTAATTATCTGACCCAGTACTTTACCATAATGGGAAAACCAATTTGACCATCCACCTGGCTTAACAAAAGTTTTCGTTTGACCATTGCCATAAGAATTGCCTTTATCTTTGTACGTTGGTCCTATGTAGTGAGGTGTACATATAACATTTTTATTTATCTACTCCTGATCAAGGATCTGTACTCTGTAGTAGTGTCCTGGATACCACCAATAGGTTTGGTAAACGGTGAGAAAATGTGGATTACAACTCAATAAGTGATGGACCTTTTACTCAGAGAAATGGCATCAACAAACAGTATACATATACAGTATACAAACAAGTTAAGAAGTGATGAATAGTGTACCAGCTAAATGGTGAGACCATTTCTCATTATATTTTGGTTTTTACTGCATGGACAGTGGACAGTGGTGGGGGTAGGTTTTGATGGATGTGTTGATTTTTTTCACTTTTCTCTCTCTCTTTCTGGACAATAGCCTCTCCTGACGAGAGGGAAAGTGAATCAGGTGATGCTATTCTAATGTTTGATTTACTGGGTTAATCATACAAGTACTGTACATGTGCGCAGGTTGTCAAAATGAAAACACTGAGAAAATCGTCAAAATCCATAACATCGCAGATTCACTTCAACTGAATAAAAACTAAAGTTAGATAATCACGTGTTTCTGTTCAGGAACTGGGAGCTTTGAAGTCCAAGTGGAAACCACAGGAGGTCCACAACAACAACGTTACTTAAAAAGTGGATCAAAAGAGGAGTAGGATCGAGAAGGTTTAGGAGATGTCGGGGACGGATCCAGGAAGGATAAATTTACTTTTAAGACCCGGGCTAAAAGCCTTGGCCGAGCATAAATAATTTTTTTTTTGGTTTACGGACTGGGAAGGACAGCCGGTCTAAAGCCCCATTTAGCCCAGCTGTAGGTCTGTTATTGGGAGATGGTGCATGATGCTGCTGCAGCTCTGCTATGCTATATATCGTCCATTATTTCTCGTAACTTGTCTAAGTATTGTTACTTGTCTAAGTATTGTTACTTGTCCTAGTTGTAGTGAGTTTCGCAACGAGAGAGGAAGGTTACCGTTAATTTTGGCATAACATATTGTCCAGGCGACAAGGCCACAAGGCCACAATTATTATCACGAGGGGCGGAGCCAAACACTTAACTAGGGGAGCAAAATATTTCTAAGGGTGCAAGAAAGCAAAAATAGACTTGAGAGTCAATTTTATTTTACCGATATCAATGATCGCTATAGTACAGAGGTAAAGTTGCTGGGTGATAATATCAATGATTTGAGTTCGAAACACGTAAACACCAAATTCTTTGACGATCATGAAAAAAAAAAATCCTTAAAAATTTTAGCTTGGGAGCCAATTTGGAAGGGTGTGCATTGCTTTAAACTGGCTTCACCTTTGATTATCATCCCTGGATATGGACACAGACATAAATATGATGAAACCTAATGTAGGGACCTAAAGATTTGGTTTCGACGGCTTATATAGATTTAAATGTCCCAAAGGTGGATAGGGGAGACCCTAATCTTACAAAACAAAAAATACTCTATATTTTTTAATAACTAACCTAAATCTAAATAAAAACCAAAATCCAAACCTAAAGAGAAATAAATTGGGTTCTTTTCTTCCTTTCTTCTGCTCTTCCGTCGCTTTTTCTTCGTCTTATTTCTTCTTCAACAACAATCGATCATCGATTTTCAACTAGTAATGATTTCGATTATGGAAGAATAGAAAGCCCACCCATTTTGCTTTTGATTGTATGAAAAAGTTATATTTTTTTAAATTACGGATTTAGGAATTAGTTTTACGATTAGGAAAATATGAATTCGCAACCGTAGAAATCTCTTACAGTTGGAAAATCACGAACTCCCAATCGTATTTATTGTTTACCTAATCGTATGTTAAATATTCATTTTTTTTTAAATTTTTCCGGCCATAAGTGGTTATTTTTCCAAATTTTCTCGACCATAAATTACCCTGACTTTGTTCCCGGTTGGGAAAATATAAATTCCCAACCTATATTTTATTGAAGGTTAAGAGCTTTTTTTTTTTATTTAAAAAAATCAACTTTTTTTGGTTTTTGATTTTTAAACACTGATTTTAAACCAATTACTAGTCTAATCTAATCTAGTCACTAAGATACTAACCTTATCTAGTTTAGTTCATCTAATCATTAATACCAATTAATTAAGATATTTTGGCAATTAACAAAATTAGTAGGATATTAGTTTTGTAGATTGCTATTTAATGACCCGATTTTGTAATTCAGTGAGCCTCTGGGTCCCTAAAATAGGTTCCAAATATAATTGCTCATTGCGGGTTCCACTAAGGCACGTATCTTGGTGCGGGTAGTACATTTTATCTCCCTCTCCAATCAGGCGTTACTGTGTCCACCTACAAGTCAGACATTCAAGACCACGGTACCACCGGTGCACTACCACCTACCATATTTGGCCCACTAATTTATGCTCCAAGCCGTTAATGAAGTCCCTAACGAATGATTAGTTCGTTAGCTAGTAGTAAAAATCTCATATTATGGGTTACTTTTTGCGTATTTTCAAGCTTGCATGAAATTGGTTATGAATACGCCTGTGGAAAAGAAAAAAGATCCCTTATCTCAATTCAGAGAAATCTATGTTTTTCACGTGAAATCTTTTAAGACATGTGGCTGGATGTTAGTTGTGAATGTCATGATTCATGCGGCTTCATATTTCCAATTCCACGCGATTGCACCTAACTTATAAGAAATTGTTAAACACGCATAATTATTTCCAACTTTTTGATTTCTTCTTCCAATATCTTGCTTTTTTTAAAAGACATGAAAAGAAACCTTTCGAAATCGGGCCGCAATTTTTTTTTTTTTTTTGTGTGTGGGAAAAGAGAATTGTTTTTCCATCAATTATTATAGCGATTTTGCTTTATAGTTTGCCAGTTTGGTGCTATTAGATCTATTTTGGTTGTAATTTTGGGTTCCACTGATATGTTTTGTTTTAAGTATTTTTTAGTGTCAACAGTACGATATTTATTTTTGTAAGAAAATAAGTAAATTTACTTCTCTCAAGAAGCTGAATAATGTTGATTAAAGATTCTGATTGGGTCTTCTCTTATAAGAAAATAAGTAAATTTATTGCTCGCTAGAGATGTTCATTTTTTCATCTATCTTTTTTTTTTTTATCGGTAAAGAAGAAATGTATTGATCAAAAAAGAAGAGGGTACAAAAAGGCTTGTACCACCCTTAAAGGTTACAAAAAGAGAAAATGAAAGAAAAAGAAGTTACAACAACTTCTTAGGGAACAAGGATTACAAAGAAGCAAAGTAGATTCTAGGCCAACTGGATATCACATCTTGAAAGGAGACAGATTCTAAATCCTGAAAAACAAGGCACCATTTGAAGAGGTGGTACTTGATCTTATGTTGAACAACAATTGTAGTAGTTTTTACAAAATACTGCTAAGTTTGATGTAAGCGCACTGTATTATCTGTTAACTAGAATTAAAATCAAGAATTTTGTTGTTTTCACTTCCGAAGAAAGAACTGTTTTTGAATTTACCATCTCTAGTTTTGGCATACATTCTAACTAGCAGCATCAACAAGATTGGCCCTATGTCACATTGGAATTCAATATTGTGTCCTCTTAGCTCTGTTTCCCACTGGAAAACCATCTCTGCTCAGTTCAAGTAACTATCTAGAATTCCAGCCTTACGATTCACCTCTTGCTTCTTTACAGGTTCCTGTACCATTTATCAGAGCTGGTGTCATTGTTGTATCACAAATATTTGATAGCATTGGTATTGCTATATTAATCCCGTATCTCATAAAGCCTGGATAGTGCTAGTTGTTTAGTTTGGTTATGTATAAGCTCTGATCTTTAAGTGGGTCATAGTATAAACTTTGTATGGTATTGTAGTTTTTACATTTAACATTTAAATTGGAATTGATGTGCTTCCGATTGCTATAATAAATAAATAATTTTTGTGTTGGAACTGTTTTGGTTTGTCTTGCTTAAGACCTTGTTCCACTTGGCTTTCCAGATATGTCAGGTTAGATATTGTCAATAAAATAAATTTATTAAATAATAGTATACCAATAAACTGATTTTTTTTAATGGAAACTGTAGGTATAGAAAATATCCTCGCTGCGTGTAGAGTTACGAAGGAATGAAATCAGAGGTGAAATCTTGTCAGAAGATATTATTACCTAGTTTCGAGACGAATCATTTATTAAGATGCTTAAGAGGTCACGTTAACTTTCAGAAGACATGATGGATCTTTCACGAAAATCTAGTTTCGAGACAAAGATGATTTGCGAAATAGCAGTAACGAAGTAAATATATGGCCAAACGAGGAAGGTAATTAGTCAAGTCAAACGAACAAAGAATATCGAAGCAAAGAGAAACAATCTCAAGCGAAGATATCAAGCGAAGATAAATTGTTAAACAAGAAATTTGGACAGCTGTATAGACAAGTCACCAGGGTTATCGCCTAAGTAAAACAAAATTTAATGTCCAATCTAGGAGTAGCGAAGTAAAATGAGGGTCACGTGAATTGTGTGAATATCAGCGAAGTAAAAGATGAGTTGTACTCCACTTCACCGATCGTATATTAGAGGGAGCCTTAGGACATTGTAAGAGAGGTTGAGTAATTTTGTATTAAGAGAGATCTCGTGAGTTGAAGTCAGGGGCGGAACCAAGGGTTGACTAACCCTGGCTCTAGCCCCCCCCTAAAATTTCAAAAGTCATAAAAAAACCCTTGATTTGATCCTATAATTTATACTTAGTCCACTAATATTAGATATTTAGTCCACTGAATTTATTAGAATTTTTCTAGCCCCCCTTTACACTAATACTTGGTTCCGCCACCGGTTGAAGTTAAGGTTTGGCTTTGATTCTATACTTGAATTATTCTATCTTCTTAATAATAAACGAAGTGTAATAATTTTATCATCATATTTTATGGTGGGTTTGGATGTAGAATTTTAAAGGTGGAATTTATAGGTTCATGGGATTTGGTGGAATTACGTTTCCCTCTGTATGTTTGGTTGTCTGAATCCTTGGAATCACGTTTCCTACGAGATTCAGTTTTCCAGCAAATCCTTCATATGGAGTCCTCCCCCTCCACCCTAAGACTTCCTGAGAAACTTATCACGGGATTTATTGACCCATTTATTTATTTTTTACTTTAAGTCCCATATATATATATATGTATGTAATTTTAAGATTTGAAGGTAATGTCAAACTATACAGAGACTTTTACACAAGAAAACTCTATAAATCTTAGGAATTTCAATTGAGTTACCAAATACACAAAAAATTTACATGAATCCCAGAATTTATAAATTCCTGGAAACGATAAATTCTTCAAACAGATCCACCGTTAAATTAGTTATAGTTCATATCATTTGGGTGTGACGCAGGATTTCCTGCCGTTACAGAAACCAATAAGCCGACAAAGTCCAAAGGAATCTAGCGTACGTTTTCTAGCCGCTCGACTGAGAGAGAATCTTATAAACTGATCAAGTCTATTTGTATGACGGGATTGGTATCAGAGGAGGGGATGGGGGCTGGGTATAAAAGTGTTGACAGTGATATGTTTTTGTACCCGCCTTAAATCCAGTCTGGAATTGATATGATCGATTGATTGATTTGTAGGAGGATAATTAAAAAAGAGTTCTGTTCAAAAGAAAAGGATTAACTAATAAACAATGTTATCTTTTACGAGCAACTTTTGTTTTCCTCCAAAAGTTTGGAAAACAGCTTACACGCCAGAGAAATCTCGGCATAATCCCACATGCAAATCATGACGTTGGGAAAACAGAAGAGGACCCTTTCGTACCTCTTTTCCCTAATCATGCATTTGTTTTTGTATTAACTTCTTAATTAATTTTGAATAATCTTGGAGTACTATATATCAAGGTAATATATGATGACCTTGCATAGATACCAAATTTCTCGTATGGATGGATTTTGTTTCGTCTGCAAAAGGGATTTAGTCCGCAACACTTTTGTGGAGGGGTAGCATTTACAATTGTTTATTTGCAAACTGTTTCTGAATGAAAGGTTACCGTTAGTAATTTAGGCCACTATCCCTTGTGCAACGTTGCCATTAACAAAATTGCTAACAGGAGTACTAAATTGCTGTGGGTATACCTTTTTACATATAAAACAAAACAACTATTTGTCTTTGAGCTTGTACACTCCCAAGTAAATTGACACCCGCATTAGCAGCCTTGGCCATTAGAGGCCACCGACCGGGTTGCTCTAGTGGCGAAGACGATTTGTTTTATGTATAATAATGGATATGCCAACTTCTTATAGAATTCGGCGAACCTATTATTAGATCTTGCGGCGATGTTGTTGTTAGTAAATTTCCAGTTTACTGAGCACTAATTTAGCGCACACTGGTTTAAGCTATTATACTGCAGTCTCGTGGTCTGCGGTACTGTACCAATTCCTCAGTATGACATTACCATCGTATTGTCTGTATGTGCTTGATGCTATTCTTGTCTTTGGATATTCGTTCCATGATAGAACCGAAAGCGAGGTGTATATAGCATTTTTATGTATCTATAGTAAGTTAGGAGAGTACTGTCCTGGATATACCACCAAATAACCAAACCAATATAGGTTGGGTAAACGGTGACGATCTAAAATACAAGTGGATTACAACTCAACAGTAATGTACCTTTTACTCAGAAATATGGCATCAACTGTAGACATATATAGAACCAAGTTAAGAAATGATGTACTACTAGTATAGTAAAATGGTGACCAGTTTCTGTTGTGCGTTTATTTGATGGTTTTTGTTTTGTATTGCATGGACAGTGGGGGTAGGTTTTGATGATTTTTCACTTTTCATAGCCTCTCCTGACGAGAGGGAAAGTGATTCTTTTCTTTCCATTTCTACTGTTTGATTTACAGGGTTAAATAAATAAACAAGTACTGTGCACGTGCGCTGGGGCTTCATCCAGCTAGTTGTCAAACTGATACACAGAAAAGAAAAGAAAATCGTCAACACCAAAACATCGCCTGATCTTTCTGTTGCTGTGGATGGATCATGGATTGACTTGATGTTAGATAATCACGGGTTTAAGTTCAGGAAGTCAGGAACTTTAAAGTCCTAGTTTTTTTTTTGGTAATAACTTTAAAGTCCTAGTTGAAACCAACTTTACTTAAAAAGTGGAGCAACTGCTTCCGTAGGATCAACAAGATTTCGGAGGTGGAGCTAGTGATATCGTTTTCCTCTCTCCCGTTTCCCAAGGAGTGAGTATTTTACTGGACACCCTTTGACTTAACAATATTTTTCTTGGATAAACACCCAAGAAGAGTGAAATTTTTTTCATGTTCAAGAAAAAATCCGTATGTAAGTTGCAGCAAAATACTCCATGAGAACATGGTCCCCCAAGGAACAAACATATAAACTTGTTGCTGATGAGTGGTCAACGTGAGTTGTCACAAGGGAGATTATTGGACGTCAAGATCGGCAGTTTGTTTTTATCGCCGATTTACAAAATAATTTTGTCAAAAGAATATCAGAGCAACATGCCCTCTTTTGTAGCCTAGTGAGTAGGGCGTAGTATTAAATTCTTTATGCCAACACCTGTCATATTCTCTTTTATCTACCTGCCTCTCTCGCAATCTGTGCTTTGCATTCCCAAAACCAGCCTCGTTAATTAGACTTATCATTCCTAGATTACCCTTTTCAATTTATTACATCACCACAGTAATTTAAATCATAAAATGACCTTGTTATCCTTTCATCCCTCA
Source organism: Papaver bracteatum (assembly GCA_023529315.1). Classification (NCBI taxonomy): domain Eukaryota; kingdom Viridiplantae; phylum Streptophyta; class Magnoliopsida; order Ranunculales; family Papaveraceae; genus Papaver; species Papaver bracteatum. The sequence goes on along the minus strand of JAJJWX010003730.1, from coordinate 662,113 downwards.
TTGGATAAGAGTTGGAAACGGTTATTACGGACTTATGGAGACCAAAAATAGTGGAGATCTGTTAACACTCCCTTTACTGCTGTAACAAGAATACTAGTAGAAATTTGTCAAACACTGCGTTAACTAAAACATTCCAGATTCAAGTATCGAAACGCCCCGTAAATTGGACTCAGTTGGTGAAAAAACAAAAAACAAAAGTCAAAGTACTTTCATGTGATCTTACTCCCAGTGTCAATCTCGTAATTCGCTTTAAACCTAAAGGTCATTTAACAACCATCTAAAAAATCTCCCGGTTTTATGTCACATAGTGAAATTCACTCGCTCATCATCTCCAACTCCCCCATACCGCCATCAACAAAGACGAAGGAGAGGAGGAGTACACACTCATTTCTGTACTCCCTACACAGAACCTTCTCTTTCACTTTCCAGATTTTCCTTCTTTTTGTTATTCTTCCCTGTAATCTCAAGTTTCTCATCAAATTCCCATTCCATTTTCATTCAATTTCAGTAAAAATTCACCTAACCTGTTTTCTCACTGTCGTCACAATTTCCGATGAAGTTTGATGAACTGATGATTCCGTTTTTACTACTCTTCTTCTTCTCGTTATCACACACTGCATTTTCATATCCTGCACCGCTGAATTGTTCAGATACATCTCGAGTTTGTACATCATTTATAGCTTACAATTACAAAGGAGGAGAAAACGAAGAGAAAAATCTTGAAACAATTCAAAGTATGTTTGATGTGTTACCAAATGATATAACAATCGAAGGAAATAATCGTGATTATGTGTATATTAAGAAGAACTGTTCATGTTTTTCACCGATTCATAAGTATTTGACGACGACGACGTATACAGTGAGACAGAATCAAGGATCAGTTTATGATATGGTTAGAGAAGCTTATGCGGAACTTGCTTATATAAACGAGTCGAATCGGACGGCTCGTTATGGTGCTGTGATTTCGTTGAGGTTGTTATGTGGTTGTTCGAGTGGATTGTGGAATTATTTGATGAGTTATGTGTTGAAAGATGGGGATAGTATTGGATCGTTGGCGAGTAGGTTTGGTGTTAGTATGGAGAGTATTGAATCGCTTAATGGGATTACTAATCCTGATAATGTTACTGTTGGTGATCTTTATTACATTCCACTTGATTCAGGTTTGTGAATTTATTTTAATTTCTGATCATTTTTTTTTTGTGTTTAACTGCTTAATGTACAAATTTGGGAAGTCAGAATTTGGATTTGCATTTTATTAGTTTGATAATAAGATGACTTTTAGCGAATTTTCGTTGCGAGGAATCGGTATTTATCACTTTGTAGAAATAGGTGTGTTTTGAATCGGAATTGAGCTCAGTGATGGTGTCAAATAAGGCTAGAGACTCCAATGTGATGCACCTAGAGAACATCTCACTTAGGAGATGTGGAGAGCACATTCCTTAAATTCATTGCACTCCAATTCACGATTTTTGCTTTCACCTATAACTTAGAGTTTTTGATGTTTCGCTTCTGAATAATTTAGAGAAGGAGATAAATTTTTCTTGAGTGGAATAAACTCTTTAGGGCATATGGGTTTGTAGGGATCAGTATGTCTAATCAATTACTCACTTAGCTGTCTATGATTGTCCTTACTCGGAGCTATTATTTGATTGCTGTCCTTATCCAGTAGTCTTACTTTATTTTTTTCGTTGCAGTTCCTGGTGACCCTTATCCTCAGAAGACGACTTCTCCTGCCCCAGTTCCTGCGCCCTCTGATGAAATTGTAATAGGTATGGAAGGTTGTTGTTTTTAGCTGTTGCATTTTGAAGTTGCAAACAAGTTACTCCATTAGCTGGTGGAATGTTGGAAGTATTATATTCTGCCTGATTGAATGATAAATATAATAACATTAACTATTGTCCATAATGCAACATCATGTGTCCTAGACAAGATAGGGGAGTATGAAAATAAAATAAATAACATATGCAAGCTCACAACTTGTGTGAGCTTGAAGTCATGGAAACATTATTTTGAATTTGATCAAAAACAAAGTGTAGTTCTTGCCTTTATCAGTACTCTCATGTGGACCCATGTGAAGGCCAGGGTCACCATGTTGAGTTGTCTAGTTGTGATACCAGCTAAATCAAATGTGTCAAGTTGATAGGCAGAGATATAAAAAAGTTTTAGTTGATTGCAGGCTATAATCATACAACTCCATTGAAGTATCCGTGTTTTACTAGTGAATTTTTGGTGGATGGACAGTTAATGACTCATTGTTACTGTTTTTTTGCAGCAACTGAAGTGGATCACAAATCTCACTTTCCATATGCGTGGGTCATAGGGGGTGCCGGGTGTGCTCTTCTTCTGATTTGTGTCACCATCATCATCTGTGTTTACTGCCAAGCCTCAAAGAGTCGTGCAAAGGATCCTAACGGGAAAATCCCACACAAATTTCACATTCTTGGAAGGTCAAGTTTTTGTTGTGCTTCAGGAAGGGACTGGAAACCGAATAATGAGGAATCAGGCAATCGGCAAATCAATATTCCCAAAGGTAACATAGTTTTTATCATCACTTAGTCTTGAAAATGTCTTGGTAATGTAGAGCTTATAGTAAATGCATTAGACCTTTAGGACTGATTTACAGAATTTCTTAATTGACGCATTATTTCCACCTCTTAAGCCTACTCCAGCAATACTTATTGACCTATGTCCTGTAGTAATATGTGGTATGCAACACAGTTACCTACTTAATCCATCTGTATGCAACATCTTTGTTTACATCCTTGTTGTCTATGATGAGATTCACGGCATCGTTGTTGTGAGATATACTAATTTTAATTGGAATGTTCACATTAGTGTACATAGCGCTGCGCCGCTGGCTCCTTCATCAGCTTAAAATGTGTGGTAGTATGAGTGAGCTCCACAATAGAGGTGGGACTGTAAAATGTGTGGTAGTAGGAGTGAGCTCCACAATAGAGGTGGGACTGTGGACAGAATGTTTAGTGTATATTAAGTTGTTTTCATGATGGAAAAACCCTTGGATCCTCTGTAATGAAAGGTCAAAGGACAATGAGAAACTAGAAATTTATAATTGGTATATCTTGTCTGTGTGACTTGCAAGTTATTTGAGAACAACGTGATTCTCCTGGACTTGTCCTTCTAATTCGTCTACCATGTTTGTTATACAAACTAGTTACTTAATGTGCGCTCATGTTATCTTTTTCAGCTGTGGGAGCTGATGTATTCGAAATGGAGAAACCCGTAGTTTTCACTTATGATGAGATTCTTTCCTCAACTGAATGCTTCTCTGATTCATTTCTTCTTGGCCATGGGACATACGGATCTGTGTATTATGCAGTTCTTCGTGACCAGGTGTGCCAATTTATTTTAGTTTGCTGATGGTGCTTTACGAGCGGTTTGGTCTTTTGAAGTGGTCAAGCTACCTGTGTTTCTAATGATAGATATTTTAACCCTTTCAGGAAGTGGCAATCAAGAGAATGGCTGCTATGAAAACTAAGGAGTTCCTTTCAGAGATGAAAGTCTTATGCAAAGTTCATCACTCTAATTTGGTAATGCTCCCTGTACTTTTAGCCAATGCCAACGACGCTTAGACACCATCTTAATTTGGAACTATATATCTGAATTGCATTTTAACCCTTGTGTCTTTTAATTATGTCAAGGTAGAACTGATTGGCTATGCGGCTAGTGATGAAGAACTGTTTCTTATTTATGAGCATGCTCAGAAGGGTTCCCTTGGAAGTCATTTGCATGATCCACACAACAAGGGTAGGAACTTCATTTCCTTGAGGTGGCAATATAGTTCCATTTAATACCGTGTGAAAATGGAATTATTTCTATCTGCTACTTAAGACTGTTTTATGTTACAGTGTAGGAATTTATTTAGTCGGAAGTTCCTGACATTTGCTACTGACTGTGTCATTCAGGTAATTCATCCCTTTCTTGGATTGTGAGGGTACAGGTTGCGCTTGATGCTGCTCGTGGTTTGGAATACATTCATGAGCACACTAAAACTCATTATGTACATCGTGACATCAAAACGAGCAATATCTTGCTTGACGATTCGTTCAGGGCAAAGGTATGGAGTTTTGACCCATCTCGATATTATCACGTGTAATCAGCATTATTTGTTGATATCATTAAATGTATCCTTTTTCGCATTTTAGATTTCAGATTTCGGACTGGCAAAGCTTGTCGGGAAAACAGGTGAAGGAGAAGCATCTGTCACAAAAGTTGTTGGAACTTTTGGTTACTTAGCTCCAGAGTAAGTGAATGTACATTTTTACGCTTTAGACCTTTGAGATCTACCAAAACTTGCATTTGATTACAGCCTAAATACTGTAATTTTTGGCAGATACTTGAGTGATGGGAGGGCTACAACGAAGAGTGATGTTTATGCATTTGGCATTGTACTTTTTGAGCTCTTATCAGGAAAGGAAGCAATTACCCGATATGATGGCCCAGCATATAAAAACCCTGAAAGACGCTCATTGGCATCTATTGTAAGTCTAGCTTTTCATTTTGTAACGACGCCACGTGCTGTAAATCATAGATATATCATAGTTTGAAGTAAAATAACATTATTCAGAGCATATAGTGAAGCTTAAAATTTTGAACTTTCAACTCCCCCCTATGGCTGTCAAGAGGGCATTAGGTAAATTGCTAGCCTTTGCAGTTTTCATACACTCACGTTACAGAGCAACAGTTCTGGTATCAATAGAAGCTGATTTTCTGGGTTCCAGTATTTAGGGTTCCAATTGGAGGCTTTATATCATGCTTGGAAGTGATCAACTTACAGCTACGTGGTTAACTAAGAAAAGAAAAGATACACTAGAAGGTTGAAACATATATAACATCATATTTTTAATGTTTTGATTCATAGATACAGAAACAATTTTCTTTTCTTTCAATGTGACTGTGAGGAATGGATAAAGCTCCTGTGTAGTTCATAACATGTCCTGCATTGTAATTTACTGTTGAAGCATATATATATATAGCAATAGCAATTGTGACAATATACCAAGGAAGAAAAACAAGAATGATGTTGGGCATTTGTTTTAGGATGTGAAGTCGCAAACAGTATGCTTATGTCATTGGCCAAAAGGCAAATAGTTCAAATCAAAGTTCATATGTACCAAGTTCTTAACAGTTTTTTCTTGTCTTTTTTACCGTAACAGTTCTGACTTTAAAACACTGGATTGAACCAGTCACTAGAGCACTCATAAAAAGAGCTGTACCCAGCATTATGGCCACACACCACTTGCACTATGCAATTATCGTGCATCTTATAGAGTTTCTAATGTTAGCTCATTTTCAGATGTTAGCGGCGCTTAAGAATTCTACAAGTTCAATGAGTATGACAAGCTTGAGGGAATGCACTGATCCAAATTTGATGGACTTATATCCCTATGATTGTGTTTACAAGGTAATTATCATCAACCTCTTGTTGTTCGTTTCAAATTACGTGTATTATGCAAGAATGAGAAATATGCATGCTAACTATCAGATAATATGTTTACTTCCTTTCCGAGGTCATCATCAATTTATTTGTACTGTGAAGAATAGAACAGGGCAAGGAGAAATGAAAATCATTAGTTACTCAATATCTAGGATGGATGTGTCCAAGAACTGTATATTTTTGTTCCTTGGGAGTGTTTTCAAGTCAGGACTTCAAATGGGAAAGAAAGGATTAGAAAATAGAATTGCCTATAATTGATTTTCCCCTGCATAATACTCTTGAATCGTAGCCCTATTTTACTTGTTACTTGTGGTCCTCTGGATATTCCGCGAGCTTTTCTGCGGCCAAAATTTCTGCAGCTGATGACACCCACCTACGGCACCTAGATTCAGTGTGCATACAAATAAGAGGTGTCACCTTGACATCAAAACAGTGACTTTTCAGTGGGTATTCTTAAAGTGAGGTTTCCTATCCAAAGATAATACACAAGGAAGAGAAAACAATTATAGAGGAAAATAGAAGAAGAAAGAAAGAACTGAAGTTGTTCGGAACTCACCTTTGATCTCTTTGAGTCAAAGTTGCCCATAATATTACTCAGTTCCTGATTTCTTTATAGAATATACATCTGATCTCCTCTTTGTTGTGTTGTTCACAAATTTTGTGTAGGTTGCGATGTTGGCAAAGCAGTGTGTCGACGAGGATCCAATTTTACGGCCAGACATGAAACAAGTTGTAATAACGTTATCACAAATCCTTCTATCATCTGTAGAGTGGGAATCAACCCTTGCAGGAAACAGCCAAGTATTTAGTGGACTTGTGCAAGGAAGATAGATTTTTCAGTTTCTCCTCAGTTATACCAATTAGTCGGCATCTTATCTTATTTTCTTTGTGTGTATACGGTTAGCAGCTAAGTACTTGAAAAGATAGTAATTATGTATCTTCTTTCTTCCTTCCTTTTCTTCTTTGTCAATTCTTTTCAAACTTTTCTTGTATTCTTTTTAGCTTTTTACTGTAATGTTTGGCTTTTTGTATGTGAGAAGTTTTTTCCGAATGTAATTTAAAGTAAAGATGAACAACTCATGATGAAGGGTTTCATTTCTTTTCGACCAAGAACTGTGAATGTGATGAATCTGTCTATGAATATAGCTAATGCTTATGATATTTGATAAACTCGTTTAGTGATACTTAACCATTATGCTAGTATGGATGGGGATTAACTTTTTCTGGGTTCCTACTGTTTTCTTTACTCTTTGATACTTTTACTGTCATTTCATCTAATAGCTTTACTTTCTTTTTGTTTTTCCTTAATGGTGGAAGACAGCATTTAACTTTTACTTTGGACCCGAGAAAGCGATGAACCCGCAATTTGGGCCGCTAACTAAAATCAAAGGATCATCTTTTCTCTTCCCTTTTTTGATGTTGTAGCCATTACCATCATGATTGATCCCGTGAGCAGAAGATAGGAAACCCCACAGGCCACAAGTCATATTCAAGAAAATCAACAAAGATCAAATGACCTGGCAGAACATACCTGTTGAACAAAACCATCTTTACAAAGCAAGCTAGTTGTGAGCCAAATAGGTATGCTAGGAATACACACAGAGGAAAACATAAGATAGAATTATCCAACCGAAAGTCTCATTGCCTTGTCTGAAGCACTTCCACAGGGGAGGAATGGAATATATAATGCATGACATTTTCTTCTTTTCTCCTTGGGCATCTTTCTCTTTATTCCTTATACAGCTATCTGCCTTTCTCTCTTCTCATCATTTTCTCTTAATATAAGTTTCTCTCTTTCATTTTGTTTCTGCATCAAAGTTTTAACACGATTACAGGAACACGAGACGCAATGGGGTGCTGGAATTTTAGTAGTAGTAAGAGTCAGTCATCTTCGAGCAAACCTGCACTTGAAACTGCAATTGGATCAGACCAAGTTGCCAGAATACCGAAAGAAGAGTTGTTGTTGCAAATCCCAGGATGTACAGTTAACTTGGTTCAAGAAGGAGAAACTGTAGAAATTGCTCAAGGATACTTTAATCTCGTTAAGCTCTCTGACGAGAATGTTCCTCTAGCTATTTTAGTTAAAGTTGGTGATGAACTTCAATGGCCTTTAACAAAAGATGAACCAGTGGTGAAACTAGATGAGCTTGATTACCTATTTTCGTTGCCGATGAAAGATAAAAGTCTCTTGAGTTATGGTGTTACTTTCTCTCAACAAAATGGCAGTGCTTTAAGTAATCTTGATTCATTTCTAAAAGAACACTCTTGCTTTTCTGGCTTTTCTTCTTCCACTACCAAGAATACTTCAGATGTTCGGCCACTTAACTGGGAAGAGTTTGCACCAAGGATTGAAGATTATAATGGAGTTTTGGCGAAAGCAATAGCAACTGGAACTGGTGAGATTATTAAAGGTATTTTCAAGTTGAGCAACGCCTACACCAAACAGGTAAGCAAATGTTCAGATTCTGTTAACTGAGATTAGTAAGACAGCTAAATGCTAAACAGCCACATAATAAATGCAGGTTCAAAAGGGAGGTGCGATGATAATAACTGAAGCAGCTGAGGAAAAGAAAGGTAACTTAGGAATTGAAAACAACAGCAACAAGAAAAGCACAAATGGTACGAAGAAGAAGAGTGGACTCAACAAGGGTTTAAAAAGGTAATATCACCACACACTGAAAGAACTGCAAAATAAGTAACCTCTACAAGCAATATATTTCCCAAATCCAATTTCATCCTTCTTTACTGTTTTCTGCACTCTTAAACATAAATCTGACTATCAAAATAGCGACCATCAAGTACACAAGATGTAACATATATGCTTTTGCTGTTTATCAGGGTGAGGACAGTTTCAAAGATGACGGAGAAATTGAGCAAGACTGTGCTTAATACAGTTGGGTATGCCACTGGGTCAGTAATGGGATCAATAGTTAGATCCCAAGCTGGTAAACAGTTTCTAGCTATGGTTCCTGGAGAGGTCCTCTTGGTTTCCCTCGATGCTGTCAGTAAGTAAAACACTATTCACACATAAATATTGCAATACCAGTCAGGTTTAAGTGACAGGAAATAATTTTAGTTTCTTTCTCGAGCAGACAGGATTTTTGATGCAGCTGAAGTCGCTGAAAAACAAGCTCTTTCTGCTACATCCAAAGCTGCAACTACAGCTGTCAGCAATAGGTAAGGAAACTCAAAATGCAATCACCCTATCTATCGCTGTAGCTGAAATCTAACACCCATAGACTAGTCAGACCTCCTTTTGTGGGTTTCATCTCATAACCGTTCTACAAGTTGACAGAACCCATAAACTTATAAACTACCCAAACCCCACAAAGGTCCTAACACATTTTACCTTCTAGTTGCATCCATGTAAATTTTCTTAACTTCGGTTTCCCCTCTTTCTGTTTCCTCTATGAGGGTTAAATTTGCTACTCCCTTCTAATTGGTTATTTACGGCTTCTTGGAAACAGATATGGAGAAAATGCAGGTGAGGCAACAGAACATGTATTTGCCACTGCAGGGCATGCTGCAGGCACTGCGTGGAACATCTTTAAAATCCGAAAAGCAATCAACCCTGCATCATCTGTTACCTCAGGAATAGCAAAGAGCGCAATAAAAAAGAAATAGCCTATGAACCACAACTTACTCCCCACAGACCCTGCAATTCTATTCCTGAACCGAGCAAAACTGTATTGAGCATGGTTCAGATTGCTAGTGTAACTTATGCATTATCAAATGTTCAAAAATATATAATTCCTGTAAGACACTTCTTTAAGCAACAATTTATATTCGATAACTTTTCTTCTGATTAAGTGATTGCTTGCATTGAATTTTTTTTTTCTTCCTTTTTTTAAAAAATAAAGATTATGAGCCCTCATTGAAATTTATTAATACTTTGTTTTCTCATGTAGTGACACAGAGTGAGGTAAGAATATAACTTATATAGGAAACAAAAGTTAGACAGTGGTAGAGGATATGAAGAAAACAATGTTTGATTGAATGGAGGTAACTCCTTTATTGCGTGATTGTACATACATTCAAAATATGAATTAATGCTTGAATCGTATGGGGTAAATAGAGCCCCGTTATTACAGCATTACAATAAGGAGACGTCAAGCAAACTTTTGAAAGAGTAAACTAGGGAAAAACATCCTGCTAAGGTTGGTGGGTTTCAGGTACTCTTGGCGCAATGATCGTTGGTATAGCCAAAGGAAACATGTAGACACTTTCTTCCATTTAGCATAATATACTTAAAATAAGACAAGGAAGAGAATATGTACCTATATTACTTGCAGAGTGACGCTAGTATGCGGCGCGGAGGGTTGAATGGTCTTCGAGAATGGAGAACAGCCAAGTTATCAATAAGTAAAACGTCGCCCTTCTGCCAGGGAATAGCAACACATTCCTCCTCTAGGAGTTTAAGACACTCATGTATGACATCAGATGGCAAAGGGGTACCATCCCCAAATGTGACTGCCTTCACGGGATCATTGCGGCCATCCTTCCAACCTGTATACGCAGCAACCATACTATTAAACCAAATCTTGCGGCCCCTTGTTTTGTCATGTTTAATAGCTGGGATCGGACCCATGACTGATTTCACACCATCCTCCGTCCATTCCAACTTCATACCTAATCGAGCAGCCCTGTATCAAGTTAAGCAAGTTAGAGAGTCGGATAGAGCCAAAAATTTCATTTACGCAGGGGGCTTATACCAATAGATAAAAACTGCATAATGACATCTTTTCTAATTTTTAGAACCCTATAATAAACGAAATCTAAAAGCAATGTAAAGCAAAGAGAGGTACCCTAATCGTCTGATATGACCTTTTCATTATAAGTCATCTATTTTAACCGTAAAGCACAGTGCAGGTTGTTATTTGTATAATAAAAGCTGAGATGCTCAAGCACAAGACCCCTACCATTTTTATAAAGATGGATAACTTTTGAATTAGGTCACTAATAATGAGAAAACCTTAACAACTAGACATGAATGCTGGTATGAATCCATTACTGATAAGATAATTGCATTTTAAGTGTCAACGTCTTTAGCATTAGATTAGCACCTTGGATTATAACTAAAATTTGATTATAAATTTCTGTAAGTAATATCAGATGGTGAGATAGCAAACCTTTCTTCAGCTATGCTTTTATCTTTAGTTAAGAACGTAGACTGCCACCCGCGGCCTATAGGTGATGAAGGATCATCTTCAGCCCCCAATATCCTTGTATATATCAAACCATCCCTGTCTAGTTTCTCCACAAACTCCGGGAATCTAACTTTCATCTTCTCATAAATGACATGACTAAGAACTATTGGAGTTTCTCCCCCACTTCCAGGTTCTTCCTCACAGTAAAAAAACAGTTTTGATGGGTACTCAGGAACCTGTTAAAGTGCAATAAACTAAAAATGCTTACAAATAACTCAATAAATTCACAATATTTCACCAAATCCTACCCTAGAAAGCACAATCACAATGAAATGAACCATAATTTCTACCCACCAATAAGAAAATAAGTGAATTGCATAAAAAAGAAAGACCCATGTAAAAAAGAAGTAACAAACCTGAGCCATTTCATGATGAAAAGGGATTTTCTGATCAGGGGGAGACTCATTAGCAGTAAAAACCCTCCCAACAATATTAGTTCTAGGAGCAGCACCACCAACATAAGGTAATTCATCATACCCAAAAGCTTCAACAACTTGATTAAAATCAGAAGCTGTATATACAGGAAACCCTCTTAGTAAAAGAGCTCCATTCATGTGAACTAGTGATTCTAACCATGGTTTTTGCTGTTGGACGGTGTTAATGAAATCAGATAAATTCAATGTTTTCTTTGATGTGATGATTGATGGGAAATGATTATTTGTAGTACCATTGATGAGTTTCTGGTATGTTGGGAGTTTAATTTCAGTGAAACTGAAATCTTCTTCTTCTTGTTCACTTGACATTGCTTTTGTGTCTAGGTTCATTAGAGAGAGAGAGAGATACTGACTGAGAGCTTTGTTTTGAAGATTACCCGGCTGGGAACTGGGGAGTGGGGACTATATAGGAGTTTGGTTTTGGACCCCTTACAGTAAGGGCCATGAAATGAGTGTTTTTAACATTGATTCAATGGCAAATTGAGTGAGGAACCGAGTGAAAATTATTTTGTGACCGTGGGAGTCTAGAAAAACAGGCTAAGCTGTTGATGTTTATCCGTTTGGGGAGAAAAATTCTCTTCAGTTTTTTTATCTTTTCTAATAATAAAACCTAATTATGGGTCCTGCATCCAAGAGTTTTAAATTAATAAAACTTTAAAAATAGGTTTGAGAGGCATATTTTTAGCCTTTTTTTTTCTCACCAAACGGTTGATTTTCAGCCGCTTAGTGTCCACTTTCGCCCTTATTGAATGAGAACACTCACTCCATAACCCTTGTTCTTAGAGCAGTTCATGTGGGAAGGGAAGATCTTCTACTATGGACCGACCAAACTCCAAAAATGAGTGGGCAAATGAACATTTTTAATGGTTTGTCAATCCGTATTAACAGGAACTGATCGTCTGATCCAAAGCTTCGCGGATCAACTTAAACCGCGCATTTCAAATCAATCCGTTGGCGGCCCAGGTTAATCCGCCGCGGCCTTTCTTCAGCCGCCAATGGCTACATCTGATTTTAATCATCCACTGGTCTTATTCTTTTCTATGTAAATTTAGTTTATTTCAAATTTAAAATTCACACCTTTTACCCCTCTACCTCTAAATTTCTCAATTTCATATCATCTCAATACTCATTTTTCCTTTATTTGAAGCACAATACTCATATCATCTCAATCTATCATTTTTTTTCTTCTTCAAAAATCCCTATCTACAACAAACATGGCAATCCCCTCGCAACAATCACAACAACAAACACAACAAAGATCAGATAGAGTTCGTGATGTCAAGTTTACGATGGATGAAGACAAATCAATTTGTAGGAATTATGTATTCTTTATAGTAGATCAAATCAATGGTTGCCAGCAATGTACAGAAAAACCCCGGAACCTAGTCCAGAACTTGAACACCACACTATATTAAGCCGTCACAGACACTAGCCTACTACCATACTTCAAACTCGAATGTAGTTGAGACCGAATCGACCTTACGAATAATTCAACTTTAGTTGTGCTCCTTTACGTCTCTTGGATCTCATAAACCGTACGCAACATGGTTCCTATAGATGACGTCCTTTTCAGGCATATGAGTTGCTTTAACCTAACTGTGGACTTTTTGAATATTCCGCCTCTAATAAAAAGCCTATTTGATTCCCTTTAGATATGCTTGAATCAAGTTCTGGAAATATGTTTGTAATAGAACAAATCCAGCAAATCTCAAGGAAAACTTACACTCTTATCAAAGAGAAGCCTAGATCACTACCAACCCACAAGATCAATCTATACAAATCAAACCAGATATAATTAGGATATCTATTTTGTGGAATCACAAAGTCTAGGATGAAGAGTACTTTGTGATCTATAGTTTAGAAACTACAATAATCAATAAGAACAAGATCCAGATAACAAGAACTATCAGGTAAAATATAATCTAATCGGGCTTCACGAATCATTCCTTAGTGAAGTATTTCAAAGTTAACCTAATACAGTTTCACCAGAGGAAACCTAGGTTTTAAAGGACGACTCTAGTCGCGACTGGGACATACAAGTGTCAGGACTGAGGTTTTAGCATGCATGAGGTCCTCTATTTATGTTAACGAACAAGGCTTGGTAACTTACAAACAAAGATAGGATTCGTGAACTAGTTTCTGTGTTTACGAATTCCTTTGTAACCAAGCAAACATAACTTCTCCATATATATTGTATATATAATCATGTGAGAAGTTTGCTTTGAACCACAAAGCAGATATGTGCAACTGTAAGTATGTGTTATGCACGAAGTGGTTAATTTTTCAAGAACAATGATTAAGTATTTCTGGAACCGTTTAGCTTAAATTAGAGTTTAATTATCACAAGACCAAATCAATTCGTGAACAATCCAAAACAGTTTTTGAACTAAAAGTCTTCTTATAACCTAGGAACCTTTTGAAGACGACAAGTTCGTGAACAGTCCAGAATAGTTTGTGTACTTGGATACAAAATGTGTACAAGGAACATTTAACCATTTCGTGTACTACTGAAATAAAGAGTATCCAAGACTATCTCAAAATCGACTAGTTCGTGAACCTAAGCAAATTAGTTTGGGTATATGAGTTATTTGAGATTTATTAATCAAGTCTTTATTTTTACAAGTTCAAGTTCGTGAACTGAGTAAAACAGTTTGCGAACTTAAGAACTAACTTGACTACTCCTTATTACATGGGTTGTTCTTTACAATGTTCATCCTAATACTAAAGTCATAAGACATGTCTCACTAGATAGAATCACAGAAAATATGAGTAAATAGGATAGACAGTCTTCACATATATATATCTTTGTTGATGAAGTTTCCGTTAACGTCGTTGTTCTTCAAGTTCGATTGGTGAATTCTGATGCTCAACTAACATGCTCTATTCCTAGCCCGAGACTGACTTTTGTAGACTATAAATCAAGATATAGTTTTGATCAACTAAAATTGACAACAAGTTTGATAGACCAAGACTTGTAATTTTGACCGAGCGATGCTCTAAAACATTTATAATCCACGATTTTTTATGATGTTTTCTTTAGAATTATATATAATTTTCTGATACCAAATTATATAGTTGTTCGAGGAATTATTATCATGGGTATTCGGGTGATAAATATGGATTGTATTTTGTTATTGATGTGATGACACATATGGTCACTGACCCCCTCGAAAAAAAGAAGCATCATAAGCCCAAGGAAAGTGCAAACAAATTGATTCAACTACACATCCGCTAGTTGAAGCCAAAGGTAACTTATATCTCAACTGCACATTGTTCTTAAGTATAATTATAATTATCACTACATGTAAAGGCATGTATTTTTTCTAATTAAACAACTTTCCACTTTTGCGCTCCTATTAATGTTTATTCATATGTCTAATATTTTTCTTCTTTTTTTTTAATTTTTTTTTATCAATATTATATCAGTTTTTCAATACAATACATAAAGTAATTTCATTAAGATACATTACGAATTCATTACCAGATTTTTCCGTCTGGGACGGATCCAACATGAAGCAAGGGTGTGCACTTGCTACCCGTGCCCATTGGGATTCCAAGCCTAATCTTGGTTTCTTACTATCCATAAAAAAACTTTGCTTCCGCTGTTTGACATGATTATGTTTTCAAATATTTTTTATAATACTTTTTTTTGGGCTAATCAACATATTTCAATTTAAAAAAAATAATTACATGATCACTTACTAGAATGACAAAAACATCAAAATATAAGATAATTAAACTGTTAGAGCACTTCTCAATCAAATTCGCAAGCATTGCTCTCTCAAGATTGTTGTCAAGTTAAGTTGTCAAAACTATAAGTCTTGATTTCTAGTCTACTTATAGCTAAATCTCGGATTAGGATAGAAAGTGTAGTTGAGAATTAGACTTCACGGCGTTCATCGAATGAAGACGAAAAACTACTAAGGAGAGCATGTAGAACTTCATCAACAAAAGGTATGTGGATACTTGAACTTATCTATCACTGAAAAGTCTATCTACTCTATCTCCTATTTGAGACAAAAGTCGTATAGCTATATAAACTTCGATTATACACATTTTATATTTCGAACTGAGTTTAACTTGCTTACATATTTCTCAAAATATGTATTGGTAAGTTTTCGCTTTAACTAAGTTCATCTTATATTCTTGAAGAAAGTCAAAAGATGATCATGTAAAAATCGCCTGGTAACATCTTACATGATTTGTGTGAGACAGTCATTTGAGATAGACTCGGAATGTTTTGTATTGATCATTCGATCACTTGAAAATTGCTTTGAAGCTAATAGTTTGTGTGAGACAGCTATTGTCGTCTTCAAAGAATGTTTCAATGATTGAAATGAAAGTTGATAAAATTGGATATAAGCATAGTATGTGTACTTGCATATATGTAATCCAAGTCCGGGAACCATGGTATGCATACCCGTATGCGTACTGCTTGGTTTGGTGAAGTCCGGGAACCTTGTACGCATACCGGTACACATACTGGCGTGAGGTTCAGGTTCGGGAATTTCTGATGAGTTTGGAAGGTACGCCTACCAGTTCGCGTACTGGCGAACCCAAATTTAATCCATTCATTTAGGTATGCGTACCCGTTTTCATACCTAAGTGGACAATGTTCTAAAATCGGTTTGTTCATGAACTAATACATTTATATATAATAAGGAATGCAATCTTTTTCAAACTTTGGCTATAATGTTCATGACTTGATTCAAGTGAATCAAAATGATTTTGCTTCAATTGTGTCTTGTATACTTCTATGAGAATATAAACAATTAAACAACTTTATAACTAGTTTCATTTGAGTCATTTGAACTAGTTATGGTTAAGATGAATAAGATTGATATGAAAGTGTTCATATGGCTAACCTCGGTTAACTATTGTTGAATCAATAAATGTGCACATGTTTAGGTACAGTTTCATATCTAAATGAAGTCACTTTTCATTTGTGTGTAACAAGCTAAGTCCAATCTAACGGTTGAAAGATATTAGATTGAGTCTAATCAGTTTTTCATCTAATAGTGAATATTGAATGCTTTGTTACCAAGGTAACATTGATTGCATACCCTGATTTGAAGACTATATAAAGGAGAACTCTAGAAATTGGGAAACCTAATCCCCATAACTGTGTGATACTAGTTGCGACTACTCATTTAACCTTAGGTTTTTCACGAAACCCTGTATGTTAACGACTTGAAGACTTCATTGGAATTGTTAAGCCACACCCAACTATTTTCTCTGTAGTTGCGTGTTCTGATATTATTGTTTTCTATCGTGATTGAGTATTATCTTCTCTAAGATTCTCTCGAGATTTAATCTCCGATAGGAAAAATAAAAAGTAGTCAAAAACATCTTCATCTCATCGTTTGTGATTCCACAATATCTTATTTCACTACCATACAATTAAGATTATTGTGAGGTGAATGATATTTCTAGGATATTCTTCATGAATATAAGTCTGGTATATCAATTGGTTCCTATTCACCTTGATTTATCTAAATACGGAACAAAACTCATAGGTTTATCTGTGGGAGACAGATTTATCTATTCAATAGACTTTTCTGTGTGAGACATATTGGTTTATCAAGTTTTCGACTTTGGGTCGTAGCAACTCTTAGTTGTGGGTGAGATCAGCTAAGGGAACCAAGTGCGCAGAATCCGTCGTGGTTCTAGAGGCGTAAGGAACACGACTGTACCTTGATCATTGTGAGATTGGTTAGGGCTCAACTGCATTCCAGTCCGAAGTTAATTTGGAGTAGGCTAGTGTATGTAGCGGCTTAATACAATGTGGTGTTCAAATATGGACTAGGTCTGGGGTTTTTCTGTATTTGCGGTTTCCTCGTTAACAAAATTTTTGGTATCTGTGTTATTTTTTTTTTCGTATTATATTTGTTTATATAATTGAAATATCACAGGTTGTGCGTAAGTTCAATCAATTGTGAATCCAACCTTTGGTTGTTAATTAAATTGATTAACACTTGGATATTGGTTTTTGTTGCCTCCAAGTTATTTCTTATATTCAATCGGGATGGCAAATTCGTATTTGTTTGATTATGGATTGAGTTGAGCAATTGATATATAACTCTTTGATATACTTTTCTTAAGATTGAGTTCGAATGTCTAGTTGATTCTCTTAAAAGTATATTGGAGTTAGTCCATGCAGATTGCGAAGATAAATATTAGGCATGGTTGTTAGACCCCCGATTTTTCATAAACCCTAATACAAATAAAGATATTTACAACAAAAAAAAGAAGAAGCCATAAATAACAAAATACCCAATTTTCATCTATGTAGCAGGAAAAGAATGGTGATATTATCCGGAATCAATGCTAATCATTAAATATTATTTTGTTCTTCTTTGGTAAGAGATATATACTCCTAAATGAAGTATTTTTTTCTCGTACTTGTATTCTAAATGCATCCAGATTTCCTAAATCTCTTGGATTGATTACAAATTCAAAGCAATGCAGTGTTGAATAATTGATATTCTTGAATCGAGAATACCAAGCCATGATCCATACATTAAAATTTGAAAAAATAAGACTCAAACTGAAGAGGAAATAACCCCAAATGAGGGAGGAAAAATCGCCACATATAACGAAGAAATATGTCGAATGATATCCAAAACAACAAAAAATGTTTTATTCGATTTAATACTAACTAAAATTTAAAACTGAAAAGAAACCTAGCTTAAATCGCGTACAAAATGACCAAATACGAGCAAGAGATTGATAGAGGATAAGGTTTTTTTATTCCTTATGGAAAGCAAAAGAAGAGAGAGAAAGAGAGGGATGAGTTCCAACAAAACAAGAACCAACAAATGCTCACAAAGTGAAACCATTTTGTGAAACAAAAAGAGAGGTGGGTTCCAGCTATTTTTGTATCTAATTACAATTTTATTAGCATGGACTTCTCTATACTTTGTGTTGTACCAATTTGACTATTCTCAACTCCAGCAAAGAAAAATTCATCATCATCATTTTTTTCCATCTCCTCTTATCTTTCCATCATCATCTTTATATTATATTAGAAAAACCTACTTGTCATCTTATTATTTTATCTCACAAGTGAATCTTATTTTTTTGAAAGCTGATTTTTATTTTTGATCGTCAAAGAATTTAATGCCAATGAGTTTTGAGCTTAGATCATCGGGTATCATTTTGTCTCTACAATCTCCTCCCTATTTATACACAATTTCACTCAATCCCTCTTTAATTTCATAATTGGAGAATATTCACTCACCCAAAACGCGTTTTCTGGCGAACCCCTTCTGCAATTCAACTCTGCAACTCCTTGAATTGACGTTTAACAGCTGTGAAGATAACCATAGTCTTATCTCTCTCAACCCTAGATCATATGGTTATTGTTTGGGAGAAGAAGCTAAGATAGAGATAGGTAGAGACTAGGAGGTTGATTGATGGCTATTGAGAGGGTGGCTGATAGGGTGGATACGCTCAGAGGTGGTCGAGGATGGAATTGATTGATGGAGGTGAAGTAAAGGTGCTAGTTTTGGAGAGAAGATGAAGAAATAAAATTGCTTGGTTTTGTTCGACTAGAGAGGAAATAGAAGAGGTGTCTTTGGTATTGAGAAGCGCATCTAATTTGATGTTGGGAGGTGGAATAACACCCGATGTTGGGCAGTTGTATCAAATGTTGATGTACCGGGAGGAGGAGCTGTCGGATGTTCAACAGCTAAACCGAATATGACGACTCAGTTTGAAGACATGTTTTGGATCTTGGTTTTTATTTATTCTAAGCCCATGTCTTCTTCAAAGCTAATATCTCAAGCCCACACCTAGCTTTGAGTCTTGCAAACAACATTCTTCACTTTTGGATGAGGCGTAAACAATATTCTTCACTGCCTTCTAGCGGGAGCTTTGTTATCTCTCTTCCATTGTCACCAATCTTCTGCTCTTTTGGCTTCTCCATTCATCCAAGCTTTATTTAGTACCTAAGAACACAAAGTTAATTAGTAAAAGTATTTATTCTTGAAAACAATGAAAATACAAAATTTGGGATAATATGTGATTATAAAGCGCAAAAAATGAGTTAATTGCCAATAAAAAGGTGTAGAAATATGCAATATTTGGCACTCATCAAATACCCCCAAACCTGAACTTTACTTGTCCTTAAGTGAAACAGAAATTAATAAATCCTAACTATACCATTGTTGATGGTCTCTCGACTGCATTTAGCGAATGAAATAAGCTTTTAAACCCCTAGGTGTCCCTAGTAGATGAGTTATAGTCTCGTGAGGGTTTACCAGAGGCGTATCCACAAAACCTTCTCCAACTTCAGAGCGTATCAGAGTCCCAAGCATCCAAGGATTTATGAGGACATAAAGTTTCTGCATGCTAGTAATAAGAAGTTAGAACTACCAAAGAACGCATTCTCATTCTTAAGAGTTGAGAGAGAAATAACCATACCATATGAAAGAATTCGGGTTCGAGAGTGATCATAAGCCTCGACTTCTGCCACACCAATAGGGTTTTATGATAATTTCACTCAAAAAGACCGTTTTTTTTAGTCTCTCATGTGTGCAGGCAGGAATAAAGAGAGAAATCCCGCACACGTTGAATGGTAGGAAGGAAAACCTTCTGAAAAAAATTATGGAGACTCCACAAAATTGTGGGAATAAGAATATTTTTCTGATGATCTCTAAGAAAGGAAATCAACCATTAGTAAGGATGGGAGTACTCACTTACCTTCACATCTGATCGGCAATCAACACAACTCTCACGACATCCATATAAACGTCTTCAATCTTCGGTCTTCAACTTTTGATGATGAACTGTTCAATTTCTTAGAACCTTGACAATTTCTGATTCTTTTCTTTAATTTCTTGTTGCTTGAAATTTCCTCTTAAATTCTTCTTCTTTACCATGGTGTTATTTAAATAAAACTAATAAAATAAACTACAATATTTTTATTTTATTTTATTTTTATTTTTATTTTTTTAGCAACACAACTGAAAATAAAACCACAAAATAAATAATGAAACTACTAAATCCATGGATGAAGGAATTTATCACTTGATTTTCACAACTTGTATTGTCTTGATCTCGTGAACCTCAATAACTCTCATCTTCTTTGCTCTTGTAAGATACGTCTTCACTTGTATATATAATTAAGCTATTTTTGCTGTATTTTCACTTTGAATAAAAATTTTACTTTTCCTTGAATTATTGCATGTATACCTCAGAGTATTTCAATCTTTCTTCATAGAATTTGAGGTTGTTTTGCTCATTGATGATGATATGTTTCTATGGATCCGTTGATGTTGTCGAGTGAGAGATAGTGGTGCTCAAACTATAAGAAGGAGTTTTCATCTTTAGACGTCATCCTCGTGATTGACAGAATTAGCACTCAAGAGATCAAAAATAGTGCTGAAAGTGGTGCAAAGTTGGGTAGCTCACCATTCCTACCCGGAATTTACGTATGGTGACACACACTCTAAAAGGACTTCTTAGATAGTCACAAAAAATGAAGGTCGGTGGCTCGCTTGATGTAAAAAGAGGTAAGTTGATCACAACTCTAATACCAAATATCTTCGATGCACCTAATTCCCCATCGGCATGGTTAAATCCAACTTTAACGCTCTAACAACTAAGAAACCCGATTGTATTCTCTAGTTCTTCCAATTTCAGTTATTTTCGTCAGACTCTCTATGTAGACATAGCTAGAAGCATGCTAGTGACTCTAAAGTCCCTACAATTTGGAGGTTTTAGACAAATATTTATAAAAAATGTGAAAATTTGATGCAAAAGAGTGAAAGAACTTTATATATAAAATACTTCCCCACACCTAAATATAACATTATCCTCAATGTTCCAAAGATGATAAGAATTTAAAAAGCAACATACCATGAGAACCATGTTGATTTAGAGAAAAGGGAAGAGATTACCGGATATCGGCGAAAGCAAGATTAGTGTTTCATTATTCACGGCTAGAACCCAACGTTAACTCAGTTGATGTCACATTGGATTAGAACACATATATACAAGAATATCTAGAAAATATAATTATCTACTGGATTATATACACGAAAAATTCACCATACACCAACAATAGAAAGAGTTGAGGATCAACCCAAAAGACGGTATGCATAAAATTTAGTAGCCTGATAAACTTATAACATGGAAACATTTTAAGTGGGGCTGTTAGACAAAATGACTTACCCCCAAACATGGATTATTCAACAGATACGCTTTTGAGCACAAAATCTAACAATTTCAGGGGTGCAACATGCACAAGGTCTAATTCAAAATGAGCTTTGTTAGGAACAGGAAGAGATACACATTCCAACTGTGGATCCTCAAAGGTATCATATTTAGTCGAAAAATAGTCCAAGAGGACTTGGGAAGCACACAGTTCCAATCCTAGATTAGGTACTTTCGGGATGGTTGTACAATCTTTTTACAAGCAAAATCTAGGTTGGGTGCAAGATTATCAGTTTGTCACATGGGAAGGGAGCTAGACACGTCTAAGTTACATTCATTTTGAGTTCAAAAGTGTCACTGCACAGCCTAGTATCTTCCCAGTCAGAAACAAGTAATGCAGTATCGTGCTCACACTCATTGAAAAAATTAACAAGCCCCTATTTAAAATCGTCATCCTCAAAAGGTTCAGTCTCATGCATAGAAAAATCAGAAGAAACATCGCATTGTGACCTAGGCAGGGAATTAAACATATCAAAATTATTTTCATGCATATAATCATTTATGTCAACAGAAAATTCAACTTTCCCTAGTTCAGACACAAGTTGCGTGTCATGTTGTCCTTCACAAAATAATTGTTCAAGCCCGAGATCAGTAACAATTTCTTGTGCATACAAAGACTGACATGTAAGAGGAACAAAGGAATTATCAGTAGTGGAGGTTTCCACAATGTGTTCTAATGTTTCAGAGTCGCAATACTCTGCAATTCTATATTCACAATTGACAACCTCTTCTAATGCCATATCATCATCATCATCGTAACAAAGATACAATTCCCTATTTAAAACTATAGTGTCTCTAGTCCACTCGTGTGCCTATAAATTAGGTTCATATTTAATATTAGTAGCATGAGTAGGAACGAAAACACTATTTTCAAAATTTAATTCATTAGGGCTAACAACCATTTCATCTTGAAATTTCTCCCTTCCATCATTTTGTAAATTCATTTTTAAAAGCATTTCAAGTTTCTCAATGGAAGGGGGGTGTTCAACAGATGGTATCCACATTTTAGACGCATATTGAGTACATGATTGTGCATGAGGGTCACTAACAAATGGATATTCAGAAGTTTTTCCATATGGATTACCTTGGAGATGGTCATCATTCCAGGCAATTTTTGGATCACTTATGTATTCTAGGTCACAAGTCTGCCAGTAGGCGTTGTTTTCATGCATTTGATAGAAAAATTTAACGTGGTATTCCCTAAACTGCTTAAGAGCAAGTACTTCATGGAAGTGCTTGATTACATGTTGCTCGCTATCATAATAGACACAAAAACAAATTACAACTTGCCTAGATGAATTAGATGTAACAGATTTCTCATATTCATGCATTTCTAAAGCTGTAATTTGAGCTTCTAACTGATCCAAAAGAGATGAACGTGTGAGTTGGGCACTATAAAAATGTTTATTTTCACCCTGTGGTAACTAGGGTCCGTATATTCAAGCTTAGGACCTTGAAAAGGTCCGTAATAATCCCTATATAATTATTAACTTCATGATTCATGGGAGGCTCATAATGTGCAGCATGCTCGTAAGCAAGTTCTCTAATGGATTTGTGCGATGATTTCTCATCCCTAATACCAGTCCAAAATCCAGACATTCCTTTTTTTTTTTTTTCTTTTCTCGAAAAAAAAAATGAAACAAATCTATTCTAAATGCTACTAACAAACCCTAAACAGAATGATGCAGTAATTACAAGGGATATTTTGATTTTGGGTCCCAGAAAAGTGACCAGTTTTGCATTTGGGTCCTAGAAAGTTTAATATTTGAGTTTGGGTCCCAGGACCACAATTGACCACGTTGACAGTTAGGAATGTTAGTTAAATTCGGAAATGACCAACATTGTATCATACATTGATTTATTTACTAACCCGCCCAGTGTAACTTCCGTTTGCCACATGTACGTGTAAGATTATTTCTTCTCCGTTCTTTAATAGAAACCCATAAACTTCACCACTTCAGTCGTTCACGGTTAACAAGTTGTAAGAATTAGGTGGTTGCGAATGTTGTTCCATATTTTCCGGTAGCCATAACTGAAATGAAGTTTCAAATTTTGAAGATCAGCCAGCAAATAAAAATTAGCAGTGCGAACCCTATGGAAACTCAGATTGTTCAAGCAAAGTTCTAGGTGGGACAAACTATGAGCAGTGAAAATTATAATACCAGGAGACATTTACATGATTCTCTTTAGTCCCACCACTACCGCCGCCGCCACCAATTTCTCTCTGCGCCTCTTTCCTTAACATCCTCAATCATTAATCTCAGCTCTCCCCACCACCATCAATAATACCCTCCATATATGTCTTTGTTCTTGTTTCACACTCAATGTAATTTTATTTTATCTTAGTTTGCTGTGATTTCATTTCTATCTCTATATAATTCATTTCATTAATTAGTTTTCTCTGATTTCAAATTTAGTTTGTTTTGTTTTTTAATTCGTTTGCTGTGCTATCAATTCGAAACAAAAACCATCGAAACATTACTGAAGTGAAGGTTTTTGAGAATTGCCCCGAATGTGTTTGCTAAATGCCCAAGAACAAGTAGAATTTTGGTGATGGCAAACAGGCCTCTTCTCAGGCATTCACCATGGTTGTCGTTGGTTTTATTTTAGCTTCCGTTTTACGATTGGTTTTCCTTCCACGGTTTTCTCCTCTTCTCTGCTCGCGGCATTTGGTTTTTATTGATTTTCGTACTAGAGTTTATGTTTTTCCTTTCCTATTTCGAACTTGTTTTCAGTTTTCATGGCTAGGGCATCTAGGGCGTCTTCTTCCAGGCGGCAGTCGTCATCACCATGCTCTTCCTAGGAGTTTACCTTCTCTCGTCACAATGGACGCTTCACTTGACAACGGGATCTGGCATTGCCCTTTCAAAGGCTTTCACGGGTGTTTGGATGGTGTTCATGGCGGGGGTTATGCCAGGGGTTTCATAAGTTTTTCTCAGCATTTTATACAACTTTGATTAAATTGGGGTTTCATGTGATGCTTATGAAGTTCTTGAGTCAATGCTACAGAGAAATTAGATGAGGAAGATGAAGATCAGCGACTCACGTCGGTCTTCCTGATAGATTATTCGTAGCCGTCCACGTGTTACACATCTAAACGGATATAAAAATCAAGAATGACTCACGATCGATCGTGAATCGCACCGTTAACTAATTATAAACTTATTAAAATTAATTTTAATTTCATAACGGTCAAGATGGTCAACTTTGGTCCTGGGACCCAAACTCTAATTTTCAATTTTTTAGGACCCAAACGCAACTCTGGTCATTTTTTCGGGACCCAAAATCAAAATATCCCTAATACAAAGACGCAAACAAAAAACCAAAAAAATAATGCTTTCAGTTCAGCAATTAAGTCTGCCCTTCTACGACTCAGGTATTCCACCAATGGTGTAAGTACCGTCACTACGCTAAGCCTCTGATATCAAAGATTGTTGCTTTTAAAAATAAATGTCAGCCTGTCCTAGTATGGTTTCTATTTGATCAAGTGGCCAGCTCGTATTGCAACACAACTATGAAGCTATTTTCACCAATCAACTATCAAAACCATTCAGGCAATAGCAACAAAAGGCAGTATTTGGCTCAAAGTGGGTTTCCGGAAACTTACCTTTGCCAACAGGCTAGAGTCGGCACAACGGACGTGCCTTCCTTTTCTTTGGTCTGCACAAAAGCTTGCATAGCACCGCCGATACAAATACGGGACTAGATGTACGTACAACGTTAAGCTCCAGAAATACTACCTCTTGCCAGTTCCCTTCTCTTGGTTTGCACAAAAGGTTGCAGACTACCTGTTAAGCTCCAGAAATACTATCAGTACCCAAAAATGTAAAGCAATAAGAAAAATGAAAAATATAAACAAAATAATACTAGCAAATTATGACCTGTTAGACTACCGAGTAAAGGTAGCTGTGACCAACACTAACATAAATACAAAGAGCTTACCACAAACTTTTAATTATTATGCATTTTGTACTAAAACAGTGAACTACAGCTAACTTACTCTACTACAGATGGAGGTTTAAATAAAGTGACAAGATGCAATGATGCACACAAAAATGACTAAAAGATATTACGGACTATGTACAAACTA
This sequence comes from Papaver bracteatum, assembly GCA_023529315.1. Taxonomy (NCBI): domain Eukaryota; kingdom Viridiplantae; phylum Streptophyta; class Magnoliopsida; order Ranunculales; family Papaveraceae; genus Papaver; species Papaver bracteatum. The sequence continues at coordinate 636,709 of JAJJWX010003730.1, read as the reverse complement.
TGAAGTACCACTAGTTACAGGATGGAATTTGCAAATGATGAAGGTATATGTGAAACTAACGAAAACAGGGCAAATATGTGAATTAGAGCTACGAAATAGTTGACGTGAATATGCCAAAATCTATAAGACAAAGAGGAATCAAAATATAATGTAAAGGCACAATGGTTTTTTTTTTTTTTTTTTTAAAGCATGAAATTTATTAAACTACTGAGGGACTATTACAGGAGGGTATATGATACCCCAAGATTCATCGATTACAATTAGATTGGTAAGCCATAAATCTTCAGTATCAGGATACCGGAGCATAATAACAGTCTTCGGATCGGAGTTGCATCGAGGGCGGATGTTGGTGTCGAAAGTCGAAAGGCCTTCGGTCAATGCTTTCCACAAGAAAAGTTGTACTTTTGATGAACACAACAGTGTCCATAGAATCTCAAATGGCGGTAGAGTTGTTCGATGCAATTGATTGAAGTTGCTAGTCATGTTTTTGTATCTTGATGTTTTGATGAGCTTCCCAAGTGATATTCGTCTACTCCTTTGATTTTCGGCTCGATCCATAACTTCAATAAATCTTTAACTTTGATCGATTCTTGATGTAAAATCCAGTCTTTTCCCTTAAAGGATTAAAGCTAATAGTACTAAAATGCTATTACGGAGCTAGAATTACTCTGGAAAGCGCTTTCTAGTTTCTTCTCTTAAAAGGATAAGGCTAATAATGATATTACTAAAGCTACTAAATGTGTAACTAAGAAGCAAACGGAATTACAAGATTCCAACTAGATTATAACTTAAGATATTACAACTAAGGACAATAAGGACTAAAAATATTAATAAATATGCTTAATATGATAGCACTTACAAGGATAGAACACAATATCAGTGTGGAGTTTAATAGAAAAATGTGCTAATGGCTGTATATGAAAAGTGTTGGTGCAATACTGAGGTGCCGTATTTGGGCCAAAAGAGAGACCAAAGACAGTTGTGAATGCATAAGGGTAAATACCTAGCAGAACGATGGATATAAAGAACGATGAAGCACCATTCGATAAAATAAAATAAAAGTAACTACTCCTTTTCCATGGACCGAAACAAACAACTACTTGAAATAAGACTTTAATATTAATTTCCTTCGACAAATAAAAACTGGGTGGTTATCAAACAGGATGGGTTAACTTACCCAAAAGAGCTCATTTTACACACATAAAGCACCAATACGTGGCAAAAAATTTAGAAGTCAAAACTTTTTTTTATTTTTTTCCTTTATTTCCTTCGAGGCAAAGCTTTGCAACCACGAAAAACAAGAACCATTTTCAGATCGATTCAACAAACACTAACACACTTCTTCCCTGGAGAATGAAAAACATCTTCTTCTCCGGCGAATGAACAGGGAAACTAAATAAATCTTCACCATCGCACTAAAACTATTAACCTTATCTTCTTAAACCAGAAATTAAATCTTCATTAACATATCACAATCACCACGGATGCAATATACACCAACTCTTAATGGCCACCGAAAAAACCATCGAGACAACAAATGGAAACCCAACAAAGAACTGGAATCTCCATTTCCTAGGATGAAACTAAACCGACCCAAAAATTAAACAACCCAAATGAATCAAGCTAACCCAATAGAATGAACCCTAAAAATAAAAAAGGAAATTAAACTGAAAGCATTACCGCCAATTACTTAAACAAAATCAAAGAAGAAGCGTTACTCCCTGGTGGGGAAAAACAGAGGCAATCTAATCCATCATTCGCATATTTGCAAAGCTTACCCAAATACAAAAACACCAACCTGACTTGATCCCGTTCGGCAACCATACCAGCACCCCGGAGGGGAACTACTCGCGATTCATCTCTTTTCTACACCGGGTTAATAGATTGTTACTTTGGGTATTCGATTTTGTTGATATTACCGAACTAGATCTGGACCGGTGGTAGCGGGTAGTTAGACACAGAGCGACTTTGCTTCTAAAGGCACAATCTGATTATGTACAATCCTCAGAAATTTTGAGGTAATGTCAATTCTTTCTTACCAAACTCAAGTTCAATATCTGTTGGTCATAGCTTGTGGGCAGGTTTCCTTAAGTCAAAAGAACACATAATGCAAAACACTACCCTGAAAGTTAACAGTGGTAATAAAATCTTGATGTGGGAGGATAAGTGGATTGATAATATTCCTTTAAAAGATTCCTTCAAAATTCTATATAAGATTTCAAGAAAGAAAAAAACAACTGTTAAAGACTGTATTTCATCTAGTGGGGCTTGGAATTTTGACTTCACAAGAAATCTAAGAGAAAATGAGTTAGGTGAGGTTATTTCTCTTTTACATTTATTGGGAGACCCTTCTGGAATACTCAATTCAGCTGATTAAGATGACAAAAGGAAGTGGGATCTGGGTGATACCTTTAGTGTTGCAAGTTGTTATGACTCACTTGATGTGGATGGTTTCTTATCTTTTCCTCATAAACAGCTTTGGAACAAAAAAATTCCACTAAAGGTTTCTTTTTTGGTTTGGACTCTATGCTTTAATGGAGCTCCAACTAATGATTATTTGGCAAGAACGGGTAGGTCAAATACAGGTAATTGCATCCTTTGTAACGAACAGTTAGAGACTAATGATCATCTATTTTTACACTGTAAAGAAACTTCAAAGCTATGGAGTTACTTCTTGGACGGCTTTGGTTTGCAGTGGGATTTTGCTGAAAATGTTAAACTGACACTTTGGGAATGGCCTTACAAAAAGGAAAATAACATGAAAAATAAGCTTTGGGGTCTTATTCCTTTCGCAATTTGGTGGACGGTATGGAAGGAACTAAACGATCGTTTGTATGGAGGCAAGAGAAGCAGGAATTGGAAATAGCTAATCATTTCCATTAAGTGTACTTTGTTTAACTGGGGTATGCCTAATAAGATCTTCAAAGGCTTTTCTTTAAGTACTCTTATTAGCAATTGGGTTGCTGTTGTTGGCAGCTAATGTTTTGATTACTCTTGTTCTCTGATAGTTTCTGTCACTCTTTAGGTGACGATAACTCATTTTATAAAATTTGCCCTTTTCTTCAAAAAAACAACAACATATTTTATGATTACTAACTGATTACTAAGTACTTATATTATGTACAAGACAAAGAAGTACCAATATTTTATTATTATGCACTGTTGGAGAAAATGTGTTTTTAATTTATGGTCTTGGTAGGAATGGAACTTAGGACCTTTGGGTCTCTAAGAGCTCTTACTCATTTTCTATGAGTGAATGAAATATGTCCTTTAGTCCCACATTGGGTATAACTAAAGAGGAGTTCCACTATATAGTATTCCTTTATGGATAGTTAGTAAAACAATGTGGGTGGAACGGGTGAGGCGAAATAATTTTTGGTTTCACCAAGGTTTGGGCTTAAGGATTATGCTTCCTCCATGGATAGGTCGACCAAGACTTACCTTTTTGGAAAAACTTCGTTTGAATTATTTCCTAAACGAATTTAAACTAAATAAAATTTTGTGTTAATGATGGGGGGGCGTATGACCTGGCAAGAATAATTTTCTTTCCATTTTTTTCTTGTGTCGACATTATGTGCATGGATGTTTTATTATTACCATTTTGAAAATATTGAATTAATCCAAATTTATTTTTGTCTTTAATTCTGATTGATTCTCTCTTTAATTCACTATTAATGCACATCTCTCTCTCTTCTCTGCTATAAAACCCCTCGACTCCTTCATTTCAGTTTGTGTCCAAAAGAGCTACTATCCTCTTCTTTTCGTCTCTCTCCCTATGTGTGGTATTTTCATTTCTTTGTGCCATTACTCACCCATTACGAGAATTACTTCCATTAGGATGTTAATTGCTATAGCTTCGGTTCATAACCTAGAGATACATCAAATGGATGTAAAGATAACTTTTCTAAATGGCGAACTAGATGAAGAAATTTACATGGAACAACCCGAGGGCTTTGTAGTGAAAGGTTGTGAAAACAAAGTTTGTAAACTGAAAAAATCTTTGTATGGATTAAAACAAGCACCTAAACAATGGCATGAAAAATTTGATCATGTAATGTTTTCTAGTGGTTTTAAAATCAATGAATATGACAAGTATGTTTATACTAAACGTGTGAGTGATGCCTGTGTGATTGTATGCTTGTATGTTGATGATATGCTTATACTTGGTACAAACATGGATGTAATTAATTCCACTAAGAGCATGTTAAATGATAACTTTGAAATAAAAGACTTAGGCCCCGCAGATGTAATCTTAGGGATGAAAATTAGAAGAAATTATAACGGTTATAATCTTAGTCAATCTCATTATGTTGAATCTTTACTTATAAAATTCAACCACTTTGATTGTAAACCTGCTTATACTCCGTATGATCCTTGTTGTAGACTCGAAAAGAATAAGGGTAATGAAGTTTCACAACTTGAATACTCACGAGTTATATGAAGTATGATGTATCTGATGAACTCTACTAGGCTAGATATTGCTTATGATGTGAGTAGGTTAAGTAGGTATACTTGTAATCCAGGGCAGGAACACTGGGATGCACTTTTTAGAGTGTTAAGGTATTTTAAATACACTTTGACCTTTTGTTTGAAATATGAAAGGTACCCTGCCGTCCTTGAGGGATTTTGTGATGCAAACTGGATATCGGGCTCAGAGGAGTCTAAGTCTACGAGTGGATATGTTTTCACTCTAGAAGATGGGGTTATTCTTGGAAGAGTTCCAAACAGACCTTCATAGATCGATCCACTATGGAATCCGAGTTTATTGCGTTCGATAAAGCATGAGAGGAAGCCGCTTGGCTAAGATGCTTTTTAGAAGACATTCCTATCTGGCATAGGCCAGTGCCAGATATATCTATACATTATGATAATCAAGCTGCCATAGCTAAAGATAAAAACAGCTACTATAATGGGAAGTCTATACATATTTGTAGAAGACACGATACCCTGAAAGAACTAATCTCAAAAGGCGTTATATCCGTTGAATGGTTAAGATCCAAGGAGAATATCGCGAACCCTTTGACGAAAGATTTGTCCAAGGAGATAGTTAGTAATGTATCGAGGGGGATGGGGCTAAAGCTCGTTAAATAAACTTGCCATGAAGGATACTCAATCTTGTTGACTGGAGATCCCAAGATCAAGGTTTTGAATGAGACAACTAATTTGTGACGGGTCAAGGTAAACACTACCAGAGAATTTCATTCTCTGCCCTTTCCCTATGGTATAGACGTGATAATGTGACTGCATGTGAAGGATGACTTTTAACTAAGTCTTAACGAGTTCTATGGTTTCAATTTAAGATTGAAGTGGGGTGTAGCAGTAAACAATCTTGATGGAACTCACCTACCTGAATGTGGAAGTGGGTCGCTTCCTATGAGAATAGAGCTGATTTTAGGGCTACCAAACATGTATGTGGAAACATAGATATGTTCACCTCCTACAGTAAGGTAGGGGAAGGAGAAAAACTCTATATGGGTAACTCATCTGCAGCTGCGGTTGTAGGAAAAGGAAAAGTTGGGCTCAAGCTCACTTCTGGCAAGACTCTCACTTTGAATGAAGTTCTTCATGTTCCGGACATCTGCAAAAATCTTGTTTCTTGTGGTGTGTTAGATGATAAGGGTTTTAAAATTGTAATAGAATTTAGGAAATGTGTTGTAACTAAGGGTAAGGATTATGTGGGGCAGGGTTATAAGACTGAGGGTCTGTATAAGCTTAATGTAAACTCTACTGTAATTAATAAGAATGATTCTTCTTCTTATATTTGTGAGTCTTTGAATTTTTGGCATGGTAGACTTGGACATGTAAATTATAAGTCTATGCATAAACTAGACAATGAAGGATGCATACCCAAATTTATTTTGGAAAAAGAACACAAATGTGAAATTTGCGTAGAATCAAAGTATGCTAGAAAACCTTTTAGCAAAAAAATTTCTTAGAAATTCTAAACCCTTAAAATTAATTCACCCAGACCTAGTTGACATGAAGTCGGTTCAAACTAGAGGTGGTAAGAAATGGTTTGTTACTTTTATAGACGATTGTACTAGGTATTATCATATATATTTGCTTAGAGGTAAGGATGATGCCTTAGAAGCCTTTAAGATGTATAAACTAAAAGTTGAAAACAAATTGAGTATTACCATTAAAACAGTTAGGTATGACCGTGGTGGTGAGTACATAGTTCCGATATGAAATTTTTGTGCAGAACATGGCATAATACACGAGGTTAACCCTCCTTATTCACCTCAGTCCAATGATGTAGTTGAAGGTAAGAACCGTACCCTTAAGGAGATGATGAATGCCATGTTAATTATTTTAGGATTACCTTTGAACTTGTGGGGGGAAGCTGTCCTCTCATCCTGCTATATCCTGAATAGAGTACCCTTTAAAGAATCAGATAAAACTCCATATGAATTGTGGAAAGGTAGACAACCTTCTTTTGCATACTTCAAAGTGTGGGGGGTGTTTGGCTAAGGTTCAGATCCCTAAACCTAAGGCAACAAATATATGACCCAAAACTATTGACTGTGTCTTCATAGGGTATCCTGAGCATACTCCTGCATATTTCTGAAATTGGTGTGAATACTATGGAATCTAGGGATGCTGTGTTTTTTTAAAATGTTTTTCCTTTGAAAATTGACTCTCGTAAGAGAGGTGTTGATCCCCTAGATGTCCCTTCAACCAGTCATACTTTACCTTTAGATGAAGATGAAGTAGAAACTGAGCCTAGGAGAAGTAAAAGGGCTAGAACCAAAACCTCCTTTGGACCTGACTTCTTAACACTAGCATAGTCTGATCCTCAGACTTATAGAGAAGCCATGACTTCTCCTGAAGCTCCATGGTGGAAAGAGTCAAGTATTAGTGAAATGGAATCCATCAAAGAGAATGATACGTAGGAGATAGTAGATTTACCTCCAGGGTGTAAGTCCATAGGATGTAAATGGATCTTCAAGAGGAAACGTAACATAGATGAAACTGTTCAAAAATACAAGGCTAGGTTAGTAGCTTAAGGATATAAACAACAGGAAGGTGTAGATTTCTTTGATACTTACTCACCCGTTACGAGAATTACTTCCATTAGGATGTTAATTGCTATAGCCGCGGTTCATAACCTAGAGATACATCAAATGGATGTAAAGAAAACTTTTCTAAATGGTGAATTAGATGAAGAAATTTACCTTAGTTTAATTGGGGGCCATGAATAGTTGGGGGCCAGGTCGTCTTATTTGCACCCCAAAATTTACATGGGCGTATGAATCCGAAATTTGAAAATACTATTTTACCCTTTTCTAAACCTAAAACTTAAAAATCGGCGATTAACATCTTCTACAAACATGGCACGCACAAAGCAAACCGCTCGCAAAGAACGTCTAATCGTGAACATCGTTGATACCGTGAAAACCAAGGTCGTCGAGGGGGGCACCTCAAAACCGCAAAAATCAAAACCCAAGGAAAAAATGGCTCAAATTAGAAGGTATGTGAACTTAAACCCACCTTGTTTTCGAATTTGTGTTGTGTTTTGATTGCGAAAATCAGTTCGGTAACTAAATAGTTGCAGTTACAGATTTAGGGTCGGCAGTCTGTAATTTGAAAACCCTAACGACTTTTGATATGCATGTTAATTCTATGAAAAATCGTTAGTGTATTAGGTTGAAGATGACGACCCTCTTGCTGGTACTTCAGAATATTTTTACCTAGATTAGAGTCGTTAGTGTAAAATATTGAAGATAACGACTGTAGAATAACGACCCTCTGTAATTGATTAACGACCCTGTAATTGAAAAAAACACCCCCTCTATTCCAATATAAGTAAGGGTCGTCAGTGATGTATGTAAGAGTCGTCAACCAAAACTTAAGGGTCGTTTGGGTTTTAGATAATCCCACTGACGACCCTTTATCCGATACCATTAAATTAGCATCTTATTGTTTTTTTTTGTGTGTGTTTGGAATGTAGTACCAAGAAAATGAAATACATGGTTCAAATGATGATGAGTCCTCCTTCCAAACCTCCTCGCCACGGTAAATACTTAATTGTCGGTCAATTACGCGGAAAAAAGCCGAGTGAGGTATCATTTTCTATCAACGAACCAAGAGACAAAGGTAATGAGTTGTAGGATTCGTCGGAATCATCTTCTCCTGTTATTTCCGCTGATGGTAGCGATGATGATGAAGAATAAGATATACAAGATATACATTAAGATCCTCCCGTACAAGGTGAAGAAGAAGAAGAACAACAAGAGAGTGATAATGATGATAAAGATAATGGTAGTGGTGATGATTCTGATAATGGTAATGGTGGTGATGAGGAGGAGAAAGGGGATGAAGGTAATAATGGTGGTGATGAGGAGGAGGAAGAGGATGAAGGTAAAAATGATGGTGAGGAGGAAGAGGAAGAGGATGAAGGTAAAAATGATGTAGAACATGAGGAAGAGAATGAAAATCCAAAGCCGGTAAAGAGGGTTAAGAAGGATGGAACAAATATTGCACCGAGCGCGAGACACGTTACCGATGGTCATTTGATGTTGACTCGTCTTCGAAGTGGTAAACCTAGAGGATAACCTAAAGATGGCGGAAAGTTCTTTTTGGATATCCTGGATCATGGGCTCGTACCATCTATGAAACAATCGTAAGAATCCCAGCTTTGGCTCCTATTTGATTAGTTGATGTTAACTTTCCACTTTTTTATTTAATATTTACCTGTTTTTATTTTGTAGGATCATAAGAATGCCGCCCGTCTTTTCAGGAACCAATCTTCTTTTAAGAAAATGGAGTTGTGGCCGCTAGAAGGTGAATGTGCAAGATTTAGAGACTTTGTTGAAAATTCCGGTTTGTACAATGCCGTTGTGAACTTTGTGATTGGGTATGACAAGGTCGCAGTATCTAGTTTCTGTGAAAGGTACTACGCTGAAGTCGACACATTATAACATCCTTTTAGTGAGATGGCATTGACTCCCGATGATGCAGAACATATATTAGGGATGCAAGTCGAAGGTAAATCAACCGGTGAGAAGTTCAAGAGAAGACCTAGTTGGATGAAATTTATACATGGACCAACAACTTGTTTGTCTAGGATAAAGATAAGACTAAAGGGCTTTTCGTTCCGGGAACTAATTACCCGAAGAAATAGTTCAAACTTGTGGATATTAGGAACATGTTTTCTGGTACAGAAGAGAAGGAAAAAAAGAACAGTCTCTCTGATATGGAATGTCGTTATGCGGCTGCTGGGTATTTGTTGTACGTCCTTGCCTCGGTTGTATTTCCTGACAGCAAAGGTAACAGGGTCAGCGCCAACCTTTTACAACTTTTGGATCTATTGGAAGATGTGAACAAGTACTCTTGGGGGACTTCCATAGTTTCATATTTGAATGGTCAGCTTTCCCAGGCGTCTCGCGAAATAACTTCTCAAATTAATGGGAATTTGGCTCTAATCCAGGTATTTAGATTGATGAAAGTTTTTTTTTTTTGACGTTTTTTTCCTTAATTTTTTTTTGTTATTTTGATAGTTTTAAAATTTCAACTTTGGTTGTTATAGGTGTGGATTTATAATCATTTGCCGTCATTGTTCAAATATAATAAAGATGTGAAACTCAACCCACATTGGAGCCAAGGTAGTGCAACAAGAACGCGTTGGTTGTTCACCGGTTCTCAGGATAAGGAACGAACTGATGCATTGATAGTGATCCTCCAAAAACTTGAAAATATCATGGAGGAAGAGGTAATCTTCAATCTGTACAAGGATGTCAGACTTGGCGCAATGAAATATGTTGTGTATTACCATGGCCCTTTGTTTCACCCTGACGGTTTTTCAATGTACAATCTGATGAGAATCATGCGTCAACTTGGGTTTTTTCAATATTCCCCCGATGATGACTATGTATCTCCGTTCAAGCACAAGTTGGACAAATGCCGGGCTGATAATTTGGACATAAGGTGGTTTACGAACCTGAACCTGATGTCAAGCATTGGAATGCTAGACACTCTAGGCTATTAGACATCGGACATTTGGCACATGCAAATGAAGGTCACGAGGCAACAACAGATTAATATCAATGGTACGAAGGATTCTCCCATGGTAGGGTGATACAGATTGATCAGACTACGGGTAAGAGGACCAACAGAGCATCCACCTCTGCTTTTAAAGCTGACACTAGAGATGATACTACCATCCTTAAACTAGTGGTGAGAATTTAATTTTAAAATTGTGTTATTCATATACATACTGTAGTAGCAGGAAATCCCATACTACACCCCTCACAAGATTTCATACAATCAAGTCATTTTTAGATCAACGAACACAATTTTTATTGATTAATCTCACAAATTTTACAAGATAGAAAGGAAATAAATCTAAGGAATAACAACCGCTCTAGAATTTCTCTCTCCTAATGACTCGCTCAACACTCAAAAAAGATCTCTCCCTTCTTACGCCTATTCGGCTTCTTTATTTAGGGTAATTACATAGTGGATGACAGCTAAGCTATCCTTTAATTTAGGATCTGACCTGCGGTGTTCTCGCAAGAGTTCTAATATTAATCTTCGCAAACACTCTAAACTTCGCAGAATCATCACGCTTTTCTCATGTTTCTGCCATCTTCATATGTTATGTATTTCTTCAAATCATCCTGCGACACTCGCAATGTGTTATTGATCAAGCTTCACAAATATATCCTTCTTGCGATATTCTGATCCTATATCTTGCGCCTCTTCTCATGTCTTCTCTGCGAAGGGGATAATGTCATGAGAAATCATTCTTAAAAATGCCACAACTGTTCATCTTTTCATATTCTTCTGTACTAACACGATTCTGTACTTTATGTGAATTTTGTTACACGTATCTTTTCTTTCATCCATATCTTAACACGTCCTTTTCAACCGCTTATGTCTAATCTTCGCATTAAATGCACTTATCCTCTCGAGAATTTCTACTATATATATATTCTCTCTATTTTTCTCTTCTCTTCTTTTTAGTTTCTTCTCTGCTTCTCTGCAATTTTACTGTTCTTCCGTGAATTCCGCTTCTGTTACTGTAATTTTTCGTGATTCTCCTTCTTTTGATTTTTTCTACCTCCCTTCATTCCCATACTAAAAATGCCTCCAGCCGGTCGTAAAAACGAGATTGCATTTGAAGAAGTTCGAGATAAACTTCAAACCAAAGGTTTTGCTTTATCTTCCATTCCTGGTCAAAACCCTAAATCTGAGCTTTCTGCTAAATTATTTTCTGATCATCCTTGCAATCATGAGAAGATCATAGTCTCTCTAGGTCAGCTTCTCGCTGGTCTTCCCATTCCCCTTTATGATTATGAACTTCCTTATTTTATGAAATACTTTCCTATGCGAAGTTTTCGCGAGCTATTTATCAATTGAGCGGGGACTGCATTCGTCTAATGCTCGAGTTCGCCAATCGTGGTGCTGGTAAGGGATCTCTTTATCCCTAAAAAGTAAAAAATCCTAAATTTGCTGGAGTTAAAATTGTTCCTGCGAAGTATACTGTAGAAAATTTCTTTGCGAATTATGAGATAATTCCCATGAAGAGAGATAGTACTTGCTGGGGCGTTCGTTTAAAGAAGGTGGATAATGTTGTTGATGACAAGGTACTTATGCAAGATATTGATTGGCATCCTGGCAATAATTCAACCCCATGTCACTCTAATGATGATAAGTGGTGTATCTTTCCCTTAATCCTAGAGGGTCCATATATTTCTGGCTCTCATGTTTTACCTGCGAATCTCGCAACATATCAACCATGGGTATTTAAATGGCATGAGAGGTAAGCAGATGTATATTTCCACACTTTATTTGAGTTGTTATTCTTTTACTCTCATGTATAATTTTGCTGACCATTCCAATATTTTTATTATTTTGCGAAATTTAAAGATTGAAAGGTTGAAAGAAAGCTATAACAAGACTGGGAAAGTCAGTACTTTATTAGCTCTTCGATCATTCACAGATGAAGTAAGAAATATTATTTTACGATTATTCACAATATATTGTTGCCTCTATTTCTTATCTTTATCTGTGTGTGTAGGTTATCGCTGAAGTGGAAAAACCTGTTAAAGTTGTGAAAACCAGGAATAAAGGTAAAGGTGCCTCTCGCAAGAGGAAATCTGATGCGCCTCCTTCAAAGAAACAAAGAATCCAATCTCCCTCTCCCTCAAACTCTCATTCTGATAAAAGTTCCACTGATGATGATGATGATGATTCTATTGCAAAAGGAAACTCTCCTCCTGAATCTTCTATGGCATAATTATCTAGTATTTTTTCTAACTCTTGGAAAGGAATTGGTGATAATCCTCTTACCGATGCCTGCAAATCCATAGCTGCTATCTGTGATGCCCCCATCTTAGAGAGTAATGAATCTCTTCGCGGGGTTTCAAGATCCATATCTCCAAATTTCCTACATTCGCTGAATATCCTGGTAAATTTTCATACTTATATCTTTGTTCTTTTTATTTTTGCCTCGAGTTCACAATTTATTCCAAAAATTCGCTGCATTATTTCGCAGGCTGGGAAAGCTTCTTATGCTGTTACCGCAGATTTGGAGAAAAGGCGTGCGGCCTTTGAAAAGAAGTATCTTGAACTTCACAAGAAGAATAAGAAATTGGAAGCTGAAACTGATGGTCTTCGCTAGAAGAACGATCAATTGGAATCTGAGACTGATGATCTTCACGAAAAGAATAACCAGCTAGAATCTGAGACTGTTGTTCAAAAGAATAAAATCTCTGGTCTTCAAGATGCCAATAAGCAACTCTATATGGTATAGAACCTTTTCTTCTTTTTCTTCATTTCGTTTTCTTATTACCCTTTCTTATATGGTTCACCATTTCGCAGACGTTTATTGTCTTTCTGATAAGGCTATTCTTCTTCATACATTTCCCAATCTTAAGGATGATGATACTCTTCTTGAACACCTAAATACTTCTTTAAATAGCTATTCAAATAATAAGATTGAATCTCTTCCCATAAATGAACTCAGATCCAAACTTCACTTCTTAGAAGTTGACTATAGATCCGTCTTGACTATGGCTAATAAGTTTAAACGTTCCTTTCAAAATTCCAAAGAATAAAACAATAATTTAAGAACCAAGAATAGTGACCTCATAGATGAAAAATATCGTATTTCTCTCCAAGGTGCTCAAACTTTAGCGAAATTCCAAGAAAATCTTCTTGAGATCCAAATTGAAAGAGATGACCTCAAACATAGAAATGATGTGCTCTGTGAAAGAGAAAATCAAACTTGCACCCGTCTTCTCATAAATGATGATGATGAATTTGCTTGGGCTGCGAAAGTTCTAAATAATGCCAGAAATAGCTTAGGTGTAAATGTTAGTCTTCAAGCTGAGCAAACAACCTTGATTAGAGATATGATCTATAACAAAGAAGGTTGTTAACTATTCTTCCTTAATTAGCTGTTTGTTTTTTCATAAATCACTATCAGGTTATTGGCTCATTGTTATATGTTTGCAGAATCTGAAGAGAGATATCGCAAGAGAATTGATGAGCTTGAAAATGAGAAAGCGAAGCTCGCAAAAGATTTATCTTCTTGCAATGATAAATGTTCAATATTGAAGACTCAAATGAGGATCAGTATTGCGAATTTTTGGAATGACGCAATTTGTTTTCCTAATGATACCATCAAGATGATCCGCGATGACAACAAGATTCCTCACTCCAAATATCCTTGTCTCTTAGACAAAGTTCCAGAAAATGTTCCTAATTTAGTCATCTCTGATAGTGAAGCTGAAAAAGAAGAAGAATCTGAAGAAGATGGAGAGGAAGAGTCTGATGAAGATAAGGAAAAAATCTCTAGTGAAGAATCTAATGGGGACAATGAAGAATCAATCAAGAAATAAATTTTGCTTCCTTGTTCGATTTTTTGTAAAATTTGTACAAACTTTTACATTCGTTCTTTGATCTTCTATTCTTGTAATCTATCACTGCAAATTTCTCCAATCTTCAATATAAGCTCTATTTCTTTTGTTTCATCATGCATGTGTTAAAAATTTTTCTCTCTTGCAATATCATTGATCAAAATACAAATTTTTTTTTCTTTTTACTTTTATGTGTAAGTCTATCATGTGGAGACAAATAACATTTAATTCCTTATATGCATTCCCATATTTGCCTATGTTATTTGTGTGCAGATGAAAGAGTGATCAAGCTACCTTTGTTTAGGAAAATAATTTGCAATAATCTTGCAATTACCTTTACATAATCTCACAATTATCTTTGCATAATCTCGCAATCATAAATTGTAAGATTGCATTCTGATGTGGTCTTATTATTCCTTCCTAAGTAAAGGTCTTATTTTTCCACCATTGTTCATTGCGACAAAATCGCAGGACGTCTATGTACTTTCATGTAGAAACCCATTGATCATGCCTTAACTCTTTTGTTCTTTGTAATTTTTTCTGCGACAATATGACAGGCCTAAATTTTCTTGAGAAATTAAAGCCCCATGACATTGCCGTCTTGCGAAGAAATCGCAGGACGTCTTTACACTTGCATGAAATAACCCATTGATATTGTCTTATCTTCTCTTATGTATTATTGCCTCTTCTGGATTGTTGCACAAATATGAAAAGTCTTAACACTCCCGTGAGTATAAAGCCTCATGACATTTGAGTCTTAATACACTTATCAGCTCCCTAATGGAGGGTGCTTCCCTTATCTTCCCCCTGGTTTCCCTTTCAAGGAGACGTACTTCTACCATACAAGACTAGCTCCTCCCATACAGTCTTAACAACAACCAGTTTTTTTCGCAGCCTCTTATCCCTTTTGCCTATATGGCTTATGGTTACGAGACTGCACCCTAAGAGGAGTTTTCTTCAGGCCGAGTGCATCATAGTCAAGACTTGCCAAGAATGGCCAGGGTAGTTTCATACGCCCCGGACACTCTTGGCTCAACCGTGTACCTCGGAGCCTTGATCATACTCTGCATTCCTTAGGAGAGTTCTTATTACCTTAGTCGCCCAACTCAAGTCATATGCTCAAGCTGAGAATCCAAGGTGCCTCTCCTGGATGGGCTTTCATTGACCCCAAATCTTCATGACTCAGGTTCCAGCAGCAGTGTAACCTTATCGCTGAGCCATGCCCTTCTATGACGTACTTTAGGTCTTACCTTTGACTCTTGCGAAATTTTATTCGCGAACTAGGGTGTACGTCATAAAGGTTCGCCCCATTCTAAAGATTATTCTTTTTTATTTCAATTTTGCTATAATTTTTGAATCTCATTTTATCATTAAGTAAAATAGATGTTTGAAATTTTTTGCAACAAATCAATCATACATCTTTTTCTTTTTACTCAACATCTCTTTCTTTTCACAGTTTTAAATTTTTCTACCTTTACTGCTCTCAGCTTCTGCGAAATTTTCGCCACTTGTTGTTTTCAGCTTCGTAATATCCCTTTTTCTCTTTACTCTATTGCGTCAACCATCAATCTCTCACTCCTTTGTTTTTGTTTAAATTTATACTTCCAACTCTCCTTCTTGGCAGCTCTTTCCTCGCAGGACTCCATATCAATCTCATAACATCTCTTTCCCTCTACCCAATCTCCTTTTATGACTCCAATACCACTGGGATGGGGAAACTTGATGCACTGGTGGAAAGTTAATTCCACGCCTAGAATCCCATGTATCCAAGGTCGGCCAATCAAGGCATTGTAGGGATATTCAACGTCGACAACACAAAATAGAATTTTAGAAGATATCCCCTTCAGTGGAATTCGCATAGTGATTTCCCCTATAGGTTTATTGGCAGTACCATTAAAATCATAGATTTTATAGGTTGAAGGTACTAGATCCTCATCTCTTCCTCCTATTGTTTTATAAGTATGATAGAACATGATATCCACATAACTCCCCGTATCAATTAAAACTCTATTGATTTCCCATGAATCTTCGACCTCATCATCCTCATCTTCTTCTCTATCTTCTCTTTGTTTTGGGTTTATCTCTAGTCTTACCACTAATGGATTGTCATGCATCTCTCCAGGCTCAGGTACTTATTGTGCAGTGAAAGAAATTGTCTGCTTTTGCCATTCTTCTAATGGCGAAGCTTTCGCAATATTCATTATTTCTCTCCCATCAGCATCTCTTGCGAAAACTCTGCTTAGGACATTGTCATGGAAATCTTCGATTGTTTTGTACAAATGTACAATAGAGTTACAAAATAAATTTTTTGCTTTTGCTCCAACTTCGATGATAAATGTTTCTCCTCCTTTTGTTGCATTAACTCTACGAGTTTCTGGTGGTGGTGGTAAGAGTTGAGATTGAAGGTGCCCTATTAAGAAATGATTTAATTTTCCATGGTCTATCATTCTGAGAATGATTCTCTTTATGTTCCTGCAGTCATTTGTGGAGTGTCCATGAAAATGATGGTAAGAGTAAAATTCTTGACTTCTGTGATTTGGAAGTGGTTCTTTTCCCATGTTCCAGGGTGTCGGTATGTTCTCCATTAAAATGATAGCTTCCCAAATTTTTTCCACACTAGTATTCAAAGGTGGCATCTTGATCTCTTCCCATATCATTTTTTGACTTCCTGATCCTATATAATTATTTTGCCTTTGTCCTCCATAATTTTCCTACGGCTGATCAAGTCTTTGGATTTTGTTGTTTCCACCTCGGCTATAAAAGTTTCTCTATCTCTCAAATTCTTCTTGATCTCAACTTCCCATAGCTACTATTTTCTGCTGACTATTTTCCATACTCTTTTCTTGTTGGACTTGCGAAGTGCTCGCCACTGTGTTTATCAATTTTGGTAGAAAACTCTCATTTGCTGCTGCTGAGCTTGTATTCTCCACTAGATATGATTCCATTTCATTCTAATTTTTCTTCAAGGTCAATATACTCCTCCTGCAGCTCCCGCAACTCAGTCATTGTGATTGTATTCTTTATTCTAAAAATT
Organism: Papaver bracteatum; assembly: GCA_023529315.1. Lineage (NCBI taxonomy): Eukaryota > Viridiplantae > Streptophyta > Magnoliopsida > Ranunculales > Papaveraceae > Papaver > Papaver bracteatum. The sequence goes on along the minus strand of JAJJWX010003730.1, from coordinate 619,810 downwards.
TGAATGTATAGCAGGTTAGTTGCGAACATTGCGTTGATGAATGATAAAATAAGATATCTCTCATCCACTCGACCTGTCATATATCTACATGTTGTTTTCCATCTTATGGTTAGATCCTTCAAACTTTCTCTAATTCTCTGCTTTAAACCAAATACACCTTCAATCCATGGTCGCGAAGAGTTGTTACTTATATATGCCCCTAAAAACATAGTTTGCAAGTGGTTGAAAGATGTTATCGTGTTTTTGGGCAAATCCTTAAACCATTTCAGTGCCTCCCCTGTTAAACTAGATGTGAAATACTTGCATAATAAATCATCATGATTTTCCCACTGTAGCATACACCTTATATACGCCTTGATGTGTTGAATTGCACATGTCGTTCCGTCAAAATGCTAGTTAATGCAGGTAGATTTCACTTTGGGGGTATTCCTCCTAATTGTACTTTCTGTGTGAATAGATTTTTCGCAGCTTCTTCAATAGACTCATCTAATTTCCTTTTGCCTCATTCTCTTCTCCTATTTAGCATTCCTCTCATCTCTGCCAATTCTCTTAAGATTTGCTCATTTACACCTGGATTTTGATTCATTGGTCTTTTAAGTTCTGCTTCCCTCCTTCTGCGTGCATTCCTGTCTTGTCTTGCGAGATTCTTTGTTTCTTCATCATCTTCATCTTGTCTTATCCTGCGAATTTCTCCTTCACCTCTCTCTTGAATTCACACATGATTATGCCTTTCGTTTTCTCCTCTGCAATTTTGTCCATTCCTCATTTCTTCTCTTCGCAGCTCTTCAGCTCTTTTTTGTATTCTATCATACTCTTCATTAATATTGCCATTATTGCGGTTCTGTTCACGCCTTCTTTCTCAATTTTCATGATTATTTTGGCATATTACCTGTTGAATTTCTTTTTCTTCCACTTCTGCTATCAGTCTTTCCCTCTCGCAAGCTAGGCGTGTTTGTTCAGCATAGTGCCTTTTGATTTCCTCTTGAATTTGTTGATTCCTGCGATTTTCTCTCCCGTGTAATATTCTCCTTCTTTCCTTTTGATTTTCTTCACCATCTTGATTATTTCTTTCTTTACGATGCCTGTCTTGGTAAATTTCGTCATGTGGAATGTAACGATCTTCAATCATTTCTCTATTTTCGCGACGTTCTTCATCTGAATTTTGTACCTCCTGCCGAATATTTTCATTAACATTTTCTTCAGGAAAAAATCGTCTTACTTCCCCTCTGATTGATCTTGAACTTGATCTGGTTGTGCTTCTTGACCTTCTACTCTATAGTCTCATATTTTCCATTCTCAACTCATGATTCTGCCTTGTCAAATTCGCACGCTCTTATGCTTCAATCCTTCTCTATTTGTGTATTCTTTGCCTTAATGCCTTTAATACTTCAATCTATTCATTTCCATGAATTATTCCTCCAGTTGCTTCCTGATCTCCCTCTACTCGTCTATCATTTATTAATTGTTGTTCTTCCTTCGCTTCATCCACTGAATCTGTGCGCCAAGTGTGTACACTCACTCTATCATAATCTATAGCTCTATTTTGTGCTGGTGTACGCTGAATTGGCTGTTGAATTTGATTTTCTCCATCATTTCTTGTATTCATTCTTGACGGTTCTCCAGTTTCATTTCTTCTTTATCCAGCAAGTCTCTTACTCCTTTCGACAATTGTTTGTTGTCTTGAAGCATTTATTCTTCTAGCCATCTCTTCAATCTCAATGAATTTTCGCAAATTATATGAAACTTTTCACCAACTATTCCTAATTCTTTCAAATAACAATACCAATTTTCACACTAAAAACAAGAAAAAAGTCCTTATTTCTAACATTAATATGTAATAGCAGGAAATCCCACACTACACCCCTCACAAGAATTCATACAATCAAGTCATTTTTAGATCAACAAACACAATTTTTATTGATTAATCTCACAAATTTTAAAAGATAGAAAGGAAATAAAGCTAAGGAATTAACAACCACTCTAGACTTTCTCTCTCCTAATGACTTTCTCAACACTTGAAAAAGATCTCTCCCTTCTTATGCCTATTCGGCTTCTTTATATATGGTAATTACATAGTGGATGACAGCTAAGCTATCCTTTAATTTCAGATCTGAATTGCGGTATTCTCGCAAGGGTTCTAATGTTAATCTTCGCAACTCTAAACTTCGCAGAATCATCACGCTTTTCTCATGTTTCTACCATCGTCATCTGTTATGTCTTTCTTCAAATCATCCTGCGACACTCGTAATGTGTTGTTGATCAAGCTTCACAAATATGTCCTTCTTGCGATATTCTGATCCTACACATTCATTCTTAAACTAATGTGAATTAGTATTTGAATGCATATAGAGGGAACGAGTGAATCTTTTTGTCAATTCAATGTGTTGCTCGGCTGACAAAGGGGAAGCGTTTGAGACTGCGAAGCTACGTCGATATGCTGATTACATGACGCACATTGAAAATCCCAATGCAAAGAATATGTTTGGTGAGATGGCTAAGGAAGGTAAGAGGTCCCGAAAAACACGTATCCGTCTAGCCGAAAAACTTGATAAAGAGGGGAAATGTAGCCAACCTAATGATGAAAAAGGTGCTACATGAGATGGTGGTTCCCCAGGGGGAAGTGGAACTCAGGGTCCTCCAAAGAGAATCCGAAAAGTTTCTCGATCATGGAGGTAAAGAGGAGGTCGAGGTGGTGGTCTTGAGTGAGGACATGTTATTGTTCACTTGAACTTATGTGATTATTTAAACAACTTATGTGTTTGTTGGAACTACTTGTGTGTTTGGTTTGGTTGGTTTGTTGAATCTACTTTGTTTTTATAAGATTTTAGAAAGATGTTTACCAAAAATATATGTTTGTTTGTTTGAAAAATTTAGGACCCTAACGTAGTGAAGATTAACTGTGTAAGAGTTAAAGTCGTTAGCTAAAAATCTAGCAGATTAACGACCCTTAAGGAGTCGTTTAAAATTTGAAATAGCAGAATAACGACCCTTATAGAATTTAATACAAAGATTACATATTTTTTTCTATCGCTAGAGTCGTCAAGTTATAAATGGAATCAAATGACGAACCAATGTTAAAGATACTTCCATCAAATGAACTAAATTTCAATGGGAGGGTCGTTAGGTTAATCGTATACAAAAATGATGACTCTGTAGTCACAAAACATCCAGAGATGAAGCAATAACGATTCACAGTGGATTCGTTATATATGGTGTATATTAAAAAGGTGGACGACTCAGTTCTGAAAGTTTTAATTGGAACAAGAATGAACTTTGATTTCATTTAGATAATAACAATACATCAAACTCTTTATGTATAAGAGAGTTAATATGGGTAATCTAGAATTTGACACATCAAATGTTCGTCGATGAACCTCCTAGCACGTCAGTACAATGTGGTATATTCTTTGTGGTGAATAAACTTCGTTTCCCCATTACAAATTCTCCATAGCCCTCTGAAACGTTCCAGCTGAATTTTAATGAATTCTTGAACTTTAGTAAGATGTTTGTTGAAACTATTAAATGAAATGATGCGAACTTTTAACGATGAATATTATTGGATTACTTACTTTTTGCATAAGAGGAGATTGTGGATGATGTTCGTACACCATATTCCTAACCTTAACATATTCTCTCATTGAACTTTTCATGTAGTTGAATCGAAAATCCAAGTCTCTCCACTTGCGGTTATTGGGATTTCCTGTTCGGCCGTAAAAGAACTCTTTAACTATCTTCCAAAACATGGAATAGATTTCATTCGGATGTTCACGAAACGTATTGGAAAACGATTTAACGAGACACAAATCTTCATTCGCTTCCCATTCCGCCATTAGGACTATAATTTTTTGTATTTTGGCAGAAAATGAAAATTTTTGGGTGTTTTTCTGAAGAAGAGGGGGTTGTATTTTATAGAAAGAAAACCTAACGGTAGGATTTTTTGAAAACGACAAACAAGGGTCGTTATGCAATTAACAAACCATTGACGAAACTAGAGCCGTCAATTTGGTAGCGGTATATGGTTAATGACGCTTACTCCGAAATAAAAGAAACTACTAAACTCTACTAAGTTGAATCTACAATACATAAAGTATAACATAGATCGTACTCAACAAATTACATGTTACTTCTCGGTGCCAGATTGAACTACCATTGCGGCTTCGATGTGATAAAACCGTTCTCCCATCAATTTGGTATATGCATCCTGAGCCGCAGGCCTATCCGGTTTGTGTTTTGCGAGAAACTCGTTATACTTGTTGCACAATCTTATAACATGTATCGTCCTATCACGAATGTGGGACGATTCATAATTATAGCGTAGTTTGGTGTTGGAATGAACGAAAGGACCCAAACCAACTTGAATCCAGAATATACTTTCATGTTGTTGTTCTCCGGAAAGATATTTGACGATGTAATAACTTTTAACCCATTCGGTCTCTTCCTCAACTTGCTTGAATACTTCCCGGAGATGCGCTTGTTCTTTTCCTCGTTTTTCGGCCTCTCGCTTCTCTTCTTCTTCCTTCGTAGGATATGGCGTGTAAGTTTTTGTTTTTTTGGTAGGTCGCATGGTTATTTTGCGTATATCTTCTTCCATTGCCAATATTGATTTGGTTGGTCACTTGCATCTTCTAAGTATGTTTTCAATTGTATTGGTTGAAGATGTGGGAGTATCCATTGGATAAAAATTTTGTGAGGTTGTTTTAAATTGAATTTGCTCCCGGATGTGTTCCTTTATATATATAACAAATTGGCAATGACTATTTTTTTTTGGAAAAAGTGTTCACAAAAAGAGTCGTTAGGTGGTTTTTAATGAGAGTCGTCTAGGTATAACTCTCATATTGACGACTCTTATAGAACTAAATTTGTACCCCTAGAGTCGTTATAGTATATTTATATATAGACAATGACACTTAGATGCAAAAACATCCAGGAGATGGCCTTTTTTTACTACTAGAGTTGTTCACTTTTAGTTTATCTGGATGACGACCCTTAGTTAGAAAAACATCCAGGCAGGCTCCAGGATTTGCAACATCACATAAATAGATGAAAAGCGTTGTTTCCACAAAATAAAATGCATTGTATTCATTAAGCATTCTTAAAAATACAAATATCCGGGTTCAAGATACAACCGTTGTGAAAAAGTATGCTTAAAAATGAAATTCAAAATCCAAAAAAAACAAATGCCTTATGATTCACTCCATACTCATACTGGTTTGTCCACTCCATGGTATTCTCTCCCCAATCACCATAAACCCTTGGTAGAGGACATTCATCGAAAATCTTCACGCCAATGTAATGGTTATTGTTCACATGTACCATTACAATTGTTCTCTTATTTACCGCCGCGTCACACCTATTTTTTGAGGCTACGTACATACAAGACGACCCGTGGAAGCCTTTGTTGAATACAATTACAACACAAGTGAATGTATCCGCTAAAAGTTGACTACCAAAAGGCATTTGCATCCAAAACTTATAACCGGCCTTCTTCGACCCCTTCCTCCATTTGACGTTGGAAACCAAATCCCTAAACTTCAATTCCCTCTCTTTTAGATCTCCTTCCAAGAGCCTTGTCAAATACAGTTGCTTGTCCTCAACGAGCTTTTCTGCCAATTTTTTCCTTGCATATTGGATTTGGGTCAGCTCTAGTTCGTTGGCCTCCTCAAAATGCCCTAATTGTTCCGTTGCAACATGGTAACCACAATTCCCATCGCTGTCAACGTCGTCGGTGGATATAAGGTGATCCAAGATGACGTAAGGAAATTGATCGGTGTACTCTTTATTCAAAGTGTGAGCAACACGATGTAGTCTTCCTTGGGAATTTCCAGGGGTGAGGGGATTACCCTTTATTCCTCTTATCGTCACCTTTCCGGACGTATGGCTTTGCTGGGTAACAACCACATGCTCTACATCCATGTCCGCCTTGTTTTTCTCTTCTATTTCACTTTGGGTAAAATCTTGCTTTTTTGGCCGACCTATTGTCTTGGGGAGGAAAGAGTTCTTATACTACGTATATTCCATCTGGACATATTAATGACGTGATGGGTCACTGGTGGTGCTCTTGTCCTCATTTACAGTTTCTCTAAACGACTTTTTAGTTGTTGGTCTACCCGGTGGTTTTTTTTTATTAGTTCTTCTTCAACTCCCAAGCTCTTATGGGAAGCCGACCACAAATTAGAAACCAATATTTTTCTTGCTGCATAATTTCCTTTTTGATATTTCTTTGTGATGTACTTTCCAATCTCCAAGTCTCCAAATTGGTCATGGGCGGCTCCTGTGGGATTTGGTGTGAATGAAAGTTGTTTCCGAAATGGATCAATATCTTCAATAGGAATGAACACCTTGTAACCACGAAGCTTATGTTTACATGGGAGTCCAATCCATGTCTCGGTTGTACAATTACATTTGATGACTTTTCCACCGGAAGCTTTCACTCGAAATTTGTTAAGTTCAGTCATCATATGCTTTATTTCCCACCAACGATACTAGGTGTGCAACCCCTCGTAACAGTTGTTTTTCTTCTATGTATGGCATAAGAAAATGGTCTTTACTATACTCCATCTGAGTCACTATCTTGCTGAGATCATTCTCGGCGTGCTCGTGAATAGCTTCTTGTACCGTCACTACCCCTCCAGTGTTTAGTTCAAGAATTTTTTTCAAACGACCGTGGGACTGCTCTGCAATACTCGTGGACTCATTTTGAAAGTGCTTGTACTTATTGGTCTATGCATAAACAAACTTCTCCTTCCATGGATTCAACCATGTATTAAGGAAATATTAATAGTCGACCACCTTCTTATGATACGTACTCCAATCATCAACAAACTTCTGCAAATTAGCATAGAACTTTACTTCGGTTTTGGAATGAGCAAAATGGTCCCAATCTTTGGAGAAATAATTCCACAGATCCCCCTATTCTTCATATTTTTCCTTATCTTTCCTTTTCTCTTCCGCTCTTTTTTTTTTGAAAGTTGACTTAGACGCTCGTCTTCCTCCTTGGAACGTTGATTACCCTGGGAAGGTTTGATCTTTTGGATTTGATTCTTTCAATTATAAAAGATTCTTTTGGATGTGCCACGTACATAAGGAATGTTGAGCAAGTGGAAAAACTTGATGTATGACACTCATAACTGCAAAATCCCTATCTGCAAATATAACCTGCGGTGTGTCTTCGCCACAGTAAATCAACCTCACTTGTTCCAACGCCCAAACATAGTCCGGTATTTTTTCTGATTCCATAAAGCACCATGCAACGGTGAATGACTGTTTATCCGAAGTATGACTAACCACGTTTAACAAGGGCATGCTATACCTGTTAGTCTTATAGGTGCAATCAATGAACAAGACTTGATAAAAACACTGAGCCAAATCCACCATCCTAGGATGGGAAAGAAAAATATGAGTCACTTTATCGCCCGGACCCACCCTTGTTTGCATTGCGTAGTTAAGTTATCTTCCAACCACTCTGATTGTTGCATAATTAACCTACCATCCCATTTGGTTCTCTTAATCGTTGCTTTGGCAGCGTAGATGGTGGAAATAATAGAAAAGTTTCTCTTATCTTCAGTCTTAATTGCATTTAAGATCTTTAGGGGCCTACATCTGATAGACACATTTATGTGTCTAATATGTCTCAATTGTATGTATTGTTAGTACTCGATTTTTGTATTTATTTTGTTATTTTATGTCTTTGTAGCTATTTATAGAGAAATAAGCTCTTGCGGCGAAATTGGCACGAAAAGTGGTGTTTTACACCCCAGGATAAAGTACTAAAGGCACCCCATGGGAATGTGTTATTCGGACTCCAGCAACGGATAAGGGGCGACCACTGGATAAGGGGTGACCTTCTTCACAAATTCAAAAAAAAAAAATTTGCCGGGAAAATATTTGCTCTTCACTGGCAGATTTTCTCGATTGCATTTGGACGTGATTTTGTGCGATTAAATCGCTAAAACTTTTTGGAAAGATGTAATATATCATAAAAGATCTGGTATGGGTGATTTTTTCGACTGAATTTGGCTGGATAATCACGTGGAAGAAATCAGGCAACACGGGTTTGAAAATGATATTCACGGATTTTCAGCAACTTTGATGCGTGTATAATTTAAATAAGGGAGTATCAGAAGCTGTTTAGCGTGGAGAATCATTTCAGGGAAGAAAATATTCGTAAAATATTTTCTTTTAACACCGAGTAATGGAGGATCATGGAGAGTTAATGAGCGTGATTTCTTGTCGATTTTGGGTATAAGTAGGTTCCCTTGGTTTCATAGAAGGGATGGAGAGAGTTTGGGGTCTAGAGAAGGTCCATAGAAGCAGAAATCAAGAGTTGATGAAACTCTGTTTCTGCTGCTGCTGCTGATGATGAAGAACACCAAGAACATTAAGAACAGACCAGCAGGAACAGTCGTTTATAAACAGTTAAACAGACTCACACATTTGGGTCGTAGGTGTGGGTCGTAGTATCATAACGACAACAGCACTTCAGATGTGTCGTTGTTTATAACGCCTTTTGTGGGTCGCAGAGTTCAGTTTTATACCATTTTCTTGTCTTTCTCTTCATTGTAAAACACTTTTGAGCATCAATGAAATATTTTGAGAGGTTTTCCAACATGAATAGCTAAACCCCAACACTGAGTCGATGGAGGAAGCAACTTTTCATGATTGTGGTAAATGAATTAATTCTTATTATGACTTTTTGCATAGATTTAACTGCTTTATGATTTCTATTAATTATTTGTTATTTTGTCTGATGTCGCATGCTTGGTTTTAATTACTTTTGATGCGTCATGCTTACGACTTACAGATAATGTTTTATGAAATCTATTTTGGCAAAGAATTAGAGTCACAATTTCTTTTGTTTGAGCTATATTGTATAGAGTTAATGACTAAACCACAAGAATATGAAAAATAGTGAAATCCTGCGTCCTAGTATCTCTTCATCACGTGACAATTTTTTTTGTATATATATTTTTCTATTATTTTAGTTTATTAATGTCTAAAAAAATCTTCCTTCACAAGTCTCAAGAACCTTACTACTACAACATCATTGAAAATAATCATCAATTTTTGGCGCCGTCGACACGGAGCTTGTCTTTAGGCTAGATTTTTTAGATTTTTATTTGTTTTTATTTTATTTGTTCTTCTTTACGTTTTTGTTTTTGTCTTTTTACTACAGATTTTGGAATTTGGAGCGAAAGAAAAATTTGCCAAAGCCTTTGGTGAATACTTAAGGATTTGGAGTTAAAGACAAAGTAAAAGGCGAAACGAAAGAAGAAGATTTTTTTTTATAAAAAGAGAGAAAAAAAAAAGAGAGAGTTTCTATTTTATTTATTTATTATTTTTGTAATTTTCTTTTTCTTTTGGACTTTGGACTTGGACATTTGGACATTATTTTATTTTTTTAAACCCTACGGAAGGGTCGTTTTAAATATAAACTGCACAGGGAAGGACGGTGATTACGATATCACCTCGGACCCTCGGGTTCGTACATGACATAAGATTCGTGGCCCGAGTCGACTTCAACGGTTCATCCCCCGTCTGGAACGGGAGGTAAGAATTCTAAACACCCGCGAATCCCCTGTCAGCGGGTTTACTGGATGATTTCGTTTGCATATATGTTGAGGTTTTGAAAATGGCTGTTTTTAAATTCCTAGTAAAGGGCAAGGACTGGCCATACAAGATAAGGGTTCGGATTTCATCACCGTTCTCTTCTTGCCCGCCTTAGGAAAACGATACCAAACGCGAACCTAAGCTTAAAATTTGGAATAGAACGAGACTGATAGGGTAACGAGCTTAATAGGAAAGTCGTTCGAAAAATATTGGTTACTCTTTTGAGCATTCTTTGAAGTTCATGAGGGTTTCTAAGAGTTGAATGCGTGACTGCGCCGCCCTGTAATGCGGTGAGGCCTTGGGTATCAAAGCTCCAGCAGCTTCCCTCGTCTCTATTCAACTTACTTAAACTCGGATTGATTCCAGAGGGGTTTTCTCAGACTGTAACGAATTCCTTTTCGAAGGATTAGAAGCTGGTCTAATAACAATCTAATTGGAGCCATCATGCTTTTTGTTTGCTAGAAATCAGTAGGTTTGTTGTGGTCGAGTCAGCATTGTTTGTGTTTGTGTAGAATTCCCTTGCAGTTAGGATGTCGAACTAGTATTACAATAGCCAATACAATGATTATACGACTAATTTTCAAAATGGACATTTCAACTTTGACCAGAGTATGAATAGTGGTTGGGAGCATCCACCTTTTCAAGGTTATGGTTCGTACCATGATGAGCCCAATTACTATTCGCATACTCACCAGTCATATGAGCAAAACAATCCTTCTATTTCTCTAGAAGAGGCTTTAAAGAGTCATTCCTTATTTGTGAAGGAAACCTTAAATATTCCAGATGAGTCCCCAGAGCAGTCAACTAGAATGTCTTTAGAAGAAACTCTTAAGCAATTTACTGAAAGTACAGATATGATTATTGAAAAACTTGCTCGAAATAATCTTAATTTCCAATACAGTGTCTCCAATAATATCCTTGAAAATGAAGATAGTTATTTTCATAATCAAGATGACGAGGTTAGAATTGGTAACACTACTTTAGATGAGGTTCGATCATTTTCATGTTATTATAATGATGATCATGATGTGGAGTGTGGAGTTTTTAAGCATAGTGATCAGGAATTTGTTACGCCATTTGAGCTTTATAATGATATTAATATTTCTGGTTTAAATCCAAATAATTTTAATAATTATTCACCTATTCAAGAGGACGAGGATTTGACTAGAGATACCCCCGTTTTAAACGATGTGGTATTTCCTGTTTACGAAGCCGATGATAGTTTTGAGGAACGAGTTTATTCTGAGAATATTGTTTTAGAGTCTAGCGATTTAGAAACATTAGACTTAGAAAAAGAATATGAACTCGTAGAGATTTTAAATATGAGTGAGGATGCATCACCTGAGTATAACCTACAAGAAGCAATTGACCATTTTCAGGATTCTGATGATCTAGAAATTAGGGAAATTGTAGCTATTCTATCTAGAGACACCCAAAATTCTAAGTTTGGGGGTGATTATCATTCTCCTTGTGCCCTACCTTTAGCTCTTACAGAGATCCCTCACTTGGGACTTGATATATGTGCCTCAAATATTGTGCCAGATTACCTTCATGCTAGCTCTCCCGAACCTAATAATGTCCAAGAAGAAGTTCAGTTGTTAGAAACCCATCCTATGGTTGATGTGGTTAACCTAGGCTATGATACCACGATTGACTTTGTTTTCTCACCAAAAACCTTCCTTCCAATTGTGGGAACTTATGATTTTCAGATGTGTCGGTTATTAAGTTATGAGACTAAAACTAATTACTTTAGAAAATTAGGGTCGACACATTTGCTTAAGAATGACCACCACTGTGGTCAGATGTGTGAGTCAAATCTGATTGACTTAGAGGATCCTTAGTTATTTAGGTTATTATTGTGCGCTTCTAAGATCATATTTGAGTTTTTCCAGACTCTAGGACCTAATGATTCGGATCCCACCTATGAAGAAACGCAGCCAATGAAAATTTTCTATTTAGACCCTTTCATAGAACCTGAACCACAATTAGATATAAATTTCTTAATCAGGAAACTAAGTAAGGCCTTGCTAGTCTTGTTCATTTTCTTGGTTCATTGCAGTTTCCTTTGGTCAGCTCTATTTAGTTTTGAAGACCCGCAGTTATTTCGACTGTTACTTTATGGTTCGAGTTGACTAATCTTTCCTAAGTCTGGCTAAAAACCTTAAACTTAGCACTTCTTGGGAGGTAACCCAATCTCATGCAACACGGTAATATCTTTCCTTAACTCTTTTGCTTCAAATGGTAACCGTTTCTCCTTGTTCATGTTTTTAATATCATCTTTAGAACATTGAGAACAATGTTAGATTTAAGTTTGGGGGTATGGGAGAAACTTTTTAGTTGCAGTATTAATAAATAAACTCCAGAGCCTAGAAATTTATTCTTATTAAGGTCGGCACTAACCAATCTAAGTGGATGGAAACATTTTGGTTGTAGGAGTTGAGGAACCAATCTGATTAGATGGAAACATCTAGAAGAGTCTATTCATAAAAGCACAGAGCTTAGGTGTTAGAAAACAAAAATGGTAGTTTCGCCATATTATCGTGATGGAAACATCGAAAGAATCCTGATCACTTCTTTTATTTTTACCATTGTTAGGGTGAAATAGAGTGACTGAGATACAAAAAAAAAAAAAAAATTGAGACCAGACCACTAGACCAACTGGAATAAATACAATAAAGTCGACCACTGGTACCCTTGTATATGCCAGCTGAGTTGACCTAGAGTTAGGATTATCGACCACTGGTTCCCTTGTATATGCCAGTGTGTTGATATTAGTCCAGACCAGTATCTCAGTCCATTAGGATAGGTTCACCCTAGCCAATATCATCCACGTTTTTCTCTTATTAATCTATTCATGTGATTGGTCGACTCCGGTTTATGATGTCTAGAAACTATCTGAGTAGAGCTTTGTCACTTTATATGAATTTTAGTATGCTTTCATGTACAACAATTGGAATTTCGCATCAGGGTACTTCCTCTTGTAGTCAATAAGTATGCCAACCAAGGAGATTCTTTAGTGCCTTCCAAGGTTCTGCGTAGATAGCTAGGGTCTGGAGTAAAAGGTTTTGTGGGTACACCTCTGGTAAACCCTCCGGAGACAACACTCCGCCACTGGGGCCACCTAGTGGTTTAACTGCTTGCTACACGTGCTAAGTGTAGTCATTTTATTTTCTAGATTAGTTTTGCTCGAGGACTAGCAAATAATAAGTTTGGGGGTGTTGATAGACACATTTATGTGTCTAATATGTCTCAATTGTATGTATTGTTAGTACTCGATTTTTGTATTTATTTTGTTATTTTATGTCTTTGTAGGTATTTATAGAGAAATAAGCTCTTGCGGCGAAATTGGCACGAAAAGTGGTGTTTTACACCCCCAGGATAAAGTACTAAAGGCACCCCAGAAAATTACTAAAGGCACCCCATGTGAATGTGTTATTCGGACTCCAGCAACGGATAAGGGGCGACCACTAGATAAGGGGTGACCTTCACAAATTCAAAAAAAAAAAATTTGGCGGGAAAATATTTGCTCTTCACTGGCAGATTTTCTCGATTGCATTTGGACGTGATTTTGTGCGATTCAATCGCTAAAACTTTTTGGAAAGATGTAATATATCATAACAGATCTGGTATGGGTGATTGTTTCGACTGAATTTGGCTGGATAATCACGTGGAAGAAATCAGGGCAACACGGATTTGAAAATGATATTCACGGATTTTCAGCAAGTTTGATGTGTGATGCTCGTGTTTGGATGACACTTAGTCATTGAAGATGCGTGTAGAATCTAAATAAGGGAGTATCAGAAGCTGTTTACGCGTGGAGAATCATTTCAGGGAAGAAAATATTCGTAAAATATTTTCTTTTAACACCGAGTAATGGAGGATCATGGAGAGTTAATGAGCGTGATTTCTTGTAGATTTTGGGTATAAATAGGTTCCCTGGGTGTCCTAGAAGGTATGGATAGAGTTTGGGGTCGAGAGAAGGTCCAGAGAAGCAGAAATCAAGAGTTGATGAAACTCTGTTTCTGCTGCTGCTGATGATGAAGAACACCAAGAACATGAAGAACAGACCAACAGGAACAGTCGTTTCTCAACAGTGAAAAAGACTCACATATCTGGGTCGTAGGTGTGGGTCGTAGTAGCATAACGACAACAGCACTTTATGTGTCGTTGTTTCTAACCCTTTTGTGGGTCGCAGAGTTCAGTTTTATACCATTTTCTTGTCTTTCTCTTCATTGTAAAACACTTTTGAGCATCAATGAAATATTTTGAGAGGTTTTCCAACATGAATAGATAAACCCCAACACTGGGTCGACGGAGGAAGCAACTTTTCATGATTGTGGTAAATGAATTAATTCTTATTATGACTTTTTGCATAGATTTAACTGCTTTATGATTTCTATTAATTATTTGTTATTTTGTCTGATGTCGCATGCTTGGTTTTAATTACTTTTGATGCGTCATGCTTACGACTTACAGATAATGTTTTATGAAATCTATTTTGGCAAAGAATTAGAGTCACAATTTCTTTTGTTTGAGTTATATTGTATAGAGTTAATGACTGAACCACAAGAATATGAAAAGTAGTGAAATCCTGCGTCCTAGTATCTCTTCATCACGTGACAATTTTTTTTGTATATATATTTTTCTATTATTTTAGTTTATTAAAGTCTAAAAAAATCTTCCTTCACAAGTCTCAAGAACCTTACTACTACAACATCATTGAAAATAATCATCAACATCCCTTCATCTGGCAGACCTTTTCCATTTGATTTGGTTTTAATCGGGTATATGCTGGGTGTCCTAAAAGATTTTTAGGTGGAGGATGGTTGTGATGACCCTAGAGTATACTATACATACTCCATAAACAAGTTTCAGGATGCATTTTGAAAACAATCCTGAACGGGCATCCAATCTTCTTCGACGAAGTTTTGTACACCCTAGTCGTCTTCTTATCATACTTGTAGTTATTCCCTTTGTGACTTTCTTCCTTGTCCCCCTCTCTCTCGTATACCATCTCCATTTTCTTAAAATCAACGTGTTTGCTTTGAAAAACTATGCACATCTTCTCTTTTGCATTGGAAATAATCCATTCCTTCACCTCAACCTTAGTTTGCCACGTCTACATTAAAAAAATAACACGTTAATGAGAACACTAATTCAACAATTTTCAAAATTATATACAACGATTCAAACAATAAAAACGTACCAAATCGATCATATAGTGTTCGGAGGTATCCAGACCGATAGTGGAGACGGGTTCAGGTTGAGAGCTCGTATGTACAACCAACTACATAAAAAGTAAAAAAATATCATTATAGAATCCACAGTTTAGAACAATTTCACTTAACGACCCAAGTTTTTATTTAAAAGGGTCGTCATATTTCCATTCACAGAACAACGACCCTTACAGTCGTCAACTTATTTTACAGGTTATCGACTATTTCACCCAAAACTCAGATACAGAGTCGTCAAGATGTATTTTACTAGATCAATGACCCTAATTCATAAAGTGACGACTCAAAAAAAAAGTTGACGACTCCGTAGTCACAAATATAGACCATTATATTCGGTTTTCAGAAAGAGTCGTTACTGTATATATATGTAACCTAAAAAAATTTTAATTGCAAATTTATTAAAACAACGGCAACTTTGACTAATACCAGCAGTTAATGAGGAGTTTGAAAGAATGTAACCGTTTATTTTTTGAAAAAACTAGCGGTTGGGTGTTTTTCTCCTATAAAAGGAGACATATCCCTTTCAAACCTATTCAGCCATCACTTTCAATCTTCCCAAATCAGTCACCCATCACGTTAAAATACTAAAAATGGCTCCAACTCCGTTTAATAAAAAAGAAGATGTTGCTATTGTTAGAGCACATACCACTCTCACGAAGCACTCCATTGAGGAAGCGCAATGGGTGACCAGTAACGAAGACCCAACCAGAGGGCCTTACCTTGGGTTGGATCAAAACACCCATGCTTGGTGGAAACGTGTATTTAAGGTTTTTAAGGCACTAGACGGAAATCATAATAGAAGGATGGTCGCGCAGATAAGGGAAAGGTACGATTTAATATACAATGAATGTGTATTGCTAATAGACGAATTGAAAGCTCGGAAATAAGCTCTTCCCAACGAACCTCGAATGGATAGAGTAAGTTTGTGAATCGATATGCCGATATCCCTAAAATAATTTCTTTCGTTATGTTTATTTAAGAACGCTAACTTATTAAAAATATTGTTTCTCCAGTACTCTTTGGGTCGTAGCCAATACGAAATAAAGTACGACAATGATTTTTTGCACGAGGAATGCTATGATCTCTTGGAGGAAACCAAATAGGAATTCGCCTTTTATAATTAAACTCGTTTAGGTTTTCGATGGAAATGTATTGAACTATTTTATGTCTTTTCATTCTATTTAATTTCATAGTACGTGTGTTTTTTTTTTTGATTCAATAAAAAACCTTCAAGTATTAGGTAAGAAATTTTTTACAACAAGAGTCGTCAGGTTTTATATACACAAGATAGACGTCTCTAGAGTTTTTTCAAAAAAATTATAAGAGTCGTCATCCTGTCGAGAGTCATCGTTAACGACTCTAGATGTCTCTTAACACAGAGACTCTTTCGTATTAGAGTCGTCAGACAATAAACAAACAAGAAGACGACCCTTTTTACTCTTACAGAGTCGTAACTGTGTTAATTTGACAACTAACGACCCTCTACGCAGTTAATGTGAATTTTGAATTCACACAATGTGGTTGAGTCGACCAACGGTAAAAAATTCAAAAACTTGGCAGTTGGGTGATTAAATTCTATAGATAGAGACCCAAATCTCACATCTTCCTCACCCAAACAATATTTCTCAACTTTCTCTTCCCATTCTCATATATTTATCATCCAAGAGGAAAAACAAGAGAAAACACCATGGCTACTCCCTACACTTCGGAAGAAAATTGCGCCATTGTGAGAGCTTGGTTGACAGTGACAAACCACTTTGAAAGTCAAGAAAAGGACATTGATGAGAAATCTGATGCTTGGTGGAACCGTGTATTCATCGTTTTTGTGGCGTTAGACGGAAATTGCAACTCAAGATCTTTGAAACTCATCAAGGAAAGGTTCAAGGAGATAAAATTGGAATGTGATGCTTTCAAAAGAGAAATTAATGCCGTAAGGGAAGCCATGCCCAATATGTTGGGTACTATAAGATTAAGTATTTAAACAAGAGGTAAAACTTATCAAAAGCTTTGAACAATACTAACTAAGTTTTTGTTTTGTGTTTATAGTTGAGGAAGACGTATAAGCGATGCGAGGTACTTCGTGGGAACAAGTTTGAGTTCGAAGATTGCTACCTCATCTTGCACGGTACTACCTATAATTACAACATTTATGGTTGAGTGTTTAAGTACACCGTTATTATCTATTGTACTTAATTTCCTTCAACGCAACGATATGCAAGATGTATGCCTTTTACGATTCAATAAAATGATTCTATGAAATCAAACATCTTAAAAACTTCCAACAAGGGTCGTTAATGTTAACAAATATAGAAAATGACGACCCTATGGAAACTTATTAATGGTTGGTTAGGGTCATCAGTGTTTCAGACTACACATATAACGACTCACCTTGTTTTTTTAACAGAGAGTTTGGTATCCGCAGTCATTTGGGTATTAAAAGAACCAACTAACGACTCATGATGAACAACTCAAAAGAGTCGTCGCTGTTTAGGACACCACGTTAACGATTATTCATAACATGTAAAATTTGTAGGTTAGAGTCGTCATTGTGGGTGTCAACAGTCTGCCGACTTTAAAGGGTCGTTACTGAAGCCAAACCCCGACAATAACGTCCCTCACACTGAGAAGTTCCATAGTTACCATCAATCGACCACTTGGAGCACCATTCAGACAATTTCAAGAGTATATGAGGTTTACCTGATTGTTTGGAGGTGCGGGTTCTTCACTTTGAGGATTGGTTCCGTCATTTTTAGATGTAGGATCTTCACTTCCACCATTATTTATGGCTTCCTCCATTAACATCTCTTCATCAAACATCCAATCCATATGATTAGTTGATACAATCTTACCATCAACACAATCATGGTTGTTGTTTGAACCTTCGCCAACCTCATTCCCTCCACTTGAATCACTCATTTCTAAAAACCCTAGTTTTTACTCTCAAAACTCCACTTCTTCTTCTCAAAACCAAAAAACCAAAAACAAAATTTTTCCCAAAATTTTATCCCAAAACCTGATTTTTATCTAAACTAAATTAACATACTAATCAACTTCATTAACTATTAATACTAATCACTCAAGGCTAATTTTGGCATTTAGAAAGTTTTTTTATAAGGGGTGACCCAAATTGCTATTGGGAGACCCTTTTTGTCTTCTAGTGCCTGGCCCCCAATTAGAATTCATGGCCCCCAATTAAACTAGGAAATTTACATGGAACAACCTGAGGGATTTGTAGTGAAAGGTTGTGAAAACAAAGTTTGTAAACTGAAAAAATCTTTGTATGGATTAAAACAAGCACCTAAACAATGGCATGAAAAATTTGGTCATGTAATGTTTTCTAGTGGTTTTAAAATCAATGAATCTGACAAGTATGTCTATACTAAACTTGTGATTGATGCCTGTGTGATTGTATGCTTGTATGTTGATGATATGCTTATACTTGGTACAAACATGGATGTAATTAATTCCACTAAGAGCATGTTAAATGAGAACTTTGAAATAAAAGACTTAGGCCCCACATATGTAATCTTAGGGATGAAAATTAGAAGAAATTCTAACGGTTATAATCTTAGTCAATCTCATTATGTTGAATCTATACTTAGAAAATTCAACCACTTTGATTGTAAACCTTATTATACTCCGTATGATCCTTGTTGTAGACTCAAAAAGAATAAGGGTAATGGAGTTTCACAAATTAAATACTCACGAGTTATAGGAAGTATGATGTATTTGATGAACTCTACTAGGCCAAACATTGCATATGTTGTGAGTAGGTTAAGTAGGTATACTTTTAATCCAGGGCAGGAATACTGGGATGCACTTTTTAGAGTGTTAAGGTATTTGAAATACACTTTGACCTTTTATTTGAATTATGAAAGGTACCCTGCCGTCCTTGAGGTATTTTGTGATGCAAACTGGATATCGGGATCAAAGGGGTCTAATTCTACGAGTGGATATGTTTTCACTCTAGCAGGTGGGGTTGTTTCTTGGAAGAGTTCCAAACAGACCTGCATAGCTCGATCCACTATGTAATCCGAGTTTATTGCGTTAGATAAAGCAGGAGAGGAAGTCGCTTGGCTAAGATGCTTTTTAGAAGACATTCCTCTCTGGCATAGGCATGTGCCAGCTATATCTATATATTGTGATAATCAAGCTGCCATAGCTAAAGCTAAAAAAAATTACTATAATGGGAAGTCTATACATATTCGTAGAAGACACGATACCCTAAAAGAACTAATATCAAAAGGCGTTATTTCCGTTGAATGGTTAAGATACAAGGAGAATATCGCGGACCCTTTGACGAAAGTTTTGTCCAAGGAGATAGTTAGTAATGCATCGAGGGGGATGGGGCTAAAGCTCATTAAATAAACTTGCCATGAAGGATACTCAACCTTGCTGACTGGAGATCCCAAGATCAAGGTTTTGAATGAGACAACTAATTTGTGGCGGGTCAAGGTAAACACTATCAGAAAATTTTATTCTGTTTCCCTTCCCTATGGTGTAGACATGATAGTGTGACTGCATGTGAAGGATGACTTTTAACTAAGTCTTCATGAGTTCTATAGTTTTAATTTAAGATTAAAGTGGGGTGTAGCAGTAAACACTCTTGATGGAACTCACCTATCTGAATGTGGAAGTGAGTGGATTCCTATGAGAATAAAGATAATTCTCTAGAGCATTCTGAGAAACGAGATTTGTCCAGGGCCAAAAAGGACACAATGGCACGAACTTGACAGCACCTAGAGAGATATCACGCGTGGTTATTATCGCAGATTACACCAAACGATGGCAGTTCAAGACATCGCGTTCACTGTCCATCAAGTAGTCCCGACAATTTCTCACTAAGAAAAGGTTCAAGACCTCATGGACACCTCTTGCCTAAGTGGTATTTCTCACTTTCCGTTTTCTGATTTTTGTATCGGTATTTCATTCATGTGGGGGATTGTTGGAGAAAATGTGTTTTTAATGTTTTGATTTTATGGTCTTGGTGGGAAATGGAGCTTAGGACCTTAGGGTCTCTAAAAGCTCTTACTTATTTTCTATGAGTGAATGAAATAGGTCCTTTAGTCCCACATTGGGTATAACTAAAGAGGAGTTCCACTATATAGCTATTCCTTTATGGATAGTTAGTAAAACAATGTGGGTAGAATGGGTGGGGCGAAATAATTTTTGGTTTCACCAAGGTTTGGGCTTAAGGCTTGTGCTTCCTCCATGGACAGGTCGACCAAGACTTATATTTTTGGAAAAATTTCGTTTGAATTATTTTCTAAACGAATTTAAACTAAATTAAATTTTGTGTTAATGATGGGGGGCGTATGACCTAGAGAGAATAATTTTCTTTCCGTTTTTTTTCTTGTGTCGACATTATGTGCATGGATGTTTAATTACCATTTTGAAAATATTGAATTAATCCGAATTTATTTTTGTCTTTAATTCTGATTGATTCTCTCTTTAATTCGCAATTAATGCACATCTCTCTCTTTTCTGCTATAAAAACCCCTCGACTCATTCATTTCAATTTGTGTCCAGAAGAGCTACTATCCTCTTCTTTTCGTCTCTCTCCCTGTGTGTGGTATTTTCATTTCTTTGCGCCATTGTTGTTGAGTTCGTAAGAGTGGGAAAGTATTGTAGTGCTAACAATGCTTGCAACGGGAAGTTTTTATCCTGGATACGACTTGACCACGGGGTATAGGCATCACTCATTCTTGAGGAATACCGGTCAACTATCGTGTTAAGGAAAGCGTGTTGAACACGTGACTCTGTCCTATATTTGCTGTCCATTGAGTGTTTATTTACCTTTCAGAAATCGATTTTTAACTTCTTCACATCTACTTTTAGTGTTTTTATTGTTACAGTTGCAACATGATTACTAACTACTTATGCAACTTACAAAGATATTTTATGACTGACAACTATATTACTAACAAAATTATGAGATGCTAAGATGATCTATTAATTCCTATGCAAACTATATAAAAAGTAGTTAAATTAGCAACATGACAAAGCTTAAACAACGACTAATTTGTGCTACTACAGAAATCTAAGGCTATCACTACTGACTCTAACAGAATAAAGCAAAATGTAATGCTACCACTAAATAAAAACTACTGAAAACATACAGATTTAAAACTAGTTTATGAAATCTAAGTAAGAGGACATAACAAGCACCTAAAAATATACCAATCAAACTGACTAAGACATACAGAAAACTACAAGACAAAAGATGAACTTAAAGCTCTGTACATGTTTACAATCTAATTGCTTAGACACAAAACTTAAGAAATGCAAAGAAAACAATATATATATATATATATATATATACAAATCTTATATACAACACCGTTTGCAAGTTCCCCGACATCGGCGCCAAAAACTTGGTAGGCTTAGAAACCTACAATTATATACCGCAAGCGCACGACGTCTATAAGTAGACAATGGAAAATACGAGTCGATCCTACGGGGAGTCGGATTGGTGAAACTAAATTTCTAAGGTTCTAATTCTACTAATTTAGATCAAACAGTTATCGATGCAACAAGAATATGAATTGAGTATAAGATACAAAATAAAAGCAAAGATAAAGATGTATATGGTTTCGAGCTAAATGCTTAGAAATCCCTAATTCGATATACTTGTTCTCTTTTAATCAAGGAGCTATAGAAGTTCTAGCCTCAAACTACCTTGAAGAAGTGATAAATTACTTGCACAAATGGATGATTTAACCTTAGTCAAATATGTCAATCCCTAGCATTATCTATCTATTTAAGGCATAGATAATCACAAATTGAACTAATCATATTATAGGCTTGAATACATCACAAAGGATTATTCAAACTACCATGGTTGCATGACATACAAGGTGAAAGTAATTTTTTATGATTTCAGAGATTAAATCATGCTTTTCAATTAAACTCATGGAGAACAGATAAAATCAAATCAAGGGATTCTAATTATAAAAGGGGTTTCATCTCCACCAAAGGAAGAAATTAAAAGGGAAAATTAGGGGGAGACCCAAAAAAAAAAATATTCTCATTGTCAAGCCCACAATTAATTTTTGGTACGGTGACACCCATAATTATATGAAATTATTAATGAATCAATACATAACTGGTTATGCATACTATCTTTTCAGGCATAACTCGTTATGCAACCTAATTTTTCAGGGGTATAATTGGAAGCGCAACTTGGACATAACATATCTAAAAATCCGCGCCTTAGAATTTTACAAATTTTATATCGTTGGAAATCTTTTTAAAATAGCTACGCAACGAGTACAAACAAGAATATCAAATTTTTGTTTTTCACGAAAAAATCGGAGGTGATCCTCATTTTAGGGAATTTTTTTGAAATCTTGATACATAACCATTATGCAGTCACCAAAAACGATGCATAACACATTCTGCAGACGCATAATGAATTATGAAACCATTTTCTCGACTGCATAACAAATTATGCATTTGGATAACAATATTGCGCATCTATAACAAGTTATCTAACCATTGTTTTGGTCGATTTTAATGCGTACATAAAAAAATTAATGCATTATGCAGTATGCATCCATATTTACAGATGCATATCAGGTTATGCATCTATTTTTTCGATGCATAAAAGGTTATGCATCTATTTTCTCGATGCATAACGCATTATGCAGTGATATTTTCGGATGCATAACAGGTTATGCATCCATTTTCTTGACTGCATAACATGTTATGCAGATATTATTATAGGTGCATAACGTGTTATGCATCCTTTTTTTTTGGTTGGTTTCAATACTAACAAAAAGTAGCTGTATAACGTGTTATGCAACCATTCTTTGTACTGCATAACAAGTTATGCAAACAAAAAAAGGTTGCATAACTTGTCATGCACCTACAATAATAGTTGCATAACGTGTTATGCAACCATTTTCTAGACAGCATAACAAGTTATGCATCAAATTTTCGGGAATGCATAACAAAAAATTTTAGATGCATAACACCTGCAACACAACTTTTTGTCGATCTCCAACCACTGTTAACAACATCTCAACTTCCTTCCCAACATCTTCCATCATTAAGACCATAACTAACCGATTAACCAACAATTCATTCAAATTAATCAAAACTCCCTCTAATCCAAATTCTAAGCACGTTCAACATTCAGTAAGAAAAAAAGAATTAAACAAACATGTTATGTAATGGGGACTTTGCCATCCCATTTAATCAACATACACAACATAATGATTGGTCGGTTTCATTTCAGAAAACTCCCTTATTCAACATAATTAATTAATTTCACCAATTTTGATGGCCTTAGGTGAAACCAATTGAACCAGCACATTCAAATTTCTTCTTAAACTAGTTGTAAGGCTCACGGAGCTAACACCTTTCTTCACCTAATTGATTTGTTCTCAAAATTCAGACCCAGTCAAGACACCATCGTAATGATTTTCCCATCTGATTATTCACTAAAACCCATGATTCAAACAATCAATAACCCATGATTCAAATCCATAGCAGCAACGCAACACCTTTCTTCACCTAATTGATTTGTTCTCAAAATTTAGACCCAATCAAGGCACCACCGTAATGATTTTCCCATCTGATTCTTCACTAAAACCCATGATTCAAACAATCAATAACCCATGATTCAAATCCATAGCAGCAACGCAACACCTTTCTTCACCTAATTGATTTGTTCTCAAAATTCAGACCCAATCAAGACACCACCGTAATGATTTTCCCATCTGATTCTTCATATTTTCCTCCTAAATCTCAATCACTACCACCCAATCTCCATTACCACCACACCATTACCAGACGAAGTCGGAAGAAACAGTTCAGAGGAGAGGAAGGGGGAGGCGCAGTGATAGTGGAATATGAGAGATTGAAGGTTAGAAGAAAAGAAAAGACCGAAACCTAATTTTAGAAATTATGGGTGTGAGAGAAATTTTACCCCAGAAAATGGGCGCGCCCTTGAGAATTTCTGAGCGTGGGTTTCATAGTGGGAAGGATCTGTAAAATGGGTCTCCCTGTAGTTTTCACAAATTAAAACACGGAGGAAATGAAAAATAGAGAACCTAAAGTAGAAAATACCAATAAGTCCTAAAAATAATATATTAGAAAGAGTTTGGTCCAGTTGACTGAGTCAATTGTCTGTTTGGTCCATTTTTAAAATATATTTTACAGTTTGGTCCTAGAAATTATGAATTGGTCCTAGGATGACGTCATGGATGATGTAATTGTCATTGTGTGATAACAAAAATATCCTTTTGGGACCACATATATATATATAAAAACCTTAGAGAATATCTTATTTTCATATTTACTTTCTCTCCCTTCATGTTTTCATATCTAGTTTTTTTCTTTCCATTTCTTTTTTCTTTTTCTTTCTGCTCCTGTTTTTCTTTTCTTTCTGCAGACGATGAATCTACGAGATTTGATACTATTTCTATTGAAGATGATAAAAAATCCATGAAATCGATGAAGACGATGGTGTTTCTGGTGAAGAAGATGATGCTTTATGAAGAAGAAGAAGAAGAATAAGAAAAATAAAACTATGATGATGATGTTCTGCTGCTGCTATTTTTGATGTTGATGTTGTTGTTGATGATGAAGACGATAAAAGAGAAGAAGAAAACGATGATGACGATGTTCTGCTTTTGTTGTTTTTGATGTTATTGTTCATGATGAAGACGATGTTGTTGTTGATGATGAACGAGGTTGAATAAAATGAAGAAGAAGAAGAAAATGATGACGATGATGTTCTGCTGGTACTGATATTGAAGATGAACTCGTGTTGAAGATGAATTTGTGTTGACGATGATGTTTTGCTGCTGTTGTTTTTATGGATCTTGATTAAGATGAACTCGTGTTTTGATGAAGATGAACTCGTGTATTTATGGATTTTTTTGTTTGTTCATGTTAAAGAATGAACTATGCTTTTAGATCTTGAATTATTAGGTTTTCATCCTAAGAATGAACTCACGTTTAGGTTTGAATTAGTTAGTTTTTGATAGGTTTTCATTTTGTCGAGTGAACTTTATTTTCTTATAGTTTCTGTCAGGTGTTCATTTGAAGGATGAACTCTGTTTCCATATAGGTTTTATTAGGTGTCCATTTGAAAGAATGAATTCTGTTTTTTGTCATAATAATGAAGTTTTGTGCTGTGTTTGTGACGCCCCGGTTTTCCATGCCCGGAAGCCCGAAGTGCTACTTGGAAACCATAGCCGAGGCCCGGCTACTAAGCCCAGGCTCATAAAATAATTATCAATTACAGTCAAACTGACATGACTCATAAATTTTTATTGTCTAATCAAATAAAATTTTCTTAATAACACATTGTTCCATTGGTTATACATTAACTCAATAATCTCCAAAGTATTAGTAAAAGAGAGTTTGATGATATTTTATTACAATTTTTCAATCATCAATCCTATGTAAACTACTAATTAAAGCACCAAAACCGATCTCTATGCTTTTCCGTCATTAGCTCCTTGTAGTGTCATAAAATCTGGAATTTTTGTCATAATACGACGTGAGTTTTGATACTCAGTAGGAAAATAAGAAACAAAACATTTTATGCAATATTTTTCAATCCCTTTTAAAAACATCTAGCATTATTAACAACACATGGAAACACCTCATCCATAAACAATAATAAATTCAATCAATCCGCTCGCCCCAGGGAGCCCCACGTGGGTTTAGGAAACAAAACCGTTCCCAAGGATATCTTGTATCCCGTCAAAAATATAATACAACAATAAATTCAATCAATCCGCTCGCCCCATGGAGCCCCACGTGGGTTTAGGAAACAAAACCGTTCCCAAGGATATCTCATATCCCATCATAAATAATTTTTAAGAATCACAATCTATGGACCGCAGTCCAACATTCATAATCATTCTCACAACATCGATTATCTTCCATATATTAATGGAAACTTGCAAACATAAATTTAATTAAAAGAAACTTAAATAAAAGAAGAGTTTTAGATTGTGTTGCGCCTACTTCAATCGCTAGTGTTGGTACCCAAAATTACTTTTGGGCACGAAACACGATGGATGGGTAGTTTGGTGTGAATTAGGGTTTGGATACGGATTGGAAAGAAAATTAAGAGACACAGAGGTTTAACGTGGTTCGGTATTGTTTGCCTACATCCACGGAAGAATCCCCCTGGGGAGAAATGTTTTATTGACTTTTTTATTACAAAGTATGTCTTTCTCTCATATTGGCTACCCCCTCCCACTGACTTATGCTCCTCCCTATTTATATCCTTTTGCATCTAATTTTCAATGTTCACTTAAATGGCATGAAACTGCCCATTTATGCTCCCATCATGAATTCTGCATGAAACTGCCCCTTTATGTTTCTATGATAAATTCTGCATGGATGAAACTGCTGGAACTTAATGGCTGAAACTGCTGGAATTTAATGGCTGAAACTACTGGAATTCAATGGCTGAAACTGCACATTTATGCTTTCATGATAAATTCTGCATAAATGATGGCTGGTAGTATAGGTGGACATTTGCTGGCGGAACAGCTGACTGCACGGGTAGGGATTGGCTTGATGGTTGACATGCATGATGGCTGGAAGTGTGGACGGAAGCTGGTTAGAGACTGGTTGGCAGTGTGGAAGGATGTTGGTTGGCAGACTGGTTTGGCTGCATGGGTAGAAGCTGGCTTACAGTGCGGATTAGTTTTTCGGCTGAGAATTGGATAGCAGCATTGCCGGCTACAAGACTGAAAATTGGCTAGGGGTACGTCTGACTTCGATAGTTGAAAGACGGTTGACTTTGACCATTGACCTTGACCGGATGTTGACTTTGACAGTTGCCCGACTTTGACCATTGACCGGTCTGTGCAGACTGGTGGGCTTCCTTGGTTGACTGGTTAGTGGGCTTGGATGAGGAACAAAATATGGTTCAAGTGTCGATTCGGCCCATTAATTGGATATTTTTACTTATGGTACAAACATCGCCCCCTCTTAACCTCCAACTTGTTGGGGGTTAAGAAAATTCTGTTTTCCTTAGTCAATGATAAAACTCGCCCCCAAGTGTGGATTATTGATGTTGGGGCGATTGGCGAACATCCCTTGTTGTTTGAGAAAATTAAAATTAAGACGCCCCTAAGTGAGGCTATTGTGATTGGGAGATCGGCGGGAAACTGTTGAGAATGAACCACTGTTGTATGAAAAATCAGGATTGAAGGCTGAACTGTTCTAAAATAGAAGCGTGATGCTCGAGCGGAGTGGTATTATGAGTGAGCGACAATTGCTGATGTAAAACTGAACTGAAGTAGTTGCGTTGGATTTGACTGCGTTGGCCACAAGAAAACTGTCCTCTATAGTAATGAGCTAAACTGGGTAGTAAGGTCGTAGATAAAAATGATATGCAACAGCTTAGACCAGCTTAACTGCAACAACAGCGAGCAAGACTGCACTGCAGCAGCTGCGGTCAGCTGGACTGTAGGGATTGCGAACAGAACTGGATTGCAGCAGCTGAGACCAGCTGGACTGCAGCAGCGACGAGCAAAGTTGCACTGCAGCAGCTGCGATCAGCTGGACTGCAAGAACTGTGAGCATAGATGGACCGCATCATCTACGATCAGCTGGAATACAGCAGCATCGAGCATTACATCAGCTGCGATCAGATGGACTGCAGGAGCGACGATCCAGGCAGCAGCAGCTGAGGTCAGCTGGACTGCAGGAACTATGAACATAGCTGGACTGCATTGGCTGAGATCAGCTGGGATGCAGCAGCAATGAACCAAGCTACACTGCAGCAGCTGCGATCAGCTAGACAGCAGGAACTGCGAGCATAGCTGGACTGCATCAGCTGCGATCAGATGGAATGCAGCAGCAACGAATCAAAGCTACACTGCAGCATCTACGATCAGCTGGACTATAGGAACTACGAGCATAGCTGGACTGCATCAGATGTGATCAGCTGGAATGCAGCAGGAACGAGCAGAGTTACACTGCAACAGCTACGATCATCTGGACTGCAGGAATTCAAACGGAGCTGGACTGCATCAGCTTCGATCAGCTGAACTGCAGGAATACAAACTGAGCTGGACTGCAACAGCTGCTGAGGGACTGGACTTAAACAGTTCGATAAACCTAAGTGTAACAGTTACAAATAAAACTAGACAACATCAGTTGCATCCAACTGAGTGTAACCAGACTGCATCAGTTGCGTCCAACTGAGTACAGAATTCATAGGTAGAACTGGACTGCATCGGTCGCGTCCAACCGAGTGCAGCAGTTTCTTTTGAACTAGAGTAAAATAATTCAATCAACATAACTATAGCAGTTTAACATTACTGATTATAATAATTACGTAAAAATATTATGGTGTATGCTCGCCCCTCTTAATCCTGCAACTCGTTGGAGGATTAAGAAGTTCGGGTTACATGAAGTTTCGATTTTCAGAAGCTTAATTCCGCATTGCAATTAGGTGCTATGTAACTCTCCCCCAAGTGTATGGAGTATTACACAGCTCGCCCCAAAAGAGTTATTTCCGACCATGAGGTGTTACATATATCTCCCCCAAGCGATAGTCAGTCATGTTGAAGTGATATGCAACTCGCCCCCAGAAGATAGTGATTGTCATGCTGCTCAATGCTCGCATAAGGGTGCACTGCCTTGCTGCATTTTGCTCGCGCATGAAATTTTGAAAATATTTGCTATCTGGAATTCGCGCGGGGGGCCAATCCCACTATTCCAGATGCACGCAGAATTGGAATGTGTGCATCTCCTCATGATAAAATTCTCGCCACATTACAGGTGTCTCATTGAACAAAAGTATACATGATTATATGAAAAGATGCAAAAATATGTAAATTGTATACTTACCTTATTGAAAATGTTACTGCGACTTCGTTTATGAAGTGATTAGGATGCCCAATGGCTATGTCGGTGTTTTCCAGCGTCTCGTCTCATCTTAGTAAATTTATTTATCTATGGGACTGGAATGCACCAGTTAAGTCTAAACTAGATTGAAGACAGTTGCTACGGAACTGTATTTCAGCAATTGCGATCAACTGTACTGTAAAAGTTATGCAAAAAACTGGACTGAAGCAGTAGTGAGGAAAATTGTATTGAAACAGTTTTGGGGAAAATCGAACTACAACAGTTCGACCAACTGGACTGTAGGAATTTAAAAGGACTGCGGCAGTTCGATCAACTGGCCAGCAGCTGTTGATGTGAAACTGGATTACAATAGTTCGATCAACTAACTGTAATAGTTATGTGGAAAAGGACTGCAGCAGTTCGATCAACTGGACTGTAGTATTTTCGGTGGTGATTGAATGTGACAGTTTCTGGTGCTGTCATTTCAAATTTCTAAAAAAAATAATTTCCCGAAAATTGAAATTTTGCTTTCACGATGTTGGGAATTGACATACGATCTCAATGGGTCGAAAATCACTCAATTTGGGTGCACGGAGAAGAAGTTCTCGAAGAATTGGTCAGTTAGCGCCTTGCTCAAGATATGTTGATGTCGTGATTTCTCCAAAATAATATTATTCTCCAATTGTAAAATTTTACCTTCACGACGTTGGATGTGAAATGAGATCGCAACGAGTCAAAAATCACCCAATTCAGACGTGAGACGAAGAAGATATCAACAAAACAAATTTTTTGGCCAAACCCTCGTGGGGCGTGCATATCCTCAAGGATAGAGAAATTGGGCGGAATCATCCAAAGGCCAGTGAACTAATCGCCAAATAATCGCCTGGATCTCCAATTAATCGCTCGAATCGCCAAATAATCTCCAAATAATCGCCCAGATCGCCAAATAATCATCTGGATCGCCCGGATCGCCGATTGCCACTGGGTGTGGCCACCGGCCTCTGCCGCCGGGTCTTGCCGCCGACGCTAATGTCGTGATGTGCATCAATGGTCAGGATACGCGTTACATAGAAGTTTTGATGAAACTTGAAGCATTGAAGATTTCATGAAAACTGAGTTTTGATGCATCTCGGAATATCGAAATTTGATGCACCCCATAGCATCAACGGTTTGTATATGCGGCGTATAGAAAATTGATGTAACATGAAGCATCGAGGAGTTCTGACGTGGATGAGGTAAAGCATAAGTAGATGAACGGAACCCCTGAAGTGGGTCAAGAGATCTGAGCCGGCTCCACCTGCCGGCTTTGGCCGCCGTCTCCACCCGCCGGCTTTTTTTTTTTAAAACTTTCGCAACACATTTCTGGAACTGTGATCTTATCCCTTCGGACTTTTGGTGACATGTATCGTTGGCTTGTTGTCTTTTCCTTTAAAGATTCTCGTAACAGCTTATGGATTTTTAGCAACGGTAGTAGGGACTGTTGTTGTTTCTCCTTGAATTTTCGCCATGATTTTGCTGCACTTTTGTGGCCCTTTCTGGAATTTTCTAAGATGTTTTTGTGGAGATTTTACCTTGGGTATTCAAGCACCTTGATATGTTGACAACTTGACAACTTTGCGATCACGACAGTATTGATTTCGACGCTTGGCAAACTCGGATAAGTGGGTAATGCGTTATTTGAGAAGCAAACTTTTTCTAAACTTTGGACTTGAACATGCTGCGGATCGAACATCCTGACAAAAATCTTGGTGATTTTCGCAGTGAGTCAGCTTTGGAGGCTTCCGACTGCGATACTGGACTGCAGCAGTTGCGATCATCTGGACTGCAGTAACTATAATTAACTGGTCTGCAGCAGCTGCGATCAGCTGGACTGCAGCGATTGAAAACAAAACTGGACCAAGCCATGTTGCAGATCGAACATCCAACAACAATTTTGATGATATTTTTATGCCATCTTTTTTCGTGAACCGAACGTCCTGACAATAGTTTTAACAACCCTTGCAGTGGTACAGATTAGGCGCTCTCCGAAGGTAGTAGTTTCAGAAAATCTTGAACTGTGAATCTGTTCTGCAGCAGTTGCGACCAACTGGACTGCGGTATGTGCGATTTTATGGTCAGCAGCAGCTGCGGTCATCTACACTGCGACTATTGTGATCAAACTGGGCTACAACAGCTACGATTAACTGACTGCAACAGTGATTTTTTCACGACGTCCAAACAGTTTTTTCACGGAAACGATTTTGAAGCACTTTTTACAACTTTTCTCAATGGGAGAGTACGATACCTTTTCTCGTAATCCCCTTAGTCGGCGCCAATGTTGGTACCCAAAATTACTTTTGGGCACGAAACACGATGAATGGGTAGTTTGGTGTGAATTAGGGTTTGGAGACGGATTGGAAAGCAAATTAAGAGACACAGAGGTTTAACGTGGTTCGGCATTGTTTGCCTACGTCCACGGACAAATCCCCCTGGGGAGAAATGTTTTATTGACTTTTGTGTTACAAAGTATGTCTTTCTCTCATATTGGATACCCCCTCCCACTGACTTATGCTCCTCCCTATTTATATCCTTCTGCATATAATTTTCAATATTCACTTAAATGGCATGAAACTGCCCATTTATGCTCCCATCATGAATTCTGCATGAAACTGCCCCTTTATGCCTTAATCATAAATTATGCATGAAACTGTCCCTTTATGTTTCTATGATAAATTCTGCATGGATAAAACTGCTGGAATTTGCATGGCTGAAACGGCTGGAATTCAATGGCTGAAACTGCACATTTATGCTTTCATGATAAATTCTGCATAAATGATGGTTGGTAGTATAGGTGGACATTTGCTGGCGGAACAGCTGACTGCACGGGTAGGGACTGACTTGATGGTTGACAGGTATGATGGCTGGCAGTGTGGATGGAAGCTGGTTGGCAGCATGGTTGGAGACTGGTTGGCAGTGTGGAAGGATGCTGGTTGGAAGACTAGTTTGGCTGCATGGGTAGAAGCTGGCTGGTAGTGCAGATGAGTTTTTCGGCTGATAATTGGATATCAGCATTGCCGGATACAAGACTGAAAATTGGCTAGGGGTACGTCTGACTTCGATATTTGACCGACGGTTGACTTTGACCATTGACCTTGACCGGATGTTGACTTTGACAGTTGACCGACTTTGAACATTGACCGGTCTGTGCAGACTGGTGGGATGCCTTGGTTGACTAGTTAGATGGCTTGGATGAGGAATAAAAGATGGTTCAAGTGTCAATTCGACCCATTAATTGGATATTTTTACTTATGGTACAAACAACTAGCAATTAATCCTAAGTAAGAAAAACAACAGATGTGCCGCACTGACGCCAAAAACCCAAACTCCAACAGTAAACAAAGTTTCTCATCTGCTTCTTAAGATTTCCTATTACATTACAGTAAGATTTTAACCAAACCGACTCACCGCCGTAACAAGCCAATTTAGTTTCTCTGGTGTAACCTATTTAGTTTCTCTTTCTATGTTTTGTTTTGTTTCCCTAGATAAACATAGAAAAGAACCCCTGACTGCAACATTATACGTCTTATATAACATGCGGTGATATAGGGAAATTCTATTTCCAAGTCCTTAATCAAAATTTGCATAATAGGTAACTGAACAAGATGCATAAGACAATAGTTATTCAACAGGCAGCAAAACAACAAGTAGTAGCAAATCAGAGAACGAGATGTGGTAAGATGATAACCTACGAAAGAAAAATTCAAAATAGATTAATAATTATCCCTCCCACTAATGCTTAGCCAAACCCCACTTAGAATATTCACTTGTCATTAAAGGCCTATTCTGGAATCAATCGTAACAAAACATTCATTAAATAATTCAAAACAAAACAAATTAATGTATCCATGGAAACCATTATCAGTGGCAACATAATCATCATAACAAACAAAATGGAATTAAATAATCCCTCTTTAGTTTTTTTTTTTTGAAAAGTAATAAAGTAAATCACTGACCGAGTACTACTCGAATGCATTAATAGGGTGGTGGACATGTTTACTTTTTATTTCAATGACAGACAAACTAATTAGTCTGTTGGTGGACATGCGAGGGTGGTGGCCTAGGTTTTGGGTAATCCCAGCACTACGTATACTTATTAGTTATCTCACTAAATGTCGACCACCCCGTAAATTAAACAAGTGCAACAACTACCCATCCTAGCACTAAGCCAAATATATATATTACTCATAAGCTAAACTAATTTAACAACTGATATACTGCGAAGTGTCAAATTTGACCATTAATTTTTATTTTCATCCAAATAATCAACATATAACTTTCTACTCAAGTTCATTCTAGATAATTCCGGAGAATTATCCCACATTCCCACCTCCTCATTCGGTCAAGATAGGAATCTAGTAAACATCATTATTCCTTAAGAACTTGAGTACTTCAAAAATCGTGAAATCACATTCCACCTACTCATTTCCTTTAGCTATAGATTTCCACAAAACCATACATTTGTGTTGTTGAATGGAATCAGAGAAGAAGTAATAAAAACTTTATCATTTCCTTTTTCTTTCTAATAGAAAGTGTTTTGTGTACTACCTAGATGTCATCCTAAGCTAAATTGGTTTTTTTTCTTTTTTCTAAATCATATTTATTTATAATCAAAAAGAGGACTAAAGATGAATTAGTCAAGACATGCCAAGACTAATTTTAAAAGTAACAAAAATAAAACTGAAAAATTGAGAAAATATTTACAACCCAAGTTATTTAGAAGAATCTGAAATATGGAGTGGAATCATCCTCCATTTTATTAATGAAATGTGGTTTGTCTTCATAGTAAATCACCTCCCCCCTGTTTAAAGAAGTGCCTCTCTTTGCCAACTTATCAGCAGAGGAATTTATCTCCCTGTAAGTATGTTTAAAACAAATACTTCTCAGTTCTTTCATAACTTTTCTCCATCTATTTATAACAACCCATGGAATTCTATCATTAAAAAAAGATAACAGCACTGCCTTAGAATCCAGACTGAAACAGACATCCAAGAATTATTTTTTGACAGCCCATTCACCTGCAATTATTAAAGCCATCACTTCTGCAATATGGTTTGTAGCTATCCCCAGCCCACCAGTAGCTGCACCAACACATTCCCATGTATGATTTCTACCTATAAATCCAATTCCAGCTGACCCTGGATTTCCCTTAGCATCACCATCACAACATATCAAGACTTGATTCTGTTTAGGTAATGTAAACCATTTCTCTTTAACTCTTACAGAATGACTTCTCACACCCCTTATTTCAAATTGCATCAATACATTTAGATCATATATGTTGTTATTCATTTTACCCTTCATTCTTACATGTGATTCTTTTGTAAATTTCAGAATTCTGTGTTTAATACTAATAGTATTGGGGATTTCATCTTCATATATCTTCTTATTTCTTGTCAACCAAACTTCTATTATCAGGGTGAATGCACTAATATACCAAATTTCTTTCACAATTGAACTCTTATGTTTAACACAGTTATGAATATCTTCAAAGCTGGATGGAAGAATAAAATTAAACATACCTCCAAGCCAATGCCATAATTGCTCACTGAAAGAGCAGTTCCAAAGTATATGGTCTAGATTATCTTGTCCAGCTCCATAAAGATAGCACTTTGATACAGTGTTGAAACCTTTCTTCCTTATATTCTCCTCTGTTGCAATTTCCCCCCTAAAAATCTTCCACATATTACAAGTTGTATATGGATGAACACTTGCATTCCACACCTTTTTAGCCAAGTGAACTGTAGGAAATTTTGTTCTCATCAATTGCACATCATTTGCCACTGTAAATTTACCAGTTATATCATTAGCCCATATTCTTCTATCTTTTCCTTCCCCAGTACTTGGTAGATCATTAATATTCACCATGCCCTCCATCTCTTTTGGTATTTTCCATACTCCATTCACTATTAAATCTTTTACTCTCATATTTTGTTCATGTATAACAAAAGGGTCCATCTGATGTGATTCTATTAAAACATTCTCAGATAACCATTTATCCTTCCACACAGAAATATTAACAATAAATTATAAATGTAAAACGTGATCATTACACAAAACATTTTCATTACATAAAACTTTTTCTTTTAATATACCAATTAATGTTTATTTTTTAATTGAAAATAATGATAATCAAGTACCCTAACCTAAGCATATATCTGACCATATTACCATTCCCTGATCCAAAACGATGACTTAGCTATTTTGTTTTCGGTGAGATTGTTAAATCAATCAACTAGCTAATAATAACTTGACTAGTGGAACATAAGAAAAACAGAATTTTGTTAAGGTAAATCATTTTTGGTCAAGCCTTAGATATGAGAGCTTCTCATGTTTCCCTTTTTCTACAGTAAATACATAATTAAATAATATATTCAAGTTCACGAGAAATGGCAAGTCCACAAGTGTCAATATTTGGAATTGATATTATTTATTTTACCATAAGATTATCAAAAGCCAGGAGATAATTTTATCGTAACACAGTACTGCATGTAAATGGAATTACCAAAATACCCCTCCAACTAAAGTTATAAAATTACCTCTTTTGTGAAAAGACAAAAGTTCCCTTGAAATTGGGACAAATATTACAGTGTTCATTTTACAGAATGAACTCCGTTTTCATATGTGATTTAGTTTGGTTTTATAAGGTATTCATTTAAAAGAGTGAACTCCGGAGTTCATTAGACAGAATGAACTGCTACAAAAAATTAGTAAACAATTTTTTTTAGGTTTTATTAGGTGTTCATTTGAAGGAATGAACTCCGGAGTTCATCAGAAAGAATGAACTGCTACAAAAAATAAGTAAACGGATTTTTTTAGGTTTTATTAGGTGTTCATACGAGGAATGAACTCCGGAGTTCATCAGACAGAATGAACTGCTACCAAAAATAAGTAGGAATTAACACAGAAGGGTACTTTGGTCCGTTTAATATTTTTAAATAATTATGGACCAAATGGAAAAGGTGATTTCTCAAAGGACCAAACTGACTTGGGACCACCTAAAAAAGGACCAAACGATATTTTCCCTAAATTACTAATACAACTCGCTGCATCGGCTACTCCGGGCATGATTTTCTCTCTACAATCTCCTCCCTATTTATACATAATTTCACTTAATCCCTCTTTGATTTGATATTTAGAGAATACCCACTCACCCAAAATGCATTTTATGATGAACCCCTTATGCAATTCAACTTTGCAACTCCTTGAATTGACATTTTACAGCTGTGAAGATAACCATAGTCTTATCTCTCTCAACCCTAGCTTTTAGGGTTACTATTTGGGATAAGAAGCTAAGATATAGATAGATAGATACTAGGAGGTTGATTGATAGCTATTGAGAAGGTGGATGATAGGGTGGTTGTGCTCAAAGGTGAAATAAAGGTGCTGGTTCAGGAGAGAAGATGATGAAATGAAATTGCTTGGTTTTGTTCGACTAGAGAGGAAATAGAAGAGGTGTCTTCGGTGTTGAGCAGCGCATCTAATTTTATGTTGGGAGGTGGAATAGCACATGGTATTGGGAAGTTGTATCAATTTTTGATGTACCGGGAGGAAGAGCTGTCGGATGTTCAACAGCTAAACCGAATCTGACGGCTCAGGTTGGAGAAAGGTTTTGGGTCTTGGTTTTTATTTCTTCTAAGCCCATGTCTTCTTCAAAGCTAATATATCAAGCTCACACCTAGCTTTGAGTCTTGCAAACAACATTCTTCACTTGTGGATGAGGTGCAAAAAATATTCTTCACTGCCTTCTAGCGGGAGATTTGTTGTCTCTCTTCCATTGTCACCAATCTTCTGCTCTTTTTGCTTTTCCATTCATCCAAGCTTTATTGGATACATAAGAATACAAAGTTAATTAGTAAAAGTATTGTAGGATCCAAATATCGCACAACGGTAAAATCTCGCGAGAATGTAGTGGGAGCTCGAAAGGATGTAGCATAGATCGTGAGAACGTAGCGAGAGCATGAGACAATATGAGTTCTTCCCCACTATGTGTGAGATGTCATCCACTATGTAAACACCTATATAAAGAGAAAGGCAGGAGATAGATATTTTAGTAAGAGAGACACATTTTTATAAGAGAGAGAGAGACACACATTTGTAGAGAGAGAGTTTATTTTCTTTATCATCTTCTTCCCCAAAAACTAAATCTAGAACTCCGAATACTCATTAATGGAGATTCTAAATGTAACAATTATGTAGTTACAACAATCATAGTGAAGAACCATGGATGTAGATCACATTGATCGAACCATGTAAAAAATTCTTGTGTTCATTTTATAATTTTAGCACTTTTATTTTTATTTTTATTATGAAATAGATTTAGATCTAGAAAATATCATAGGGGTGTGTTGTGGGATTTCCTGCAACTATATTTTTGGCGCTAGAAACAGGAAGGAGAATGAAGGATTTATCCTACCTATTCATGGATTCAATACAAATTTAGTTACTATCAGCATCATATCATACTAGATCTACAAGTTCCGGGGAAAAAATAGAAGTTTTAATGGAAGATTTTCATGTGAGGAGAAGGCAAATATGAAAGAAATTGAGGAAGGACGAAGAGAAAACAAGAGGTGAAAGAAAGAAATCAATTGGTTTAGGCGAAAAGGCTTCCTGCAAACAAAACAACTAGTTAGGGAGAAGATAATAATAAGACGACGGCAGTATGGCTTTCTTTCGCAAACAGAAGCCATAACAGATGGTCCAAGTTTAAGATTTTCAATGGAGCAGAGACAAAAAAATGAAGAAAGAGTGAAATATGCAGAATCTTCATCAACAAAATAGTTCAAACATCACAAAATCTCATCTAATCTTTCCAATTATATATATATCTTACAAAAACAAATGTGTTTTTTCTAATCCTATGGTTCTAAATCAATCTGTTTATGTAATCGATGGCTCTCATTGCTTTAAAAGTTGAACAAAGTGAAAGAGATAAATCATGGCTCATAATGCACCCTCTTCCTAAGCTCTCATCCAACGTCCTACATTCGAGTATTTTCTCTTTATCTCAAGCGTTACCTCTTCATAGCACAGACGTTACGGCTCCCTATCTTCATTGTTATTCATTATTTGCACCACTCAAGCCCTCTCATGAGTCTCATTCATACCCAACAGTCTTCATAGAACGTCTGACATTACAAATGTTCACCTACATAAACCCTAACAGAGGTCATCATCTTCCAATGTTTCGTACGCCTCCTCTCTCAAGAACACTAGGTAACTGATAATTGTTTTTAAGTTTCCTAACGCTAATTTTCGGGTTTCTCTTTCAATCATACAGGATACAGGCCATACCGCCATAGATCAATTTCACATTTCCAAGTTGTTTTCTTTGTTTTATTTCAGATGAAAAAATGTGCCATCCATCTCCCATCCATCTCAGGTAAATATTGCTCCGTTCGAGACTTGCGTACCCCGAATTTTACAACCTGTTGTAAAAAAAATTAGTTTGATTTATACTTTAGGTATCTTTTTGATTCAGAAATTGCAACCTGTTTGTTCAGTAATTTAGTGATTTATGTCGAATACTCTGCCTAATTTAGTAATTTTGTCTAATTTAAGCTTCCACTATGATGTTGTCTAAATAACTGTTGGAGATGCTACAATTAAATAAAAAAAATTAAAATCATACATATTATGACTGTTATATATCTTTGCTGAATTGGGTTGATTTTGCTTTTTATATCTTACAAATATATCTTTTTTATAATCATTGAATCCACAAACATTAAAAGTATGGCATTTGGTTTGTCGAATCCTTGGTCGGGAATAAACTAAAATCCATGATTTTGCAGCTGTTGTCTTTCAGAAGTATTGTAGATTAAAACTTTGGACCACACGCGTTAGGATCATTAGGAAGTGGAATGAATTGGATTTAATGGAGACCAACAAGGTCACGAGCCTGGACATCTTCATGCTAGATGACAATGTAAGTATTAGCTACAGCTAATCTTTTTGTGTTAAATTATCTAATTACCATGCACTTATTAATTGTTAAATATGTCTCATGTTATCCTGTGGGCTGATCGAAAAATGTTTATGCATCAACTGTAGTTGCAGGATTTCCCACACTACACCCTTGTCAAGAATCTATGAAAATTAAGTCATAATCGAGAATGAACAACAACAATTTTATTAATTCACTTTCAGGAAGATTTACAAGAAATATCAAAACTAAGAAGTACAACTTTATTTTTGAAGTTTCTCTCTCCTCAAAATTCTCTCAGCTCTCCAAAGTACATCCTCCTTTTCTGGATTTAGTCGAACCCTTTATATAGGAAAATACATAGCGGAAGGCAGCTAAGATTTCCCCATAATTC
Organism: Papaver bracteatum; assembly: GCA_023529315.1. Classification (NCBI taxonomy): domain Eukaryota; kingdom Viridiplantae; phylum Streptophyta; class Magnoliopsida; order Ranunculales; family Papaveraceae; genus Papaver; species Papaver bracteatum. The sequence goes on along the minus strand of JAJJWX010003730.1, from coordinate 580,782 downwards.
GGATCTACTTTACGATCTCATCGCCATAACTTTAGTCTTCACCATCGCCAACTTTGTAACCATTGTAAAGCAGACTTATTCTTCTCATATATCTTCAGTCGTTGACCGTTATATAACTCTTTTGTGACACTCGCCAAATGTTGTTGAAGAATCTTGCGACGTTCTCGTCAAAGTGTTGTTAATACTTGTAGAAATGTTTAGGTTTCTCGCAGAAGTGTCGTTTCCATAGCGAGAATATCGTTGTGGCGATATTTTGGTCCTACATCTTGCCTCTTCTCATGTCTTTTCTGCGAAGAAGATAAGATATGAGAATCTAAAATTCCATAATTGCTTATCTTTTTAGATTTCTCCGTCCTTCGCCAGCTGTCTTCACGAATCTTTTCTTCTAATAAATTTTTGACACGTCTCCTCTAACCGATGCAATCTGACCACCCACATCTTTTCTTTGCATTAATTACTTTCATCTTCTTCGAGAAATTTCTTCCTCTATAAATACTCTTCTCATTCTTTTCTTTTTCTCTTTTTCTCTTTTACTTTCTTTTTCATTCTTCTTCTCTGCAACTTTACTATTCTTCCGTAAATTTCGCATTTATTATTCTCGCGATTTCTTTATTTTTTTTCAATTTCCTCCTTCATTCCCATACTACAAAGATGGTGGCTACTGGTGCTAAAAATTTGACTGCGTTTAACGAGATGAGAGAAAATCTCAAAAACAAAGGTTTTACTTTGTCAACAATTCCAGGTCAAGATTCTAAATCTGAACTTTCTGTCAAGTTATTTTCTGAACATCAACTTTCTCACAACAAAATTATAGTATCGCTAGGTCAACTTGAAGATGGCCTTCTCGTTCCACTTTATGACCCAGAACTTCCCTTGTTTTATCAAATAATTTTCCATGAGAAATTTTCATGAGCAGTGTATCAGTTAGGTGGAGATTGTATTAGATTATTACTTGAATATGCCTCTCGTGGTGCTAATAAAGGTTCTCGTTATCCTGATAATGCGAAAAATCCTGAATTCAAAGATGTTCCCATCATTCCTGCGATGTATACTGTAGAGAATTTCTTTATCAATTATGACATAATTCCCATGAAAAGAGATCGCACTCGCTGGGGATTTCGCTTACAGAAGAAAGATAAAATCGCTGAAGATAAAAGTGTCATGTTAGATATTGATTTTCATACAAAGACCAATCAAGGCCCTCGCCATTCTAGCGATGATAAGTGGTTTATTTTTCCATTATTTCTTGAAGGAGATTATATCTCTGGTTCTCTCGCATTGCCCGTGAATCTTCAAGAGTATCATCCATGGGTCTTTAATTGGCCTGAAAGATCTAAAGAAGTATATATTCTCTCAACCTTTGCATTATTATTATTCACTATCTTCTTCATATTTTTATATTTTCGCTAACTATTTTGATTTTTCTCAGATTGATAGAATGAAACTCAGCTATCAAACTCACAGGAAACCTTGCACTTTCTTAGCTCTGAAATCTTTCACGGATGAAGTAAGAAATATTCTTTTATATATTTTAACAATATATTGTTGCCCCTATTTTTTATCTTTATCCGTGCTCGCAGGTGATTGAAGAGCTTGAACCATTAGAACCAAAACCCAAGGGAAAATCTTCCACTGATCGCAAAGGAAAATCTGCTGCCTCTGCTAAAGAAAATCCTATTGCCCCTCGTGATGATAAATCTGGCGATCCTCCTTCAAAGAAAAGAAAAACTCAACATTCTTCTTCTTCAACTCCTCAACCTATTTATGATGACCTAAATGTTGATGTAGATAAAGATAATGAGGATAATTTTAATGTTGATAATGGTGCTCCTTCCATGGTGAATTCTTCTCCTTCTGAGTCTTCCATGGCTCAACTATCTAAAATTTTTGGCGATACTGAACATGGTATCCCAAATGAGTATGGAGACGAAGCTATTACTAAAATATCTCAATCTCTCGCCAACATTTGCGATGCTCCTATCTTAGTTGATAATGCTTCTCTTCGCGGAGTTTCAAGATCTCTAACTCCCAGTCTCTTGAATTCTCTTGGCATACTGGTATGTTTCCTCTTGTTTATTCTACTTTCGTATTTGTTTCCTCGCCAAATCTTAATTTACATAATTCTCTCGCAGGTTGGAAGAGCTTATTTTGCTGTTGCTTAAGATTTGGACACTAGACGTGTTATTCAAGAAGAAAAAGCTAATAACCTTCGTCAGGAGAAAGAAAAACTGGAGGCAGAATTTGCTGATCTTCGTAGAAAAAATAAGTAATTGGAAACCGATGCCTCAGCTGACAAGCAGAAATTCGCTGCTCTAGAAAAAGATCATCAAAAATTATATGGTATAATCCATTTTCTTTCTTTCTTAATTCTTCTTGTAGTTGCAGGAATTCCCACACTACACCCTATTCAAGAATTTATCAATATTTATGACATAACTTGAAGATTAAAGGCACTTTTTCATTAATATGATCTTAAGGAATTTTACAAAGATCAAGAACACAAAACACTTGATAAATATTTTCTCTCTCCTAAAAACTTTCTTAGCACTCAAAAATTTCATCCCCTCTATAGAACTATTCATTTCCTTTATATAGACATTTACATAATGGATTACAGCTCATTTACAGTTAAGATTCCCTTTAATTTCGGATCTGAGTTTTTGCGATAAATCGCAGTTAACACCGCCTTAATCATTCGCAGGTTTTATTGGTTCGTCGCAAAATGTCACACTTTTCTCATGTTTCTGTTGTTTTTATCTGATACGTCATTCCTTACGTCACTTTGAGATGTATCTCAGAATATCATTGATATATCGCAGAACTACTGTTTATTTCGCAGGAATATTATTGTGACAATATTCTGATCCTACATCTTGCCTCTTCTCATATCTTTTCTGCGAAGGAGATAAAGATCATGAGAATTTAATGCTCTTAATTTGCCGCAACTCCTTGTATTTTACCCGACAAAATTCCCTATTTTACGTTTTACCGTTGGCACATGTCAATCTTTACTTTTTTACCAATCAACCCGGTTACCCATCCTTCATCTATAAATAGATGTCCCACTCGAGGAAAGATTTTCTTTCATCTTCTCTCTTTTCTTCAACTTCTTTTTTCGTCTGCAATTTTTTCTTTCCTAATATCCTTCCTGCTGCTGCTCTAATGGAGACTCAAAGGTATGTTCTTATGTTGAACCTTATTTTGTTCATGTTTCATCATTTCTATCGCCTGATTTTCTTTGTAATCCCCATATTATATATTATCCTTTTCAGTAACACTACTTCTCAGATTAAGATTACTGTCAAAAACCCTAACCCTAAAGCTTCTCAAAAAGGCGTGTTGGAAAGGCGAAAAGATCTCGAGAATGATAAGGTAGTAAGAAACACTTATTTCTTTGAAATAACAATATTGTTGCCTCTGTTTCTTATCTACATTATTATTCGCAGGGTGAAGAAAATATTTCTAGACCTCTTAAGCGTTCCCGTCAAATTAAAGCTCTTCCAGATGAAGTGGATATTCTTGATTTCTTGCCTGCAGACCCTGTTCCACCGCAAGATAAATCTTCTCCTTCTCCTCGCGTAAATTCTAATATTAACACCAGTACTACTTCTTCATCAATTCCAAATGAACCTATTGATGCTAATATTTCAAGAGTTGCGATGGATGAATCTTTAATAGCTGAAAATAAAGTGAATGAATCAGCAGCCAATGATCCTGCGATTAATGAAACTGTGGTGAATGAAACCACGGTAAATGAAACTGTGATGAATGAAGCTACGGTAAATGATACTGCGGTGAATAAAACCGCAATAAAGGATGTTGCGGCGAATGAGACTGTAACTGCGACTAACCAAGTTCCTTCTTCCACTCATACTACCGCGAATGATTCTAATCTTCAAGTTATTGTCGCCAAAACCTCTTCCTCTACCTCTCTTCCTTCTTCTCAAGAAATAGCAACATGGGTTGAAGATGCTTTTCAAATATTATCTGAAGTTTTAAATGATGCTACGAAATCTTCTACAGACCCTGCGAGACAAGATATTTGTATGATTCTAAGCAAGCATCTTGGATCCTGCGGTTCTTCGTCTAAGTTAACTACTTTAGAAAATGAAATTGAAACCTTGAAGAAGAATCTTCAAGCAAAAACTTTAGAATGTGAACTTCTCGATCATAAGCTTCGAAATTCTGAATTAGACTGCGAAAATATTCGCAGCATAAATGATGATCTGAAAGGTATAATTTTCTTTCCTCTGTTTTTGTCTCAATAATTCTTTGTTTTCTATGTACTCAATTTTTCTTTATTTATTTGTTGACGCATATTTAGCTTCAAAACATAACCAATTATTGAAGATACTTGAATGGGAAACAATCGCTGATGAGGCCCGCATTGGGAAAGAGTCTTGGAAGAATCAATTTGATAGATTGAATACTCTTCACACATATTCAATTGACGAGATAAATAATCTTAAGAATGAGAATAATCAGCTAATTTGTGAACGAGATCGCCTAAGTAATGAAGCCACTCAACTTTTATATTCGCTAAATCAGACTAATTTGAGGATGGAATCTTTATTAGATGAAAACAAAACCCTATCTCAAGAGAAACGTAGCTTTGTGAGTAAAACAATGGTTTATTCGCAAAGAATTGAGTAATCTTCAAAAGCTGTGTGACAACCAAAAGCAATCTCTTCGTGTATTGAAAGATGAGCTTAAAAAGATAACCGAATCATCTTCCGCTGAACAAGAGAAACTGATAAAAGGTAGATTAGCTCTGAGCGTAAAAGTCAACAGTCTCAAAGATGACTATGCTCTACTGAAGAACTCTCATTCCACCTTAAAAGAAGAAAATACTCATCTTCTTTCTAAAGAAAAAAGTATAAAATCTCGTTTGAAAGGTAAAGTTGGTGATACTTTCGATGATACCATGAATCAATGGAAGAATTGCTTCCTTAACATAATTCAAACTTTATCCTCGCAAAAGGAAGGTAGTCATTTTGACTGCCTCTTCTATTAATTATCTCATTGTATTTCCCATCTTATTCTTTGCGAGAATTCCATCTAATATGCGATTTTTCTTCTGCAGAATCTGAGAAGCACCTTCAAGCTTGAATCTCTGATATATCTATGAGGTTGGACAAACTTCGCAAAAAGAACATCGCGCTTTCTAACTCTCGCAACAGAGCATTAAGAAGATTTGACTATCTTAAATATTTCAAAGATATAGAGATCAGAAATCAGGAAAAGAATTGTCTCCGTAAGGCGCATTTAGGCGCTGAAGTTCTCGTAAACAATGTTCTATTCTCTCATTATTTACCTCCTATGAAGATCAAACCCTTGGAGATAGATAATAACGAAGTTCCTCGTCTCATAGATGAAGATCTCAATTATTCAAGTAATGAAGAAGAAGATTTTTCTGAGGATGAACAAAACCCACCTAAAGAAATAGAAGAAGAAGGGAACCCTCTCAATGATGGAGAATATCAAGAAAATCCTCATAAAGAATCAGAAGAACATAATTCTCCTCACAAAACAATCACTGGTGATGGAGAAACCCAAACTGAAAAATGTGTCGCTGATGAAGATAATAGTAGCAAACAAGAATGATAAAAATTAAGGAAGAATATTCTCTGAAGTTTTATTTATATTTTTGCGAAATATCTTGTTCTTTTCCTTGTCCTGCGAATGATTGTAACTTCTGAATCTCTTTTGCGAAACATTGCAGTTTTTGTAACCCCATCATCTTCTTCTGATTATATATTTTTATTAATCTGAATCCAATCTTCATAAATTCTTGTAACTTGAGTATCTTCTTTTTTATTATCTTAATTCTTCTCAAGGAAGATAATGAAATATTCTTTATAATCCCCATATTTGCCCCCTTATAATCTTCCTTGTGAAGTATTGAACTTGTTACCCTTGTAAGAAAATCCCATACTTGCCTCTTGTTATCAATCTGCAATATGATAGATGAATTATCGCAATCAACGCTGCGAAAAATCTGTTATATTCTTTGCAGATATAACCTCTCTTGTGGTCTTATTTTGCCTTCCTAGTTAAAGGTCTTATTATGCCACTTTTATGCGACAAGATCGCAGGACATTCTTACTTTTACATGTTATAATATCCATTGATCTTGCCTTATCATTTAATTTTAATCTTTGCGACAATATTATAAATCCAAGCCTTCTTGTGAGATTAATCTCTCTTTGCTTTTTAAGACTTATGACATTGTCGTCTTTTCGATGAAATCGCAGGACGTCTTTGCGATTTATATCCTCTTTTTATTGATTTCATTTATCTCTTTTTTTTTTGATCTTATCGCAAAAACCCATTGATCTCATCTTAACCTTTCTCTTTAGGCTTTTTGGCCAGTCACACGGCAATATGACGGGCCTAAATATTCTTGCGAATATAAAGTCCCATGACATTGTTGTCTGTGTCACGCGACAATATGACGGGCCTAAATATTCTTGCGATTATAAAGTCCCATGACATTGCCGTCTTTTTTGATACACAGCTCCCTAATGGAGGGTATCGCCCTTATCTCTCCCCCCGGTTTCCCCTTCAAGGATTATACATCGGCCATACAAGACTAGCACTTTCCCATCCGGTTCTGCCAACAACCAGTTGTTTTCGCAGCCTTGTCCTTTATGCCTTATATGGCTTATAGTTACAAGAATGCACCCTAAGTGGGGTTTTCTTTGGGCCGAACACATCGTAAGCCAAGACTTTCCGTGGATGTCCAGGGTAGGTTCATCCATCACGGGCACCCACAGCTCAACCGTGTACCTCGGCGCCTTGATCATACGTTGCATTCCTTAGGAGAAACTATCGGGCGCCCAACCAGGGTATAACCTTATATAGTTGGGAATCCAAGTTATCTCTCCCGGATGGATTTTCTATAATCCCAAATATCCATGACTAGGTTACAGCAGCGGTATAGCCTTTCCCATAGCCATGCAAAGAGATACCCCCTTTATGACGCACTTTAAGGACATTGCCTCTTACGGAATAGAATCCGCGAACTAAGGTGTACGCCATAAAATTTCGTCCCATTCTTATATGTTTTTAGGCAATTTTAGCCCATCTTATGCATTTGCATTAAAATTCTTAATTATTCCGCAAATTATTGCGGAAAATAGCTTTTATATTTAGCCAACTTTGTTCTTGCAAAACATCTCTTTTATTCTCTCGCAATTTCTTGCGTGTAATCCATTCATTCTAGTCTTTCAAACCTTTATTGATAATATTTTCTTAGATATTGTCTATTCCATGGTCTGCCAAGTCTTTGACCCATGTCTCTTCCTTCTGGATCCATTAATTTATATGCTCCAGTTCCAACTATTTCTTTGATGATATATGGCCCATCCCATTTTTTCGCTAATTTTCCTCCATTTTCTCGCTGATATTCTGGTGTTTCTCGCAGAACTAAATCTCCAACTTGGAACTCACGCTTCTTTACTCGTTTATTATATTCACGAGCTAATTTGCGATGGTAGTTTTCCATATGTTGTAATGACTTTTCTCTCTTCTCTTCTACCTCATCAAGTTTGTCTAGAATCATACCAAAGACTAAGATTCTTTTCCCAAGCTTCTCTTTTTGTTGTAGGAATAGCAACTTCTGTTGGTAATACTGCCTCAACCCCATATGTTAAATAAAAATGAGATTCCCCAGTTGCTTCTCTTCGTGTTGTATTATAAGCCCAAACTGCATTATGAACTTGTTGACACCACGTTCTATGATGCCCTTCTAACTTCTTTTTGAGAATATCTGCGATTGTTTTGTTAGTTGCTTCAGCTTGACCATTGGCCTGTGGATATAAAGGAGTCGATTTTCCGCACTTTATCTTGAATGCATTAAGTAACATCTCTATATTTTGTCCTTCAAATTGTTTCCATTATCTGACACCAACTCACGGAATTCCGAATCTGCAAATGATATTTTCAAATATAAATGTGAAAATGTCCTTATCACGAATATGCTGTACTGCTTTAACTTCCGCCCACTTTGTGAAGTAATCTGTTGCGACAATTAAGTATCTCTTTTTCCCTGTTCCCGGTACAAATGGTCCCACAATATCTAAACCCCACTTTCCAAATGGCCAAACATTCTTTGAGGATGTTAATGTTTCACCTGGTGCATGTATTCTTTTTGCAAATCTCTGACATTCCTCGCAACTTATTGATAAATTCTTTGCATCTTCATGCATATATGGACAATAATAACCTTGCATTTTAGTTCTGTATGCTAAAGATCTTCCGCCGCTGTGATTACCAGTATCCCCACTATGTAACATTTTTAATATTTGCTTTCCTTCTTCTTGTGTCAAACATCTGAGGGAAGGCCCATTTAAAGATTTTCGATATAATACCCCATATCTTAACTCATAATTTGTTGCTCTACTTTTTAATTTATGTGATTCTAATCTGTTCCTTGGAATCTCCCCTCTTGCTAGATATGCGTGAATTTACGCACGCCAATCTGCGATAATTCGACTTGATTCTTCGCCATTATTTTCTACTACCATTACCTCAACTTCCTCTTCTTCTTCTTCTTTATTAATTGATGGTGCTATGAGTGTTTGTATTTTTATATTTCTCGCAGTCGGATATACCATCATACTTGATATAAACGCAAAATCATTTGCAAGCCTGTTATCTCTTCTTGAAATATGCCTCCATTTGAGTTTTGGAATTTTCGCAGATAATTCTTCAACAAGTTTCTTGTATTTTTTCAAAGATATATCGTTAGTTGCATATTCCCCTTCAATTTGGCGGATAATCAACTGTGAATCACTGGTAACTCTTGCATTCTCCACCTTCATTTCTATCGCAAATCTTAGAGCATGTACTACAGCCTCATATTCTGTCTCATTATTGGTAGATTCAAATTCCAGTCGAAATGCAAATGCCATCTTTGCGCCTTCTGGATAAATAAAAACGACTCCCACTCCATTTCCTTCTCCATTAGATGATCCATCTACTAATATCTCCCACCTATTTGGTTCTGTTAAAAGATCTCTAGGATCCCCATATTCTTCTTCTATATCCATCATGTCTTCTACAAATTTTCATCATCCTCCAAAGGAAATTCTCATGAGAAAATCTGCGACAATTTGAGATTTTGGCGAAGATAAAATTGCATATTGGATCTCAAAATGCCCCACTTGTGCGTTCCATCTTTCGACTCTGCCTGATCTTTTTGAATTTTTCATTACTGAATCGATTGGTACTTTTGTTAGTACTTTGATTTCATGCGCTTGGAAATATATGCGAAGCTTAGAAGCCGCATAAACTAATGCCAAAATTAGCTTTTCAATCTTCGAATAATTTTTCTCCGCAGCATTAAATGTTTTGCTGATGTAGTAAATAGGTTTTTCAACTCCTGCGTCATTTCGCAAAAGTACTGCGCTTAAAGCATGTGGAGTTGTCGCAAGATATATCAAAGAATTCTTCTCCTGGTTCAAATCAAAATGGATATATTCATCAAATATTCCTTAATTCCTTGAAAAGCTTTCTCACATTCATCTGTCCATTTAAATTTTGTTCCCTTCTTTAGTATGTTGAAGAAATGCTTGCATTTATCTGATGATCGCGAACTAAATCTTCCTAGTGAGGCTAAAAGTCCATTCAATTTTTGCACATCTTTTACTGTTGCTGGAGTTTTCATATCTCGAACTGCTTTCACCTTTTCAGGATCAACTTGTATTCCTTCTTTTGACACAATATATCCCAAGAATTTCCCAGATGATACTCCGAAAGTACATTTCTCAGGATTTACTTTGATATTAAAAAGCCGCATCTGATCAAAAATTTCCCTTAAGTCCTGCACATGATTTTTAGCTTCTTTGCTTTTTACCAACATATCATCCACATATACCTCTATAGTTTTATGTATCCATTTCGCGAACACCTTTTCCACCATCCTTTGGTAAGTTGCGCCTGCATTTCGTAATCCAAAAGGCATCTTTGTGTAACAATATAGTCCTATGGGAGCAAAGAATGCAGTATGTTCTTGATCTTCTTCCGCAAGTGGGATTTTATTATAGCCCTTGTATCCATCTAACGAAGATATTCGATCATTTCCTTCGGCATATTCCACCAGCTGCGGAATATCTGGTAAGGGAAAACTATCTTTGGGACATGCTTTATTTAGATCAGTAAAATCAATGCAAATTCTTATCCCCTTATTTTTCTTAGGAACTACTACCATGTTGGCGATCCATTCTGGATATTTTGCTTGCCTTATAATTCCTGCGTCTAGCATCTTCTGCAATTCTTCTTCTATCTTGGCATAATAAGTAGTCGCAATCTTTCTTATTCTTTGTTTGAATGGTCTGACATTTTTGTTAATCTCCAATCTGTGGCACGCAATAGATGGATCTATTCCAGGCATCTCGTCCATATTCCACGCAAAAATGTCTCTGTATTCTCGTAAGGTTTACGCTTGCTCTTCTTCCTCCACATCCATCTTAGTTCCAATTTTCAGCATTTTTGGGTCTTCTTCACTGCCAACATTTACTTTTTTTGTGGGTTCTGCTGCAATATAACTGGATTCATGTTCTCCCATTGGTGTTGGTGTTTTTATTACCTCCGCTGGTTCATCACTTTCTTGTGATACATCGTTAAATATTCCTTTTCCTTCTTCTGATCTTATCATGTAAATCTTGAATTCTTCTTCTTTCTTTTCTTATTTCCTCATTTTTCTCACATTGCTTTCGAATCGAATTTGATTTTCACAATTCTTTACTTCATTCTCGAAACACAACGCTGCACAATCTGTATCTCCTCTAATCTCGCCAATTCCACTAGGCATAGGAAATTTTATGCACTGATGTAGAGTTGATGATACATCCTTGATTGCATGTATCCATGGTCTTCCCAACATCATATTATATGGTGATTTCACGTCCACTATACACAAAGTTATCTGCGTTTCTATTTCCCCCAGTGGAATTCGCACTATAATTTCACCTTTAGGTTTTGTTAGAGATTTTCCAAATCCATGAATATGGTATGTTGGATTAAGCATTTCTTCATCTTTGTATCCCATTTTCTTGAATGTGTGGTAAAACATTATATCCACAGAACTTCCTGCGTCCACTAGAGTCCTATTCACAGCCCACTCTTCTGTAGATTTTATTGATTTCTCTTTTCTTGTTGGTACAACAGATACTGTGATCACTAATGGAGATGTATGACTTAAATTTTCTTTCGGAATTTCTGCTGCCGTGAATGTGATCTTCTGTTTTTCCAAATCTTTTAGCGTCGATACCTCCTCTTCCAACATGATTTTCTTTCCTTCAAAATCTCGTTTGTGTATCCTTCCTCTAATATCTTCATGGAACTTATCTATCATCATCTTTGTTATTACATCACACTCCACTTTATTTTGATTATCTTTGACTTTAACCATCTTTTCTTCCATCAATTTTCTTGATATTCTTCTAACTCTTGAATAATTTCTTTCTTTTACCTAATTTTTACTATGATTTTCAACTATTCATCCATGTTTCTGGGCGCCAAAATGTAGTTGCAGGAATTCCCACACTACACCCTATTCAAGAATTTATCAATATTTATGACATAACTTGAAGATTAAAGGCACTTTTTCATTAATATGATCTTAAGGAATTTTACAAAGATCAAGAACACAAAACACTTGATAAAGATTTTCTCTCTCCTAAAAACTTTCTTAGCACTCAAAAATTTCATCCCCTCTATAGAACTATTCATTTCCTTTATATAGACATTTACATAATGGATTACAGCTCATGACAGCTCATTTACAGTTAAGATTCCCTTTAATTTTGGATCTGAGTTTTTGCGATAAATCGCAGTTAACACCGCCTTAATCATTCGCAGGTTTTATTGGTTCGTCGCAGAAATGTCACACTTTTCTCATGTTTCTGTCGTTTTCATCTGATACGTCATTCCTTACGTCACTTTGAGATGTATCGCAGAATATCATTGATATATCGCAGAACTACTGTTTATTTCGAAGGAATATTATTGTGACAATATTCTGATCCTACACTTCTCACCCTATTATAGCTTATTCAAGCAACCATTTTGTAGATATTTATAGTCTTACTGATGAGGCAACACTCCTCCAATCTTTTCCAGAACCTATAGATGATAATGCTCTTCTTGATCGCCTTAATAGTTCTCTAAGTAACTTCTCAGATGATCAGATTATATCTCTCTCCTTTGAGGAACTTAAATCCAAGTTTAACCTCTTGAAAATAGAGCACAGATCCAATTTAAACTTAACCAACAGATTTAAACTTCTTTATCTTGACTCAAAAGAAGAAATAAATAGATTAAGGAAAAGGAATAGTGATCTTATTGACGAGAAGGATCTTGCTGTTAAAAATGGTACCAAGGCTCTAGCAGATTTCCATAAAACTCTTTTTGATACTCAAGTGGAAAGAGATAGACTTATTCGCGAGAATAAAGATCTTCTTGCGATGGAAACTCAAGCTCGCTCTCGTCTTCTTATCAATAGCGATGATGAATTTGCTTGGGCTGCAAAAGTTCTTGATAATGCCAGAAACAATCTAGGTGTAGATGTTAGTCTCCAAGTTGAACAAGCTGCTTTAATTAGAGATATGATTTCTGAAAGAGAAGGTTGTTAACTTTTTCAATTCTTGCTAATTTTTTATTTTAATATTCTTCCTGATAAAGCTTCTAATTCGTTGTCACGTTCTCGCAGTTGCTGAAGGGAATTGTCGCGAGAGATTTCAAGAACTTGAAGATGAAAAACATCAACTCGCAACCAAACTTATTGCTCGCAATGAGAAGTATTCAAGATTAAAGGACCGTCTCAACATTACTACTGCGAATTTTAACAGATCTCTTGTTATTACTCGCAATAAATTCATTAAGTTGGTTTGTGAGGATCATAATATCCCTTATTATGTATATCCTGATCTAGAAGAAGAAATACCAGCAGAAATTCCAAGACCTGCTATCTCTGATAGTGAAGCTGAGGATTCTGGCGATGAAGATAGTATTGGTGATGATGAAAAAGAAGGAAATTCTGACGAAGAAGAAAAATCTGACAATGATGAAGAGAAGAAATCTGGCGATGAGAATAGGAAATCTGACAATGAAGATGGCGATCAGTCTAATTAGTTTTCTCTTCTTTTGTCTTCTTTGTATAATTATTTCCTATTTTTTGTAATTAACTGTGAGTTTCTCCGCCATTATAAACTCCTTTTGCTTCTATCTGTATGAGTTAAAAAACAATTATCTTCTGCAAAGTAATCAACATAATTGTTATCTTTTAATGATCTGTATAAGTATGTTATTTAATATTACCAATGCAATTTTATCATATAATATATGAATAATAATTTCATCATTCTATGCATTCCCATACTTGCCTCTATTATTCATCTGCAATAAGAGAAAATTGCATAAAAGATTAAATATTAGTTGAAGTAAAAATATATTATGCCTCAGTACTGGCGTTAAATTATGCCTCAGTACTCGCCAAATCTCATAAATACTGCGAGCAGTATCGCAATAATCTGTTGGTCTTATTATGCCTTCCTAGTTAAAGGTTTTATTTTGCCAACTTTTTCATTTATCTGCGACAAAATCGCAGGACGCCTTTACATTTGCATGTATTGACCTATTGATCTTGTCTTATCAGTATCTTTTCAATATCTCTGCGACAATGTGACAAGTCTAAATTCTCTCGCAAGAACAAAGCCTCGTGACATTGCCGTCTTGCGATAAAATCGCAAGACGTCTTTACACTTTCATGCAAAAACCCATTTATCTCATCTTAACATTTTCTCTTTAGGCTTTTTGCCTTTGTATAATTTTTGTCACGCGAAAATATGACAAGCCTAAATGATCTTGCGATCATAAATCCCCATGACATTTCCGTCTTAAGACACTTATCAGCTCCCTAATGGAGGGTGCTGCCCTTATCTCCCCCTGGTTGCCCCTTCAAGGAGGGCACATCAGCCATACAATACTAGCTCCCCCCATCCGGATTTGCCAACAACCAGTTGTGTTCGCAGCCTCTTGTCCTTTATGCCTATATGGCTTATAGTTACAAGACTGCACCCTAAGTGGGGTTTTCTTCAGGACAAGTGCATTGTAGCCAAGACTTACCAAAGATGGCAAGAGAGTTTCGTACGCTCCGGGCACCCTTGTCTCAACCATGTACCTCGGCGCCTTGGTCATACTCTGCACTTATTGGAAGAGATTCTCGGTCGCCCAACCAGGGTATAACCTTATATAGTTGGAAATCCAAGATCTCTCTCCCGGATAGGTTTTCTTTAACCCCAACATCTGCATGACTCAGGTTCCAGCAGCGGTATAACCTTATCGCTGAGTCATGTCAAGAGATACCCCCTCATATGACGCACTATTAGGTCTTACATTTGCCTCTTACGAAATTTTATTCGCGAACTAGGATGCACGCCATAAAGGTTTGTCCCATTCTTTTAATCTCTGCGAAATTCTATTCGCTGCTCTTGCGAGTATTGTATCCCTGACAGAATTTCATTACTTTGAAAATATTGCGATTCTTTCAAGCTGAATATTCTGTTCAATTACATATTTTTCAAACAAATCATTCATAAAGTTTTCTAAAGTTCGTCATTTTACCTCTCTACTTACTATTTTATGACTCTTCTTTTCTGCTTTGTTTCACTGTTGTTTCTTTTTCTATGAGCCACTCGCCATCAGCTTGCACATCTTATTTCCGCTCTACTGTATCATGATGCGTGTCGTAACCACAACAAATTAATTAATATTTCACTACCTAATTAACAAGTAATATAGGGTAGTCAAGATCGATCCCACGAGGAGCACGAGATTCTAGTTGTCTTATATTGTCACAAAGGGGGGTATGTTTTAGATAAGTAAAAGAAAAGAAAAGAAATAAACAAAACAATTAAAAAGATAAGAGAAATCAATAAGAGAGATTAGATCAAAGAATCCTTCTTCGCTGCAAAACAATGATTAAAGTTATGTTCTTTTCCACTTCTTATTAGTCATAGATTATCACCAACCGTAGGATAGCAGGTTCGCTTAGATAACCCCAAAATTCCTTATTTCACTGAGTAACAGGTTCACTTAGTTATTAGATTCTATTCAAAAGAACCACCTTGAGGTTCGCTTACAAGATGTAATTCCCCGAACGCATTAAGATTTATGAACTTAGGTTTAGTACTAGTAGTTAGACTCGGTTCGCTTGGTCCACTTTCTAGCGTTGTTTTCACACACAATTGCTCCACGGAATTCCTCCGCAAGGTCTCGTGTTTTCTACTTATGTAAAGAGTCAAGAAACGATTACTTATCCCCTAACTTTCACTAGCTATAGATCAAATTAACAAATCAATTTAGTATGCATCCTAAACAACTTATCAATCAATCATAAACACTCTTAATAGCAAAAACAAACGATAATCATATGAAAAACTTCAAAGTAGAATTGAAACAAAACTCAAAACATGTTAAGAACTAGGAATTCATCCTCAATCATTTTAGTTACTCATGCTAAGGAGTTCACACAATAATAATAAAGAAAATAAAAGTGTTGTGTGTGTAAAAGTGTATCAATGTGTATGGAAGTGTGGAAGTTCTTCTCTATTTATAGGCTTCAATGTTCTCCATATCTTCCAAGGAATAAAATCCCTTTCCTTTTGTAGCTCAATTTCCAACTCCAAGCCTTTCTCAAATCTTCCATCTCCTCTTTCCAAATCCAAGCCGAATTCTTCATTCAATTCCAAGTCCAACTCTTCACATCCCATGAGAGAAATCCACACAAAATTTTACAACTTTGACTCGCCGGAAAACTGGGTTTTTGGCCGGAATCGTCGCCGCCGGCAACCTGAAAATTATGTCCCGGTCATGGTATATTCTGTTGGTCAACCGTTAAGACTAACGGTCAAAGAGGTCAACCGTCAGTCAAACTGTTAGTCAAAAGTCAAAGGATAAAGTCAATTCATCTTTGAGTCAGTTGTCTTAGTCGGCTGGATTGGCTTATTCGCTGAGCTGGATCGGATCGCTCATCGGGATCATTGAGTTAACTGTTGGAATAGAAATCCGGCCGAGTTCTGTTTAATTACAGGACTTCCCGGCCAAATTTCAGGCCTCAATTCTTTGGTCTTCTCCTGTGACAAACCTACACATTCATCTAATTATTTAAGCACATTCATTCTCCACAGCACAACTGCATCTACCAAAACCATCTGAGCTCCATTCTTTCACCATCCACACTCAACTTCTGATACTCAATTTCAGCTCAGTGAGCCACATCATCTCAATTATGATCATAAACACCTACAACTATAATTTATGAGACAAACCCACAGCATACAAACCCATTTCTTCCATCTCTAATTTCTCGAATTGTATCTCAAGAACACCATCTTCACAGATCCCCTTTTCGATTCTTTCTTCTCTGAGCTCCATATTTTCTGAACTGCTTCCACCATAACCCATCTTTAATCTCAACTCCACCAATTGATTGCTGAAACCCTAATTCGAATCAACCCATCTTAGCCGCAGCCACTACTCAACCTTCCATCATTCTCCGTTTAATTACATCAGCAGATACCATCGATCTCAACAGCAGTCATGGCTGCCGTTCTCCTCCTATCTTTCTGATTTCGTCTCTTAATCTCTGATGCTTCTTGTTCTTCAATTCACAGACCCAATTCTCTGAATTTCTTTTTTTTTTTTCGATTTCAGATTCCAGAAGCAGCCGCTGTTTTCTCCGTTTAGGGGTTTGGGATGAATGAGATTCAAATCTCGATTTTAGGTTATAGGTTGGGACGGTTATTGACAGCCGGTCCCTTCTGATAAGGGATAGCTAAGCTGGCTGTCCCTTAACATTAGCTAGTATATATTTAGTCCTCCTCCAAACAAGGTCACCCCTTAACCTTAGCTAGCCTGTTTTTAATACTCCTCTAAGAGAGTTTCCCTTTAACCGTGGCTCGTCTCCCGATAATGTTTGCCCTATGAAATGACAATTCTTCCCTTTTAGCCCAAATTGGATGATTTCTTCTCCTTTTCCTCCGTGTGACTCCAGAGTACCTAATAGCTCAAAAACACACGTAAAATACATAATTTACAAGAAAAATAACAAAGAAAGCATAACCAATAGATAATACATAAGATGCATTCTACACCCTATAAAATTCCCCCACACTTAGACTTTGCTAGTCCTCGAGCAAATCAAACTAAAACTTACAACTTCAAAGCGTTCTAGCGTCCCAAGCATCCTAAAAGTTATGAGGACATAGAGTTTCTGCATGCTAGTAATAAGAATTTAGAAATACTAAAGAACATATTCTCATTCTTAAATGTTGAGTGAGAAATAACCACACCATAATGAGAGAACGCGTGTTTGAGAAACGATCAATAAGCATTTCGCCTCGACTTCTGCCTCACTTAAAAGGATTTTATGATAATTGCACTCAAAAAGACGGCTTTTTTATGGGTCTCACATGTGTGCAGGTAGGAATGAAGAGAGAATTCCTGCAACACGTTGAATGGTAGGAAGGATAACTTCCGAAATTTTGAAAATCCCACATCTTCTAACATTTTGAAAAACCATTTTTCTAACGATATCTAGGAAAGGAAATCAACCACTTATATCGAGGATAAGATTACTTACTTACCTTCACATCCGATTGCCAATTATGATAACACCACTCTCACGGAATCCAATAGAAACGTCTTCCGCTCCTTGTCTTCATCTTCTTGGTCTTCGGCTTCAACTATTGGTGATAAACTCTTTAGCTTCATAGATCCTTAACAATTTGTAACCTTTTTCCTTAACTCCTTGTCGCTTGAAACTTCCTTATAAATTTTCCTTCCCCACGGCTTATTCAAAACAAAACAATAATAGATATTTCTCTTGTCTCATATATATATATATTTTTTTCTTTTCTTTTCTTTTTCATTTTCTTTTCATTTTTTTTTAGACAAGAGAAACAAAATACAAAATAAAGTGAAAAATAAAATAAACCATGGCCGTGGAAAAGTACTTTACCGCTTGATTCCTCACAACTTGTATCGCCTTGAAATCATAAACTTCAATAATTCTCACCTTGTGCTTTTCTTCGCTCTTGTAAATAAGTCTTCATACTTGAATATAGAATTACCTCATTGTATTTTAAGTCTTCAACATGTATGTAAAATCTGCTCATTGTATGTTGCTTTACTTGGATATAAAAATTTGCTCTTTTCTTGTTTCATTGTTGCTTTCAAACCTTTAAACCTTTTCAACTTTCCTTGTAGATTTTGATGTCGCTCCTTTGTTGTTGATGATTATGGTGTTTATATGGACCCTTTGTTGAGAGAATGGTGCTAACTGCAAATCGAACTACAAGAAGGAGGCTTTCATCTATAGACGTCACCCTCATGATTGACAAAAATTAGCACTCAAGAGATCAAAATAGTGCTGAAATTGGTGTGAAATTGGGTAGCTCACCATTCTACCCGGAATTAACGTACGGTGACACACACTCAAAAGAATCTCTTTAATCAAGGAAGAATTTCTGGTTTGTGCCTTGGTTGATATGAAAATGGGTAGTCTCCACTAATGATTGATCAGCAACTCTAATAACGCACTTCTCCCTGCACCAAATTTGCATCACCGGCATGATTAAATCCATTATTTAACACTCTAACAAACAAGAAATCCGAACGTAGTTCCCTAACATTTCCAAGTTCAATTATGTCGGTCAGAATTCTCTATGTAATTATACCTAGAAGTATGCTAGTGACTCTAAAATCTCTAAAAGTTGAAGGTTTTATGCAAAAAAATCTCTCTCTTTTTTTTATGCCAAAATATATGCTTAGCCACTCCCCCACACTTAAACCTTACATTGTCCTCAATGTAATTGAATCCTCCTATCAAAGTCAAGGTGGGAAAATCCTAATATGATATGGAACAAGAAAAATAAACAAGCAAAACAAAAAGAAAAATAAAAGGATAAGAAATACAAAACCGGTGGGTTGCCTCCCACTTAGCGCTTGTTTTAAAGTCGACGACCCGACATGGATCTTGTAAGATTCACTCCCCATATACTAACAACCTGAAAATTTGGGGATCCTCCCATAGTACCTGTTTTGCACACAATAGCTTCATACAAATATTAGCACAAGAAAATAATAGTAAAGTTATCGCTCGATAGAAATTTCCCCCACACTTATTCTTGTCCACACTTGGAAGTGTATAAAGAACATAGAATTTGGGAATTTCTATGTATTCCTCTTGGCAAACCTGCATAGTGTTAGAATCAAGTGTTTCCAATGGTGGATATCGAGAAACAAAATCATTCAAAAGTACTTTGGAAGCACATACATTCAATCCAATAAGAGGTAAAGGAGAAGAATTAATATGCAAAGGGTTAGACAAACCTTGCACAATTTCTTGTATTACGGTATCCTCCTCATCCTTAAAAAATTCAAGTGAATTACTTACCTCTTGCATATCATGGTCCTCTATCAAACCTTGCAACCATTCTTCATCATTTTCTACCTTAACCAAAGTTTCGGCATCATCATAATCATTAGCAAGTTCAATTAGGTCTTCCACAATATCATTCAATTCGGTTTCATTATCGAGCATCACCTCTTCAACATCTTCATCATCGGAATCGGGTCATTCACTAAAGTGATTTTCGTCGGTAAAAATTGTAAGATCTTATTGTGAGGGTGTTATACCATTTACAACAATAGGAAAATCACACCAAATCTCCTCCTTTTGAATAGGTGAAGGATCGTTATTATGATCCGGAGTTGGAATAACTTCCTCATGGTTGCAACTTTCATACACTTCTGCGGACTCATAATTTTCCCTAAGGAAGTTTTTCCAAGCACTAAATGCATCTTCTTCAAGCTCTACATTTTGAATAGGTGATTGATCATTATTAAGATCAAGGCTCGATTAAACTACACTAGCGTCATCAAAAGTTTCCAAAGGTTGGTCCTTTTCAACACAATCATCTTCATTATCGGAATCACCATAATAAGAATCTTCATCGGTTTCATAACCTTTATCCCGATGTCGTTTAAGTTCCATATGAATGGTCCTACTAATTTCTGCGACAAGCTCTTACGAGTCTCCATCATCTTCCAATTTGTATAACTTTTGTGAAAGTTTACGGACATTAACACGCTTACCACCGTGTATAGAGTTTCTAGATTGTATATCCTTAAAAAGTGAAGGAAAAACACGATGAAGAGGAGTATATTCCCAACTCTCCGTCTGCACATTACTAGAAAACAATGTATTAGAAGCATAATTATCCGTCCATCCTTGTAATTGTCCACTTACATACCCGTCATAAGGTTGTTGATATGCATGAGAATATCCATAAGGCTCCGAAGGATTTTGATCATAGCCAAAAGATTGGTTTTGATTGTATCCTAAGGATGGTTGGAAGTTGCCATGATGTTGAGGTTGAAAACTGTATTGATTGTTGTAATATGATTTCTCTTGTCCACCATACATG
Source organism: Papaver bracteatum (assembly GCA_023529315.1). NCBI lineage: Eukaryota > Viridiplantae > Streptophyta > Magnoliopsida > Ranunculales > Papaveraceae > Papaver > Papaver bracteatum. The sequence goes on along the minus strand of JAJJWX010003730.1, from coordinate 560,287 downwards.
GAAAATCGGTACCTGAAAAACAATTATCAAAAAAAAAACTAAGTTAGATACTATAAAGAATCCAACAAAGAAAGAATAAAGCAAAAAGTAAAAAGTAAAAAGAAAACAACTAAAATCATCCGATGCTCCCCGGCAACGGCGCCAAAATTTGATGCGTGTCGTAACCACAACAAATTAATTAATATTTCACTATCTAATTAACAAGTAATATAGGGTAGTCAAGATCGATCCCACGAGGAGCACGAGATTCTAGTTGTCTTATAATGTCACAAAGGGGGTATGTTTTAGATAAGTAAAAGAAAAGAAAAGAAATAAACAAAACAATTAAAAAGATAAGAGAAATCAATAAGAGAGATTAGATCAAGGAATCCTTCTTCGCTGCAAAACAATGATTAAAGTTATGTTCTTTTCCACTTCTTATTAGTCATAGATTATCACCAACCGTAGGATAGAAGGTTCGCTTAGATAACCCCAAAATTCCTTATTTCACTGAGTAACAGGTTCACTTAGTTATTAGATTCTATTCAAAAGAACCACCTTGAGGTTCGCTTACAAGATGTAATTCCCCGAACGCATTAAAATTTATGAACTTAGGTTTAGTACTAGTAGTTAGACTCGGTTCGCTTGGTCCACTTTCTAGCATTGTTTTCACACACAATTGCTCCACGGAATCCCTCCGCAAGGTCTCGTGTTTTCTACTTATGTAAAGAGTCAAGAAACGATTACTTATCCCCTAACTTTCACTAGCTATAGATCAAATTAACAAATCAATTTAGTATGCATCCTAAACAACTTATCAATCAATCATAAACACTCTTAATAGCAAAAACAAACGATAATCATATGAAAAACTTCAAAGTAGAATTGAAACAAAACTCAAAACATGTTAAGAACTAGGAATTCATACTCAATCAATTTAGTTACTCATGCTAAGGAGTTCACACAATAATAATAAAGAAAAGAAAAGTGTTGTGTGTGTAAAAGTGTATCAATGTGTATGGAAGTGTGGAAGTTCTTCTCTATTTATAGGCTTCAATGTTCTCCATATCTTCTAAGGAATAGAATCCCTTTCCTTTTGTAGCTCAATTTCCAACTCCAAGCCTTTCTCAAATCTTCCATCTCCTCTTTCCAAATCCAAGCCGAATTCTTCATTCAATTCCAAGTCCAACTCTTCACATCCCATGAGATAAATCCACACAAAATTCTGCAACTTTGACTCACCGGAAAACTGGGTTTTTGGCCGGAAATAGGCCGGAATCCGTCGCCGCCGGCAACCTGAAAATTCTATCCCGGTCATGGTATATTCCGTTGGTCAACCGTTAAGACTAGCGGTCAAAGAGGTCAACCGTCAGTCAAACTGTTAGTCAAAGGTCAAAGGATAAAGTCAATTCATCTTTGAGTCAGTTGTCTTAGTCGGCTGGATTGGCTTACTCGCTGAGCTGGATCGGATCGCTGAGTTAACTCGCCGGAATAGAAATCCGGCCGAGTTCTGTTTAATTACAGGACTTCCCGGCCAAATTTCAGGCCTCAATTCTTTGGTCTTCTCCTGTGACAAACCTACACATTCATCTAATTATTCAAGCACATTCATTCTCCACAGTACAACTGCATCTACCAAAACCATCTGAGCTCCATTATTTCACCATCCACACTCAACTTCTGATACTCAATTTCAGCTCAGTGAGCCACATCATCTCAATTCTGATCATAAACACCCACAACTATAATTTCTGAGACAAACCCACAGCATACAAACCCATTTCTTCCATCTCTAATTTCTCGAATTGTATCTCAAGAACAGCATCTTCACAGATCCCTTTTTCGATTCTTTCTTCTCTGAGCTCCATATTTTCTGAACTGCTTCCACCAGAACCCATCTTTAATCTCAACTCCACCAATTGATTGCTGAAACCCTAATTCGAATCAACCCATCTTAGCCGCAACCACTACTCAACCTTCCATCATTCTCCGTTTAATTCCATCAGCAGATACTATCGATCTCAACAACAGTCATGGCTACCGTTTTCCTCCTATCTTTCTGATTTCGTCTCTTAATCTCTGATGCTTCTTGTTCTTCAATTCACGGACCCAATTCTCTGAATTTTTTAGTTTTTTTTCGATTTCAGATTCCAGCAGCAGCCGCTGTTTTCTCCGTTTAGGGGTTTGGGATGAATGAGATGCAAATATCGATTTTAGGTTATAGGTTGGGACGATTATTGACAGCCGATCCCTTCTGATAAGGGATAGCTAAGCTGGCTGTCCCTTAACCTTAGCTAGTATATATTTAGTCCTCCTCCAAACAAGGTCACCCCTTAACCTTAGCTAGCCTGTTTTTAATACTCCTCTAAGAGAGTTGCCCTTTAACCGTGGCTCGTCTCCCGATAATGTTTGCCCTATGAAATGACAATTCTGCCCTTTTATCCCAAATTGGATGATTTCTTCTCCTTTTCCTCCGTGTGACTCCAGAGTACCTAATAGCTCAAAAACACACATAAAATACATAATTTACAAGAAAAATAACAAAGAAAGCATAACCAATAGATAATAAATAAGGTGCATTCTACACCCTATCATATCAACCATTATCCTTTCACATCTCTATTGTTGTTTAATTTTGCACTTCCAATTGCTATTTTTTTTAGCTCTTTCTTCGCAAGACTTCATATCGATTTCATAACATTTCTTGCTTTCTCCCCAATCTCCTTTAATAACTCCAACACCTTTAGGATGAGGAAACTTGATACATTGGTGATAAGTAAATGCTACACCTAATATCCCGTGTAACCAAGGTCGTCCTATTAAAGCATTGTATGGTGACTCAATGTCCACAACACAGAATAATATTTTTGAATATATTCCTTTTAACGGTATTTTCATTTCAATTTCCCCCTTTGGTTTGTTAGCTGTGCCATTAAAACCATAGATTTTGTATGTTGATGGAATTAGATCTTCGTCTTTTCCGCCCATGGTCTTATAGGTATGATAAAATAATATATAAACTGAGCTCCCCGTATCTATTAGAACTCTATTGATAGCCCAAGAATCTTCATTTTCAGTATCATTTTCTTCATATTCTTCTTCTACTTGCTTGGGATTTATCTCTAACCTTACTACCAATGGGTTATCATGCTACTCACCAGGCTCTGATACTTCTTGTGCAGTGAAAGATATAGTCTGTTTCTGCCACTCCTCTAATGGCGAGGCTCTCGCGATATTCAATATCTCTCTTCCATCTGTGTATCTCGCGAAGACCCTGCTAAGAATATTGTCATGGAAATCCTCTATAGTTCTGTGTGAATGTACTATAGAATTAAAAAATAAATTCTTTGCTTTAGCCCCAACTTATATTACGAATGATTATGCTCCTTTTACAGTATTTACCCTGCGAATTTCTGGTGCTGGAGGTAATCGCTGAGATTGTGGATGTCCTACTAAAAAGTGATTTAATTTTCCTTGTTCGATCATTCTTAAGATTATTCTCTTTACATTCCTGCAGTCATTTATCATGTGGCCATGAAAATGATGGTAAAGAAAAAATTCTTGATTGCGATTGTTAGGATGTGGTTATTTTCCCATTTTCCATGGAGATGGTATATTTTTCATTAAAATGATAGCTTCCCAGATTTTTTCTATGTTAGTATTGAGTGGAGGCATCTTAATTTCTTCCCATATGATCTTCTGATTCCCTTGACTTCTAAAATTTTCTTGCCTCTGTCCGCCATAAGTTTCTTGCCGCTGATCAAGTCTTTGAATCTTATTATTTCCACCGCGATTGTAGTAATTCTTCTGTCTTTCATATTCTTCTTAATCTCTACTACCCATCGCTACCAACTTCTGCTGGTTATCAATCTCTACTTTTTCTTGCTGCACTTGCGAGCTGCTCGCTACATTGTTTATCATTCTAGGAAGTAAACTCCCATTTGCTGCTCCGGAATTTGTGTTCGCAATGGCATATGATTCCATATCATTTTGTTTCTCCTCCAAAGCAATGTATTCTTCCTGTAGTTCTCGCAGTTCAGTCATAGTGATTGTATTCTTGACTCTGAAAATTTGTATGTACAGTAGATTGGTTGCGAACATTGCATTGATAAAAGACAAGATAAGATATCTCTCGTCAACTTTTCCTGCCATCTCGCTGCGCATTGTCTTCCATCTTATGGTTAAATGTTTCAGACTCCTGCCAACTCTCTGTTTTAACCCAAACACATTTTCAATACCCGGCCGCGATGAATTGTTGCTAATATATGCTCCTAAAAATGTAGCTTGTAAATGATCAAAAGAAGTTATGGTATTTTTTGGTTGTAGTAGCAGGATTTCCCACACTACACCCCTATTAAGATCCTATAGAAATCTAAGTGAAACTAGTTGAAGATTAAAGAATTAAACGACACTTTTATTATTTAGATCTCATAAATGTTTACAGAAAATATTCAAACTCAGAATTACAACTTTCTTTTCTGGAGTTTCTCTCTCCTCAAGATTTTCTCAACTCTTAAAAATACATCCTCATCTCTAGACTTACTTGAACCCTTTATATAGGAAATTACATAGTGGGTGACAACTAAGTTTTCCCCTTCTTTCGGATCTATTTAGCAATCTCATCGTGGTATTTGCAATGTTAACGTTCGCCAACATTTTTAATCCTCATGAAACATCACTCTCATAACATGTCTCTTCAATCGTCAGCTATTATGAAGCTTCCCTGTGACGCTCGCCAAATGTTGTTGAAGAATCCTTACGACACTCTCGTGAACAATGTCATTTATACTTACAGGAATATTTGACCTTCTCGTGAAAGCATTGTTCTTACCACGAGAATATCGTTGTGGCGATATTCTGGTACTAAATCTTGCCTCTTCTCATGTCTTTTCTGCGAAGAAGAGAAGATCGTGAGAATAAATTGCCGTAATCTCCTATCTTTTCACCTCCATCTTTATTCTGACACGTCTCTAAACCTTTCACCAGCTGTCTTCATATAATTTTATCACCCATATATTTTTCGACACGTCATCTTAAACCGCTGTAATTTGACCATTCACGTCCTTTCATTGTATTAACTATTTTATTTTCTCGAGAAACTTCTTCTGCTATAAATACCTTCTCTCATTCTTCTCTTTTTCTTTCTTCTCATTCTCTTTCCTTCTTTTTCTCTGCAAATTTCATTGCTTTCCCGCAAATCGCGCATCTAATATCTTTCGCCATTTTTTCAATCTCCTTTCATTCCCATTCTCTCAAAATGGTTGCTGCTGGTGCTAAAAATCTTATTGCTTTTAATTTGATGCAAGAAAAACTTAAAAATCAAGGATTTGACTTATCTTTAATCCCAGATCAAAGTCCCAAATCTGTTCTTTCTCTTGAATTATTTTCTAACTTCCAGTGTTCTCGTGAAAAAATTAAAATTTCGTTAGGCCAACTTGAATCTGGTCTTCCACTTCTTCTCTACAACCCTGAACTTCCACTCTTTTACCAAATAATTTCTGATAAGAGATTTTCACGAGCGGTGTATCAACTTGGCGGGGATTGTATTAGATTATTACTGGAATATGCCTCTTGTAGTGCTGGCAAAGGATCCCAATATTCCGAAGAACATAAAAGTCTTAAATATAAACATATTCCGATTATCCCTGCAAAGTATACTGTAGATAACTTCTTTTGAAATTACCAATTACTCCCCATGATAAGGGATAGTACCTGTTGGGGTGTCCGTTTGCATAAAAAGAAGGTCACTGGTGAAGATGCTCTTATGCAAGATATTGATTTTCATACCAATACAAATGATGGCCCTAGTCATTCTAATGACGATAAGTGGTTTATTTTTCCCTTATGCCTTAAAGGTCCTTATATATCCGGTTCTCTCCAACTTCCTGCGAATCTCTCTCACTATGAACCATGGACTTTCAACTGGACTGATAGGTTTTCCGATGTATATTCTCTCATATTCTTATGCTATTATTATTTTTTTCCTTCACACTCTCGCTAACTTTTCCGTTATCTTGTAGGTTGCCAAAATGAAGCTTAATTACCAGAAATATAGGAAACCCAACACTCTTCTAGCTCTTAGATCTTTCACAGATGAAGTAAGAAATATTCCTTTATTAATTAACAATATATTGTTGCCCCTATTTCTTATCTTTATCTGTGTTTGTAGGTAATTGAAGAATTACCACCTTTAGAGCCAAAACCTAAGGAGAAACCTTCAACTAATCGTAAAGGGAAATCTACTTCTTCAAGTGAAGGAAGACGCTCTGCCCCTCGTGATAAAGAATCCAGCGAGCCTCCTTTGAAGAAAAATAAAACTCAGCATTCTTCTTCTCAACATACCCAATTGGATTCAATCGTTAGTAATAAATCTAATAATGAATTTATCGAAGAATTTGACGATATTAGAGAAGTTCCTTCTGTGAAAAATTCTTCTTCCTCTGATTCTTCCATGACCCAACTGTCCATGCTTTTTGGCGATTCTTCTCGTGGAATTGCGAATGAGTATGGCGATGAGACTCTTAATGGGATAGCTCAAGCGCTCGTCAAAGTGTGCGATGCTCCAATCTTATCTTATAATAATTCTCTTCGTGGAATTTCTGGAACTCTAACTCCAAGCTTCTTAAATGCACTTGGTATTCTGGTATGTTTTCTTAATTGTTTCTTAATTCTAATAATGTTTTTTGTACTTATAAAACTCTGTTGCAGGTTGGTAGAGTTTCTTTTGATGCTGCTGCTGATTTAGATAATAAATGTGCTTCATTTAAGAAAAAGGTTGTTAACCTTCGCCAAGATAAAGAGAAACTAGAGGCTGAAATTGTTGAGCTTCGCGAGAAAAATAAACTGTTGGAAACTGAAGCTTCAGTTGATAAACATAAGATTTTGGATCTTAACAATGCTAACAAACAACTTTATGGTATGATTTACTTTTTCTTTCTTTTAGATTTTTTATTTTTCTTTTATATAGCTTATCCAAGCAATCATTTTTGCAGATGTTTATGGTATAACTGACGAAGCTACGTTCCTTCAAACCTTTCCCGAACCTGTAGATGATAATACTCTTCTTGCTCGCCTTAATAACTCCTTAAGTAATTTTGCTGACGAACAAATTAAATCCCTCTCTATAGAGGAACTTAAATTTAAGTTTAATCTCCTGACCATTGAACACAGACACAATTTAGGATTATCTAATAAATTTAAGCGTCTTTATCATAAATCAAAAGAAGTGATCAATGGATTAAGAAGTAGAATTAGTGATCTTGTTGACGAGAAAGATCAAGCAATTAGAAACGGCAGCGAAAATCTAGAAGATTTCCATAAAATTCTTCTCGAAGTTCAAAAGGAAAGAGATAAACTCTTCTGCGAAAATAAAGATCTTCTTGCAAGAGAAACTCAAGTTCGTTCTCGCCTTCTTATTACTAGCGATGATGAGTATTCTTGGGCAAAGACGGTTCTTGATAATGTTAGGAATAATTTAGGTATAGATGCTAGTCTTCATGCTGATCAATCAGCCTTAATTAGGGACTTGATTTATGAAAAATAAGGTTGTTAACCACTCTACTCTATTAACCTTTTGCTTTTTATTATTCTTTCTTATAACTTCTATCTTATCGATGCCTTATTCTCGCAGATTCTGAAGACAGATGCCGTGTAAGGATGAGAGAACTAGAAGATATTAATCATCAACTCGCGAATGATCTTACTGCTCGCAACAATAAATACTCACGATTAAAATCTCAATTTGGAATTACTTCTGCAAATTTTAACAGATCCCTCCTCATTACTCGTAATAATACTACTAGGCAGGTTTGTGATGATCATGGAATTCCTCATTCTCTGTATCCTGATCTTGCAAATGCAATACCATCAATGGTTCAAGATCTTGATATCTCTGATACTGATGAAGATCTTGACGAAGGTGAAGAATAGAATAACGACGAAGAAACAAATTCTGGCGATGATGAAGAACCCCACAAAGATAATGAAGAAGAGAAATCTGGTGAAGAAGAAGAATCTGATAAAAATAACAATGTTGATAAGTGAAACAATGTATCTGTCTAACTTCTTTCTTTGATGTAATCAATCGCGAGTTTCTTCAATTTGCTGCAACTTTCTTCAATTTAATGTGTAAATTTCTTTGCCCCCTTATCTGTATGAATGAAAGAACAACCTCTTTTTTTGTAATATAACTTGGTCAATATAGTTTGCATCTGCTAATTATCTGTGCCTTAATATCCATATAAATTTCTCATATGGTGATGAATAATAATCTTTACTATTCTATTCATTCCCATACTTGCCTCTTGCCTCTATTATTCATCTGCAATATGAGAAAGTTAATAAACGAATATTTTGGCGAATTTCATAATTTCTGCGATATTTTCGCAAACCTTGATATTTTTGCGATCTTATGGTCTTATCATGCCTTCCTACTTAAAGGTCTTACTTTGCCATAGTATTCTCTCCGCGACAATATCGTAGGACGTCTTTACATTTTCATGTATTGACCCATTGATCTTGTCTTATCTGCATTTCTTTATTATATTGCGACAATATGATGAGCCTAAGTTTTCTCGCGAAAACAAAGCCTCGTGACATTGCCGTCTTGCGATGAAATCGCAGGACGTCTTCACATTTGCATGTAAAAACCCCTTGACCTCATCTTAACTTTTTTCTCTTATGGCTTTTTGCCTCTGTATAATTTACGCGACAATATGACAGGCCTAAATGATCTTGCGATCCTAGAGCCCCATGACATTGCCGTCTTAAAACACTTATCAACTCCCTAATGGAGGGTTCCGCCCTTATCTTCCCCCTGGTTGCCCCTTCAAGGAGGGCACATCGGCCATACAAGACTAGCTCCTCCCATCCAGATTTACCAACAACCAGTTGTTTTCGTAGCCTCTTTTCCTTTATGCCTATATGGCTTATAGTTACAAGACTACACCCTAGGTGGGGTTTTCTTCAGGCCAAGTGCATTGTAGCCAAGACTAACCAAAGATGGCCAGGGTAGGTTCGTCCGTCCCGGGCATCCTTGGCTAAACCGTGTACCTCGACACCTTGATCATACTATGCACTTCTTGGAAGAGACTCTCAATCGTCCAACCAGGGTATAACCTTATAAAGCTGGAAATCCAAGATTTCTCTCCCGGATAGGTTTTCTTTAACCCCTACATCTGTATGACTCAGGTTCCAGTAGCGGTATAACCTTATCCCTGAATCATATAAAGATATACCCACTTTATGACGTGCTTGTAGGTCTTACATTTGCCTCTTAGGAAATTGTATTCGCGAACTAAGGTGCACGCCATACAGGTTTGTCCCGTTCTCTTAATCTCTGCGAAATTATATTCGCGTTTCTTAAAATTTCTTGCGAGTTTCAAATCTCAATAATTTCTTTTAACTTTTCAATTTCATTTTCTTCAGTCAAACAGAAAAAATAACTTTACCTTTCCACTTCTAGCGATATGCTCGTCATATTTCATCTTTCTATTACTTCATTCGTCTCATCTTCCTTATCATCTGTTCTTTTACTTAATGTTTTCCCGCAAGTTGCTTGTCATTTCCTCATTTTATGCTCTTTATACCTGTACCTTTGCTGCGTTTTATTATTTGCTTGATATCCGCGAGGGACTCGTTAGTTACTTCTTCATGTTTTTCTATTGAATCAACCATTAATTTGTCACTTCTCTGTTGCTGTTTAATTCTGTACTTCCAATTGTTGTTCTTCCCTGCTCTTTCCTCACAAGACTTGATATCTATCTCATAACATTTCTTACTTTCTCCCCAATCTCCTTTAATTACTCCAACACCATTTGGATGAGGGAATTTAATGCACTGGTGAAAGGTAGATGCAACACCCAATATCCTGTGTAACCAAGGTCGACCAATCAAGGCGTTATATGGTGATTCAATATCGACAACACATAATAAAATCTTGGAAGTCATTCCTCTTAACAGAATTCTCATTGTGATCTCCCCTTTAGGCTTGTTGGAAGTTCCATTAAAACCATAGATTTTGTATGTCGATGGTATCAAATCTTCATCTTTCCCACCCATGGTTCTGTAGGTGTGGTAGAACAGGATATCTACGGAACTACCAGTATCAATAAGGATTCTATCAATGGCCCAAGACTCTTCCATTTCGTTATTGTTTTCTTTACTTTCTTCTTCTTCTTCTGGTTTTATTTCCAACCTTACTACCAATGGGTTATCATGCAGCTCGCCAGGCTCTGGTACTTCTTGTGCTGTAAAAGAAAGGACTTGTTTCTTCCACTCTTCTAATGGCGAGATTCTCGCTATATTCATTATTTCTTTTCCATCCATATCTCTGGAGAAGACTCTACTTAAGACATTATCGTGGAAATCTTCGATGGTTCTGAAGGAATGAACAATAGAATTACAAAATAAATTCTTTGCTTTAGCTCCAACCTCTATAACAAAAGTTTCTGCTCCTTTTACATTAGTCATTCTGCGATCGTCTGGTGGTGGTGGCAATTGTTGCGATTGTTGATGCCCTTTTAGAAAATGATTTAGCTTCCCCTGATCGATCATTCTTAAGATTATTATTTTTACATTTCTGCAATTATTTATCGAATGTCCATGAAAATGATGATAAGGACAGAATTCTTGATTACGAGTGTTAGGATGTGGTTCCTTCCCCATGTTCCATGGCGAAGGTATATTTTCCATTAAAATGATAGCTTCCCAGATTTTTTCTACACTAGCATTCAAGGGTGGCATCTTAATCTCCTCCCATATGGTTCTCATGTTCCCCTGATTTCTGAAATTATTTTTCTTTTGTCCACCATAAGTTTCTTGAGGTTGGTCAAGCCTTTGGATTTGACTATTTCCTCCACGATTGTAATAATTCTTCTCTCTTTCAAATTCTTCTTGATCACGACTTCCCATAGCCACTAGCTTTTGTTTGTCATTATTCGCCACTTTCTCTGCTTGAACTTGCGAGGTGCTCGCCACGTTATTAATCATTTTGGGAAGCAAACTTCCATTAGCCACTACAGAACTGGTGTTTGCAATTGGGTATGACTCCATTTCGATTTTTTTTTTATTCCAAAGCAATGTACTCTTCTTGTTGTTCTCTTAGTTCAGTCATTGTGATGGTGTTTTTGATTCTGAAAATTTGTATGTAGAGAAAATTGGTCGCAAACATTGCATTAATAAAGGATAAAATAAGATATCCCTCATCTACTCTTTCCGCCATCTCACTACACATTGTCTTCCATCTTATGATTAGATGTTTTAGACTCTCGCCAATTCTCTATTTTAATCCAAACACATCTTCGATACCTGGTCGTGAAGAGTTGTTTCTTATGTATGCACCCAAAAATGTAGCTTGTAAGTGATCAAAAGAAGTAATGGTATTTTTCGGCAATCCCTCAAACCATTTTAGCGCCTCGCCAGTCAAACTGGATGCAAAGTACTTGCATAAAACAACATCATGATTCTCCCACTGCAGCATACACCTAACATAAGCTTTAACATGTTGAATAGAACAAGTAGTCCCATCGAAAATACTGTTTAGTCTTTGGAAAATTGCATTTTGGAGGAATTCCTCTTAGTTGTACTTCCTGTGTGAAGGGAGTTCTAGCTGCTTCTTCGATTGCTTCATCAAGTTGCCTTCTTCCACCTTCTCTTCTATTATTTATCATCCCTCTCATTTCTTCTAATTCCCTCAAAATTTGCTCATTTGCAGTTGGGCTTTGGTCTATTGGTCTTTTTAACACACTTTCTCTTCTCCTGCGATTTTACTCTTCATTTCTATCCGAAATTCGCAATTGATTTTGTCTCCTTATTTCTTATCCACCAACTTCTTCATTTCTCGCCAATTCTCTTTGTTTTCTTTCTATCCTTCTCTGTATTCTGTCATATTCTTCCCGGATATTGCCATTTTCGCGATTTTGTGTACGTCTTCTTTCTCGATTATCATGATTGTTTTGCCTTATTGCTTCTTGAAACTCCTGTTCTTCCATTTCTGCCCTCAGTATTTCTTTCTCGCAAGCTAGGCGTGCATGTTCAACATAATGTCTCTCTATTTCATTCTCAATAATTCTTTGATTTCTGACGTGCTCTCGGCTATGTAATACTCTTCTACCTTCTTCGTGATTTTCTTCACCATCTTGATTACCTTAATTTCTTTGATTTTAAATATTTCGTCTTCCATTTAAAGTTTCTCCTTGTGGATCGTTACAATCATTATTTACTCTCTCTTCTCCCTGACGTTTTCCTCTATTTGGAGTTTCAGTTTCTTCTTGTACATTTTCTCCATTATTTCTTATGGGAGAATTTCTCCTTGGTATTTCTCTAAATGATCTTGAACTTGATATAGTAGTACTTCTTGATCTTCTTCTTTGTAACCTTAAATTCTCCATTCTCAACTCATGATTTTGTCTTGTTAAATTTGCACGTTCTACCGCCTCTAACCTTCTTTCTTCCTGTATTATTTGCCCTAATTCCTCTGTTGTTTCATCTTCATCTTGATGAATCGACCCTTCTTCTACCTCCTGATTTCTTCCTACTCCATTTTCTTCTCTTAATTGTCAATTTGTTTCTTCTCTCATTGAATCTGATCTCCATGTATGCACGCTTACTCTATCATAATCCACTCTTCCATTTTGTACCGATGTTGATTGGTTTTTTTGTTGAATTGAATTTTCCCTTTCATTCCTTGTTCTATTCCTCCTAATTCTCATCATTGAAGATTCTCCTAATACACTTGTTTCTTCACCTGCAAGTATTTTATTTCTTCTCACTGTTGTTAGTGGTTCTGATTTATTTCTTCTCCTTCTTCCAACCATTTCTTCAATTTCTCCAGATCTTCAAATTGTAATTAGAGATTTTGGATCTTAAGTTCCCCTTAGTCGGCGCCAAAATGTAGTAGCAGGATTTCCCACACTACACCCCTATTAAGATCCTATAGAAATCTAAGTGAAACTAGTTGAAGATTGAAGAATTAAACGACACTTTTATTATTTAGATCTCAGAAATGTTTACAGAAAATATTCAAACTCAGAATTACAACTTTATTTTCTGGAGTTTCTCTCTCCTCAAGATTTTCTCAACTCTTAAAAATACATCCTCATCTCTAGACTTACTTGAACCCTTTATATAGGAAATTACATAGTGGGTGACAGCTAAGTTTTCCACTTCTTTCGGATCTATTTAGCGATCTCATCGTGGTATTTTCAATGTTAACGTTCGCCAACATTTTTAATCCTCGTGAAACATCACTCTCATAACATGTCTCTTCAATCGTCAGCTATTATGAAGCTTCCCTGTGACGCTCGCCAAATGTTGTTGAAGAATCCTTACGACACTCTCGTGAACAATGTCATTTATACTTACAGGAATATTTGACCTTCTCGTGAAAGCATTGTTCTTACCACGAGAATATCGTTGTGGTGATATTCTGGTACTCGAACCATTTAAACGCCTCTCCAGTTAAGCTGGATGCAAAATATTTGCATAGCACATCATCATGATTTTCCAACTATAGCATACATCTAACATAAGCTTTGACGTGTTGAATAGCACAAGTAGTTCCATCAAAAATGCTGGTAAATTGCATTTTGGAGGTATCCCTCTTAACTGTACTTCATGAGTAAATGGAGTTCTCGCAGCTTCTTCAATAGCTTCATCAAGTTGCCTTATACCTCCTTCTATTCTATTGTTTATTATTCCTCGCATTTCTGCTAATTCTCTCAGTATTTGCTCATTCACAATGAGTTTTGCTCCATTGGCCTTTTTAATGATGCTTCCCTTCTTCTGCGCTCTTGCCTTTCTTTTCTTGCGAGATTTTGTGTATCTTCTTCTTCATCATCATTTCTTCTTTCTCTGTGATTTTCTCTTTCACCCTCCTCTTGTAATCGCAGTTGTATATCTTTTTCTCTGTGAATTTCTTCATTTCTCTTCGCTGCCTTTATAATCTTCTTTGTATTCTATCATACTACTCCTGAATATTATCATCGTAGCGATTTTGTGTACGCCTCCTTTCTCGATTTTCATGATTATTTTGTCGCACCGCTTCTCGAAATTCATATTCTTCTACTTCTGCCCTTAATCTTTCCCTCTCGTGAGCTAGACGTGCTCGTTCAACGTAATGTCTCTCAATTTCTTCTTCAATCGTTCTTTGATTTCTTTGATTCTCTCGCCCATGTAATATCCTCCTACCTTCTTCTGAATTTTCTTCTTCGATTTGATTGTTTCTTCCCTCCTGATTTCTATTGTCACGCGGATTATAACGATCACCAATTATCTCTTCTTCCCTATTTTGCACTTCTCCTCGAATATTTTCTCTAACATTTCTTATAGGGGAATTTTTCCTTAGTTCTTCTCTGAATGATCTTGAATTTGATCTAACAGTACTTCTTGATCTCCTTATTTGTAACCTTAAATTCTCCATTCTTAGCTCATGATTTTGTCTTGTTAAATTTGCACGCTCTTCTGCCTCTAATCTTCTTTCTTCCTGTATTCTTTGTCTCAAATCATCTACTATTTCACGTCCTTCATGAATTAATCCTCCAACCATTTCTTGATTTCTTTCTCCCTCTTCCTCATTTCTTAATTGTCTATTTTATGCTTCTTCTATTGAATCTGACCTCCAAGTGTGCACGCTCACTCTATCATAATCCACATCCCTATCTTGCGTTTGTGCTTGTTGATTCGGCTGTTGAATTGAACTTTATGCTTCATTTATTGTTCTATTTTTTCATGATCTTATCCTTAAAGATTCTTCTAATTCACCTGTTCCTTCACCTGCAAGTCTTTTACTTCTCCTCACAGTTGTTGGTGGTTCTGATGTGTTTCTTCTTCTTCTAGCCATTTCTTCAATTCTAACAATTTCTTTAAATTTTCAAGTTGTAATTATAGATTTCTTAGATTGATTCTCCCTGTTTCGGGCGCCAAAATGTAGTTGCAGGATTTTCCACACTACACCCTTGTCAAGAATCTATGAAAATTAAGTCATAATCGAGAATGAACAACAACAATTTTATTAATTCACTTTCAGGAAGATTTACAAGAAATATCAAAACTCAGAAGTACAACTTTCTTTCTGGAGTTTCTCACTCCTCAAAATTCTCTCAGTTATCCAAAGTACATCCTCCTTTTCTGGATTTAGTCAAACCCTTTATATAGGAAAATACATAGTGGAAGACAGCTAAGATTTCCCATTAATTCGGATCTACTTTACGATCTCATCGCCATAACTTTAGTCTTCACCATCGCCAACTTTGTAACCATCGTGAAGCAGACTCATTATTCTCATATATCTTCAGTTGTTGACCGTTATATAACTCTTTTGTGACACTCGCCAAATGTTGTTGAAGAATCTTGCGATGTTCTCGTCAAAGTGTTATTAATACTTGTAGAAATGTTTAGGTTTCTCGCAGAAGTGTCATTTCCATAGCGAGAATATCGTTGTGGAGATATTCAGGTCCTACATCAACAGAGGGATGAACTTCATGGGGTGGTTCCCAAGAAGTTAATTTGGAAGTCTAATCTGTTGCAGGGAATCGTGTCCGTGTAGATGAATTTTATATTGAGAGGGATCATAATATATTTGACTGGGAACTGTAATCACCATCCTTAATTTCCAGGCAAGGTATTTGTGGAAGTCTTTACAGTTGAGCGGTTCAGGTACATTGTTTCTAATAGGACTTAACAGTCCAGCACTGAGCGTATATTCCCTGAGAAGTTTCACTATTCAAGGTGAGAAAGAGATATTTCGCCCATCTCACAATGAACACCGCCTATTCTTCTAATGTGTTACAAAGGTGACTTATATTTTTGGCACTAAAGTTGAAATTCCTCATCACAAGTTCACTTTTATCCCTTTCAAAGATCTGGAGTCACGTTCATCCAACCCTCTTATATCACGGGTAATGGTTTAGTGTGCGAGTTCATTTGTTCATTAAAGTTAAGGCTCTCATGTTGCCGTAATGAAAAGCTTATACACTTCCTTTTATGTTCTTGGCTTATCAATAGATGTTGTGGGTTGCCACTAAGGTGTTCTTTAACCTGTCCATTCCTGAGGTGCTTGACATTAAAGAAAGGTATACCATCATTGTGTATACTCCTTCACATACAGAAAATGAATCTCAATTACAAACCAGGTATGGTGTTCTCTCTTTCTCATTTGGGTTATATGGAACTAGGTATTTTTTTGTCAATATCTACTTGATACGGGTTTAATTTTGAGGAAAGTAGATTTTTGACTGATATTTTGATTTGTTTCGTTTGTTTCATTCTTTGTATAAAGGATGGTTTTGACTAATTTTTTGAGATTCTTTGGAGATTTGCATATTGGCGGTGAAGATTTGGAAGATAACCTGATTCTGAAAAATATTGTGTTGGGGAAAATAACACAGGAATTTATCGCCGCTTCTCTTATGGCTTCGTTAGAACTGAAAGCAAAAGGTATTATATTGAAGTATTTTACCAATTTTCTAAAATGCTAAAAATATTTTTGGTGTTCACATATCTGCATCTCTGATAATGATAGTGTTTTGCACTGTACAACTATACCTATAGAGTAACTTATGACATACCTTCATTGTTTAGTAGGCTTATGTTGGAGTGGTAACAACAATAATAAAAATAAATTGAATAAGCACAAGTGATACTTAGCTTGATTTGCAGCAACTTGGTGAATGCATCACGTCGAGTAGCATGCATAGAAAAAATTGATAGAGGCACGTATATGATACGCTGAACTAAAGACAATATCGCCTGTTACTCCTCTAAATAGAGAGATGCTATAGCTTCATTAGCGAGTTGCCTCCAGAATACAACTATCGTTAGCATTCCTTCTTGTAACATACAAGAGAACGCCCTTAGAACTTGGCAGTGAAAACAACTCAGTGAAACCACCTTGTTTCACTCAAAAACTCATAGAGAAAAATGGACGAAATAAAACTTGGTTTTCTCATTTTTCTTTCCTACTCTTTTTCCACCAAAAACAGAGGAGTTAATGTTAAGTTGTTTTTATCTCAAAAACATGAAAAACAAAAACATGGAGAAGTTCATTTTGTTTGTTCACTTTCTCTACTGCTATCTGCTACTCTCTTAAACCTCAAAATGAATTGAACACACTTTCTTTAAATTCATTTTCTTGTACTTGACAAGCATCAAAACTTCATATATTTTTTTCATCTGTAATTTCAGAATAGTTATCGAATTTTTTCGGTCTAAAGGACATTAAAAACTTATCTCGGCATAGAGAAGAGAAAGGGAATCCTAATCAGGTGCAGGTGCAGGTGGTGGGGACATATGTCTACTTCCTTTCTTGGCTAACTACAACGTGCATTATTTCCGAATTCCTTTTAGTATTTTAAGTAAGGTGTGGCAAACATCTTTTGCATAAGAAAATATTTCTTTTGCTTTTGAGAAAAGCTTTTGCAGGATCAGTGTATGAGAATGAGGTTTAGACACTTTATGTGCATGTAAAACAAAAGGATTAATTAAGTCCAAGATTCTTTTCTTTACATGCTAAAGAGACCGAATTCAATTTCAGTCAAAAAACAATTTAGTTTTTTGCTTAAGCAAGTGTCAGGAATATAAAAAAAGGAAATCATCTTTTGATTTTTCTAATGCCTATAGCATGCGAGACATAATGATGTTTCTTCACATGAGAACTGTGAAGCAAGCGGAGAGAATAAGATTCTTCATGCCCACTCCCAATCCCGAGCATGAGCCCGACCATACGGACGGCGGCGTGCGTGCTTCTGAGCGAAGCACCGCGCGTAAGAGAAAAGGCATCCTTGTCATACTCTAGGTCTTCACCCTCACACAAAAGTGAGTAGACCAAAGAGCCATGCCCTTTAGTCTATGTGAAATTATTGTTTTATCTATTCAAATGAAAAAACAACTAGAGGGCAATAGGTTTAGGGATCAAATCATGGTCCAAGTTTTTTTTCAAAACCCTGTTTTTTCTAACAATCCCCCACATGAATGATAAAACATATCGATAAAACGCGAGAAAACAGAAGGCATCAAAATAGGCTAAGGTGTCCCAAAGATTGAACCTTAGCTTAGTGAGAGGTTACCGGAAATGCTTGTTGTAACGGTGAACACAATGTCTTGAACCGCCAACAGTGAATGCAATTCAGAAATAACAACCACACTTGATGTCTCCACTGAAAGCTGCCAAGATCTTGATGTTGTGCCCATTTTGGCCATGGGCTAAAATTCCGGACTTAATGAATGTCTCTAGAGAATCAGCTCAAATTCTCATAGGAAGCGGCCCCACTTCCAACATCCACAAAGGTGAATCCATAAAGAGTGTCCTGCCGCACCCCGCTTTAATCAAATCCATGGAACCCATTAAGATCTCAAAAGATCATCCTGAAATTCTGCAGGCAGCACTATCACACGGTTACACCATAGGGAGGGACAAAGATAGTGCTTTCACGATATCACCATAAATTAGTTGTTTCATTGAACCTTGATCTTGGAAATCCAGTCACAAGGTTGAGTATCCTTCATGGTGATTTATTCTATGAGCTTCAGTCCCATCCCCCTCGATGTATAAATAACTACCTTTCTTTATAAACCTTTCGTCAAAGGAACTGCAATATTATTCTTGGACCTTACAAAGTCAAGATAGATAATACCAGTAGAAAGTAGTTGTTTCATTATCTCGTGCTTTCTCTGAAGCTATAGACTCTGACTCCATTTTGGATCGAGCTATACTTGTCTGTTTGTCTTCCATGACACAAACGCATCTTCAAGCATGAAGATGTACCCACTTGTGGATTTTGACTCATCTGAGTCCTACATCCAGTTGGCATCACATCACCCTTCTGTCGCAGCAGGAATCTTCCAAAGCAAAAGTCTGAAGAGCCTCTCAAGTAGTGCAAAACTCTGTTGAGAGAATTCATGTTATCCTGCTCAGGGTTGCAAGTGTACCTTCTCAAACTACTCACAATGTAAGCAATACCAGGTCTTATACAATTAATCAATTACATAAGACTGCTGATTACGCAAAAAATACTCAAGAGTGGAGTAACATCATCACCCTTGTTCTCACAATTTGAGAAACACCGTTACAAGGAGTAGAAGCAAGTTTAGCCAGATCATGATTAAATTTCTTTAATATGGTTTCAGCAAAATGAAATTGACTAAGACTATATTCATCAGACGTCTCTCTGATTTTCATCACTAAGACTACATCAGTAGTACTTAAGTCTTTCATGTCAAAATTCTCATTTAGTATGATTTTAGTAGTATTAATAAAATCAATGTTACTGCCTAATATGTGCATATCATCAACATACAGGCACACAGTAACATAAGCATCATCCTCATATTTAATGTAAACACATTAATAAGATTTATTAATCTTAATCCACTAAATATCATTACATGATCAAATTGTCATGCCTTCGTTTAGGTGCTTGTTTCAAATCATACCTAAATTTAATCACTTCGCATACTTTGTTCTCACAACAAAAAACCTTTTAGTTGGTACATATAAATTTCTACATATAATTCACCATTTAAAATTGCAGTCTTAACATCCATCTGATGTATCTATTCAAATCATGAATAAAAGCAATATTTATCATCATCCTAACAGAAGTGATTCTGGTGACAGGTGAATAAGTGTTAAAGAAATTTATACCTTAATTTTTGGTTATAACCCATAACCATACTAGGTATTTCTCTACAGTTTCATTTGTACCAAGGTTTCCTGTTGAAGACTATTCGGAAGAACATATAAATTCCCTGTGGGTTCAGTGTCCAAACTCTACCATAAAGGTCACATAGACGAGGATAAAACTTGTCTCAGTTCTAACTCTCTTACTTCCACTGTGTACAGTCTCAACAACTTGAGACGAGGTTGACTATTCGAAGGAACATATGCGAAATTATCATGGATCCTTTTTTCGAGGTCCAATCCTCAAAAGAATTATATGATCAAAAACCAAAGCATCTCTAGATTGCACTACCGTGTTCATACCAATGTTATCGATGTCAAATCTTATGACCATTAACCTATATGCACTAGCATGCTTATGATAGGTTAGGAATACAAAATCCATAATCTTAGGTCAAAATTTTGAATTGCTTGGGAGGCGAAATAGCCAATACACCCCCCCCCCCCCACACACACATTTTAGGTATACAGGTCAAGAACACAAAAATAGGTTATGCACCTTGCACAATCTTCTTGAGATATTAAAATAAATATTTTTTATTTTACACCCCCACAATTATCAGGATTTCTCAACATGCTACGATTTTGTGTCATTTAACACACGCCGCATACTCAAATTATGATTTAACATGTTCATGTATTCATTATCAATTAATAGCATAAAAGTTTCACTTTATCTATTAATTCCTCATGTTCTCTTATGTTAAGAGTTCAAAGCATTACATGAACTTATTTCCAAATATCATATCTCATAGTAAAGTAGATAACCATTGGAAATTATATTTAAAGCATAATGCACATGTGTAGAACGAAAGTTTCCATGCCTGAAACCATTTTACCTATTTTCCTTCAACTGTTTTGATAGTTGAGTTTCTCAAAGAAATGCTTTCATACCTTGGTTCTTTTGGTAGAAGACTTACACACTTCTTCCGGAGCACGCATTCTAGCATACCGAACATTAACCAACTTTCTTGTTGGATCAATTATTGTACCTCAACATTAGATTCAATCAATCATTAGTAGGTCACTAAATATTGGTAATTAAAACCAAATGCTTTGTGTATTCACAAATCGATTTAAACACACAATTTTCTTGTTGTATCACAATTATTAACCAACATGTGATTTATGCAAATTGATGTTACACAAAACATATATGATCCAAGTGATTTTGAACATAAACAAAGTTGATATACAACTTATCAAAATCATATTATTCCTTGACAAAGTAATACAAATTTATCTCTACAAAATATTATTATTCGTGTCATAGGAATCGATTGATAGCTACATGCTTAAGTTATCATGAGAATTAAATCTCAACTAAATATCCTCCAAGTAATCACTGCTACATGTTCTCATTATATTCCCAAAGTGATAGCACATCACTAATCAAAGGTTGCTTTACATAATCAACAGATTACACACATTTCATGTTTTTCTGGACAGACATGCACAACAATATTCCAAATACCTTATCTCTCAAGCCGCATATCCAAATTAGATGAATCAAAAAGGGGTTTAAAGATAAGATCCAGAACTAAATATCTTATTTAGATCAACACTTCCAAAAACTCATAGTTATGCCAGAAAAATAAATTTTTCAGCAGAGTTTTCCCTGCCCGTCAGAAATTTCCAGAAACGTATAACAGTTTTTGTAAAATATCTAATAAATACTTTTACAACTCCAAAAATCATGAAATTTGGTGGAGTTAACCACAAACATGTATATATCACTGTGTTAAAGGTATTCAGTAAATTTCGTCCTGGGTTAAGAGATAAACCCAAAATTATACAGCTCATACAAAACTTTTAATTTGTGTTTTTTCATTTTAGAAAAATATGAACATCTTTATTTTTCCAAAATTAATATCAACACCATTCATTCAATTTTTGATTATGTAAATCCCTTATTACACTTTCCATTAAAATTAGTAGTTTAATTTGTCAACAATATTTTTCTTTATTATTGTTACAAAGAATTAAACTAGCATATATATTGTCTTTAGATTGTTGGAGTGGTAACAACAATAATGAAAATAAATTGAATAAGCACAAGTGATACTTAGCTTGATTTGCAGCAACTTGGTGGATGCATCACGTCGAGTAGCATGCAGAGCAAAAATTGATAGAGGCACGTATATGATACGCTGAACTAAAGACAATATCGCATGCTACTCCTCTAAATAGAGAGATGCTATAGCTTCATTAGCGAGTTGCCTCCAGAATACAACTATCGTTAGCATTCCTTCTTGTAGCATACAAGAGAACGCCCTTAGAACTTGGCAGTGAAAACAACTCAGTGAAACCACCTTGTTTCACTCAAAAACTCATAGAGAAAAATGGACGAAATAAAACTTGGTTTTCTCATTTTTCTCTCCTACTCTTTTTCCACCAAAAACAGAGGAGTTAATGTTAAGTTGTTTTTCTCTCAAAAACATGAAAAACAAAAACATGGAGAAGTTCATTTTGTTTGTTCACTTTCTCTACTGCTCTCTGCTACTCTCTTAAACCTCAAAATGAATTGAACACACTTTCTTTAAATTCATTTTCTTGTACTTGACAAGCATCAAAACTTCATATATTTTTTTCATCTGTAATTTCAGAATCGTTATCGATTTTTTTCGGTCTAAAGGACATTAAAAACTTATCTCGTCATAGAGAAGAGAAAGGGAATCCTAAGCAGGTGCAGGTGGTGGGGACATATGTCTACTTCCTTTCTCGGCTAACTACAGCGTGCATTATTTCCGAATTCCTTTTAGTATTTTAAGTAAGGTGTGGCAAACATCTTTTGCATAAGAAAACATTTATTTTGCTTTTGAGAAAAGCTTTTGCAGGATCAGTGTATGAGAATGAGGTTTAGACACTTTATGTGCATGTAAAACAAAAGGATTAATTAAGTCCAAGATTCTTTTCTTTACATGCTAAAGAGACCGAATTCAATTTCAGTCAAAAAAAATTTTAGTTTTTTGCTTAAGCAAGTGTCAGGAATATAAAAAAAGGAAATCATCTTTTGATTTTTCTAATGCCTATAGCATGCGAGACATAATGATGTTTCTTCACATGAGAACTGTGAAGCAAGCGGAGAGAATAAGATTCTTCACGCCCACTCCCAATCCCGAGCCTGAGCCCGACCATACGGACGGCGGCGTGCGTGCTTCTGAGCGAAGCACCGCGCGTAAGAGAAAAGGCATCCTTGTCATACTCTAGGTCTTCACCCTCACACAAAAGTGAGTAGACCCAAAGAGCCATGCCCTTTAGTCTATGTGAAATTATTGTTTTATCTATTCAAATGAAAAAACAACTAGAGGGCAATAGTTTTAGAGATCAAATCATGGTCCAAGTTTTTTTTCAAAACCCTGTTTTTTCTAACATCTTATGCATCTAGAAAATATTAAGAATTTTTCAGCTTATTTTACTCGGTATCTTCACTTTACGGATTCAATACGACTGTTCAACAACCTGGTTCTTCAGCTTGATGCTTGACAGTTTGAAAAAATGAAACCTGCTCACAAGATCTGCCATTTTGAAATATTTTGTGCATATATTTTGGCTTGATAAGTATTACTCTTTTATTTAGATGTAGTAGGGGTACACTCAGATTTTACTCAAAGTGTTTGTGAGAACTAAGAAGTGGTAAAACTTGGATCTTCCAGTCTTTTAAGATGTGTTAGTTGATTGCAAGTGGTTGACTTATTGATTACACGTATAGAATGGAGGGATTGACATTCGAGGAGATTATACATATCAAACTGGAGACATAACTTGCAATAAGAACAAGGTATAATGTTGCTCTTAGCTCTTCCAACTTATCTTTTCTATTTCATTTAAGCTAATTTCTTGATGAATTTATGTTTTCATAGTAAAATGTCTAGTAACCACCGATGGTTATACGGACGTACCAGCAAACAGTGAAGGGATTGCTCAGGGCTGTTGTAATTCAACCTGCGAGTCCAAATCTACCTACCCATCCTAACTCCCCTATACAGTCTTTTTAGCAAGTGTACGGCAGGGAAATCCTGCTGTTGTGGCCAGAGTTTTCTGTGGTATAAACCGCAAGCATTATTGCCCGCAAAGTATCCAATTTATAATACAGAACAAGCCAACGCTCAAAGTATCTATTGCATTATCTTCTTCTTAATGAAAAATGCTATGTGCACCGTGGAAAAAGACACCGCAAATGCACCGAGTGAGACATTAAAAAGGGGCTCCCTATAAATCTCTGGGTGGTGGGTCCCAGGGCATTGTGAGAGCACGATGGATTTACGGTGTAAAAACACGGTGAGTGTAGAATTTCTGCTTCTTAATTTGGTCAACTAATCTAAAAACATAAAATATAAAAATAATAATTCTTTTTTTGTCATGCTTCTCAAGTGTTTATATTCGTCACTTTTTTGTCTAACCACAAAGAGAAAGTTGTTTTAAGCCACTACTATTTAGTGTGTGTGTGTTTTTTTTTTGTCATTTGGTACACATGCATCACAAGGTACTAGAAATTAAACAATGATCCTCTCGAAGAAGGAGGCTTTTCGGGAAATTTTGGAGGTTGGAATCTTATAGACCAATTGCATTGAGTGGTGCTACAACAATCGGAGGAGACATTAAAAACCACCATTGAAGGTGATCCAGATGCTTTTTCGTAAATGGAGAGGATTTGTGCATGTAATGTTCAAGACCAAGGTAATTAGTTACCATCTAATTCAGTCTTGCTAGATCACTAATTATTTTGTATCTCTAAAGTATATCTTTGTTTATCTTCATAGCAGATAGGTTTTTTTTTGTTGCCGCATTATTGGTATGCCCACCGTAGTATAGTATCCTTTTGTCATTTTGAAGGATTTATTCCTTTAAGTTTAAAGGATGGATTGCTGCTACTCTGATTTATATTTCATTTCCTTCCTTTTGAGAAACTGAGTATCATGAGCTTTTGAAGATTAAAGCCACTCTAAACTCATCATTTTCTCTTAAAAATTATCCTTTTCTCTGATTTATAACTTGATTACTCTTTCTGTTTTCATTTAGTTGTTCTCTTTAGAAATTTGATTATTTATTGTATTTATTTTGGTAAAATATCTAAATTGATTCTCCTTTTGATAGTTAAGGCTTCTCCACTTTTGCAGCAAGCAATCAAGTTCAGGCTTTGCCAGTGGAAGAGGAGAAGGGGAGGCCTGGGATCTGTCAAATCCATTTCTATTATTCATCAGCAGCCTAATATTATCCTACTGAGAATACTTCAAAACCACTCATCTTCATTTTGTTTGTATCAACTACTGCAAGATATGGCTACTTTAATTTGACAATGAAGCAGTATTGCATGGCATTATAGAACCCAGGTTTTTATATTGCAGAATTGAGTTTATTGGATTATATGTGTTATGCTCCGCAGAATTGATGACTGCTGTTTCTGTTGGTTCACTTTCGATCTACGATTCAAAGTTGTGTAGGTTATAGTGTTGCTGGTATGAAGGATTGTGTTTTGGGTCTTCAAGAGGTGCAGTTGAGCAGGAAATTAGGTTCTTTGTCAGCAATTAAAGAGGGGTACAAGGACATTTAAATTCTTTAGCGAAACTGATCTCTTCTTCAAAAATTTATTTGTCTTGCTTTGAAGGAATTGAAGTATGAAGCAAAAAACTTTTTTACCCGTATCTATTAATGAGATATACATGTGCTCTTTTTTCCTGCTCCCTGGATTATTGCATTTCTATGATGCGCAGAAGAGATCAATTACAGCGTCAACAAAAGTGTGTAAGTAGGTAAAACCATGTGATACCGAGATGGATTTGACAGTCTTTGGAAAAACACTTGCAACGCAGTTTCACAGTCAAGTGAATGGTTTAGTTACTTGGTTCAATATTGTTCTAATAACTTCTACGTAAACATATGGTCACTAATTTCTCCAAAATAGACTCTTCGCTGATAAATGTAATTGGTTTTTTTCCTTGAGTATTTCATTGTATCAACCTCTATACCGGTTTGAATTTGAGTATCTATGTCAAATCAGATTAAAATAGTAACGTACAACACATGAAAAAAAAAACAATTACAATGATCACTTATACAACAATCAATACTCCGGGCCGTTACGGCACGGGTCATATTCTAGTATATATACATAAAACAATCCAAATATGAGAGATTTCGAAGAAACTTTTATAACAACCAAACTTTGGTTTACACAAAAACAGATTATATGTTGATATCTCGAATTAAAACAAGTTTTGATTATAGATTTACACCCTCAAACCCGGATTTTACAAACCCATTTTTTAGACGATTAGGGTTTTACTTTTATGCGAACTAAACCAGTCAGACTTTGTTTAATAGTTTTGATTATGTGCATGATAAAATTGTCTTCCAAATTCTTAGATTGTTTACTAAACTGATTGATTGCAGCAGCTTATGACTGAAATTATTTATGAGTATGTGCTACTAATGGCGAAAGAAAAGGCGATAGAGTATTAATTTCTTACATAACTCTACATGCACAGGCGAAGGAAAGCATCATTATAGCGAGAAGGAACTAACGTCAACCCATAGTCGAAGATAAATTCCATAAGGCAGAGTATACTACATATTCAATAACAAAACAACTAACAGACTCAAAGCTACTCCAGAGCGAGTACAACAGCAGAGGAAGAGAACGGGATAATGCAATAAATTCGCACAAGACAATTCAAGTTGATGCATTTGCATAAACTGTCCGGAGAAAATGAATCTCACGGGTTCTACTAATAACAAATGAAATAATGAACATCTCAAAAGCGAAGAAGAAGATCAGTAAAGTGCAGTGAAATAAACTACGAGCGAAAGGAACAACCAAAGAGGAACCAACCGAATCTACGTCAACAATCAATTCAAAAAAGGATTAAATCACTTCCAATTTCTCAAACATCATCTTTAAGCATTCAGATATGATGATTTATAAACAAAATTCGAAATCCTATAGTGAACTTGCGATATCATCGTAGAGGAGAAAAAACCAGAAAAGCATCATTGAAATTTTTTAGAAAAAGCGCGAAGAAAGCCGCACAACTAAAAGAAAATATCAAAGCTGCACAGATGACGTTGGAGAAACAAAGTAGGACCTCAAGAAAAGCAAGAGAACTTCAAAGACACAGCCTCAAGGGAAAATAAAACACAAGGACGCAGGGAAAAAAATACTTAATTTTCGCAGGAATCAAAGTCATCAAAACTGTGAAGATATCACCACCAGTTAACAGATCTGAAACAGAGAACAACAAATCTCGTAACGGAAGAGCTCGCAAATCAACAATTCATCTACAAGACAAGCCAAAGGTGACAAAGATGGCATCTACAGCAGATTATGAGTTCTCATCCAATCCAGGGAAGATTCTAAATAAACATGATCAATTAGTTGTATAAGCATCCAATAAAATAAATCAAATCATATCCAAGACTCGGCAATTCAGTTCGCAGGAGCCCTAGGGGAGAAATATCAGCAAGGAAAATGAGGCAAACACTCAGCTAAAGAACCGTATGAAAACAAAAAGCTAAAATCCAGTGGAGCTAGTGATGCTCAATAACTTGGTCGCAATTAAGAGGGGAATCTTCTTACCTTCATATTTATTACTTTAATAGGAGCACCCATAATTATAATAGCAAGCAAAACCATCATAAAATTTCGACAAAGCAGTACCTGAGATGAAACGATAATGTACATGTAAACTGAATGGCTAAGAGCAATTGAAGCTCAAAACTTAAAACAAACAAATGAGAAGTATTCCAAGTAAACTTTGTGATCACCAAGGAATGAAGAATTATTTTGCAGCGAACAATGGGACTTGCAATTATATTTCTTCAATTTTAGCACTTTAAGTCAACGGCATGATAAAGCAGAAACAGACGGTGAATATATACTTCATAGATATGAACCAGCTAAGAGATGAACTTAAAGAGCAAAAGAAAATAACAGGGAAGGTGAATTATTAGGCTAAGCAAATGGAACAAAGACAAGGAACAACGAATGAAATCTCAACATTGCAGAAGTAGATTTGGAGAGGATGACAATCTTGCGAAGTTAATAATTCACACGAAGTTAACAATTCTGCGAATTCAAACTCGGCCCCGCTGAGTATAAGATCTATGAAGTTCATCATCCAAAATAAAGAAACCACCTTGGCTTGGCGAAACTTCAACACTAAAAGAAGCAAAACCGGATAGAAGCATGCACGAAGAGAATTTATACATCAGTTTTGTGAAGATGAAATCAGCAAAGAGAACAATGACTTTAACTAAAGGAGAACCAGCGAAGAAGAGATCCGTCTTCGGTATACTAGAAGAGGTACTTCGTGAAAGGATACAGCTGCGAAGAGTCAAGTGTAATATCATCCATCAACAACGAAGAAAGAGATCACAGGCACAACACCATTTCGTAAAATCAAAACTCACCGAAGTATCATCAACAAAGTGAGGATTCACAACAAAGTTTCGTAATCTCATGTGAAGATAAACCAGATCACAATACCCCATGAAGAATGGAACAAAGCTGTAAGAAACGTAATTGAAAGGATTATAAAATTCAATGCAAAAATATTATACAGGCGAAGCTAAAACATCATCTAAAAATCCCGTAGATTTTCAACTTATGTTTCAAGGGGAAGATAATGATAAAAGGACAATTGGTCAGTATAATTTCGCAAACAAAAGCTTGCAAAATTGGTCACTGGCGAAAAGAAGAAGCTTGATGTCGCAATATCGATTCTCACTGCAACCATATTTTTTCACATTTTTTCTAAAGTTTCCTAGAGAGAAGATATAAGGCGAAGATACAATTAAGACTATTTTTTCACATTTTCTCTAAAGTTGCCTAGAGAGAAGATACAAGGCGAAGATACAATTAAGACTATAGCATCGTGCATTTGTTTTGCACAAAACAAGTGGAACAGATGGTCAGAGAAGTAGTGTTGCGAACTAGAGGGCATGGGTTCAATTTTCCCTGCTACCAAATAATTTTTGCTTCGCGGATATTTATTTTGCAGAGTTGGTCTTTGATTATTTCGCAAAGAAGAGAGTTGATGATTATTTCGCACAGATATTTCGCAAAGAATGATTGAAAGAATAGAGAAATGAAAGAATGAATGAAAGAATAAAGAAATGCGAAATTTTCGCAAGAGACGATCTAAGATCCATAAAAATCTAAGATCAAGAATGGGGAGAACCTTAATGGCGTACACCCTAGTTCGTGAATAAAATTTCGCAAGATGCAAATGTAAGAGCTAAAGTACGTCATAGGAGGGGGAACCTCTTGCATGGCTCAGCGATGAGGTTACACCGCTACTGGAACCTGAGTCATGGAGATTTGGGGTCAATAAAGCCCATCCAGGAGAGGCACCTTCGATTCTCAACTTAAGCATATGACTTGAGTTTGGCGACTAAGGTAAGAGGGAATATCCTAAGGAGTGCAGAGTATGATCAAGGCGCCAAGGTACACGGTTGATCCAAGAGTACCCGGGGCGTATGAAACTACCCTGCCATTCTTGGAAAGTCTTGACTATGATGCACTCGGCCCGAAGAAAACCCCA
Organism: Papaver bracteatum; assembly: GCA_023529315.1. NCBI lineage: Eukaryota > Viridiplantae > Streptophyta > Magnoliopsida > Ranunculales > Papaveraceae > Papaver > Papaver bracteatum. The sequence continues at coordinate 531,091 of JAJJWX010003730.1, read as the reverse complement.
ATTAGGGTGCATTCTCGTAACCATAAGACATATAGTCAAAAGGGATAAGAGGCTGCGAAAACAACTGGTTGTTTTCAAGACCAGATGGGAATATCTAGTCTTGTATGGCAGAAGTACGTCTCCTTGAAGGGGCAACCCGGGGAAGATAAGGGCGGTACCCTCCATTAGGGAGCTGATAAGTGTCTTAAGACGCAAATGTCATGAGGATTTTTACTCACGGGAGTATCAAGACTTATCATATTTGTGCGACAATCCTGAAGATGTGATAATACAAAAGAGAAGAGAAGACGAGATCAATGGGTCATTGCATGCAAGTGTAAAGACGTCCTGCGATTTCGTCGCAAGACGGCAATGTCATGGGGATTTAATTTCGCAAGAAAATTTAGGGCTGTCATATTGTCGCAGAAAAAATAACAAAAGAATAAAAAGTTAAGGCAAGATCAATGGGTTTCTGCATGAAAGTGCAGAGACGTCCTGCGATTTTGTCATAATGACAAGAGGTGGCAAAATAAGACCTTTAACTAGGAAGGAAAAATAAGACCACATAAGAAAATGAGTAAGCAAATAAGATTCCGAAAGTGATTATATGTAAGCAAATAAGTTTGTGAATATATACATGGAAATGAATTTGAGACAGCAAAAATAACAAATAAGTATTATTTAGAATCTCTCAGGAGTATTATTTAGAATCTCTCAGAAGTATTATTCAGAATCTCTCAGCAGTATTATTCAGAATCTCTCAGGAGTATTATTCAGAATCTCTCAGCAGTATTATTCAGAATCTCTCAGTAGTATTATTCAGAATCTCTCAGGAGTATTATTCAGAATCTCTCAGAAGAATTATTCAGAATTTCGCAGCAGTATTTAGAATTTCGCAGCAATATTCAGAATTTCGCAGGATTATTCAGAATTTCGTAGAAGTATTCATAATTTCGTAGGATTATTCATAATTTCGCAGAAGTATTCATAATTTCGCAGAGTGTGCCAGAATTTCGCAGAATGTGTCAGAATTTCTCAAAATATGATTATTTTACAGAAAGTGGTTATTTTGCTCAGTTATTTCGCACAATTAAAATCAACTTGAAGAGATTATACTATCGCATGAGCACAAAAAAAGAGACATAGGCAAGATAAGAATGAAGAAACAACTCGCTCATTCAATATTTTCTCAACGATTCTACCTTCATAGATAAAGAGCAGAGGCAACTATGGATTACCAAGAAAACATTTTATGATTCTTTATCTTTTCGGCAAGAATCATTTCCAAAGGGGACATTCACTAATGAATAATAAGAATCCTCACCAAAAATGGAGTAATAATTTCGCATGAATAGAGGAAATAGAGGCAATACTTCTTATTCTCATTTGAAAACGTATACTTCTTGTATTTCGAGGATTGAGTATTTCTTATACTTCTCAAAGGATACTTCATACTTCTTATACTTCAAGAGATGATACTTCTTATTTACTTCTCAAAGCTTCGGAACTTCACAAAAGAATAGAGGCAAGTACGTACTTTTCAAATTCAGTATTCTTTCGCTCGTTCCTTCAACAACTACAACAAAATTGATTTTTCCTTAAAGATCGCTCTTCAAGCAATATTCAAGGAAAAAGAGGCAAGATGTAGTTACCAAATATGGCACAACAGTAAAATCTCTCGAGAATGTAGCGGGAGCTCGAGAGAATGTAGCATAGCTCGCGAGAATGTAGAGAGAGCATGAGACAATATGAGTTGTACCCCACTATGTGTGAGATGTCATCCACTATGTAAACACCTAGATAAAGAGAAAGGAATGAGAGAGAAATGGGAGATAGACATTTTAGTAAGAGAGACACATTTTTGTAAGAGAGAGAGAGACATTTGTAGAGAGAGAGTTTATTTTCTTTATCATCTTCTTCCCCAAAAACTAAATCTAGAACACCAAATACTCATTAATGGATATTCTAAATGTAACACTTATGTAATTACAACAATCATAGTGAAGAACCATGGATGTAGATCACATTGATCGAACCATGTAAAAAAATCCTTGTGTCCATTTTACAAATGTAGCACTTTAATTTTTATTTTTATTATGAAATAGATTTAGATTTAGAAAATATCATGGGGGGTGTGTTGTGGGATTTCCTGCAACTACAAGTATTTATTTTTGAAAACAATGAAAATACAGAATTTGGGATAATATATGATTTTAAAGCGCAAAAGATGAGTTAATTTCCAATAAAAAGGTGTAGAAATATGCAATATCTGGCACTCATCATGGGAAATGGGCATATTACGTATAATGGTATTTGGAGCATATGAAGAGAATGTTCTGAAATTTAAGGTAATTAAAAACTTTATGAAATAAATTATTGACGGGAGTCCGCATGTGGGAGTTCATTCCTAGTGGTGGTCATCCTTCCATACCATAGGGTCTTGATCTATCGCAGCACGTGGATAAATTATTAAATCGGATATTGACATCCATAATGGAGATGCGACACTGGGAAGATTATACAATGTTGATTATGTCAGGAGTGAAAGTCTCTTATGATGTTTTTGATAAAAGTACTCGTAGAACTATTCAGGGTATATTGACATACCATCTTTCTAATTTTTTGTTGGATTTACTTTATTTTGTCTGGCTTATGAAGGAGGTAAATAAAAAATGATAAATGACTCGACATCCAAACTTAATACTAATATAAAATTATTTAAAAAATAGGTCTCACTAATAAAACTAGAATAAAAATATTAAAAAAAAAAATGGGCGTCAAAGATTTATCGTCCAAACCCTTTCTTTTTTTATTATTTTTAAAAAACTACAGTAAAAACTCATATATTAATAGCCTTGGGAATTCACAAAATTAGTAATATATGAAGTTTATTAATATAGAGAGGTGTACCATAAAACATGAACTTTTTTACTGGTTCAAGGTATATAAATGTTATTGGATAATTTTCCCACATATTTATAATTTAAAAGTTCCTATACATAAATCCATGTATCAATCTATGAACTTGTACGTATATACCAAAAGTTTCACGCCAAAAAAGCTTTAAACAAGCTCGACAAGTTGAGAATATTTTGGATTCAATAAGAAGGTTCCTGTGGTGCGAGAGGTCTTAAGCATCCGCAAATTAAAAGATGCGATTGTTAGAGCACTGCTCGGTTGAACCCACCAAGCGTTGGTATGTCAAGGTTGGTTGTCATAGTTTAGTATCAAAACCCATAAGTCGCTTGATTAGATTACTAGAGTCAACTTCGTTAGGTTAGACTAGGAATTCTATAAATGTTAAGACATACTAGTATCCGAAAACATATCGACATCAATGAAGACATCATCCTTCCACTTGGGATTAGTAACACATGCCTTGACTTGTTTCCATTTCTATACCGTAAGCTTTTAAGTCGTTTCTGATTGAAAACATAACATGCGAAGTTATATACATGAAACTCTAGTATTAGAGACTTGATTATATATTATGATCAAAGTTTCAAGGAAAATATATCAATATTTGTGAAAGCTTTATATTGGTATATTATATTAAAACGTATAATGCTTATCTTTTGAGCTTCGTAATTGCGAAATCAACACAATCTTTGTAACTCGTTAATAGATTGTGTAGTGAACATAGGTTTGATTTCATGCCTAGAAAACTATGTTTAATTACTTGAGTTTAAGGAAGTAGGCTTACGAACTTGTTTCGTAGTTGAAAGAAATCAATAGGATTGAAGGTCCGGTTTTCATTGAAGATCTTAAGGTTAGACTGATCCTAACTTATATAGAGAATTAAGGTAGAACTGATCCTAACTTATGTTGCGAGTTAAGGTAGAACCGATCCCTAGCTATATTGGAAGTCAATGTAGAACCGATCCTAACCTATGTTGGAAGTCAAAGTAGAGCCAATCCCAATAGGCAAAACCAGTTTCATTAAGTCACGTACACTTTAGGGTTTGTATGATTTGGAAATTGTGTTTTCAAAATAGGAAAGTTCAAGATGTCGGCATAATGAGTAATTTTAACATGAGTAGAAATCTTATTTATTAATTGTTCAAAGATATTTCTTGATACTCAAGGTGAGATCCCAAACCGAAATGGTTGAAAATCTTTTAATTAAATTTTTCGAATGAATATGTTTTTATTTTACCAGCAAACAAAACACATCTCTGGAAAGATATATTAGTTAAGTGTCAGTTAATATTGAGTTGTCCAAGAGAAATTTTGGTTGTACAGTTGGATATTGGTTGGAATTAAACAAAACTGAATTTAGATGCTTTATTTCATATCTTGGGAATATTTTTGGTTATGGAAATTCCTTGGTGTCTAAACTACCTTGGTCTATAAAAAGTGAATTTTGTTTTTCTTACAAACTTATCCTAAGGCAGGCACTTCGTTTCGTAGTCACTGATGTAGACGACTAATAGTATTACTTGTAATGCTATCTTGGAGAGGAGAGTAACCTGATTAGGAGAAATATCTTACGTCTGCTAGGTTTGAAGACTTCTTTGGGATCAAGAAGTATCTACTAGTACCATTGGTGGGAAGCTAGAATTGCATTATTATTTTAGTTTCTGATTATTGATTTGATTTAATAATGGTTGTTTACTCTTGATTGCACCTAGATTTATTATTCTCGAGAGCCTTGTCTTCTGACATAAGGTCCCTCAAACTAGATCAAGATATTAGCGGTAGTTCAGATCTGATTTTAGATCTGACATTGACTTGTAATCATCCATTGTTAACAGACTTAGTTTTGTTCGTGATCGATCATAAGTTGGAATCAAGTATTATTATTGTGCAGGTACAAAAGACTATTGAAGATTTGAAGACAAGAAGATTTTATTATTGGTTTCATATCTTTGTGATTTTCTTCGTGCACAAAATTGATCGGTTGGGATCTGACTAGATCTGATTTATATTTTGATAGACTTGTTATTGTTAGTCGTATTTAGAATGATAAGCTATCATTTAGTGGTAATATATATTCAGTATCCGAATCTGGTAGTTCTTTTTGACTTAATCTAGTTAACTTGTTAATCCAGATCTTGGAAGATCTAAACCCGAAAAGAGGTTTAATTGATTTTAAACAGAAAATCCCTTGTCAAGCTCATCAATATATCTCTAATTAACGCCCTGAGATAGGAGTCCTTTATTGTTCAGAAGACGATTGAAAAGGTTGAGTGCTTAAAGTCTCCAGAGAGGCTGAAGCAACTTAAGATAGTGGACTCTATATTAAGATTCATGTGTGTTAGATAGATTGGTTGTAGGTACAGGGATACTGAGGAAACTAGGTAACTAGGGGCAGTTTACTTGGTCTCAACTAATAAACGAAGTTGGTAGTGGTCTTTATATAACAGCTTAATCCTGAGAGTATTCGAAAATGGACTAGCTCCGGAGATTTTTCTGCATTTGTGGCTTCCTCGTTAACAAAATTTTGTTGTGTACTTTTACTTTACTTTTCGCATTATAATTTATTTAAATTATAATTAAACTAATTGCACTTGCATGTTAATCCCAAACACTTGGGTTGATCCCTATAGTTTAAGGTTCAGATTTGAACTAGAAACTATATACCAAGTGTATACCATGTGGTTGATTTCTTCTTGACAATTTTTGTCTATATTAGATCACTCAAGGTATCTTACTTGTAGGTTAATATTGAAAAGATCGGGATATGCTCGGTACCCTCGTCATTTCAGTAATAATAACCTAAAACGTTATACTTTTTTTTTTCTCTCAAAAAAATAGATAAGTATTTTATTTCATCTTAAATTTTGGTGAAACATGATCTATAATTTTTCAATTCAATATAATGTCGGTTATTAATACATGGAGGTAAAGTCCATACGAAAGGATTAAAAAAAATATATTAATTTTAAAATACGAAGGTTATTACTATTTATAGCTGGCCAAAATTGGGACATGATGTATTATATATGGAGTTTAATTTTACTTTATTTTTTAGTTTTAAGACTCTCATTCACTTATTTTTAAAGTATTTCATTATTTGAAACTCTAATACATTTAGTCTCTTACAGTGGGATTTTCACTGAATCACTTAGATCCTCTTTCGTTTTGAAAACATTCCGTCTCATAGCCTTTGCTATTAGAAAATGGGAGGAACGCTCTGCATGTCGACAATAATCCAATTAATTCAATCACATTCAAGATGAAGAAAACCATGTGAACACCTGCATTTTTCCGACAAGCAAATCTCTTATAATAAGATAATAGAGAATCCAACAAACAAATAACTATATGATATAAGTGAATTAATTAAGGATGATGACATTTGCTTCCAAAAAAATCACAAAGGGACCAATGTAAGGTTCAAGAGATTTTAAAACGTCGTATTGACCATTATGTATAGTGGGAATATGGTGGGGCATGTGCTCTAGCATAATTTATATTCACCACCTATGCCTTATCGAGACACAAGTTTTTTACATATGTGATCATTAGATTCAAGGATGCCTCTAACATTTTAGAGGCTTGGGGAGAACATTTTTTCCCCACCTCTCTTTATATAAAGGTGGAAAAAATAAATGGTAAATAAAGAAGTGGCTATTAATATGACAACTTATTTATGAATGAATATAAAGTTTAACAAAAATTCAAAAATATTTAGGATTTTAATTAGAAATAATACCTATCTAGAGGATAAAGCAGGATTGATCATGTTTTAGAAATTCTAAAGAATACATCCGATTGTGTAAGAGATCACCCGGAATGGGAAATACGATAATTAAGCTACAAACTAGTCCAAATATTATAAAGCTTAGAATTAAGTAAACTACAATAGAATAAGATGCAAAATAATTGAAACAAGAGAAAATAAATTTGTATGTGCCCTCCTAGATGAAATATTCATGCACGGTTTGTGACTATTCGTTTCTTTCTTCACTAACTAAAGTAACAAACCCAGGTTTACACTCAGGTCAAACTTTTTTGGGCCTCTTCAAATAATGGTCCTAGGGCGGTTGACCATCCCGCCCTATGCCTAAGACGGCCCTGATTGTTCGAATTAGGTAAATTGTATGTTGTTAAAAATAGGTATTGACTGACCTGGGAGAAAAGATGCATCCATGCGTTTGAGAGTCCATGAAAATATGTTAACACACTAAGCCGTCAGTATGGCGTAACACTATGTAAAATGGGTACAATATGATCACATAGCATTCAATTGTCGAAAAACAACATGAACCAACTCATTTAAAATGGTTACTTACATAGCGCCACCTCCGGCTGGACCAAATGCTTTGAATAGAGACATTGAAGTCATTGCAATTCCATTTGCAGCTCCTCTTTGATGTTGAGGCTGTTTGTTTGTTTTAGGTAAGATCAAACAAAATTTATTCAATAAATGCCAGTGATAAGCATGTAAATGCAACATTTTTACACCCATAATTACACTAGTTAGAACCCATTATTTTGCTAATAATAATATTCTGGTGCTTCTGTAGAAAATACAAGCAATTTGATCACCGGAAATTCAAAAGTATTACAAGGAAAAGAATAATCTACTTTATGTGCATGTGATTACAAAAAGGGAATGTTATACTTGGAATTGAAAAATGAATCAAAGTGGGGGTTGGCACGTGCAAATTGAAAATGGGAAGTATTTTATCTTTCTTATCTTATTACTAATATATTCTACTGAGAAAGATAATTTAATGTAATTGTCATGTAAATAATTAATTGAGTAATATATACACGGCGCCAGATTCTTTTGGAAGTAAAATAATTTTTTCTTCATTTGGGAGATTTGGGAAATAAAGCGAGTTTATCATTTCACTGGAAGCATGAGGTGGCAATACTATTTGGGGAAAGATATTTATGACGACATCAACTTGCATGCAAGATATTTCATGGAATAATTTATTTTGATTCTTTGATTAATGAAATAAAAAAGGGCAAGGTGGGTCGACTATTTGAGTTGGGGGGAAGCGGCGGCTACAGAGCCGAGAAGAGAAAAAGAGTATTTGTTTTTGTTTTATTTTCTCCATGGGTTTCTAAATTTCTTGTTAGGGTTTAGGTGGAAACCAATTTAATAATATAAACTCTACGATGATATTTCTAATAAGGATTCATTCACTAGTAATTTTTCTTCATATAGCTTGGTATTTAATCGATTATGTGATTTTCTTGATTATTTATGCTTTTCAATTGATATTTTGTGCTTTGGTTAAATCCCTTGACATGGTATGCTTTAGGATTGATATGTGATGCTTCAAAATCACTAACCATGAAGCGAAGAAAGTTACAGCGGAGAAACAATATTTTAGAATTTAACATACCATCTTCCTAGACATGGGATTGATTTTGATATTTTTCTTGAGTAGAAAATAGTAGAGGTTTATATGATTGATTTGGTGGAAATCGAAAACCCTAATAAACCATTCTCATTTTGTTTATTTTTTGAATAATTATTATTTTATCTCTTAAATTTCATTCTATATTATAGAAAATTACATACTTTTGGTTGGCAACCTAGCGACAAGCTGGGACCCAACACCTTTTTGAATAACGATACCTAATCTATGGAAAATAAAGCTACCAACACCACTACTAGCGTCATTATTAACTAAGCAGTTCTTCAGATGCTTAAAAAAACATAAAGTATCCTCACCTAGTTCTCCTAAGGTAGAGAAAGCTAAAACACTCAGACCATAACCAAGTGAAACACACTTATCCAAATACTTAGTGTTTTTTCGAGCAACAACATTAGAAATGGCTTTGACCGGAACAAAAGAGTGAATGCCATCACCTGCGAATGGAGAAACCCCTGTAACATCCATGCAAACATCCTTACCATTTTCCCAGTTAAGAACGAGGATATCAGCTGGTCTTAGATCGTTTCCGTCATCCGTCTGAAGCCCAAGAGAAACTTCCTTGTGCGCAGGTACATTAGCTTTGTTAGTTTTAGTATTTTCACACTCCTCGTCGGAAAAACCTGTACTTGCCATTGTCTGCTAGTTAGACATTGTGCACTTGCAGTATTTTATTATAGGTTTTTGAGCCTATCAAGTTTTTGGTGCCGATGCCTGGGAGTGGTTGCATAATACTCTCTGATTGATATCATTATTTCTTGTATAGAGTTTATTTTTGTATATATATATTTTTTATTTTCCATACTTAATTTATTTTTGTTTTAGATTTATTTTAGTTCCTTTTTACGCAGTTTGTTGATTATTTATTTTTTACAATTAAAACCAGTAGCAGGTGAACATAAATTAAGTATGAATTCGCTAAGTTTTTGCAAGAGCCACTTGGAAGATCCCCTAGAGGTTTTCTTAGCTCGTTTTGGGTACGATTTTGATGATAATGGCGTTATTTGTGAAGTCAATGCCTTGTTAGACTCCACACCATTAATAGACACTAATAAATGGAAGCCCAAACTAGAACCTCTTGTTATGCCCGAGTCTCGACTAGTTACATCAGTCGAGATAGCTCCGACCTTGACCCTTAAGCAATTATCTGACCTATCAAGTTCTGATTTTTCTCATCTTGATGATATTAATAGTGAAGCCGTTGTAGATGATAATGGGTCTATGAGTCATGATATTATTTCTCTATTGAGCCATTGTTCCACGGATGAATTTCAGCCAACATCTGTTCGTATGTATCATTTTGCTGAATTTGAACCTATATCAGCCGCGAAAGTTATTTCAGCTAATTTATACCCTGATTAGAGCATGCTCCGCGAATAAAAACTGTCAAACCATCTGAATTTGTTGCTTATGGGAATGATTTACTTATCCCGCCCATGCATTATTTGAGTATAACTTACATTTTTCTATTGAGAATGAATTTACATATCTTTTTAGAGTTTTATAGTGTTTGGAGGTTGATATTTGCAGCTGACCTGACTTGTTGGATTGATCCCCAACTTTTCAAATTTTATATATATGCTTGGAAACTTAGTTTGGTGTATTAGCACCTTGTTTGAGATTCTTTACTTGCAAGCAGGGAAACAAATACCTTTCGCTTCATGGGAGTCAACCAATCCGATTTGTTTCTCTATCTTTTATTTTTATATGTTTACTTTTTGCATATCACATTTTAGAATTTCCCACCTTAATTTCTACGTTAAATGACTCAATTACATTGATAAAAATGCAATATTTAAGTGTGGAGGAGTGGAACTTTCGTTAGGATTTCAAAATAATAAAGTATATATATAATAATAATAATAAATTCTTCATGATATGACCACCTGTTGAGCGGGTCTATTTCTTTGTTTTGCTCGAGGACTAGAAAAATATAAATATGGGGATGTTTGATAAGCACATAAGTAATACATTTTATACCCATATTTATATCAGTTATGACTCGATATTTTGGCTAATAACACGATTTTAGTGCTTTTGTAGAAGGTACAAGTGATTCTGATCATCCAGAGAAGAAACGTCTAAAGAGGGGCAAGAAAACGTTTCTGATAAAAATGAACAAAGTTACACACAGTAGAGAGCCTCAAATTTGGCTGGCCTAGTATGCATATATGTTGGCACCACTCAAGCCCGACTCATTAGTGGTTAAGAAACAGTGGGACGTGCCTCACACTTACCACATTTCTTGGTGGTTCTGTTTTAAAGCTTCAATTATTTTCCGTTCTCATTCGAGAGAAGAAGTTTGAGCATCGATATTCGATAGACGATCGAGATTTAGATTTATCCGTGGTAAATTTACAGCAACACATTGATGCATTTGGGGGTTTGACGTGAATTGGAATCTGATCTAATTGTAAGTTCTCGAGAAGATTTAAAAGGCAGTGATGGAGATTCAGTCAGCTTGGGTTCGTTTGATCGAAAAATCAGTTGAAGTAGATGATGTTGCTGGCTTATTTTGTACCACTACTTCCTAAAGTTCTGATGGGTGTTTGATCAAAGGGAGGATAAGCTGCAAAGCTGTGAAATATTGAGTTAATGTGGAGTTTGAAATATCAGCAAGAAAATATCAACTTTAAAGCTACAAAACAGTCACGATGTGCTGCTTTTGTCGATTAGTTTGGGTGTGGAACAACCTTGATTTGGTAACTTTGAGAATTGGTAAATATGGGATTTGCAGGTGCAGTTGAGATTTAGATGGAGCCGTGTTAGAGAATTGCTCGGTCGAACTCGCATTCGTTGCTATCTCAAGAATGTTTGTCAATATTAGTGATCAAAACTATACGTCTTGATTTCTAGTTTACTTATGACTAAGTCTCGGTCTAGGATAGTTAAGTATAGTTGAGATCCAGACTCCATGGCCATGGAGATTATCTTACGAAGACGAAAATCTACAAAAGGAACCAGTGGAACTTCATCCGACCAAAAAGTTATGTGAAGACTTGAACTTATCTAGCACTCAAAAGTCTATCTATCTCATACACTTGAGACAACAATCGTATAAGTATGATAGTTTTGATACATACATATTTTCTATTTCGAGCCGAGTTTACTCGCCTATCATTTTCTCAAAATATGTGTTGGAAAGCTTTCGCTTTAACCACCTTTCATCTTTACCCGTGACGAAAGTTATGATGACATTTCAATCTTGAAAATAGCTTTGATGACGATAGTCGATTCTTTATGTCTAACGACTATTATAACATTATAGAAGAATATTTCAATGATTGAAATATAGAGTTGAGATTATGTAACCACCTATGAATATAAGCATATATAGTATGTTCGCACATTAGTGTATAAGTTCATGTATCAGAAACCAAGTGCATGCATATGTGTGCATGCGGTATTGGTGAAAGAGACAGGTTGGGTACGCGTACTGGTGTAAGTTCTTGAACCGAGAATTTCAGCTAAGTTTGTAGTTTGCAAACTAGTAAACCAGTCACCTTAGGCACGCGTACCCGTACGTGTACCCATGAAAGTTTTCAACCAAAAATTCCGGTAACTAAGGTACGCATACCCAAGCTGGTTATATTTCTAAAATTGGTTAGCTCGTGAACTTAAACAATAAATCAATAAGGAATTCAATCTTTGAAAACCGTGGCTATATTTTTCATGAATTGATTCGAGTGAATCAAACCGATTTTGTTTCAATTGTGTCTATGTATAAAGATATAAGTAATTGAACAACTCTTGAACTAGTTCTTATGAGTCATTTTAACTAGTTATGAAGAAGATGAATATGGTTGATATGAAAGTGCTCATATGGATAACCATTGATTAACTATTTGTGAACCAACCAAATGTACACGTTTAGGTACGGTTAATTAAACCTAAATGAATACATTTCATTTGTGTGTGTGACAAGCTAAGTTTTGATCAAACGGTTGAAAGATATTAGCTTGGATAAATCAGGTTTTTTATCTAACGTTGAATATTGAATGCTTTGTTACCAAGGTAACTTAGATTGAAAACCCTGATTTGAAAACTATATAAAGGAGATGTCTAGTAACTGAAAAAAATAATCCCTACACCTCCTGTGTGATACTAGTTGGTTTGCTAGAGTCGATTTTCCTTTAACTGTAGGTTTCTTCTCGAGACTTTGTCGGTTAACGACTTAAAGACTTCATTGGGATTGTGAAGCCAGACGAAACTACTTCTGTTGTAGTTGAGCGATCTAATCTTGCCATTTTTTACCGTACGAGTTCAATTGAATAATTAGCTTGAGATTATATCTCCGATAGGGCAAGATAAAAAGAAATCACAAACATATTTGTATCATCGTTTGTGATTCCACAATATCTAGTTTCGCTACCATAAGATTTAGATTATTGTGAGGTGATTAATAATTCTAGGCTGTTCTTCTGGAATATAAGTCCGGGTTATCTATTAGTTTATGTTCACCTTGATTTTATCAAAAGACGGAACAAAACTTGTGGGTTTATCTGTTGGAGACAGATTTATCTATTATCGTAGACTTTTCTGTGTGATACAGATTTGTTTATTAACGTCTTCGACTTTGGGTCGTAGAAACTCTTGGTTGTGGGTGAAAGCGGCTAAGGGAATCAAGTGCGTATTATCCTTCTGGGATCAGATACGTAAGAAATTAAATTGTACCTTGAATCAGTATGATATTGATTAGGGTTCAACTACAGTCCAGACCTAAGTTAGTTTGTAGTAGGCTAGTGTCTGTAGCAGCTTAATACAGTGTGGTGTTCAATCTGGACTAGGTCACGGGGTTTTTCTGCATTTGCGGTTTCCTCATTAACAAAATTTCTGGTATCTGTGTTATTTCTATTCCGCATTATATTTTCTTATATAATTAAAATATCACAGGTTGTGCGTTGTATCGATCAATTGTGAAAACCAAACTTTGGTTGTTGATTGGAAATTGATTGATCCTTGGATATTGGTCTTTGGTACCATCCAATTTTATATCTCTATTGTATTTGATAAAGACTCGCAGATTTCTATTTTCTTGAGTATAGATCAAATCGACAGATAAAGATATTAACTCCTTGATATACTTTTCATTAAGATTGAGTCTGACTGTCTAGTTGATTCTCTTAAAAGTATATTAGAGTTAGTCCATATAGATTGCTAATCAAAATATTGGGTGAGGTTGTTAGACCCCCGCTTTTTCAATTGGTATCAGAGCAAGCAAACACATTTAAGACCTCAAAAGTCTGTGTTTATAGCGATCTGACTGTATGGACAGAAGTATTATCTCTGATAAACGAGTCACCAGAAATAAAGACTCGTTTTCTAATAAATTTATTAAAGAGAAAGATCCCTCAATCTCTATTATATACGAACCTTGTGTTCAAATGAAACAGACTAACACTGACATGTGTTATCCTGGTGAATCTAACTCTGTTGATCAAGAGGAAACAACTAGCGAGAGTGAACTAATTCTAAATCTTGTTAGAATTCAAGGTGATAGATTCAAATAGTTAAAAAAACATGTCAATGTTCTTCTTGGTATAGTAAAAGACTGTGGCTCCAGTGAAAAGGATTCTTATAAGGAAAATCCTGAAGTTCGATCATCTCATATCCTACTTGAGGAAAAACTTCAAAAGGATGATTTAGATGTTGAACATCTCCTGAGTAAACTCTCCATTCAAGGATGTTCAGAAGAGTCTGTTATACCATCTACTTCTATTCAAACTGAAAGAGCTCCAGTTTCAGAAGTAATTTCAGATTTTCTTCCCACTCAAACTAATGTGCAAGGGATTCACACATCAGTAGGAAGAAAGAAATCTCCATACGGTAATGATAGGTTTGAAATCTCTAATCACGAATGTGATCAGAAAGTGTGCCTTTTTTGTGATTCAAAAAGGCATATAGTGCAAAAGAGGAAATCCAAGTTGAAAAACAAATCATTCAACTTCAACACACCTTATACTTGATTCTTAAAGGTGTAACTGACATTCGTATGTCTAAACCAATTGGTTCTAGTACGCATCCGGTGTTTCTTACCAGGAAGATCAGTTCAATGAGTTCCTCAAATGCACAAAAGCATAATAGACCACTTGACAAATATCGTCCAAGAAAAACTCATGTTCTCTCTCCTATTAAAAATGGAGATAATGATGTGAATAATGTATCAAGTGAAGAATACTGATATGAGCAGATGGATGAAAATGTAAAATTGATTATTGATGGATATGAGGAAATCATCAACAAACTGCGTAGGTCATGTAGACAACATTTTTTAGGTAAAAATCCTCACTATGCGTCGTATTATGATGATAGTAAATTTTATGATAATTTTTCACATCATAACAGTCTTCCTCCATGGGACAGAAGGAAAATGTTTAACCAAAAACAATTTTCATTTGATGAGATAAAAGCTCATACTTGTGCTACCTAATCACAAGGTTGAAATCTCTCACACAAAAATCCTGGTTGAGGGATATGTTCAGGTATACTTGTTAGAATGGTATTTTCAGATTCTCAGGCTATTTTTGTATCGTCTATAGCCTGAGTATCCCTGTAAAAATACGTGCACACGTTTTTTTGTTTTGTTGTTGTCAATTTTTTATTTTTATTTTGGTTAAACAAGGTGCTACTCATGTACTCTAAAAATTTCTTCTCTTATGAGACATAGATTTTTGGAGTCATCATGATGTTTCTCGTTTTACAAGAGTTTTTAGCAAAGCCGTGTGCGTACGACTCTTGTTCTGCTCTTGGGTCAAAATTGAACTCGTACATGTTGCATGTGTGATTGACACGAATCAATTAAGGAAACCCTGAAAACTTTCTTCTCTAAGAAACCTTTAAGTAGCCAACCTATTGAGTTACGTAAGTCACGTATGCATACTCTAGGTTATTTGCTGAGTTATCAAGAATGTCCTCTTCTTCATCTCCCCGTGGTGATTTTGTAAATGGATTTCTTGAGAAAGGTTTTGGTTTTGAATCAAAAGGAAGGAAGAAAAAAACTCTTGTAGAAGAAGGTGCACCATATGCCTCGTGCTACTATGCCTACTCACACCAAGATGTTGAGAATGAGGATATGGTTTCTGATGAAGTGGTTCATGACTTTCTTAAATACTTTGAGGAAGCAAAACTGCAACTTGTTGATATAATGAAGGATCTTGATGTGGTTAAAAGTCTCGAAGCCCGTGAAGCTGACGAACGTGAACTTTAGCTCGTGATTGGTTTCTAGTAGATTTTTTATTTTGTCTAGGAAGTCTTCTAATGATAATTTTATTCTTGTATTTTAGGAAGAATAACTAGAGTTTGGAATAGACATTATTGTGATTACACAGCTATGTCCAATGTTTTTCATCTTTTTTAGATTTTGTTTTTAAAAACTCTAAAATTGTTTGGAAGATAATTTTTGCAGTATTAATCTTTATGATTTTATATATTGTAATATGTTATGGGATGTGTGTGTTTGCGTCCGTGAACTATTATTGTCCCAAACGATGTCAAAAGTTATCTCTTTTATATGTCGATATGCAAGTATTGATACAAGATCGATGAATTCTAGACAAACAAAAATTGAACCTATTATGTCGTTATGCAAATAATTGATGGAAGATACGATGAATTTTTGTTTCCAAGGATTATGACTATTGTATGTCATTGTGCAAATAGTGATGGAAAATAGAATGAATCCTTGTTTATGCCGCAGTATTGATCTTTTCTCGATCCATATTTTATGTGTATATGGTTAACATAAAATGATTGATCCATATTTTACTTGTGTTGAGCATAAAATGATTGATTTAATCATTATTTTATGGTTAACATAGTCGTAGCTCCGTAAGTTCTCTTATGTCGAGCATGTTCAATTAAATTGATCACTTTTGTGTTTAATTTGATTGAGTATTCCGATTAAATTAATCATGGGTTTTCTGTGGTTAGTTTAGTTGAGATTTTGGATACAAAATAATTTTTGTGATTTTTGATGTCCAAAGAAATCCTTCTTTTATTGTAAAGTAAGGTCGCTCTTGTTGTTCTCTCGGCAATGACATCAAATGGGGAAGAGTTCTTTTGAACTTGCGCTTAATTTCTATATCTTTGTGGGGAGTGCGGCTGTGGAATTTTTAGGGGTTATCTTGTATCTTTATAAACTCTTTGATGAATGCATTTACCTTCGGATTTTTCATTAGAATCCCGTTTTCGTACTTTTGCCAATTTTATTGACAAAAAGGGGGAGAATTAATATGTAGTTCACACTACAAATACATATGGTTTTCGGATCATTGTGTAAGGGGGAGTGGTTTTCAGGTTGAGACGAAAGTATTGACTAGGGGGGGGGGGGGTGATACATATCACCATAGTATTGTTGTCGAAGTTGTGATATAAGAACTTTGATGCTGTGTAATAATACTATGACATTGTATAACAATGATCGAGAGCTTTTTTTCCCTCATTGTTATGGCTACGGGACTTCAACAACTATGATGCTGAATTGAAATCTATGGAATCATGGGAGTACTTGGAAAATATGAAGTTTTTGAGTAATGTTGAAGCACCAAGGAGATCAAGCATGTGGACGAGAAGCTACAAAGTTTTATCTATTTTGTAATTCATATGTATTGATAGTTTTGTCACTAAAATTGACAAAAGGGGAGATTGTTAGAGCATTGCTCAGTCGAACTCACATGCGTTGCTATCTCAAGCATGTTTGTCAATATTAGTGATCAAAATTATACGTCTTGATTTCTAGTTTACTTATAACTTAACTAAGTCTCGGTCTAGGATAGTTAAGTATAGTTGAGCTCCAGACTCCATGGCGATTATATTACGAAGACGAAGAACTACTCAAGGAACCAGTGGAACTTCATCCGACCAAAAAGGTATGTGGATACTTGAACTTATCTAACACTCAAAAGTCTATATATCTCCTACTTTTGAGACAACAGTCGTATAAGTATGATAGTTTCATACATATACATTTGTTATTTCGAGCCGAGTTTACTCGCCTATCTTTTTCTCGAAATATGTGTTGGTAAGTGGCCTGAGCATTAGAACAATAGTCGGTGCTCAAAGGGACCGGGTTAGAAAGTGGTTTTGTGAGTGAATTCGTAAATGGGTGGGGGCATTGTACTGGGACTGGAAATTTTGCTAGGTCATAATGAGATTCTTTCACAACACTGATATATATAGAGAGACGGAGAAAAAGAAAGGGAGGAAGCCGCGGCTACAGAGCCGTAAGAAAGAAATAAGGTTTTGAGTTTTGTTTTTGATTCCGGTTTGGTTAGCTAGATTGGTTAGCTAGAGTTTGATTTTAGATATTTTTATGGATTTTGAGAAAGTCATGTCTAGCTAGAGCCATGTTAGGGTTTAGATAGAAGCCAATTTATTTATACAAACTCTACGATGATATTTCTAATAATGATTCATTGAGTAGTAATTTCTCTTTATAGAGCTTGGTATTTAATCGTTTATGTGATTTTCTTGATTATTTATGCTTTTTAATTGATATTTTTCATGCTTTCGTTGAATCCCTTGACGTGATATGCTTTAGGATTGATAATGCTTTAGACTCACTACCCATGAAGCGAAGGAAGTTACACATGAGAAACAATAATTTAGAACGTAACATACCATCTTCCGAGACATGAGATTGATTTCGATATTTGTCTTGAGTAATAAATAGAAATTAGTTGAGTTATATATGATTGAATAGGTGGAAATCGAAAAACCTAATAACCCACTCCCATTTTGTTTATTATATTATATTATTATTTCATTTTTTCATTTTTTTCTCGAAATTCTGAAAATATTTAAAACATTATCTTGTTAATCAGTTATTTTTTATATTGGTTAGTAGTGTATTTTCACTCCATGTGGGAACGAACCGCATTTGCTATCTATATTACAATTGACTTGTGCGCTTGCGGATATAACTAGGTTTCATTTAACCATTAATTTTGGTTATCTAAAATCTACATCAGCCAGCTTTTTTTAAAATATTACTAAACAACTCAAATAATTTAACGATAATTGAAACAAGAACAAATATTCTCCCTCCGATTTTGGAAAATAGTTACCATCACTTTTTCAATTTGGCTTATTTTTAGGTTAAAATGAAAAACTGATACAGTACCTCATTTCTATAAACAGAGGTTAAGTACAAAGATTTACCACTGCGTTGTTTTGAATAATGAATAATCCAGTGAGAATTGCATTCTGATTGACATGAGATTTAAAGTTGCAACGATTAGCAAGGGAGGAAATTTAAAGTAAGCAAACCAAAATCTGTGTTCGAGTCTGTTTATACTTACCGAAAATGCGTTCTTCAGTATAGAAGCGCAATTTAACACTAAAGAAAGGCTCAAGCCAGAAAGCTTGGCTATAAAGGGATAACTTGTTAGCAATGGTACCGTCAAAACCTTCAAAGATAAATGAGTAAAAAATATTTAGCCGTCAAAACCTATTTTGATCATACATATTACGCCAATTATCATGATAATTTTTCCGTCGACATAGAATAGTCTATGATCATACTGAGGCAATACGAGTAATCTTCATGTGACCAAAAATCCTCTCAACCATTGGATAGAGAATTTGTTGGGAGATAATTAGACCGCATCCTGTGATTGAAAGTACCAAACCAACATTCTTAGTTGAAAAGCTCAATCCGCCGAACTTTTTAGGACTAACTGCCCACAATGAGAAAATCTGCAGGGATGAAAAAAATTCAATTCTCAAGTTGGTTATGAAATCGTGTTAGTGTAGAATGATTGTGCACCAGAATCAATTATACACTAAAAGGTTGGTATCATAGATAAGAAAAAATCGATTGAAGATGAGAGTGAAAACAAAAGAATCTGTGATATTTCTTACCTCTGAATACGCCATGTCATGAAGCGAGAAAACAGAATATACGATGATGGATGACATTAACGGCCAATTCTTAAAAGGACTTCTCTTAGAGTCTGATCTGATTGTACCCGTCTCTAGTAGATTTTCATTTCTATCCTTCACATTTTTTTCTTCATTTGTTCCACTATGTGTGTGCAATGTTTCCTAGAACAGGATAAGAAATCGCTAGTTACCAACGGCATCACATTTCGTTCTTCATTCTGTACCAATCAAAATCTGAGCAATAGTCATTTGTGAATGTAAATCCAAGGATCAAAGTTATACCGGGAGCCACCAACAAACTATAAACGCAAGTGCTGCACAAAATGATATACATAGGCAGGGTAGGAGGTACGGAAATCTGCAAAACAAGATAATTATTCTTCCTTGTGTGTATCTAGCTTACGGAAAATACACTTGTGTAAATAGTACTAGTTGAGAAATTTTGGAATTACCAATAGTTCCCAATATTTCAGGTCTTGATGTAGCACTACACAACTATGGCACATTTTGCAGAGAAAATTACCTTGATGGGACCAAGTAAACCACAAAGCAATCCCAGGATAAACCTCGTAGAAATTGCCATCCAAAATTTTGTGCTGAGACCAAATAGAGCATTCATGACTACCCTGACATGGAAAATTACCTGACACGTCATTAAAAACTGATTTTCATGAAGTGATTGTCATTGAATTGAATTGTACTGAAAGTTAGATAAATATCAATATTAATAATACTAACACTGCCGATCATAAAAAAGGTGGAGGAGAGGAAGGAGAGAGAGAGAGCGCTTACTGTAGCATTTCAAAAAAAAAGGATGAACAGTAAATCTGGTTTCTGAGTTCATTTTCTGGATCTTCAAATTTTCACTGCTAGTAAGGATGATTTGATTACCTGTTTGATTTGATCTTTCATGAATGTTTAGATATTATCGTGCACAGTTTTTATACTAACGATTGTGGAATCGTTTTAATATTTGCATAAATTTTAAAGTTTTCTTTTCTTTTACAATTTCAATTGATAAATCTGGCAATCTGATTTAGTTTTCTTAATGGAAACTTGATTTCTCTGTGCAGATCTTTCTGATTCAGCGTGTGGGTATTCCAGTGGTGGAGTTTCGAGATGTATTATGCATCTGAAATACAAACAGTGGTGTTAATGGCAGTGGTGCTCACCATCTTCTCCTTGTGGATGGTTCATACTGGTAGAATCCCTTTGAACCTTGTTAAGGTAGACAACCATAGAAACCTTCCATACACAAATTCTCATCACCAAATCCAAAAAACGGTCAAGATCTACAATCAAGATTGTCATCATCGACAATTTTCTAATTGGAATTTTCAAATGAAGTTTCCTCAGATACAGTTACTACATCTTCGACACAAGATAAATCTCAGAAGCAGAAAAGCTATTCTCAAAAAAGAACAAAAGATGTCTTCCAGTAAGGTTAACCGTATCAATCTGTTTGCAACACAACTAAGAAACGCAGCGATTGATTTAAAAGCAAACAAAAGAGGGGTTGTCTACATAAGTCAAAGAATCAAATACGGAAGCACTGTGACATCATGAGTGGAGATTGATGTCAAGAAGCCTTTGCATCGTGGAGGCTGCTGGAAATCAATCACTGGAAAATATGTGTGTTTGCAACAAAATAATATGTGTGATAAATGCTGGGTGATTGATCATGTTGAACATAGCAGTATGCAAATCAACTATCTTATCCATTTTGATAGCTTATCACCAGTGGAGTATGAGGCCTATATGAGAAAACAAGCTGTTGTGTATGAAGGAAACGATGATGAGGGGGACCCAAATAACTCTTATGCTGAAAAGATGAAAGCTGCTGCAGAAGGTGATGAACAAGGACAAAGTAAGAGGATGAGAAACTCTGCAATCAATCTACCACAATCTATGAACCATCATAACCTCCATATTACCCCATCAGCCACAATAGAAGACACAAACACTACTAGTATGGACAACCATGTCATTGAGATGATGGATTCTAGTAGCTCAGATGCAAATACTTCGAACCCCATATCAACTGGTCAAAGAGAGAATGCACAGGTAAACAACAATACTCATACTTGCATTTTTTCTTCTCTTAGCAATTTTAGCTTTCGTTTTCCTTTGAATTACTGTCTTAGTCTTTGGAATCCCCCGTTTCTAGCTCATTCAATGAAGATCATTGCGTGGAACTGCAATGGCTATGCTGCCAAGGATTCTAGGAATTATCTTGTGGACATTAATAAGAGACTCAACCCGGATATTATTTTCCTGCAAGAAACAAAAATAAGTTCGGATAAAATTTTAAATTATGTCAGACCTCTAAGCTTTCCTAACTCTTTCTATGTTCCATCCTTAGGAAGGTCTAGAGGTATTTGTCTTCTTTGGAAAGACGGGTTTGATCTAGATATTATCTTCAGTGACAGAAACATGATTCACTGTTTAATTCGTAGTGATCCTGCCAAGCCGCAATGGCTTCTATCTTGTGTTTATGGGTCTCCATACCCACAGGAAAAATTAGCTCAATGGAATTTTATTAGGGATGTATGTGAACACTATGATATTAATGCACCTTGGATTCTCATAGGAGATTTGAACATAACTCTTTGTAAGGAGGAAAGAGCTCACAAGTCTGTGTCTTCTAGTTCTTATTCTTCTAATATTGCTCACATTATAAATGACGCTGGTCTTAGTGATTTGGGTTTTCATGGCAACCCATTCACTTGGACCAGTAATAAACATGGCACTGGAGCTATAAGATCTAGACTAGATAGAGATTTAACGAATGCTGATTGGCTTATAACTTTTCCTGATTCTATACTTAGACATCTACCTTTTCTGGGGTCAGACCATTGTCCTATATTCTTTGATTTAACTCCTAACACTGATGTTCAATCAAGAAATTGGAAGTTTTTTGAATGCTGGTTAGGAGACAATTCTTGTAAGGAGCAGATGGACAAAGCATGGAAGAAGCAAGTGAATGGTTCGAATGCATATGTGTTAAGAGCAGAGATTAAATGAAACAAGAAGATCCTTATCTTTATGGAACAAGAACAAATTCGGTAATATCCAGAACAACTTGAAGAATCTACAAGAAGAACTATCCAATCTAAAACAACCAACACCAAATATTGACAACACGGGGAAAGTTAAAGAAGTCGAGAAGCAGATTGAGGAATGGCATCAACGTGAAGAGGAGTTTTACAGGCAGAAATCTCGAAGAACTATGTTCAAAGAGGTGGACCAAAACACAAAGCATTTTCATCAGCAAGCTAACAAGAGAAGAGCTAGAAATCGCATTGAATCTTTAAAAAAGCCAGACAGTAGTTGGTGCTGTGGTAGAACTCATCTGGAAGAATTGTTAAACTCTCATTTCAAGAATATTATGACAACCAACAATCCAGCTCCTGACAATACCTTATTCGAGCTCCTGCCGAAATGCATTACTGATGAGGATAACACGGCTTTAACTAGTGTTCCAGATGAAGCTGAAATAACTCAAACTTTAAAGATGATGCAGCCATGGAAAACCCCAGGGCCTGATGGCTTTCCTCCGGTCTTCTTTCAAGCACAGTGGTCTGTGATTAAAACTGATGTTATCAAGATGGTGCAAAGCTTCTTTGCATCTGGGAAAATGTTGAAAAAGATGAACAAGACGAATCTATGTCTTATTCCAAAATGCACTCTTCCACAAACACCAGGAGACTACAGACCAATAGCTTTGTGCAATTCGACATACAAGTTAATATCCAAGATTTTAGCAAATCGTCTGAAAACACATTTGGATAAGTTTATTTCTCCAATGCAGGCAGCGTATGTTCCAGGAAGACAGATAGGGGATAACATCACTCTAGCTCAAGAATTAATCCATTGTATGAAGAGGAAGAGAACTAAGAATGGTTATATGGCTTTGAAACTCGATATTTCTAAGGCATTCGATCGAGTGGAATGGACTTTCCTGGATAACATCATGAAACATTTGGGTTTTAGTGAGACATGGTGTAAGTTGGTTCAGGAATGCATCAGCACAACAGAAATACAAGTACTGCTAAATGGATCATTATGTCAACCTTTCAAACCTTCTCGCGGCATCCGACAGGGAGATCCACTTTCACCTTATTTATTCTTACTCACAATGGAAGTCTTTACGAGATCTTTAGCAAAAGCTGAACAGGAAGGCAAAATCCAGGGAATAAAAATTTCTCGCAATGCTCCTCAGGTAACACACTTATTGTTTGCTGATGATTATCTGCTATTTGTTAAGGCAGACATTCAAAATGCAAATAACTTGCTAGATATCATCAATTCATTCAGTGCTGCCTCAGGACAACAAATAAACTTCCAAAAGTCTGTTGTCTACTTCTCAAAGCATATTCATTCGAGACATATTAGGCTACTCCTTCGTAGACTGAAGATGAAAAAAATGAATTTAAATGAAAGTTATCTGGGAATTCCGATGTTTCTCAACAAAAAGAAGACAACCTCCTTTTCCAATCTGATTGATAATATGAAAAGAAGGCTGACTAAATGGAAGGGAAAATTTATTAATCAAGCAGGGAGGAGTGTCTTAGTCAAGACAGTCCTAAAAACTATGCCTTCTCACACCATGAGCATATTCGCTATTCCTAAATCAACAATTACGGAAATGGATAAAATCCAGCGCAAGTTTTGGTGGAACAAGCATGACAGCAAAGGATTTCATATTACTTCCTGGGAACAGATTAATAAGAAGATGACTGCAGGTGGATTAGGCTTCAGAGACTTGCATTGTTTCAATCAGGCAATGCTAGCAAAGACTGCTTGGAGACTCTGCCAATCTACAATTCCTTTATGGGCTAAAGCTCTTAAAGAGAGACATTTCCCCAACAGTTCAGCTATGCATAGTAAGAAAAAGAAGAATTCCACCTGGGCCTGGCAGAGCATTCATGGAATGATGAATTTTATCCAAAAGCATAGTTTCTGGGTTATAGGAAATGGAGAAGATATTCTTATATGGAAGGATAATTGGGTAAAAGGACTACAACAACCACCAGTTCATGCTGCTAATAATGAAGAGCTGCCAATCTACAACAAAGTTTCTGACTTAATTAATGCAAGCACAAGAAGATGGAAAACCGATGTTATCCAAACAATATTCAATCCAGATGATGCTCATAAGATTCTAAGTATGAGAATTCCACCAAACACCACAGACAAACTGGTCTGGACACTGACAAGAAATGGAGTATTCACAGTCAAGTCGGCTTATAAAAAATTAGTGGAGATTAAAGAAGGTGAAGATGCAAATGGAGATACAAGTTTGGAAAATATTGGAAAAAACTGTGGAGTATAAAAACTCTGCCAAGGGTTAAGCACTTTCTGTGGAAATGTATGATAGACATTGTTCCATCAAATGAAAGACTGGCGAGAATTATGGGGTACACAGGTGAAATATGCAAGACATGTGGGCAATGCATCGAAACTACAAGACATATTCTATGTGACTGCCCCTTCTCAAGAGCAGTTTGGACTTCCATACCGGGGGCAAGGAGAAGTATGCAAAACATGAGCAATAATATACAAGACTGGATCAAAAATTGGTTTACAGAAATGAATAGTCTGGATGAAGATTGGATAGTCAAAATGGCGAATACATCCTGGGAGATATGGAAGGCTCGTTGCAGAAATGTTTTTGACAACATAAAACCAGATACAACTACTGTCATACGCAGGGTGCAATTTCTGAACCTCTCTACAGGAAGTAGCATGCAACAAACTCATAACACTACTGATACAACTACATCTGCAGAGACATGTTATAACACTTGGACACCTCCAGCGCAATCATTTCATTCGATATGCATTGATGCTTCTTTTAAAAAAATTTAATAATGTTACAGAAACTAGTTATGGTCTAATATTGCGCGATTGTGTAGGAGGATTTGTGCAAGGAAAATGCCACCATGCAGGTGGACAATTAACAGCTGAGGAAGCTGAATGCAATGGATTGATGCAAGCCGTACATTGGTCTGATGAACTGGAACTTCAACATGTTATCTTTGAGATGGATGCTAAAGCAGTAGTAGAGGCAGCAAATGGAGATTTCATGAAGGTGGCTTGGGAGAATCAATCACTGGCTTCAGAAATAAATACTAAGTTCAAAACTCAATCTTCTTGGACTTGCAAGTTCATTGGTAGAAAGTTAAATAATCCTGCAGATAAATTAGCTAGGCATGCTAGAATTTACAAATGTTCCAAAGTTTGGCTAAATCATCCTCCAAGTTTTATTGGAGATGCAATATTGGAGGATATGAACAATGTTGGTTCTCTTCTCTAAGAGATATATTAGTTTTTTGCATCAAAAAAAAAAAAAATACTAACACTGCCAAAGTGCCAATGATTATAACAGGTTTTCGACCATATCGATCAGCTATCATTCCCCATAAAATTGAGGTCATAGCTCTTCCAAACATATACGCTGATCCTAAATGAAATAAAAATAGTGAACGTAACAATTATCGCTTTTTGAAAGGCGCATCCCCGGAATACATAATGATGAACATTAGAAGCAGAAAATCTAAGCATACTCACCCACAAATCCTGCGTAAAATCCAATATCTTCTTCCTTTTTGGCAATATGGAAATCCTTTATCTACCAAAAATGAATTTTTGTTAGGTTAATAATGCGCATAATTCGACCAACAAAACAAATTTCATAGCAACCATAACAATTGTACAAAATTCAAAGTGAAAAGCACAAATGAGATTACCATGAAATATAGGAACGGAAAAAGACATGATATTGGTAGAGCTGAAACACACACAAAAAAAAAAAAAAAAAAAAAAGTTAAACATGTTAACCAATAATGCATTCAATTTACAGATAAAACATGTTCTGAGATTAAAATGACGATGACTTACAAGAAGCTAGACAAACAACCCAAATAAAGAACAATTCCTTAAATGGTACCCCTTTGTGTTTGTCTTTACGCGCATCAACCTTGCAACCTTCACAATTCTCATAATACACCTTATTAGTAGAAGACATTGTTTGACCATCACTACCATTAGCATCCATGAATTTGCAGCTGAGAACAAGTAAGCAAAGTCACTAGGGTTTTTGAGTTCACTGCAAAAGTAAAAAATTAACTATGTAAAAACCTAATAATAATAATAATTCGATCTGAGGATTTTGAAACAGATGGAGTTATTATATGCTAGGGATCCCAGACTCCTGACAAATGTTGCTACGTATCAGAACTAATTTGATTTGTGGCACCAAATAAATATACTTTGCACCTAAGCCGAGGCCTATGCTATGCTCGTTGGATTTAAATATTTTCGGGTAAACCAGATCCTCTAATGCCCATTAAAGTGGGCGTCACTTGTCCATGTTAGGAGTTTTAGAACTTTGGGTCAGATAGGAAAAGCACCTGATTAAACAAACAATACATATCATGCATAAAAAGTGAGGTTGTCACTTACTTCGAAAATAAATAGAGAATTAACCAATTTTGAGGGAGTGCTGCACGTAAACAAATTTTGGCTCATTTTGTGTCATCTTTTATTTGATCAATTCTGTATTTTCTGGTATCCTTGTTTGTAATCATGTACAGGTAATCTAAAGAGATTCCAAGGTACATAATTTTCAAAAATTTGATTTTTAATTTTGAAAATACAAATATTTTAATATTTAAACCAATTATAATAGGAGGAGTCTCTCACCGACATTGTATATTTGTATCTAGAAAAACTCTTGCATCACTCAAATTCTATTAAGCGACTCCATGGGGATCCAATATCCTCATGTAATAGCAATTTAATTCTTTATACATGCTTCAAAAAAAAAAATCTAGAAAAACTCTTGCATCAAAAAAGTATCTAGAAAAACTCATTA
This sequence comes from Papaver bracteatum, assembly GCA_023529315.1. Lineage (NCBI taxonomy): Eukaryota > Viridiplantae > Streptophyta > Magnoliopsida > Ranunculales > Papaveraceae > Papaver > Papaver bracteatum. The sequence continues at coordinate 504,013 of JAJJWX010003730.1, read as the reverse complement.
ATATGAAATTATTCACTACAAGAAAATGTGTCTCTTGCGACTAAATTTTATCGACTGTCTAAAAAATTAGTCGTTGGTTTCCTATAGCTACTTATGTTTGCGTCTGAAAAAATAATAGTCACTAAAGAATACTAGGCACTATTTTCTTGCAACAAAAAATCTATGTTAGCCGTTGGACGTATCGTACAACTTATTTGGAGCGACTACTTAGATAAGCTTGAAGCTATTTATGTTCAGCCACAACGAATGTAGCGGCTAATTTTCTTTTAGTCGATAGTGTTATCTATCTACAAATTCCTTGCGACTGAAAATATCTACTAATCGCTGGAGCTATCTTACAACTTATTTGGACCAACTACATAAACATCTTGGAAACTATTTATGTGCAGCAACAATTTTTGTAGTGACTGATTTTTCTTCGATCGCTAGTATTCTCTATCTACTATTTCCTTGCGTCTGAAAATATCTGTTAGTCGCTGGAGCTATATTAACACCAACTTAGATTGGAAGCTATTCAGTTCAGCGACAATAAGTCTAGCGATTGATTTCTTTTTATTGCTATATTTCATGGAAAATTCTTCTAACTCTACAATTCGGACACTGAGGGTTCATGGTTAGTATGTCGTTGATCCACATTTGAAGCTATAAGAGACGCATGACCTATGAATGGTTGGATTCATCGTTCTTACGAAGTTTCCGACTTATAGTAGTTAACTCGCGATCAGGTTTCGAGCTCGGAGCCACTTTATTTCTCGAAGTCGCCAGAAAAGGGTTTGTTAGAGGTTTTGGAGAATATTCGATGGAATCTTACCTATGTTAATTAAATTTGAAGTCTGAACCATCCCGGAGCTTCTTGGTTCATAGTTTGTATGCCGTTATACCACATTTGAAGTTCGAATCAACACCTAAGTTTCATATTTATCGATTTCGATGATGTATCCTGCTAAATTTGAAGTCAGAACCCTCCCAGAGCTTCTTGGTTCATAGTTTGTATGCGGTTATACCTAATTTGAAGTTCGAATCGACACTAAGCTTCATATTTATCGATTTCGATGATGTATCATGCAAAGTTTGAAGTTAGAACCCATCCGAAGTCTACCAGTGTGAACTAAAGCTACTTCATGACCCGTATGACTAGTCGAAATTACTTCACGACCTATGTGACTTGTTTAAATTCAAACCGGAAGCACAAAAACATAAAGAGAAAGCACAAAAAAACACAAAGAGCTTCATATTTATCGATTTCAATGATGTATCCTGCTAACCAGAGTCTACCAGTGTGAACTAAAGCTACTTCATGACATGTATGACTAGTCAAAATTACTTCATTATCTATGTGACTAATTAAAATTCAAACCGGAAGCACAAAGAGAAAGCACAAAAACACAAAGAGAAAGAACAAAGAAAACACACTTTCCTTGATCCGTATGACAGTTTTAAATCAAATCTTTACCGTCCAAAGAATATCATAATCCGTATGAGACTATGAGTGCACTTTATGTCCGTCCAATTCTTTTTATACAAAATGATCAAAAAAAAGTTCACTCACTTCCCTCACTTTTCTTCTCTCTCTCTCTCTCTCTCATCCTCCCCAAACAAAAAGCCCTCGCCAACAAAAGAAAATGTCGATCAAAAAAAAAAAAACTCGATTCACAGAAACCCTAATTACCACCAAATCCAAGATTTCGAATCAAAAATAAAACACCCAAATCTCTCTTTCTCTCATCTTCCCCTCCCCAACAAAAGAAAACCCTAATTCACAGAAATCCTAACTACCAGCAAATCCTAGATTTTAAAACAAAAATAAAAGCCCCCAAATTTGTGATGGCAAAGACGAGAATAAATGGAAGGGTTTTAAGCTAATTTGTGAGATGGTTCTGGTGGGTTTTTCACGAAGATGGAGATTAAAGTGGTAGTTCAGAGTTACATCGGATCAGGAATGTTGGGTGTTGGTTGAATTTGGATATTTTGACAGAATCAGTGAAGGTGGTGGTGACTTCGTTGATGAAAGAAAACAAGAGATTGGTGTTTGTGAGCTGCAAATAAAGAATTATAGTGTTAAGGTGATGGTGATTTCATCGACAGAGAAGATCTAAGATGTTTGATTGATGAGTATATTTGTAATGGGTATGATTGAATTGGCTTCTGAAATTGATGACATTAGTCTTCACAAACAAGTTAGATTCGAAATTGGAGGGGAAGAAAAGATTCAAATGACGAAAATGAAATGAAGATCGAGAAAGAAAGAGATGGAACTGAAATTTGATAGAGAATCAGAGATTTGTTGGTCTTGAAATTGATTTGCATCTGAAATTAGATAGAAAATATGACTGAATCGAAGATGGGGTATTTACGAATTGGAAGAATAAGCAATTACGGGTTTGATTTATGGAATTGGTGTTGTTGCTGCTTGAAATCAAGATGGATGATGAATTACAGTTAGGGTTTGAACATGAAATTGGAGATGAATATTTTGAATGCACTGTAGGTGGAATTGATTACAGAAAAGTAGGAATTGATATGGGTTCTTGTGGTTGACTGCACTAGGGAAGTAGTTTAATCGAGACAATTCAGTGAATTTATGTAAGAATAGCAACAACTTCAACAAAAATATAGATGGTAGAGGTAAACATCCGACCCTATTGTTTATGTTTTATATTAGATGTAAGTTTACTTATTGACCGATCTACTCTTGGTTCTCAGTTGTAGTTGCAGGAAATCCTACACTACGCCCTTGTTAAGAATTTGTAATAACCAACTCAAATTTGAAGATTAAAAACGACACTTTATTATTTGATTTTCAGAAATGTTTACAAGAGATATAAGAATTCAAGAATATATCTATTCTCTTGAAGTTTCTCTCTCCTCAAGACTTTCTCAACTCTCACAAGTACATCATCCTTTTCTGGACATATTGGGTCTCTATTTATAGGGTAGTTACATAATGGATGACAGCTAAGTTTTCCTCTTATTTCGGATTTGTTCTGCGATTGTACCGCGATAGTTACGATGTTCATTCTCGCAAGCTTTGTAACCATCGCGGGACAAACATGATTTTCTCATGTTTTCTTCAATCGTCAGCTATTACGTCACCCTTTTGACTATTTTTGTGACATTCGCAAAGTGTTGTTAAAGGCTTGCGATGATGCTCGCTGAGAAGTGTTGTTAATCTCGCAGAGAAGTGTTGTAGCGATATTCTGGTCCTACATCAGTATGCAAATCTTTTTGTTTCAAATCTACTGTATATCTCCATAAAGGACTTTATGCCAATCTTTGTGTTTGTGTTTATGTTTTTTTTTCTTTTACATTGAAGGACTAATGGAAACTTCATGCTTGAGTTGGACTTTTGAGCCGTTCAATGTTTCATCTCCTTGCCTGACATTATCAAAATCCATTGGCAACGGTGTGGAATTTCTTAACGACACTTTTCTGCGAAATATTTCATTACAGAGATAGCATGCACCCTCGACTTGATTTTCTCAAAGCACACAACTAACAACGGGAAGGTAATAGTTGTATGTATGTGTGTTTTTGTGCCTTAACAAATCCTACATGGTGAATAAGTCTTAGTGAGTGTAGATTGAGATGAATGCAACTTCAGATCATGTTGAATTCCAAAATGATGTTTGCTGCGTTTTATTTTTCAGACAATGATGCTGGATGACAGAATAAGTTTTCATTTTCGTTGTTTTTTGTGAACTAAAACCTGTTTTTAAGTTTGTTGGGAGTATGTTCTGAATTCTTTTAAGTAGTAAACCAGTAGTTCCTATACTAAAAAAGTGCTTGTTCAGGATAGGATGTCGACCTCCCCCAAGTTGAAATGTCTTGCAATTCCGGTAATTGCGTGGGGTCTGATATCTAGTATTGTGGGACACTTTAAGCTAGAGTTAATAATTTGTGTTTTCAGTAAGTTTTCAGTAACTTCGATGTTGAATTCCTAATGTATTCTATAATTCTGTTCAACAGTATACTCCAGCGATAGATATTCGGAGTATCAGCTACATCTTTGCCGAAGTATTAACAGGGAAGCCTCTATTTCCTGATAAAAATGTTGTTCACCAGCTGGATTTGATGACTGACTTGCTTGGTACGCCATCGTTGGATACTACTTCTTGGGAATGATATTGTTTATTTCTTTCCTCATAGTTTTCTGTTGGAGTTGTACTCTTTTATTAGTAATGATTTTGATGTCAATTCATTTGTGTTCTATATCAGGTTCTAGTGTTGCACGCAACTTTAATTTGAACCTCATTTATCTTTTCAGGGGAATGGATGGTAATCCTCCAAGGCTTCACAAAAATGCATCTTCAACAGCGGATATGGAGAATCTCGCTTGACAGTCCACTTCTCAGAATCCAGGTACTTCCCACAACCTTTTAATATTAGTTTTTACCAGTTAGCATTGATACTTTCTTTCGTAACCATTTTCTAGTACCTTAAATGTAATTGCTTTTACAGGATTATACTTGTTAGAATACCTCTTTCTCATTGCATGTGATGTTTTCTTCTTATTTTCAGCTCCTCGTAGACGCACAAGCAACTGGTCTTTTGATGTGAAACTTCTTATACAATCTCTTTACAAGGTATTCTTAAGTGTTTTTGTAGTTGGTCATTGCTGGATTAGAAAAACTTTCTAGTTTATCGGGTTCTCCATTAATGTCTTAGTGTGCATGCACACATTTTGATTCTAAATGCAGGTTTTAGTGCCAGAGTCTAAGACTATCCCTATCGTTCTCTATCTCAGAGATGTCAAGAAACTAATCTTGAGATCACAAAGGGTTCAAATCATGTTTCAGAAAATGTTACAGAAACTTTCTGGACCAGTTATGATTCTTGGTTCGAGAATTTTAGATCCAGATAATGATCACAGAGAAGTAGATGAGAGGCTTACTAATGTTTCCCTTACAACACTGATATTAAGTCACCAGAAGATGAGACTCGCCTTTTTAGCTAGAAAACTCAACTGGAAGAGGACATGAAAACGATGAAATTTCGTGATAATAGAAACCACATCAATGAAGTACTTGCTTCAAATGATCTGGACTGTGATGATTTGGGTTCAATCTGCTTTTATGACACGGTGGTTGTCAGTAATTACATTGAGGAGATTGTTGTGTCAGCGATTTCATATCATCTGATGAATAACAAGGATCCTAAATACAGAAATGGGTAGCTTGTTATATCTTCTAAGAGGTTGGTCTAGTACATTAAATTGTGTCAGTTGCATTAACCATTTTGTTTTATCTAAGTATTTTTCTATGTTCCCTTGCAGTCTATCACATGGATTTAGTATATTCCAAGAAGGAAAGTTTGATGCCAAAGATACACTGAAGATGGAAGCATATGATGATGCTAGTAAGGTTAGTTTCACCTCACATCTTTGCGTTTTTAATCAATCTTAGATCTCAGGAAAATTATCATTAATGATCTATGTTATCTCAGTGCTTCAGTTAGGGTATGCGAAACCTATTCTAACCTCGGAGACAAATGCACCTGATACAAAAAGTGATGATAAATCAGTTCCAATTGTGAAGAAAAATGGTGAAGCTGCATCGCCAGGAAAAGCTCCCGTAAGTTCAATTTCCTAAACTCCAAAACGCAGAAATCTATGTAGAACATATTTACTTGTTGCCAGTACATTGACTATCTCAATAGTTCTATCTTAATACTAGTGATTTTCTTATCAGATATTGAATTGCAAAGTTGTAACATATTATTATTTCTGATGTGTTCCGATCTTTTCTAAAATTGATTGAAATGCTTCCTTGTCTTCACAATGTCATCTGTTAATGTTCGTCCACTCAGGAAGATGTTTTGATTAGATGATATTCTTCGACTAGTAATTCAGAGCATTGATCGTTGTGTATGAGGATACTGAGTTGTTTCATATTTTGATGGAATTGTGTTATGGTGAGCGGTTGCTTGATCATATGGTGGGGGAAAAGGCAGTATTCGGAGCAAAGGGCTGCTAATATGCTGAAAGAGTTGATGTTTGTGATTAGTATTGTCATGAAATGGGTGTGGTTCATCGAGATATAAAGCCTGAGAATATACTCCTCACGGCAGCAGGAAAGATGAAGCTTGCGTATTTTGGATTATCCATGAGGGTTTTACATGGTAATGACTCAAACTTCTGCTATGCAGATCACTTTATCATATTACTACCATGACTATAACTAGAACATTGAACATTGATCCATTTGGGCTATCATTGATCAATATCATTTAATATGTTAACATTTGTGTGTTGAAAACTTGATCCCTGTATCAAAATACAAAAGAAAACTCGCTGCCAATATTATGACCAATGTTAATATAAGTACTTCTCCGCCCTGCATTTTTGACACCATACTACCAAATTAATACCCTATGATTGATGGACTAACTATAGAAAGCAGTGGTCGTTATTTCAAAAATGATATGAAGCATCTAATTTTGCTGATTTTTTGGTTCAAATATTTGACCATGAATTTTGCCGCTGGCTAGTCAGCTAAGTCCTTAAATATGCCACTATGAATGCTGGAAAATTGTATTTTTATTTCTTTTAAAGATTCGGGGGAATTTCTTGTAACCAACATGTGTTACTAATGTTAAGATTGAATTTTCTTTACTTTTAAGGAATGGCGCAATTTGTTGGGAAATTTGCTGAACCTGGAGATGATGAGTATTCTCCACCTGTCAAGGAAGGTGAAACTCTGTAAGACTACCTTTCGTATTTGTGTTTTGTTTCTTCCCATTATGTCCATTGGTTGACCTAATTCTGACATCTAAGTTGGTGTTGATAGGTGCAAAGTAGAGCAAGAGTTCATAACCTACAATTGGAAGAGGGTGCTAAAAGGGCGGCTGATGAGCTTGAGAAATGTAGTGTTTTAATTTCTCTGTCTTTTTGTAGCTTGTGAATTAATCTATATCTTAGTATCTTACATCTTTTTACGTGCAATGCTAGATGATCCTTCAAATGATCCAAATGTAACGGGTGATCCAGATAAGGTGTTGTTCGTGGCAAGGCTTGTAAGTGATCGCGTGCTATTATCCTTCAACCCAGCTTAATTTGTAGATTTTTCTAGCTATCGAAATGTGGATACTGGTTAATATAGGAATGATTAGGAATTAGGGGAGCATAATGAAGCAGAAGAGGTTGAAGAATAAATGGAAGACTGATATTACTAGCTATGGAATCTTTGCACAACATTCTAGTTAGAACTTAATCAGTTGGTGGGATGTGTATATTTTGGATATAGCCCTAATTTGTAAGATATTTTGTTTCAATATATTAGTTGTGGGGTTTTCAATGGGCATCCCTGTGGTAATACAGAAGAAACTTCCTAGATGGTCGCCCATCACTGAATTACTCTCGCCCGAGCACTCTTAAATGCAGCGTTTTCTTCCAACTCTGGAGCCAATTGTGCTGAAAAGGTCTTTGTGTTAGGAAATGACAAATTATTATTTATATTCCATTCGGCCAACCACTGCCGAATATCGAGGTATTACATAAATGATCCGACGATCCTGAAAATGGTGTAACGATCCTGAACCGGGCTCGACGAACCTGAAAGCGTTGTCACGATCCTGAACCGGGCTCGGTGAACCTGAAAAATGATGTATAAAATCAATGTGACAATAATAAAAGGGCAAATATGTAAAGTAAATTAGCCTTAACTAACACTAGATGGAAAAACTAACGTGAGGGTACTTTAACAAATTATAAAAAAACGTGGACATTTTTTTCGTGGGTATCCAAAAAGCGGGGTACTTTATCAAAATCCTCTTAAAAAATCTATATTTTATTACAAATCATATGTCAAGGGGTAATTTTAATGGTGTGCAAGCATCCTTCTCGATTTAACAATTCACGGGCTTTGAATGACCAACAACCTTTGATATTATGCAACTGGAAAATGTTTTTTTTTTTTTGATTGGTAAAGAATGTTATGTTAATGTTAGTTTGTTAGTTTTTGAGCAACTTGAAAATGTTTGAGCATGATAGAAATACTTGTTTTGCAATGAAAATGTTGAGGATGATAGAAATACTTGTTAAATGAATCGGGGTCGGGGCCAGGTTTGTAAATAGGGGGTGCAAAGAAAAAAGTAGAGATATTGGGTCAATTGCCCAAATATTTTAAAACATGGTTCTAATAAAAGAGTAAAAATTAGTATGGGTGAAATGGACACCAAAAAAATAACAAGAATGAATCTGGATTCATCCTGACTTAAACTTAAAAAATATCTAGGGTGAAACTGGATGCATCCTTATGTAAATTAAAAATAAGAAAAAATATTTGAAAATTGGTAAGATGAAACTGTTTACATCCTGTCTATTTTTATTCTTCTCGTCCATTTAAAAAGTATCAAATTTTACATGTCTTTTTCATCTAGGAATTATCGTTATTGGGTTAATTGACTAATTTTGTGAAAAAAGTACTTCCAGTGTTATAGGTGTAAAATGAGCTTGGGAATCCAGTTTCCATCATAAAAAATGCCAAAATTTGTCCTATTGGGTTTGGGAGCCAACTGGGTAGGATATGCACACCCATGTTCTAATCCGGCTCTACCCTGAAATGATGTGTGCATATCCTACCCAGTTGTCTCCCAAACCACGTTTGTTATTTTTGGTGTCCATTTCACCCATACTAATTTTTACTCTTTTATTAGAACCATGTTTTAAAATATTTGGGCAATTGACCCAATTTCTCTACTTTTTTCTTTGCACCCCCTATTTACAAACCTGGCCCCGACCCCGATTCATTTAACAAGTATTTCTCTCATTCTCAACATTTTCCAGTTGCATAATATCAAAGGTTGTTGGTCATTCAAAGCCCGTGAATTGTTAAATCGAGAAGGATGCTTGCACACCATTAAAATTACCCCTTGACATATGAACTGTAATAAAATATAGATTTTTTAAAGAGGATTTTGATAAAGTACCCCGCTTTTTGGATACCCATGAAAAAAATGTCCACATTTTTTTTTTATAATTTGTTAAAGTACCCTCACGTTAGTTTTTCCATCTAGTGTTAGTTAAGGATAATTTACTTTATATATTTGCCCTTTTATTATTGTCACATTGATTTTATACATCATTTTTCAGGTTCACCGAGTCCGGTTCAGGATCGTGACAACACTTTCAGGTTCGTCGAGCCCGGTTCAGGATCGTTACACCGTTTTCAGGATCGTCGGATCATTTATGTAATACCCCGATATTCGGCAGTGGTTGGCCGAATGGAATATAAATAATAATTTGTCATTTCTCAACACAGATACCTTTTCAGCACAATTGGCTCCAGAGTTGGCAGAAAACTCTGCCGTTAAGCGTGCTCGGGCGAGAGTAATCCACGGATAGGCGACCATCTAGAAAGTTTCTTCTGGATTACCACAGGGATGCCCATTGAAAACCCCACACTGCTGGATAACCACAATGGCTAAGTGGGAAAAATATCGGTGGAGGGTTGAGTCATTAGAAATGGTATCAGAGCCGACGACAGGTCACCATTATGAGGTGAGAAGGTACGCTGGATGGTGTTGGTCCAGGTGATTCTCATGAGAGGAAGGGAAAGTTGGAGATCTTGGCTGGTATATATATTCCGGAGCCGAGGACGGCCCCAATTTAAGGTGGTGGTATTGAAATATCCCAATATTCTGCAGTGGTTGGCCGAATAGGAATATAAGTAATGGTTTGTCATTTCCTAACACCGAGGCCTGATGGGTACAATTGATTGAGTTGTAGGAAAAAATTTCTCAGTTAAGCGTTCTCGGCCGGGATATATTCCGGAGCCGAGGAAGGCTTCAATTTAAGGTGGTGGTATTGCAATACCCCAATATTCCGCAGTAGTTGGCCGAATAGGAATATAAGTAATGGTTTGTCCTTCCCTAACATCGAGGCCTGATGGTTACACTTGAGTGAGTTGTGGGAAAAAAACTTCTCAGTTAAGCGTGCTCGGCCGAGAGTATTCAAAATATGGGTGACCTCTCGGGAAGATGTTTCTAGATGACCGCAGTAGTGTCATCTAAAATCCCACTCTGCTGGATAACCGCAGTGGGTAAGTGGGAACAATATCGGTGTTAGTTGGGATAAAACTAGGGAACGGATCGCTTGTGCTTGGATGGGAGAGTATGATAGGCCGTTGAGATAGATACTAGCCTCACATGAGGCAAGGAACGTCTATATTATACCGAGGCCTGATGGATTCAATTGACTGAGTTGTGGAAAAATCTTCTCAGTTAAGCGTGCTCGGATGTGAATAGTTACAAGATAGGTGACCTCTCAGAAAGCTGCTGCTGGATACCCCCAGTAGTGCCATTAAAAATCTCACACTAGTGCTCGGACGAGAGTAGTTACATGATGGGTGGCCTCTCTGGAAGTTGATACTAGATATCCGCAGTAAAACCGTTAAAAATATTACACTGTTGGATAACCGCAATGGGTAAGTGGGAGAAATATCGGTGTTATTTGGGATACAACTAGGGAGGTTCGCTTGTGCTCAGATGGGAGAGTATGTTGGGGTGTCATGCCAGATACTTGTCTCACAATAGGCAAGGAACATCCACATTATACCGAGGTCTGATAGGTTCACTTGACTGAGTTGTGGGAAAATTTTCTCAGTTAAGCATGCTCAGAAGAGAATAGTCACAAGATGGGTGACCTCTCGGGAAGCTGTTGCTGCATAACCGTAGTAGTGCCGTTAAAAATCTCATATTGCTGGATAACCGCAGTGGGTAAGTGGGAACAATATCGGTGTTAGTTGGGATACAACCAGGGACGGTTCGCTTGTGTTTTGGTTGAAGTCGGTGTTAGTTGGGATACAACCAGAGACGGTTCGCTTGTGTTTGGGTTGGAGAGTATGGTAGCCTGCTATGCTATATACTGGTCTTACAAGAGGCAAGGAACATCTACATTTTACCGAGGCCTGATGGGTACACTTGAATAAGTTGTAGAAAAAACTTCTTAGTTAAGCATGGTCGTCCGACAGTAGTCATAGGATGGGTGACCTCTCGTGAAGCTGCTGCTTGATAAACGCAGTAGTTCCGTTAAAAATCCCACACTGCTGGATAACCGCAGTGGATAAGTGGGAGAAATATCGGTGTTAGTTGGGATACAACTAGGGACGATCACTTGTACTCGGGTGGGAGAGTATGTTGGGCTGTTATGTTAGATACTAGTTTCACAAGAGGAAATGAATGTCTACATTATACTGAGGCCTTTTCAGCACATATGGCTCCAGAGTTGGCAGAAAAATCTGCAGTTAAGCATGCTCGGGCGGGAGTAATCCAGGTATGGGTGATCATCCGGGAAGTTTCTGCTGGAGTACCGCAGCGATGCCCGTTTAAAACCCCACACTGCTGGATAACCGTAGTGGCCAAGTGGGGATGTATTTGTGGAGGGACGGGTCATTACAATTTACCATCCCCACCAAGAATATGTAGTTCAGGGTAAATAAGACTTTTAATTGAAAAGATAACTGCCACCTAGCACTTAATTGGATGAAATTTGCCTTTTGAATAAAACGGGGTACTTTAACAAATTTCTAAAATATGGGGGCATTTTTTTAGTGTAATGTGAAAAGTAGGGGTACTTTATCAAAGAGTCCTTCTTTTTTTTGAGATTTATGAGGTTGCACTAAGATCACTAGGCTGAAGCAAATTAAAAGATCTCAAAACTAATTTTTAGAACAACATCTATGTGCACCACAAAAATATCATGTGGTTGTGACAAATTTCAGCATCACCAACCATCATTAATAAAATCTTAAAATTGAGAATGGAAGTCTGGATGCAAAAAAGTATTTGAGAATGTGCAGGTAAGTGTAACAGAAATTGCAAGACAAATTATAGGCCATATTAATGATTCACACCAGAGTATGCACAAGATTACAACTAATAATATATATTCTTTTCAAATTATTGGAAACCCCCTGTACATTTAATGGAGAAAAAAAACTTTGATGCTTATTTCGTTAAAGAAACAGGTGCAACGTGAATTGGACTAATTGTTAGAAATTCTGCTGGAACTTGCAATACAGAAAGATGGAACCCCAACATCAGTAACAAATCCAGAGCAAGTTGAAGTAACGACTTTATTAGAAGCTATCGTATGACTTAGAAGGAGAGGGCTTAACATATGGAATTTGTAGATGACTTCCCAAATGTGATAAATCCAGTTAATAGAAAAAGTTCTTCTATGAAATGGTCCATCTTTAGCTTGATCAGTGATACTTTATTTCTTTTAAAACAATTTAAGTCTGTGTCACGTATTTATTCTCATAGACACACTAATAATGTAGCTGATATTATTTCAAAGAATGTGTGGGGATGACCTAGTACTTAGGAATGTGTTAGGATTGTAGAACTAAAAATCAATAGAATGACAGAAAACAAATAGAATTGATCGGTTAATTTATTGGAGATCGGCAACCTTAATATCCTTTGATTGAGGATTACCACCATAAAATACGTCTATTGATTGATCATAAACTCAGTTCTACAGCAGATATTTATATAGTTTAGAGTTCTAATAAAAGGAAAAACAACTTAAATAAGGAAAACATCCTATTAAGGAAACACAACTTAAATTAAGAAATAGCTAGTCTTAGGAAAGCAATAGATAATATAGTTGGTGTTCTAACATCCCAGCCCCCTTCAAACAAGGCTTATCCTCAAGCCGAAAACTCTGTAAAACGGTAAAGAACGTCGTCGATGTCCTCCCAAGTAGCTTCATCATTAGTGTGATCTTTCCATTTAATTAACCATCGAGTTACAGTATGGATGTGGCGTTTGAACATCCTCCGTAAAATGGATTCAGGTTCCCAATCAGTTTGGTCTACAGTTGTAGGCAATGTATCGGCAGTATTAGCTCCATCACCCAACTTGAGTTTCAAGGCTGCAATGTTGAAAACTGGATGAATACGACAGTTAGAAGGAAAGTCCAATTTATAAGCAACAATGCCAATCTTCTCTAGCACACAGAAAGGACCATAAAACTTAGGAGACAATTTCAAATACGATCGAGTAGAAGCTGTGGACTGATGGTAAGGTTGCAGTCGAAGAAAAACCCAGTCACCAACAACAAAAATCCTTTCTGTACGGTGGGTATCAGCATATATCTTCATACAATCTTGATCTTCCTGAAGATGAATCTTAAGAAGATGCAAAATGCGATCCAGTGATCGTAATACTAAATCAACAACATTAACATCAGTTTAATTAGGTAAATAAGATGAAATATTTGGAGGTGGCATGCTGTTAAGAGCTTCAAATGGAGTCATTTTAATAGCAGAATGGTAAGAAGTATTATACCACCATTCAGCCCATGGTAACCAACGGGACCAGTCCTGAGGTTTCTGGCTTGCAAAACAATGAAGATAACATTCTAATGTACGATTAGTGACTTCAGTTTGGTCATCCATTTGAGGGTGATAGGCTAAACTTTGACAAAGTTGGGTATCTTGTGAAATGAAGAAATCATCCAAAAAATTACTTATAAAAATAAGATCACAATCACTTATAATGGTACAAGGCATCCCATGAAGACAAACAATATCACATACGAAAATATCAGCAACAATCGCATCAGTATAAGGATGCGATAGAGCACTAAAGTGGGATGATTTGGAAAGACGATCGAATACCACCAAGATAGAGTTGTTATGGTTAGACGATGGTAATCCATCAATAAAATCCATCGAGATATCCAACCATACATCATCAGGAATAGGCAAGGTTTGTAGAATTCCCGGATGAGCGATAGTTTTAGCTTTGTTACACTGACAAATATCACAATTATCAATATAAGCCTTTATCGAATGTTTCTTTCCTTTCCAGTAGAAATTTTGTTGTAGACGCTTAAATATGCAAAGAAAACTAGAGTGTCTACCATGAGGGGTTTAATGGAACTCGTGAAGAAGCTTAGCACACCATTGAGATGTAGGAACCACTACAATACGCTTTTTATAATGAAGAACACCATCAACATAAGTGTAATGTTTCTTAAAATATGGATTTATGCGTAAGTCCTCAATAAGATTGCTTAATGTGATGTCAACATGACATTCTTGAATAATATTATTAACCTCGAAAAAAATAGCAGCAGTCAGAGCTGAATGATTAAGATCAGGATGACGAGATAAGGTATCAACAACCTTATTTTTTGTACCACAGCGATAAATAATCTCGTAATCATACCCTAAAAGCTTGGATAACCATTTTTGTTTCTCAATGAAAGATAACCGTTGGTCATGAAAGTATTTGAGACTTTGATGGTCCGTTCAAATTTTAAAATGATGACCCAGCAGATATGGACGCCACTTTTGAACAGCAGCAACAACAACAAGCATCTCCTTGTCATAAATTGGAAGATTCAAATGTTTTTTCTGAGGGAGGTCTACTATGAAATGCAATAAGTCGTCCATATTGTGTTAAAACATCCCCTAGTCCATTATCTGAAGCATCACATTCGATAAAAAATTCCTTGGAAAAATCGGGAAGTGCTAACACGGGAGTTGTAGATAATGTTGTTTTTAGTTGCTTAAAAGCTTCACTTGCTGCATCAGACCAAATAAATACATTCGTTTTCAATAATTGAGTAAGTGGTGCGCTGATTTTTCCATAGTCTTTGATAAATTTGTGGTAATAACCAGCTAAACCAAAAAATCCTCGAAGCTCCTTAGTTGTATAAAGAATGGGCCAGTTTAGAATACATGATATCTTGTCATTCTCCATAGAAACACCATTTAATGATACTACATGTCCGAGATATCCTATCGAATATCTAACAAATTCACATCTGGATTCCTTAATGAAAAGGATGTTAGCTCGCAATGTCTCAAAAACAGTTGATAAATATTGAATATGGTCTGAAACAGAACGACTGTAAACCAATATATCATCAAAGAAGACAAGAACAAACCGGAGAAGAAAAGGTCGAAAGATATCATTCATTTAACTCTGGAAGGTTGCAGGAGCATTTGACAACCCAAACGGCATGACCAAAAATTCGTAATGACCATCGTGTGTCCGTAAAAGCTGTTTTGTGTGTATTAGCATCATGAAGACGGATTTGATAGTACCCCAAACGAAGATCAAGCTTGGAGAATATTACCGAACTATTTAATTCATCAAGTAATTCGTCTACCATTGGAATGGGAAATCTATCCTTAATAGTAAGCTTATTCAAGGATCGATAAGCAACATACATACGCCATGAACGTCTTTCTTACGAACTAGTATTACTGGTGAAGAGTATGGACTATAACTTGGACGGATAAAGCCTTCCTCCTTTAATTCTGAAACAACCTTCTCAATTTATACCTTTTGAAAATGAGGGTATCTATATGGCCTAACATTAACATGAGCAAAATTTGGAACTAATGGTATATGATGATCATGAGAGCATGTTGGTGGCAACGATGTAGGAGTACCAAAAATATCATAGAATTGAAAAATTAAATCTTGAAATTCACCTGATAGTTTTGGTAGAGGTAAGGGATTAGAAGTCTCAACTTTGTCCAACTGTAAAAGTACCCCATAGTGCTCATGGCTCAACAATCGTTGCATAGGAGTATTATCAAGCATCATAACACTTGAAGAATTATTTTCAACTATGGAATACTCAATTCTAGATGACTTGAAAACCATAAGTAGCTTTGAAAAATCCCAAGCAATGGTCCCCAAGGTACGTAACCATTGAACCCCAAAAACAGCATCACATCCACTGATTGCTAAGAGGTAAAAATCAGTAGAAAAGACATATTCTTTCAATTTAATTGAAATATTATAGCATGATCCACGAGTTTGCAGATATCCTCCATCACCAACCATGACACGCAGTGGATCATCTCTTGATTTAATCGAAAAACCACATTGTTTAGCAATTGTATGGTGAAGAAAATTATGTGTAGAACTAGAGTCTATCAGTATGGTGAGAGGGTGACATTTGATGTAACCAGTAACACGCATCGTCTTCGGATATGGAGAACCAACAAATGCATGGAAGGATATTTCAGGTTATGTATTCAATGTTCTATCTGATGTCGTATCTTCCTTGCATAAATTATTGTCAAGTTCTGTAATAGTAACACCAGACGCACTTTCTAAAAGCATTAACCGGGATTTAAGATAAACATGCTCGGGTTTGTATATGTCATCACAATTGAAGCATAAACCTTTTTCACGATGCTCTCATTGTTCTGCCCAAGGTAGACGTTTAACACCCGGAGGTAAACTAGGTTTGAGCTGTGGTTTTGTAGAATTAACTGATAAGGTTTTGGGTATAGTGACACGATAAGAAGACATTGTTGCTAATATTGTTTCTTCTTGACATAAAGCTTGTTCAAATGCAGCTAACACTGCAGTAGGCCGATAGGAGCGAACAGTAGCGCGAATATCAACACAAAGACAGGATATAAAAATACTAATTTGATTGGCTTCAGTCAAATCAGTCTCAAACTTTAATAACCTTTCGAATTCAGTAATGTAATCATGAACCGTACATGTGTGCTCTAACTTAGACAAACTGCTACATCGATCAATATATTTCCGAGAAGTAAAGAGAGTCTGTATATTTCGAGAGAATTGGGTCCATGTTAATTCCCCTAGGGATGCAGTAATCCAACAATACCATGAAATTGCATCACCGTCAAGAAGAATTGCAGCCATTGACACCTTCCTAGCTTCCTGTACACCAAATAGTGTGAAATATTGCTCTGCCTTAAAGATAATACCCTCTGGAACCGTACCACTAAACATGGGAAATTTTAGGTTGATCGAATTCCCTCTAATTAGGGAACCTTTTGGTACAGTTTCAGTCAGTCCAGGTGTACCATTGTGTACAACTGTTTCCCCCTCCGTATTAGTTTCAGGTTACGGCGGAAGACAAGCAGAGATGGTTGATAAGGTCTCGTTGGTAGATATTTGATTACCTTTCAGTTGAGTCGGTGTTCTAACAGAATGACAATTAGATTTTCCTTAATGGTTATATATTTTTGTTTTGCTAAGAAAATCATTGTATTAAAGAAGAGAAGTTACAAATGTTAGGGTAAGAAATCAGGACGGATTCCCCACCACTCATTACAGACATCAAATCTTCTAGAGTTTTTTGCTAGTTTATCAGTAATATAATTAAAATCGCTTCTTAAATGACTTGTTTTAATGAAAGAAAATGAGTCTAACAAGTAACAACAATCATCCATGATAATTGAACTAACCTAGCATAGATTGTTATCTTTATTCTTCAGATAATCCATAAAAAATTTAGAATCATTGTAGAGACTTATGGCGGTAATTCTTTTTCTACATGCCCAAGTGATGGCTTCCAATAAAGCTAGACACTCCGCCTTTTCAGGATTCCTTATTATGCATTTGACAGATTTGTATCCCTTGAAGTTTCTTGCACTTGTAGTCATGTATATACCAATACCAGTGATATTAGTATGTTTATCATAAGACGCATCACACAAAATCAAAGTACAGTCATCTGGCAGATTATCCAATATGATTGGATTAGTAGCACTAGGGGTCTGATTATTAATGGCACCATGACCTTATTAGAAGATTGACATGAGACAGAGCTCATAACAACAATAGTATCATTAGATAGTCTCAAAGCCAATATCACCGTAGCAGTAGGCTGAGTTGTTTTCTGTTGGAACTGATGTGATCTCAAAGTTGTTGTAGTAAATAGGTTCGTTGAGACTTGTGAAAGCAATAGAATTTAGACTTAACGAGACTTAAAAATAAACAAAACTTAATATAAAAAGTGATTTCAAGATTTAAAAATAGACCAAGGCTCCGGATTCCACTATTCCTCCTAATTGATTGGTTTATAAAGATATTTCAAGAATTATTATTAAGCTCTTTTTCTCATTAATTCACTATTAATCTATATGGTGTCCAAATATTAAATTGTAATCCCTAAGCATAAATTATCAAAGAATTAATTCTAAGCATAACACATCGAATTGATTCACAACTAATTAAGAAAACCAATTTTATATTTTTGTTGATTCTAGTGAATTAAATAAAATAAATAATTAAAGAAATTATAAAAGAAATTACCAATCAAGCATGAGTGAATAGTTCCCTCAGTTTCCTCATTCACTGGGTATTTTAGCCGCTCATCATGTTGAAAACCCTCTCAAAGAATTTATTTATGCTCAAAAATGGTTTAAAAATAATGAATAAGGGAAAAATGATGAAAAATCGGGTTTGTAACAGTTATATTTGTTAAAAACTGAACTGTTACAAAGAACGATAACAAAAATGTGTCACTGTCACTGTTGAAATATGACCCGTTACTCACGGTCATCGTCACTATTGATAAACGACTGACTTTTTGCGTCTAATGTTCTTCGTGTTCTTCACAGCAGCAACAGCAGTGTGTTCTCTGCAACTCGATCAATCTCCTATGTGGTTGCTCTAAACTCTCCCCAATAACTCTGTAACCCTTGTACGCATCCCCTACTTCTATTTTATACCCAACAGGATAAATAAATCTTGCTTAATAACTGCAGATAATCTTCATAACTTCGGCAGTAAAGAAAATATTCTCGGAATATTACAGCTATCCAACCTTCCTTATTTTTATTTTACACGCTCCTGGTTGTTGCTCGAGCCAACAAACATGCACAAAGCACGTTCCAATTCTCCAAAACTCATGCAGACCCGTGAAGAGCTTCTATCGTGTACGTGTTTCCCGGATTTATTCTCGTGAGTTATCTAGCCAATTTTAACCGAAACAATCAACCATACCACTCATTTTATGCTCAATCAAGTCATCCCAATGAATATCAGCCATTGAATCTCCTTCTAGCACGCCCAAAATTTCAACCCTAATCTGCCATTAATAGTTTTCCCGCCAATTTTTGAAATTTGAAATGTAGAGGATGAAGTGCCCTGATCCAAAACACAGGCGCCTTTAACATCCGGGGTGCCTTGAGGTGCCCTTATCCAAAATGAAGGTGCCTTTATCACTTTTCTCCCGGGGGTCCAAAAAGCACTTTTTGAGAAACTTTTACCACACAAGTGTATTCTTCCAAAAACACCTACACAAACATAAAAACACCATAATAAGTACAAAAATCGAGACTAACAATAGAGACACTGAGGACAATTTAGACACAAAAATGTGTCTATCAAATACCCCCAAACTTATTATTTGCTAGTCCCGAGCAAATCTAATCTAGAAAATAAAATAACTACACTTAACACGTGCAGCAAGTCGTTAAACCGCTAGGTGGCCCTAGTGGCGGAGTGTTGTCTCCGGAGGGTTTACCAGAGGTGTACCCACAAAACCTTTACTCCAGACCCTAGATATCTATGCATAACCTTGGAAGGCACTAAAGAATCTCCTTGGTTGGCATACTTATTTGACTATAAGAGGAAGTACCCTGATGCGAAATTCCAATTATTGTACACGAGTTTGCACTCAAGCATACTAAAATTCATATAAAGTGACAGAGCTCTTCTCAGATAGTTTATGGACATCATAAACCGGAGTCAACCAATTACATGGATAGATTAAGAATATGGATGTAGAGAAAAACGTGGATGATGTTGACTAAGGTGAACCTATCCTAATGGACTGAGATACTGGCCTGGACTAATATCAACACACTGGCATATACAAGGGAACCAGTGGTCGATAATCCTAAGTCTAGGTCAACTCAGCTGACATATACAAGGGTACCAGTGGTCGACTTTATTGTATTTATTCCGGTTGGTCTAGTGGTCTGGTCTCAATTTTTTTTTTTGGGTATCTCAATCACTTTATTTCACCCTAGAAATGGTAAAAAGAAAAATAAAAGAAGTGATCAGGATTCTTTCGATGTTTCCATCACGAGGATATGGCGAAACTACCATGTTTTCTTTTTCTAACACCCGAGCTCTGTGATTTTATGAATAGACTCTTTAGATGTTTCCATCTAATTAGATTGGTTCCTCAACTTATACAACCAAAATGCTTCCATCCACTTAGGTTGGTTAGTGCCATCCTTAATAAACATAAATTTCTAGGCTCTGGAGTTTATTTATTGCAACTAAAAAATAACAAGAAGTTTCTTCCCCACCCCCAAACTTAAATCTAACATTGTCCTCAATGTTTCTAATGAAAAAGCAATACCAAAAAGTAAAGTAACAAGAGGAATCAGTAAAGAGAGAAGTCGGAAAGATATTACCTGGGTGAAGAGAGAAATCAAAAACTAATATACAACATACAATCGCCTCGATGGTCAATCAAGGGTAAACAGGGTCCTCCAGAGAGACCTCCTCAACATCACTTGTAGGAAAGGGCTCTAAAAAGGGTTTCAATCTCTGACTATTAACCTTTGAAGAACTACTACCATCTGGTGTCTCGATCTCAACAGCTCCATGAGGAAAGACATTGCGAACAATAAAAGGACACGTCCACCGAGAACGTAAC
Organism: Papaver bracteatum; assembly: GCA_023529315.1. Classification (NCBI taxonomy): domain Eukaryota; kingdom Viridiplantae; phylum Streptophyta; class Magnoliopsida; order Ranunculales; family Papaveraceae; genus Papaver; species Papaver bracteatum. Next base: position 483,606 of record JAJJWX010003730.1, on the reverse strand, counting down.
TTCCCAGGGAAAAGATGTAAGCGGGTATCATACAAAAGAACTTTTTGACCTGGAGAAAATGACTTTCTTAAAATATTTCTATCATGCACAAGTTTCATTTTGTTCTTATACTCCTTAGAACTATCATACGCATCTCTACGAATCTCCTCCAACTCATTGAGATGGAGTTTCCTATGGGCTCCTGCCTTGTCAAGTGAAAAATTTAGATGCTTAACAACCCAATATGATCTATGTTCTAACTCAACAGGTAAGTGACATGCCTTGCCATAAACAAGCCGATAATGTGACATTCCATTGGGGGTCTTAAACGCAGTACGGTAAACCCATAAGGCATCAGTAATCCTAGATGACCATTCTTTCCGATTAGGATTAACTGTTTTCTCTAATATACGTTTTATCTCCCTATTGGAAACCTATACTTGACCACTAGTCTGTGGATGATACAGGGTAGCTACCTTATGTGTAATACCATATTTCTTCATCAAAAGCCTAAAATGTCCATTACAAAAGTGCGACCCACCATCACTAATTATTGCTCGCGGTGTACCAAAACGTGTAAGTATATTATCTTTCAAGAACTCAATCACAACCCTATGGTCATTGGTTTTACACGCAACCGCCTCAATCCACTTAGAGACATAGTCTACGGTGACAAGGATGTATAGGTTACCAAAATAATTAGGAAATGGACCCATAAAGTCAATACCCCACACATCAAAGACCTCAACAATTAAAATCGGGTTCAAGGGAATCATATTCCTGCAGGAAATGGTTCCTAATTCCTGGCAATGTTCAAAAGTAACACAGTAACTATGGGAGTCTTCAAACAACGAAGGCTAATAGAATCCACATTGCAATATCTTAGCAGCAGTTTTCTTAGCACTAAAGTGACCCCCACAATCATGATCATGACAAAAGGAAATAATACTGGACTGGTCACTCTCGGGTATACATATCCTAATAATATGGTCTGGAAAATACTTAAATAAATAAGGATCATCCCAAAAGAAGTGCTTAACCTCGGCTAAAAACCTAGAACGATCTTGTTTACCCCAATGTTGGGGCATTCGACCAGTAACAAGATAATTCACTATATTTTCATACCAAGGTGATTGGGAAACAAAGAACAATTGTTCATCAGGAAATCTATCCCTTATATGAAGGGAATCAAACTAACCTAGACAAGTGGTCTGCTACTACATTTTCTGCACCTTTTTGTCTCTAATGTCTGGAAAAAATTCTTGTAATAAAAGGATCCATCTAATCAATCTAGTTTTGGTATCCTTCTTAGAAAAAAGGTATTTCAAAGCAGCATGATCAGTATAGATTACGATCTTAGAACCTAAGAGGTAGGATCTAAACTTGTCTAAGGCAATCACAATAGATAATAGTTCATTCTCCGTAGTGGTATAGTTCAACTTGGCATCATTCAGAGTTTTTCTAGCATAGTAAATCACATGAAGTAATTTGTTTTCTCGCTGACCTAGCACAACACCAATAGCATAATCTGAAGCATCGCACATGATCTCAAAGGGTAGGTTCCAGTTGGGTGCATGGACTATCGGGGAGGTAGTGAGTAAATTCTTAAGCTTCTCAAAATCCTCTAAACAAGCATCATCAAAGACAAACTTAGCATCTTTTGCAAGCAAATTGCAAAGAGGTATATAAATCAAGCTAAAATCCTTAATGAATCGACGATAAAAACCATCATGCCCTAAGATTGACCTAATATCTCTTACGGTTTTTGGGACCGGTAAAGTTTTAATAAGGTCAACTTTGGATCTATCTACCTCCATACCTTTCGAAGATACGATATGCCCTAGAACGATTCCTGAACGAACCATGAAATGACATTTCTCCCAATTAAGCACTAAATTCTTTTCCTTACACCTAGTCATAACTAATGATAAATGATGCAAGCACTAATCGAAATACGAATCAAACACTGAAAAATAATCCATAAAGACCTCTAAGAACCGTTCTACCATGTCAGAAAATATGCTCAACATACAACGTTGAAAGGTCGTAGGGGCATTACATAGCCCGAAAGGCATGCGTCTATACGCAAAGGTACCAAAGGGACAGGTAAAAGTGGTTTTCTCTTGGTCTTCTGGGGCAATAGGAACCTGATTATAACCGCAGTATCCATCTAAAAAGCAAAAATGACTACGTCCAGCTAATCTTTCTAGCATTTGGTCGATGAAGGGAAGGGGAAAGTGGTCCTTCCTAGTAACCTTGTTCAATTTTATATAGTCAATACAGACACACCAACCCGTGGTTATTCGGGTTGGGATTAACTCATTGTTATCATTCTGGACTACAGTAATACCAGATTTCTTGGAAACAACATGAACGGGGCTGACCCACTTACTATATGAAATGGGGTAGATAATGCATGCATCTAACAACTTAAGAACCTTAGTTCGAACTACTTATTTCATATTAGGGTTCAATCGACGTTGCATCTCCCTAGAAGGTTTGGTGTCACTCTCTAAATAGATATGATGCATACAATCAGTAGGACTTATACCCTTAATGTCTGATATAGTCCACCTTAAAGCTTCCTTGTTGTTTTAAAGGACGGTCACTAGCCTACTTTCTTGATCACTATCCAAGTCGAAAGCAACAATCATAGGTAAAGTCTTAGACGGGACTAAAAACACATACTTCAGGGTATCTGGCAATGGTTTTAGGTCCAACTTAGGAGGCTCTTCTAACGAAGGAACTATAGTAGACTTAGAAACGGGTAGAGTTTCGAACTTAGGTTTCCAGCCATTGCTAGTGTCTATCAAAGGGGTTGAATCTAACAAAGCATTCACCTCATTAATCACATCATCATCATTAAAATTAATCCCAAAGTGATCTAGGCATTTCTCTAATGGATCTTCTAACAAAGTGTTTGGTAATGACTCCTTGACTAATGTTCCTATCATGTTCACCTCTTCTATCCTCGACTAGTTCAGAGGGTAGATTACTAATATTAAAAATGTTCATCTCAATAGTCATATTACCAAAAGACAAATTCATAATTCCATTTCGATAGTTAATGATCGCATTGGATGTAGATAAAAATGGGCGACCTAAAATTACCGGTATCTGGTTCTTTGGGTCAGGGACAGGTTGGGTATTTAGGATAAAAAAATCCACTGGATATATAAACTTGTCGACCTCTATAAGAACATCCTCGATCATACCACCAGGAATTTTAACGGACCTATCAGTTAACTGAAGAATCATCTGGTTAGGTTTCATCTCACCAAGTCCTAGCTTAAGGCACACATAATATGGAAGTAAGTTCACACTGGCTCCTAAGTCAAGCAACGCTTTCTCAACACGGTATTTACCTATTGTGCAAGAAATGGTAGGGGACATTGGGTCTTTGTACTTAGGAGTAGTGGTTTTTTCTTTCGCGTACACATATCCTTAAGAAACTTGGCGTAAGCGGGAATCTTCTTAATCGCATCTAACAATGGGAGGTTGATAGTAACCTTCTTAAAAACCTCCAACATATCATTAAAGTTGGATTCCCTCTTAGATGGAGCTAGCAGCTGGGGGAACAGGGCTATGGGAACAAATCCGGACTCATCAGGACCCTCATTGGTCTCCTTAGATACTCTATCAGTCTCCTCGGTTTCTGTTTCGGAAGGGTGAACTACAACATGTTCACTATCAGGCGTGGAAACCTTGTTGTCTATCACTCTACCACTCCTAAGGGTTTTAATAGCATTCACATGATGGGATGGTCTTTCACGTACTTGATGAACTCCTCTAGGATTGGGCTGAGTTTGACTAGGAAACTTACCTTTTTCCCTCAAAGACTCATTTATCTGACTAACCTGGGTTTTCAACTCGTAAATATCATGAGAGTTAGCATAACCTATAGTCTTACTTTCTTTTATCCCTTGCACAACCATTTGGTTGATCTTTTCAGAGATTTTAATAAACGAAGCGAGCGTCTCTTCTAAACTTGTGATCTTTTTATCCGAAGGATTCTGAAACTGGGGATGACCTGAAGAGTTCTTAGCATAACCAAAACCTGGGGGAGGCTTAGAATTACTAGAATAACCTTGATTCAGGCCCTTAGACCAAGAAAAATTAGGATGGTTTCTCCAACTAGGATTGTAGGTCTCTATGTATAGATCAAACTTATGACGGTTCTCAAACCTAGCATTGTTATAGACATCATGATCTTGCTTTTCACTAACCTGACCTTCCCAAAATGATTTATCAGGCTCTATTCCACAACTAAAGACTTGAGAGGTTCTATTAGGTTCAACAAGGGACCTATTTTTAGACTGACCCATTTCTAAAGTTTCTAACCTTCTAGACAAAGCAGCAAACTTAGCATCTGACTTGAAACTTGTATCTACCACATTGGTGCTACTTCTATTGACCAAGAGTCTTTTAGGGGGTTGAACACAAGACTCCCATTGTTGGGATTTTTCAGCGATATCTCCTAAGAAGGTAAAATCATCATCAACATTTTTATTAGTGAACTCACCAGCGCACAAAGACTCGACCATGGATTTGGTCAATAGTCTAAACCATTATAAATAATCTCTACAAGTTTCATCTTATCAAATCCATGGTGAGGACACTGGTATAGGAGATTATTGAATCTATCTAGAAACCTATAAAGAGACTCTCCCTCTTGTTGCACACTATCAATAATCTTCTTCCTAACAGCTGCAGTTTTATGCTTAGGGTATAATTTCATATAAAAAGTAGCAATAAGCTCCTGCCATGTTTCAATGGATTCAGATGGTAGGTTGTTCAGCCAGGTCTTGGCTTTATCTCTCAAGGAAAAGGGAAACATCTTAAGTTTCAAGACTTCATCAGTAAGGTCTTTTATTCTAACTGTCCCACAAATTTCCTCAAAGTCCCTAATATGAAAATAAGGGTTCTCGTCATCTTTTCCTAAGAATATAGGGATCATTTGAAGAATACTAGGTTTTATCTCGAAATTAGCCATATTGGCTGGAAATTTAATGCACGAAGCTCGGTTGGTCCTAGTTGGGAACATGTAATCTTTCAAAGTAGACATGGCTGGCACAACTGAAGTACTAGGGGTACTTTTCTCACAAAGAGAAAGTTTCTCAAAACTGAAGTTTCCAAAAACGGGGCTCTCAAAAGAAGAGTCTTGTCACTAATCAAACGACCTAGAGTGTTTCTTTTCCAAGCCCGTTCTCTAATGAACTCGGGCATACACTAGAAAAAACAAAATAAAAAGAAAAAGAAAAATCTTAAAAGAAATGGAAGTTCTATGCAAACACAAACAAGGCTGACTCCACCAAATCAAACCTAGAGATTTCTAGCAAACAAAAATCATGATGACTCCACTTAGATTATTTTCTAGACCATTTTCTAATCCTTTGAAAGGGAATTCGTTACAATCTGAGCAAACCTCTCTGGAATCAATCCGAGTTTAAGCAAGTTGAATAGAGGCGAGGGAAGCTGCGTGGAGCTTTGATACCCAAGGCCTCACCTCATTACAAGGCGGCGCAATCACGCATTCAACTCACAGAAACCATCATGAACTTCGAAGTATGCTTAAAGAGTAACCAATATTTTTCGAATGACTTTCCTAGTAAGCTCGTTACCCTATCGGTCTCGTTCTATTCCAAATTTTAAGCGTAGGTTCGCGTTTGGTATCGTATTCTTAAGGCATGGAAGAAGAGAACGGTGATGAAATTCGAACCCTTATCTTATATGGCCAGTCCTTGCCCTTTACTAGGAATTTAAAATAGATGCATTCAAGTCCTCAGCATATATGCAAACGAAGGAATACAATAACTCGCTAACAGGGGATTCACGAGTGTTTCGACAAACTTACCTCCCGTTCCATACGGGGGATGAACCGTTGTAGTCGACTCGGGCCACGACTCCTATGTCATGTACGAACCTGAGGGGCCGAGGTGATATCGTAATCACCGTCCTTCTCTGCAAACAATTTAATATTTAATACTACCCTTCCGTAGGGTTTAAAAATAAAAGAATGTCCAAATGTCCAAGTCCAAAGTCCAAAAAGTAAAGTGCAAATGAAAAGGAAAATTACAAGAATAGAGAAATCCTAATACAATCTAAAAAAAATAAACTCTTTTTTTTTTCTCTTTTTTATAAAAACAAATCTTCTTCTTTCGCTCCTTTCGCTTTGCCTTTAACTCCAAGTCTTTAAGTATTCACCAAAAGCTTTGGCACAATTTTCTTTTGCTCCAAATTCCAAATTTTGTAAGGAAAAGACAAAAAAACAAAAACGTAAAAAAAAAAAAAAAAAAAAATCTAAATCTCTAGCCTAAAAACAAGTCTGTGTCGACGGCGCCAAAAATTGATGTGATCTCAAAGTTGTTGTAGTAAATAGGTTCGTTGAGACTTGTGAAAGCAATCGAATTTGGACTTAACGAGACTTAAAAATAAACAAAACTTAATATAAAAAGTGATCCGGGGGGGAGTGGTAAGCGAACCATTTGAATTAACACTAGGTAAAACCATATAAGAAGATTTAACATAGAACTTACCATTATGAGAAAAGGACCAAATCAATCTATCCTCACCAAACTGAGGTATTATAATCTGTTTCATCATATCAGAGAACTTACCATTATGAGTGTAGTACCATAATATCGCTACAACGTTATTCCCGCGATATTAACAACATTTCTGCGAGCATCACTGATAATTCTTCAATGACATTTCATGAGCGTTACAGAACAACTAAAAGAAATTGACGATGGAAGAAATAAAAGAAAAACATGATTGATCCTGCGATGATCATCATGCTTGCGATAAATAAGTATTGTGACGATCGCGATAAGATCGCAAAGTGAATCCGAGATAGGAGGAAAACTTAGTTGTCATCCATTATGATGCATTTTTGAGGGCTGAGAGAATTTTGAGGAGAGAGAAACTCCAGAAAGAAAGTTGTACTTCTGAGTTTTAATATTTCTTGTAAATCTTCCTAAAAGTGAATTAATAAAAGTGTTGTTGTTCATTCACAATTATGACTTAGTTTTCATAGATTCTTGACAAGGGTGTAGTGTAGGAAATCCTGCAACTACATTTTGGCGCCCGAAACAGGGGATGAATTAACGAAAATAGAAGAAAAAGCGAAGAAGAAGATAAAAATTGTTCAAGATTAGGGAAATCATAAAGTAAATCGGTGAGAAAATTGAAGGAAGAATGATCAGAATCAAAAAGGATTGTAGAAAATTGAAAGGTGATGTAATAACAAAAGAAATGATTGATAAATTTCATGAAAATATCAAAGGAAGGATACATAAACGGGATTTTGAAGGAAGGAAGATTATGACAGTGGAGAAGATATCATCATTGAAAGATTGGGAAAAACAAGAAATCACGTTTATAGAAGCAGATATACCAGAAGAAGATTCAAGTCATACATCTCCATTGATGGTCACAGTAACCACTATACCAATGAGAAAGGAGAAATTGATAAAATCTGAAGAAGAATGGGCTATGAATAGAACTTTAGTAGACACATGAAGTTTTGTAGACATGATATTTTAACATACCTTCAAGAAGATGGGATATAAGGATGAAGAAATGTCTCATTTAACGTATTATGTTCATGGATTTGGAAGGTATATAACAAAACCTAAAGGCGAGATAATGGTACGAATTCCACTAGGAGAAATTGAACACAAATATCATTATGTGTGGTAGATGTGGAATCGCCATACAATATGATACTGGGAAGACCGTGGATACATGCAATTAAGGTTTTAGCGTCAACATTACATCAATGTATTAAATTTCCTATGCCTAGTGGAATTGGAGAAATTAGAGGAGATGTGAATTTCGCGAGATTGTACTACCAAATTGAAGTAAGAAATTGTGAAGAACGTCCAAAGCTGCGAAAGGCTCGCAGAAAACTGGCAAGAGAATTGAAGAAGGAAGAAGAATTTAAAGTTTACATGATAAGAGCAAAAGAAGGAAAAGGAGTGCCCAGTGAAATTTCGCGAGAAGGAGATGAATTCACGAGAGTTATGAAAACGCAAACACCAATGGGAGAACCTGAAGCCAGCTACACTGCTGCTGAACCAACAAAAGAAATAAATATTGGAAGTAAAGAAGAACCTAAAATGCTGAAAATTTGGACTAGAATGGAGGCAGATGAGGAATAAAGAACTATAAATCTTTTGCGAGAATATGCATATATCTTCGCGTGGAACATGGATGAGATGCCAGGGATAGACCCGTCAATAGCATGTCATAAATTAGAAATCAACAAAAACATAAGACCATTTAAGCAAAGAATAAGGAAGATCGCAACAACATATCATTCTCAAATAGAAGAAGAATTACAGAAGATGCTCGACGCAGGAATTATAAGACAAGCAAAATATCCAGAATGGATTGCAAACATGGTGGTGGTCCCAAAGAAGAACAAAGGGATAAGGATTTGCATAGATTTTACGGATCTAAACAAGGCATGTCCAAAAGATAGTTTTCCGTTTCCAGATATTCCACAAATGGTTGAATCAGCAGCAGGAAACGCAAGAATATCATTATTGGATGGGTATAAAGGATATAATCAAATCCCTCTCGCTGAAGAAGATCAAGAACATACTGCATTTTTTGCTCCAAGAGGATTATATTGTTATACAAAGATGCCATTTGGCTTACGAAATGCTGGAGCAACGTATCAAAGAATGGTGGAAAAAGTGTTTGCAAAGTGGATCCACAAAACATTAGAAGTGTATGTAGATGATATGCTGATCAAAAGCAAAGAAGCTGAGAATCATGTGCAAGATTTGAGAGAGATTTTCGATCAAATGCGGCAATTCAATATTAAAGTGAATCCTAATAAGTGTACCTTTGGAGTAACTTCAGGGAAGTTTTTGGGGTATATTGTGTCAAAAGAGGGAATAAAAGTTTATTCAGAAAAGGTACAAGCAATTCGCGATATGCCAACTCATGCGATGGTAAAATATGTGCAAAAACTAAATGGACTCTTAGCCTCGCTAGGAAGGTTCATTTCGCGATCTTCAGACAAGTGTAAACATTTTTTCGATATACTCAAGAAGGGAACAAAATTCAAGTGGACAGATGAATGTGAAAAATCTTTTCAAGGAATAAAAGAACATTTGGCGAGTATATCTATATTACAGAAAGCTGAACCGGGAGAAGAATTATTGATTTATCTCGCAACAACTCCATATGCGCTAAGTGTTGTGTTATTGCGAGTAGATGCAGGGGTACAAAAACCAATTTATTATATCAGCAAAACATTTAATTCAGCAGAGAGAAATTATTCAAAGATTGAGAAACTAATTCTAGCGTTGGTACACACAACTTTTAAGCTTCGAATTTACTTCCAAGCGCATAAGGTCAAAGTATTAACGAGAGTGCCAATCGAATCGGTGATGAAGAATTCAAAAAGATCAGGAAGAGTTGAGAGATGGAATGCGCAAGTAGGGCACTTTAATATTCAATATGAAATTCTATCCTCGCCAAAATCACAAGTTATCGCAGATTTCTTAGTTGAATTTCCTTTAGAAGATGACGAAGTTGTAGAAGAGATGATGGATATAGAAGAAGAACATGGAGACCCAAAAGATATATTAACAGAACCTGACAGATGGGAAATATTAGTGGATGGATCGTCAAATGGAGAAGGAAATGGGATTGGAGTTGTTTTCATTTCACCAGAAGGAGAAAAAACAACTTTTTCATTTAGATTGGAATTTGCATCCACTGATAATGAGACAGAATATGAAGCTGTAATCCATGCATTGAAGTTTGTGATAGAAATGAAGTTGTAAAATGCTAGAATCACCAGCGATTCACAATTGGTTATTCGCCAGATAAAGGGAGAGTATAATACAAATGAACCATCTTTGAAGAAGTACAAAAAACTTGTTGAAGAACTATCTGCGAAAATTCCAAAAATAAAATGGAGACACATATCAAGGAAAGATAATAGGCTCGCAGATGCTTTTGCTTTCATATCTAGCATGATGACAAATCCATTGGCGAGATGCATAAAAATTCAAACACTCTCAAATCCATCGATAAACAAAGAAGAAGAAGAGATAGACGTAATGATGGTAGAAGCTGGCGAGGAAGATCCCACGAGCAATATCGCAGATTGGCGAGCAGAACTTCATGCATACCTGGCGAGAGGAGAAATTCCAAGAAATAGATTAAAATCACACAAATTAAAAAGTAGGGCAACCAATTATGAGTTAAGAGAGGGAGTATTATATCGCAGATCTTTTAATGGACCATCACTAAGATGTTTGACGAGATAAGAAGGACAAAAAATATTGAAGATGTTACATAGTGGTGACGCTGGTAATCACAGTGGAGGAAGATCTTTAGCATATAGAACAAAAATGCAGGGTTATTACTGGCCATATATGCATGAGAATGCAAAGAATCTCTCAAGACGTTGCGAGGATTTCCAGCGATACGGAAAAAAGGATACATGCGCCAGGGAGCGCCATTATCATCTTCAACAAGTGTATGGCCTTTTGGGAAATGGGGGTTAGACATTGTAGGACCGTTTGTACCTGGTTCTGGACAAAGAAGGTATCTTATCGTCGCAACGGATTATTTCACAAAATGGGGAGAAGTAAAGGCAGTACAACATATTCGCGATAAGGATATTTTTACATTCATCTTTGAAAATATAATCTGCAGATTTGGGATTCCAGCACAATTAGTATCTGATAATGGAAAGCAATTTGAGGGATAGAATATAGAGTTACTGCTCAATGCATTTAAGATAAAATGCGGGAAATCTACTCCTTTATACCCACAAGCAAATGGTCAGGCTGAGGCAACTAATAAAACAATCGCAGATATCTTGAAAAAGAAATTAGAAGGGTATCACAGATCATGGTGTGAACAAGTGCATAATGCGATATGGGCCTATAATACCACTAGACGAGAAGCTACTGGGATGTCACCTTTTTGTTTGACATATGGAGTTGAAGCTGTGTTACCAACAGAAGTCGCTATTCCTACAACAAAAAGAGAGCTTGAGAAAGAAATCTAAGTGCTGGAATGATTTTAAATAAATTGGATGAATTGGAAGAAAAGAGAGAAAAAACTTTGCAACATATGGAAAATTACCATCGAAGATTAGCTCGTGAGTACAACAAGCGTGTTAAGAAATGTGAATTCCAACATGGAGATTTAGTGCTGAGAGAAACACCAAGTTATCAGCGAGAGAGTGGTGGAAAGTTGGCGAGAACATGGGATGGACCATATATCATCAAAGAGATAATTGGAAATGGGGCATACAAACTAATGGATCCTGAAGGAAGAGATTTTGGTCAAAAACTTGATAGACCACGGAATAGATTATTTCTAAAAAGGTATTATCAATGACATCTTCTACAAGATAACAGATGTTGGTATGTTATATAATGAAGCAGGTAATAAAATTCTTCTATCTCTATTTACAACAAAGAACAATAAAAACAGCGAGCAATATCGCAAGAATAGCGAATACAAATTTCGCAGAGACATAAGAATGGGACGAACCTTTATGGCGTGCACCCTAGTTCGCGAATAAAATTTTGTAAGAGGCAAATGTAAGACCTAATAGTGCGTTATAAAGGGGGTATCTCTTGACATGACTCAGCGATAAGGTTATACCGCTGCTGGAACCTAAGTCATGCAGATGTTGTGGTTAAAGAAAACCTATCCGGGAGAGAGATCTTGGATTTCCAACTATATATGGTTATACCCTGGTTGGACGACTGAGAGTCTCTTCCAAGAAGTGCAAAGTATGACCAAGGCGCCGAGGTACACGGTTGATCCAAGGGTGCCCGGAGCGTACGAAACTCTCTTTCCATCCTTGGTAAGTCTTGGATACAATGCACTTGGCCTGAAGAAAACCCCACCTAGGGTGCAGTCTTGTAACTATAAGCCATATAGGCATAAAGGACAAGAGGCTGCGAAAACAGCTGGTTGTTGGTAAATTTGGATGGGAGGAGCTAGTATTATATGGCCGATGTTCCCTCCTTGAAGGGGAAACCAGGGGGAAGATAAGGGCGGAACCCTCCATTAGGGAGCTGATAAGTGTCTTAAGACGGCAATGTCATGGGGCTCTATGATCGCAAGAAAATTTAGGCCTGTCATATTGTCGCGTGACGTAAATAATGCAAAGGCAACAAGCCACGAGAGAAATGTTAAGATGAGATCAATGGGTTTTTACATGAAAGTGTAAAAACGTCCTGCGATTTCATCGCAAGACGGAAATGTCATAAGGGTAAATTCTTGCAAGAGAATGTATGCTTATCATATTGTCGCAAAGATTTTGAAAGAAACATGGATAAGACAAGATCAAAGGGTCTTTACATGCAAATGTTAAGAAATCCTGCGATTTTGTCGCAGACAGAAAAAGTTTGGAAAAATAAGACCTTTAACTAGGAAGGAAAAATAAGACCAAAAGAATAATCTTACCAATTAACTATTCTGCTTTAAGATTGCAGGAAACATTCATTCATCGCAGAATTATATATAAGGAAGCAAATTTTTAACATCGCGGATTCCCTCAGAATTTTTCAGAAAAGTGCAACAGTATTCCTTATATCGCAGATATGTTCATACTTTCGTGAATAATGCAACAACAAATTTACTTAAAGAAGATACAGAAAATGATTTACCATTTCAAGAAAGACAATGAAGGGAAAGTAGGGGAATAGAGAAGTAAGATCTCATTATCTTCCTTGAAAATATTCAAAGTAAGTTAAAATTGAAGGATTAAAATTCCAAGGATCTTAAAAGTTACATCGCTCGCAATAAAAAAGGAAGAAAAGGAAAGCAAAGATAATATTCAAATTTCAGCGGTGCCGTTGCTAGATTCATTCTTATTGCTCGTCAGATTTATTATTTATGCCAGAGTTATCAGCTTCATTAGCATTTCTTTCATCATGAGTCTCTCCTTCTTTTAACTCCTCGTCACGAGATTCTTTGGGAGGACTTCTTTTTTCTTCTTCTTCTCCACCATCTTCTTGGGTGGTATTCTCTTCATTATTGGTAAACTCTAAATCTTCATCCATAGGAAGAGGGATTTCATCATCATCAACCTTTATAGGAGGAACAAAAACAGGAGAAATAGAACGGGGAAGCAGAATCTCGTTCACAAGAACTTCAGCGCTAAGATGGACTTGGCGAAGGAGACCTCTTTCACGATTCCTAATTTCTATATTTTTAAAATATTCAAGATAATCAAGTCTTCTTTCTGCCTTGTCGCGAACATTTAATAAATCGGAAAGGATAATCTTGTTTTCTTTGCGAACACTATCCAACTTGGTGGTGAGATCAGTAATAGTGGAATGAAGATTTCTTTCGGATTCTGAGAGCAACAAAATAAAATCAATTAAACAAGAATCTCACAAGGAACATAACACAAGATTTTATGAGAAGATCAACAAGAGAGGAAGTCAACTAACTACCTTATTTTTGCGAGGTTAAGTTTTGGATTAAAGCAAATAAATAGTTCTCCCACTGATTCATGGCATCATCGAATTTATCGCCAACCATACCCTTCAGACGAGATTTCATGTTTTCTTCTTTGTTGCGAAGATATGAATTTTCCTTTGCTAATAAAGAATGAGATTCCTTTAACTGAGAGTATTGGTCTTGAAGTTCGCTGGCTCTTAAACTAAGAGTTAATCTACCCTTGATAAGCTTATCCTTCTCGGTGGCAGATGATTCAGTTAACTCCTTGAGCTCCTTCTTAAGAGAATGAAGAGATTGCTCTTGACTATTACATGTACTTTGAAGATTACTTATTTGTTGCGAGGAAATCGTCATCAAGCTTGAAAATCTATGTTTTTCTTGGGACAGGGTTTTATTCTCATCTTATAAAGATTTCATCGCCAAATTAGCCTTAAAAAAAATATGAGAGGCGATCAAGCTCGCCACTCAAAAAATTCTGCCTTTGCAATAATTGATTGTTCTCATTAGTAAGATTATTTATGCGATCAATTGAATAAGTGTACAGATTGTCTAGTCTAGTATGTTGATCTATCCAAGAATCTCTTTTAACGCGAACTTCTTCAGCAATAGATTCAGATTTGAGTCTTTCTATGAAACGAGACCGATTTGAAACTAATATATGAATCAAGAATTTAAGAAGAAAGTCTAAGTACAGAAAGTATGTATATGAAACAAAAAAGAAAAAATAGCAGAGGCAAGAAAAATATACCTTTCAGCTCGTCATTTTTTCTGCGAAGATTCTCGCAATCTAGAGAAGAGTTACGGAGCATGTGATTCAAGGTATCACACTCAGTAGTTTTAGCTTGAAGAGTTTTCCTCAGAACTTCAATCTCATTCTCTAAAGCCGCTCGTGAATCATTACAATCAGATCCAAAATAATTAAACAGAGTCTCGCAAGCTTCCTGTTGGAGAGGGTCAATGGAAGACTTTCTAGCATTGTCTAAAATATTAGATAAGACTTTAAAAGCAACATCAACACCTACGAAAGTTTCTCTTGATGAAGGAAAGGATTTAGAAGGTGAAATAGTAGTGAGAGTAAGTTGGCGATCATTTGTGATGGTTGAGTTATCAGGAAGAGTATGTGGAAAAACAACAGTTGAAGGCCGTAAAGGACTATAAGGAACCTCAGTCGCAGCAGCTTTAGAAGCTTGGTTTGTCAAAATGTCAGAAGGGGTTGAGGTATGAACAATGATATTCTCGCGGATAGGAGAAGAAAGATTTGGTTGCGATGGTGTGGGAGTAATCTTCACAGATGTTAATGAGGGAATAATGAGATTTTCCGCGAGTGTCTTAAAATGGCGAGACCTTTTGGGAGGTTTATCAGGATTCACGTCATTCTGCGAATAATAACCCAGATAAGAAACAGAGGCAACAATATTGTTATTAAAAAAATAAAGGGTGTTTCTTACTACCTTATCATTCACAGAATTTCTCTTATTCTTTTCTACTGGTTTCTTGCGAGGATTAGGGTTATGAGTAGTATATTGTGTGTTAGAAATCTTTCCGCTAAAAAGAAGACATAACAAGGAAATAAGAAAGATTGGAGAATGAAAGTAAAAACTGACTTAAAATAAACAACACAAATCAAGAAACAAACCTTGAGGACTCCATTAGAACAGTAGCATAAGAATATGAAGAAGGGGCA
This sequence comes from Papaver bracteatum, assembly GCA_023529315.1. NCBI lineage: Eukaryota > Viridiplantae > Streptophyta > Magnoliopsida > Ranunculales > Papaveraceae > Papaver > Papaver bracteatum. The sequence goes on along the minus strand of JAJJWX010003730.1, from coordinate 468,485 downwards.
AAGTTGCAGACGGAAGATAAAGAAGATGAAGAAACAGAAAAGTAAAATTAATTTTGAGATTAGTTCAACCTTTTATAGGCAAAGGAGAGTGGACCTATGGAGTAGGAACGTGTCAGTAAATGAAGGGATTCACAACACGTGTAAGAAAGGCTGGATTAACGGGATCTTTTCGAGGAGAAAGTATAAAAGGGGAAGAAGTTGCGAAGAATAATAAAGAATATTAGTTCTCATGATCTTCTCTTCTTCGCAGAAAATACATGAGAAGAGGCAAGATGTAATACCAGAATATCGCTACAACGTTATTCCCGTGATATTAACAACATTTCTGCGAGCATCACTGAAAATTATTCAACGACATTTCACGAGCGTTACAGAACAACTAAAAGAAATTGACGATGGAAGAAATAAAAAAAGAACATGATTGATCCTGCGATGATCATCATGCTTGCGATAAAGAAGTATTGTGACGATCGCGATAAGATCGCAAAGTGAATCCGAGATAGGAGGAAAACTTAGCTGTCATCCATTATGTAAATTCCTATATAAAGAGCACGATAGATCCAGAAAATGATGATGCATTTTTGAGAGCTGAGAGAATTTTGAGGAGAGAGAAACTCCAGAAAGAAAGTTGTACTTCTGAGTTTTAATATTTCTTGTAAATCTTCCTGAAAGTGAATTAATAAAAGTGTTGTTGTTCATTCACAATTATGACTTAGTTTTCATAGATTCTTGACAAGGGTGTAGTGTAGGAAATCCTGCAACTACAATGAGAAAAGGACCAAATCAAGGGTACCTTCCATTGCTTTATTTCATGATCTATAAAGTCAGCTACAACAAGATTTGGATTAGGGTATTGAGTACACAAGGGAAAAGTAACATCTGGAATCCAGTTATCCTCAAAAGCTCTAATAACTCCTACCATGTTTGACCTCCCAAAAAGAGTCATGTTTCACAATCTCTAAGCCTTTACAAATACCTTTCCAGACCCAAGAGGAATCCTAATTTTTCTTGTAATGCAAAGGATGATTATTCCTGAAATACTTATATTTTATAATTTTAAACCACAACTCATCAGACCCATGGATTAATCTCCAAGCAATTTTGGATAGTAAATCTAAATTAAATTTTCTAAAGTCACGAAACCTTAATCCACCCACATGCTTGTGAGTGAAAACACCTTGCCACTGTATGTTTTATATAAATTTCTCCTTCATTTTTTTAACCCACCAAAAGTCTCTTTGAGACTTCTCCATCTGATAAATAATATCATCTGGAATTTTGAAGGAATTCATATGATAAACAGAAGACGATTTATGGAAATTCTGGACCATAACAGACCTACCATCTTGGTTAAAGTTCTTACCTTTCCATTTAGAAACACTAGTGTCAAAGTGATCAGCTAAGAAGGCAAAAGATTCAGTTTTATTCCTATTAATGAAGAGAGGTAAACCTAGATATTTATCATTTAGGTCAATCTTCTTCACATTAAGAGTTCTAATGAGGGAAACACACTTCTATGGGTGGACTTTTTTTTTGATGAAAAAGCATCCATATTTATCAAAATTTATCATCTGACCTGAAACAGAACTAAACACATTAATAACATCAACTAAATTTTGATCTTCGTAGTGAGTTTCTTTAGTAAACAACAAACAGTCATCAACGAATAAAAGGTGACATACACTAGGTGCCTCATTAGTGACTCTAGCACCATGTATACAATTTTTTATCTCACAAAACATCAAATATCTAGAGAAGGATCACCTTGTCTCAGACCCCTAGTTGGTTTATAAATATTGCATGGAGATCCATTCAATCATATAGAAATGCTAGTAGTACTAAAACATTGGTAAATTAAATCACACCAATGATTAGAAAAACCAAAAGACTACAAAACATCAATCATAAAGGACCACTCAACCCTATCAAAGGCCTTAGACATATCAAGTTTAAGGCCCATGATGCCACTATTAGCTTCTATTCTTTTCATGCTATGAACAATGTCATGAGCAATTACAACATTATCATGAATGTTCCTACCTGGCACATAAGCAGCCTTAAAATGTGGGATGATTCAGCTAAGTAATGGCTTCATCCTGTTAACTATAATTTTAGAAATAATTTTGTAACTAGTGTTACACAAAGAGATAGGTCTAAAGTCAACAGGGATGAACGATTACTTTTTTAGGGATAAGGGACAAAAAAGTATGGTTCATTTCCATTAGAATATGTTTGTTTTCAAAGAAATCTTTAGTATAGTTCCAGACATCATGTTCCAGAATATCAATGTTTTATAAACCCATAATAGTTATATATAGCCATTTAGTCTGATCTAGACAATACATAATCCTTATTTTATCAAATTTGTTTCATTTTTTTATTTTAAAAGAACATTAAAAAAAAGGTGTTTTGTTGGGTTGGGTCCCACGGTGTTCAGTACTAGACCAGTATTTCCTCAAAAGAGTCAATCCAGGGATGAATCCAAGACTCGCATTCCATGGGGTAAAACAATTTAATCCTTAATTCTTCAATACAAAGTTTGCATCCAAAATTTCCAAGATACTAAGCCTATTTGTAATGAAATATATTTTATGCAGGCTTATATACCCCACATGCACCCTTTGAAAAATCGGGGCTACAACAACCACACCCAATATTTTGCTTAGCAATCTGTATGGACAACTCCAATATAATTCCAAGAGAATCAACTAGACATTCAGACTCAATCAATGGAAATATATCCAAGAGTTGTATCTATATTTCACAATATAATCAGAAAATCAAACAGATAGAAATTTGCGAGCCTGATTATTATGTGAAACAACTTGAACGGTACCAAAGACCAATGTTCAAGTGTCAATCAATTTAAATCAATAACCAAAGGTTGGATTATCTAATGGACTGAACTACGCACAACCTGTGATATTTCAATTATATATAAATATATATAATGTGGAAAAGAAATAACATATACACCAGAAAATTTGTTAACGAGGAAACTGCAAATGCAGAAAAACCCCGGGACCTAGTCCAGATTTGAACACCACACTGTATTAAGCCGCTACAGACACTAGCCTACTCCAACTTATCTTCGGACTATAATATAGTTGAGCCCTAATCAATCCCACACTGATCAAGGTACAGTTGCTCTATTTACGTCTCTGAATACCAGCAGGACTCTACGCACTTGATTCCCTTAGCTGATCCCACCCACAACTGAGAGTTGCTATGACCCAAAGTAGAAGACTTGATAAACTAATCTGTCTCACACATAAAAGTCTATTGAATAGATAAATCATTCTTTCACAGATAAACCTATTGAAAAAGCGAGGGTCTAACAACCACACCCAATATTTCTATTAGCAATCTGTATGGACAACTCCGAGTTACTTTCTAGAGAATCAACTAGACGGTCAGACTCAATCAATAGAAAATATCTCAAGGAGTTTTTATTATCTCTATCTCTCAGTTTGATGTTTACTCAAGCAAGTACAATATGTGAGTCTTTATCAAAGAGAGATAACTTTGATGATACCATAGACCAATATCCAAGTGTCAATCAATTTAAATCAACAACCAATAAGGTCGGATATTCTAATTGATTGAACAACGCACAACATGTATTATTTCAATTATATAACAAAATATAATGCAGAAAAGAAATAACACAGACACCAGAATTTTGTTAACGAGGAAACCGCAGATGCAGAAAAAACCCGGGACCTAGTCCAGATTAAAAATACACTGTATTAAGCCGCTACAGACACTAGCCTACTCCAAATTAACTTTGGTCTGGACTGTAGTTGAACCCCAACCAATCTCACACTGATCCAAGGTACAGTTATGCTCCTACTCCTTTGATCCCAGAAGGATACGATGCACTTGATTCCCTTAGTTGATCTCACCCAAAACCATGAGTTTCTACGACCCAAAGTCGAAGACTTTAATAAATAAATTTGTCTAACACAGAAAAGTATACAAGATAGATAAATTCGTCTCCCACGAATAAACCTATGAGTTTTGTTCTGTATTTTGATAAATCAAGGTGAACATGAACCAATCAATAAAACTAGATTTATATTCCCAAAGAAAAACTCAGTTTTATTAATCACCTCACAATAGTCTTAATCGACGCAGCGAAAAAAATATATTGTGGAATCACAAACGATAAGACGAATATGTTTATGATTACTTTTATATCTTGCCTATCGGAGATATAAATCTCAAGCCAATTATCAAAATTGTACTCGTACGATGGAAACATCAAGATCAGATCACACAACTACAACAAAAGTAGTATCGCGCTGGCTTCACAATCCCAATGAAGTATTTAAGTCGTTAACCTGGTTTTAGAAGAAGAAAATCAAATGTTAAAGGAGAATCGACTCTAGCTTAGCAAACTAGTATCACACAGAATGTGTGGGAATTAGGTTTCCCAGTTGCTAGAGTTCTCCCTAATATAGTCTTTCAAATCAGGGTTTGCAATCAATGTTAGCTTGGTAACAAAGCATTCAATATTCACCGTTAGATGAAAACCTGATTAGATTCAAGCTAATATTTCTCAACCGTTAGATCGAAAACTTAGTTTGTCATACACACATGCACTTGAATATTTTGGGTTTGTGTAACCATACCCAAACGTGTACAATAGTTGGTTCAATACTAGTTAACCAAATGGTTATCCAAATGATAACTTTCATATCAACCATATTCTTCTTCGCCATAACTAGTCTAAATGACTCAAATGAACTAGTTAGAGAGTTGTTCAATTGCTATGAGATCTCATGTACTATACAAGACACAATTGAAACAAAAAAGATGTGATTCACTCAAATCGATTCATGAACTATAAAGCCCTGGTTTGGAATAGCATTCCTTAGTTTATCAAGATAAGTGATGCGTGTCGCGAGTGCAATCAAATTAAATTAATTATTTCCACACAATTAACTAGTAATATAATGGAAGTAAGGATCATTCCCACGAAGAGCAAGGAGTTTTAGTTGTTGAAAGCGTCACAAAGGGGTTTTTTTTTTAGGTTTTGAAAAAAAATAAATAGCAAAGAAAATTGAAATAATTAAGTTGAAAACAATGATGAGGAATAAGATCAAGGAATCCTTCTTCATTACTAAATATTCATTAAATTAATATATTCATCTATTTATTGTTAATCATTGATTTTCACCAACCGTAGGATAACAGGTACGCTTAGTTAACCCCAAAATTCCTTAAATCACTGGAAAACAGGTACGCTTAGTCGCTAGATTCTATCCTTCTGAGCCACCTTGAGGTACGCTTACGAGATGTAACTCAGTCGAATGCCTTTAGGTTTGTGAATTTTGGTTTGATCCTAGCAGTTAAACTCAGTACGCTCGGTCCACTTACTAGGGTTGTTTTTACTTGCGATTGCTCCACAGAATCCCTCTGCAAGGTTTTGCAATTTCTACTTGTGTAAGAGCTATTCAACAATTACGGATATCCTAACTCTTTACTAGCATTAGATTAATTAATAAACTAATTTATTTGTCCACCCAAATAATTTAATAATTAATCATAAATATTAATCTCGGTAAAAACAAGCGAAAATCATGTAAAGAACTCAAAATAGATTTTTATAAGAATTTAAATCATAATTAGAACTTAGAATTCATCCCTAATCAAATAAGTAAATTAGCTAGACATAATGGAGGTTATAGAAATCAAACTGCAGTTGTTGAAGAATTCCAGCTACTGCTTATGTTGCAAGAGATCAGCCACTGTCGCCTTGTTGCAAGAGAACTTTAGCTTACGAACTCTTTATGCTTCTATTCTTCTTTGAGTACTTCTGTCGAGAAGTTTCTGGGCGTGAAAGTGAGGGTGAGGAGATCCTTTTGGGTTGCAATTTCGACCCCTATTTATAATATTTCGACCCTGAGAATTCGAATCTGATAATCAACCAACAATTCTAAACATAAACAAACACTCAAACACGCTTTAATCTTCACCGTTTATCTCCAAAATCGACCGCAAATACCCCTCTTGGTGCTGTTTTGTAGGCTTGAATATTAATCCAAATCCAAGTATATCTCATCAGTTCTCTGAATTGTTGCTCAAGTAGTCGAATCCAACACAAACCCAAGTTACCAAACCGACTTAAACTCTCAAAGCATTCCTTAATTTCTTCAATCGATCGACATATCATTGGCAGCAAACTTATCATTTTTTCAACTGAATTTTAGGTCAAGTTTTTGGTGTTCTAAAACAATCAAAACTCCTCTAATTCGTGCCCACGTTTCCTTCTTTATCTTGAACTCAAAAACACCTTTAATCTCTCCATTTCTAGCTCAAATCCACGGCCGAAAATTAGCTCCGGGAATGGTCATGAAGAAGAGAAGAAGAAGCACTGGTCACGACTCGCGACCAATGTTTCTGTCAAAATTAGATTCAAAAGAGAGGTGCCCCTTAACGGAAGTTAGAGTGCCTATAGTATCCGCCCTTAAAACCATTAAAATCTTCACTTCCTGTACGTGTATTTCAAGAGATAAAGGGGACCTCCCCTTAGCGACTACTGGAGTGTCAATAATGAAAAACACCTATCATTTCCTGAGCTGCTCATAAAATTTTCACGTAAAATGACGTTTTTTCCCTTTTGCCTTCCAAGTTCTTGTTTTGATCGTAACTTCTTCATACGATGTCGGAATGACTCCATTCTTTCGCCCTTGGCTTCGTCTTTTCGTCATCTTCAAGTTTAAAAGTAGAAATTTTGTACTTGAATGAGTTTCATTTGGTCTTTGGCCCTTCTCCACTTGTGGCTAGCTTCTTTTAGTGCACAATTAAGTGCCAATTCATTTCTTTTGGATGATTCACCTAATAAAACATAAATAAGAGAAAACAAGCGTAATATACAATAATTCGCAAGAAAATATAGCAAATAGTAGCATGGATTCGACACTAAATATGTGCAAAATATGCACTTAACAAATTCCCCCACACTTGGCTTTTTCTAGTCCTCGAGCAAACTGTCTAAAATACAACAACTCCATGTCGCCGAGGATACGGTTACTCTTAGCATGAATAACAGGCCTTTAAACCCCTAGGTGTCCCTAGTGGACGAGTTATAGTCTCGTGAGGGCTTACAAAAGATATACCCACAAAACCTACTCCAACTTCAAAGCGTTCCAGCTTCCCAAGCATCCAAAGAGCTATGAGGACATAGAATTTCTGCATGCTAGTAATAAGAAGTTAGAAATACCAAAGAACATATTCATTATTTAATCTTGAGTTAGAAATAACCATACCATAATGAGAGAAACGCGTGTTTGAGAACGATCAATAAGAATTTCGCCTCGACTTCTGCCTCACTTAAAAGGATTTTATGATAATTGCACTCAATAAGACAGCTTTTTTATGGGTCTCACATGTGTGTAGGTAGGAATGAAGAGAGAAATCCTACACACGTTGAATGGTGGGAAAGAAACCTTCCGAATTATTTTTGGAGACTCCACAAAATCGTGGAAAATAAAGACTTTTTTCTGATGATCTCTAAGAAAGGAAATCAACCATTATTATTAAAAATAGAGGATGAGAGTACTTACCACCTTCACATCTGATTGCAATGATGAAAGCACCACTCTCACAACATCTAATAGAAACGTCTTCCTTCGGCTCGTCATCTTCATCTTCATCTTCTTGGTCTTCGGTCTTCAACTGTTGATGATAAACTCTTGAACTTGTAGAACTTCGACAATTTGTACTCTTTTCCTCAATTCCTTGTTGCTTGAAACTTCTTTATATATTTTTCTTCCCCATGGCCTTATTAAATAAATAACAACCTAAATGCAAATCTTTTTGTATTTTTTTTTTTTTTTTATAAAAAGATTGCAACTACAAAAATAATAATAATGAAATTAAAATTCACATGGCCATGAAAGAAGTACTTTACCACTTTGATCTTCACAACTTGTATTGTCTTTGTATCTTAAACTTCAATAACTCTCATCTTTTGATTTTCTTCGCTCTTGTAAATAAGTCTTCATACTTGGATATAAATTACGCTCCTTATGTGTAAGTCTTCAACATGTATATAAAAATCTGCTCATTTATATGTTTCTTTACTTGGATATGAAATTTTCTCTTCCTTGTATTGTTGCTTGTAAACCTCAAACGACTTCAACTTTCCTTGTAGATTTTTATGTCGCTCCATTTTTGATGATGATGTGTTTCTATGGATCTGTTGTTGGCGAGAGAGAGAATGGTGCTAACTGCAAATCAAACTACAAGAAGGTGGTTTTCATCTATGGACGTCACCCTCATGATTGACAAAATTAGCACTCAAGAGATCAAAAATAATGCTGAAAATGGTGTGAAGTTGGGTAGCTCACCATTCTACCCGAAATTAACGTACGGTGACACACACTCAAAAGAAAGCTCTTTAGTCAGCTACAAAGAAAATTTGGTCTGGTGCCTTGGTTGATATGAAAATGGGTAGTCACCACTAATGATTGATCAGCAACTCTAATAATGCATTTCTCTCTGCTCCTAATTTGCATCACCGGCATGATTAAATCCATTATTTAACACTCCAATTCGTAAGAATATTTCGAACGTAGTTACCTAACACTTCCAAGTTCAGTTATGTCGGTCAGAATCTCTATGTAAACATACCTAGCAGTATGCTAGTGACTCTAAAATCTCTACAAGTTGGAGGTTTTATGCAAATATTTACAAAAAAGTATAAAATCTATATGCAAAATACTCCCCCACACTTAAACTTCACATTGTCCTCAATGTAATTGACTTATCCTAAGTAAAATCAAGGTGGGAAATCAAAAATATGATATGAAAAGCTAGGAAAAATAAAATACAAAAGATAGAGATACAAAACCGATGGGTTGCCTCCCATTTAGCGCTTAGTTTTACGTCCTCATCCCGACTTGGCAGTCCCCAAACTACTCATCTTGTGGGAGTAAATCACGAAGCTCAATCACTTCCACATTCTCCATAGGAAAGTTTTCGTAATAAGGATTCAATCTATGGCCGTTGAATTTTGAAACCATTCCATTTTTCATGCTAGTGATCTCAACTGCACCATAAGGAAAAACATTAGTAACAACATATGGTCCAATCCATTTGGACATTAGCTTACCATGAAATAATCGAAGACGAGTATTGAATAAAAGAACTTTTTGTCCCACAACAAAAAAATTCCGAGAAATCATCTTGTCATGGAAAAACTTCGTCCTTTCCTTGTAAATATGAGAACTCTCGTAAGCATCATTACGTATCTCATCTAGATCATTGAGTTGTAACTTTCTATGTTTCCCTGCATCATCATAATCCATGTTGCACATCTTTATCGCCCAGTAAGCCTTGTGCTCAAGTTCAACCGGAAGATGACAAGCTTTTCCATAAACCAACCGATATGGAGACATACCAATCGGTGTTTTGTATGCCGTTCTATATTCCCAAAGTGCATCGTTGAGTCTAAAACTCCAATATTTCCGTGTTGTGTTTACGGTTTTCTCCAAGATGGACTTGATCTCACGATTTGAAATTTCAGCCTGCCCACTAGTTTGTGGGTGATATGGCGTACCGACCTTGTGAGTTATGTTGTACTTCTTGAGAAGAGCATGGAGTGATTTCTTGAAGTGTGAGCGTCCATCACTGATAACCACTCTTGGTGTACCATGTCTAGAAAAAATATATTCCTTCACAAACTCACAAACAACTTGAGAATCATTAGTAGGGGTAGTTTTAGCTTCCACCCATTTTGAAACATAATCTACAACAAGAAGTATATAAAATTTTCCATTCGAATTGACAAAAGGTCCCATAAAATCAATTCCCCACACATCGAAAATCTCTACAACAAGAATTGGTGTGAGTGGCATTTGATTTCGAGCACCTAGATTGCCCGTTCGTTGACATCTATCACAAGACTTACAAAACATATACACATCCACAAATAGGTTTGGCCAATAAAATCCACTCTCAAGGACTTTGAGAGCGGTACGTTTAGAACCAAAGTGACCACCACATGCATAAGAATGACAAAAAGATAGAATTGACTGAAATTCAGAGTTAGGTACGCACCTGTGGATAATTTGATCAGCACCATACTTCCACAAGTAGGGTTCATCCCATACATACTGTTTGGCTATTTTCTTAAGCTTTAGCTTTTGAAAAGTAGACATTGTACTAGGTACTTGCCTTGTAACCAAGTAGTTCACTATATCCGCGTACCAAGGTGTCAAATCTTCAATTGAGAAAAGTTGTTCGTCTGGAAAACGATCGTGTAAGGGAAGTTCTTCTTTGGAGACAACAAGTCTACTAAGATGATCAACAACTGTATTCTCAACACCTTTCTTATCTCTGATTTATTTATTAAATTCTTGCATCAAAAGAATCCAACGTATGAGTCTTGGCTTAGCCTCCTTCTTTTTCAATAGGTACCGTAATGATGCATGATCAGAATATACAATCACATTGGCACCCACCAAATAAGCTCTAAATTTTTCCAATGCAAATACTATAGCCATAAACTCCTTTTCAGTAGTAGAATAGTTGATTTGAGCATCGTTTAGGGTCCTTGATGCATAATAAATCACATGTGACCTCTTGTCTACTTTTTGACCCAAAACAGCTCCGACTGCATAATCACTTGCATCACACATTAACTCGAACGGAAAACTCCAGTCAGGTGACTTAATAATTGGTGAAGTGGTCAACAATTCCTTCAATTTATTAAAGGCATCCCTGCACTCCTGGTCGAAGTTAAAGGCAACCTCCTTTTGCAATAATTTGCACATCGGTATTGAGATTTTGGAAAAATCTTTGATAAACCTCCTATAAAAACCTGCATGACCAAGAAACGAGCGAATTTCCCTCACCGAAGTGGGGTATTGTAAGTTCCTAATCATGTCTATCTTTGCTTTGTCCACTTCGAGCCCTTGAGAGGAAACGATGTGTCCAAGTACAATTCCATGGTTCACCATAAAGTGACATTTTTCCTAGTTTAAAACCAAATTAGTGTCTACGCATATTTTAAGCACAAGTTCAAGATTATTTAAACAAATATCAAATGAATCGCCATAAACACTAAAGTCGTCCATAAATACCTCAATGATGTTCTCCACGTAATCAGAAAATATACTAACCATACATCTCTAAAAAGTGGCAGGCGCATTGAAAAAACCAAATGGCATTCTTCTATATGCGAATGTACCTAAAGGACAAGTAAAAGTTGTCTTCTATTGATCCTCTGGTACAATAACAATTTGATTGTAGCCTGAATAACCATCCAAAAAGCAATAAAAAGAATGTCCCGCTAACCTCTCTAGCATCTGATCAATGAATGGCAAAGGAAAGTGATCCTTGCGGGTAGCCGAATTGAGCTTTCTGTAGTCTATGCATACTCGCCATCCTGTTTGAACTCTTGTAGGAACAAGTTCATCATCTTGATTTTTGACAACAGTGACACCTGATTTCTTAGGCACCACTTGCACCAGACTAACCCATTTGCTATCAGAAATTGGGTAAATCACCCCCACACTTAGTAATTTGAGGATCTCTTTCTTAAAGACCTCCATCATTGGTGGGTTAATCCTACGCTGAGCATCACGTACTGGCTTCACATCATCTTCCATAAGGATTCTATGCATGCACGTGGATGGACTAATGCCTTTGATATTAGCAATTGTCCAACCAATAGCCGTTTTGTGCTCTTTCAGAACCCGAAGAAGGCGTTCTTCCTGTATTGTTGTTAAATTCTTTGAAATAATGACTGGAAGCTCTTCCCCATCACCCAAGTAAGCATAATTTAAGTGATCAGGTAGAGGGTTCATCTCTAATTTAGGTTCCTGCACAACAAAAGGTAACGGAACTTCATCAGTAATAGGTAAAGAGATATATAAAATATTACCTGTTTTGAATTCTTGTGATGCCGTTAAAGCACCACATGTCTCAACAATCTCCTTGGGAATATCAACGTCCAATTTAGGAATTCCATGGACGTCCAAATCAATGCTATTTTGTAGCACAGATTCAAGTTCATCTTCTTTGTTCAAATCAAACATTTGTTGTGCTAATGAACCAATAACATCAACAGAGAAAGCGGAGTGCACATCACTAGGATAACGCATGGCCTCAAATATGTTGAAGCGTATAACCTCTTTGTCAAATTCCATAGTGAGTGTACCATTGTCCACATCAATCTTCATCTTTGCAGTTTTCATAAACGGTCTCCCAAGAAGTAACGAAGTAGATGAACAATTATCTCCATTATGCATATCCACAATGTAGAAATCAACCGGAAAGATTAAATGATTCACTTGAACTAACACGTCCTACACGAATCCCTTAGGATATATATTGGACTTGTTTTCCAATTGAATAGTAATCTTCGCCTCTTTCAAAGGTCCAAGATTCAAAGATTCATAAACATCGGCTGACATAACACTTATGGATGCTCCCAAATCAAGAAAAGCACGCTCAAACCTCTTGGTACCAATAGTGATTGGCACGGTGAAACCCCCAGGATCTTCACACTTTGAAGGAATTTTCTTTAGCAACATAGCTGTAGCACTTTCGCCCACTTGTGTAATCTCGTTGGCAATCAACTTATCCTTCCTTGTACACAAATCCTTCAAAACCTTAGCATACTTGGGTACGGTTCTGATGGACTCAATAAATGGAATATTGATTTGTACTTTGCTGAAAATATCCATGATCTCCTTATCTTGATCTTGCTTCTTTGATTTGGCAAAACGACTAGGGAAAGGAGGTGGTATGGTAAAAGTGGGAACCATGTCCTTAGTTTGCCCGGTAGGGGTTGGCTTTTACTTTGGGAAGGTTTACTCCTCTACTTCCTTTTCGATGTCGTTATTAACCACTTCTTGATGTTGTTTTGGTTCTTCAGTTTTCCTCCCAATTTTTAGAGTTACTGCATTAACGTGACCTTTTGGGTTCACAAAAGGTTGTGATGGCAACTTTGTCGAAGCATGTGATTTCAATAGATTCACATCCGTAGCCAACTTCCCCATTTGAGTTTGTAGATCTCTAATAGCATTATCAGTTTTTAACTGATTTTGTTCGGCTTTCTATTGACTTTGCTGGAACATAGACGAAAGACCTTGCATCATGGTAATCATCTTCTCAGGGGTATCCTCCTTTGAATCTTGTGGTTGCGGTTGTGGTTGGAATTGTTGTTGATAACCACCTTGCCTTGCCTTGCATAAGGATTAGGAGCTGCATCTTGCTTATTTGCATAACTGAAATTAGGATGATCTTTCCAACCTGTATTATAAGTGTTAGAATATGGATCATATCTTGGCCTTGGATTAGGAAATAAAGCATTAACCTCGGCCTCTTCTTCATATGGTGGAGATACTACAGAAGATATACGATGAATAGCCTTCTCAATTGTACTTAACCGATGCTCTGTATTCGGAGACTTCCCCATCTCGCTAACCCTTCTGACATTTGAGTCATGTCTTGTATAAAATTGTTGGGCATTTGATGTCATACTCTCAATAAGACTAGTTGCTTGCGAGATTGTCTTCTCAGTGAGTGAACCACCAGCTGCTGCATCAATCAAATTCCTCTGTTCTGGAAGTAATCCTTCGTAGAAATATTGAATAATAAGTGTTGAGGATATATTGTGGTGAGGGAAACTTTCCAGTAACCTCTTGTATCTTTCCCAGTATTCATAAAGAGACTCCCCAGTAATCTGTAGAATACCACTAATCTCCTTACGAACGGATGCCGCCTTGGAAGCAGGAAAATATTTCTCCAGAAATAGCTTTTTCATGTCATTCCATGTTGTAACACTCCCTGGAGGAAGACAATACAACCATTCTTCCGCTAAGTCTGTTAATGAGAATGGAAAGGCTTGTAGCATAGCCATATCTCTGTCTGCGGCTGCATGCCTCGTACTTGTCATTGTGTTCTGTAACTGTTGAAGGTGTCGATTTGGATTTTTACCTGGATGTCCCTTGAACTTTGGTAGATGATGAAGTAGATTTGACTTCAGCTCCACTGGTTCAGTTATAGTAATGCACAGTGGTTGCGAATCTAAGCATGGAGATGTCAACTCTCCTAACTTTCTCTCCGGAGGTGGAGGTGGTGGTGGATTATTGTTACCGCCTACCATTGTTGATGTGGAAGGTTCTTCTTGCAACTTTGGACGTGCTTGTAGTACCGTTCCCTTGCGAGTTTGAATTCCACACCTCTGGTAATTCCAATCCTTCGATGCTAGAGATTAAATACTTGAAATAAAATTCTCAAAAGCTAAATCAAAAACTAAAATAAGACTAAAAACAAAAATAAAACAAAAAATAATAACAACTAAAGCTACCGACTGCTCCCCGGCAGCGGCGCCAAAATTTGATGCGAGTCGCGAGTGCAATCAAATTAAATTACTTATTTCCACACAATTAATTGGTAATATAATGGAAGTAAGGATCGTTCCCACGAAGAGCAATGAGTTTTAGTTGTTGAAAGCGTCACAAAGGGGGGGGTTTTGTTTTTAGGTTTTGAAAACAAAATAAATAGCAAAGCAAATTGAAATAATTAAGTTGAAAACAATGATGAGGAATATGATCAAGGAGTCCTTCTTCGTTACTAAATATTCATTAAATTAATATATTAATATATTTATTGTTAATCATAGATTTTCACCAACCGTAGGATAACAGGTACGCTTAGTTAACCCCAAAATTCCTTAAATCACTGGAAAACAGGTATGCTTAGTCGCTAGATTCTATCCTTCTGAGCCACCTTGAGGTACGCTTACGAGATGTAACTCAGTCGAATGCCTTTAGGTTTGTGAATTTAGGTTTGATCCTAGCAGTTAAACTCAGTACGCTCGATCCACTTACTAGGGTTGTTTTTACTTGCGATTGCTCCACAGAATCCCTCTGCAAGGTTTCGCAATTTCTACTTGTGTAAGAGCTATTCAACAATTACGGATATCCTAACTCTTTACTAGCATTAGATTAATTAATAAACTAATTTAGTTGGCCACCCAAACAATTTAATAATTAATCATAAATATTAATCTCGGTAAAAACAAGCGAAAATCATGTGAAGAACTCAAAATAGATTTTTATAAGAATTTAAATCATAATTAGAACTTAGAATTCATCCCTAATCAAATAAGTAAATTAGCTAGACATAATGGAGGTTATAGAAATCAAACTGCAGTTGTTGAAGAATTCCAGCTACTTCTTATGTTGCAAGAGATCAGCCATTGTCGCCTTGTTGCAAGAGAACTTTATCTTACGAACTCTGTATGCTTCTATTCTTCTTTGAGTACTTCTGTCGAGCAGTTTCTGGGCGTGAAAGTGAGGGTGAGGAGATCCTTTTGGGTTGCGATTTCGACCCCTATTTATAGTATTTCGACCCTGAGAATTCGAATCTGATAATCAACCAACAATTCTAAACATAAACAAACACTCAAACACGCTTTAATCTTCACCGTTTATCTCCAAAATCGACCGCAATTACCCCTCTTGGTGATGTTTTGTAGGCTTGAATAGTATATCTCATCAGTTCTCTGAATTGTTGCTCAAGTAGTCGAATCCAACACAAACCCAAGTTACCAAACCGACTTAAACTCTCAAAGCATTCCTTAATTTCTTCAATCAATCCACATATCATTGGCAGCAAACTTATCCTTTTTTTCAACTGAATTTTAGGTCAATTTTTTGGTGTTCTAAAACAATCCAAACTCCTCTAATTTGTTCCCACGTTTCCTTCTTTATCTTGAACTCAACATCACCTTTAATCTCTCCATTTCTCGCTCAAATCCACGGCCGAAAATTAGCTCCGGGACTGGTCATGAAGAAGAGAAGAAGAAGCACTTGTCATGACTCACGACCAATGTTTCTGTCAAAATTAGATTCAAAAGGGAGGTTCCCCTTAACGGAAGTTAGAGTGCCTATAGTATCCGCCCTTAAAACCATTAAAATATTCACTTCCTGTACGTGTATTTCAAGAGATAAAGGGGACATCCCCTTAGCGACTACTGGAGTATCAATCATGAAAAACACCCATTATCATTTCCTGAGCTGCTCATAACATTTTCACGTAAAATGACATTTTTTCCCTTTTGCCTTCCAAGTTCTTGTTTTGATCGTAACTTCTTCATACGATGTCGGAATGACTCCATTCTTTCGCCCTTGGCTTTGTCTTTTCGTCATCTTCAAGTTGAAAAGTAGAAATTTTGTACTTGAATGAGTTTCATTTGGTCTTTGGCCCTTCTCCACTTGTGGATAGCTTCTTTTAGTGTACAATTAAGTGCCAATTCATTTCTTTTGGATGATTCACCTAATAAAACATAAATAAGAGAAAACAAGCGTAATATACAATAATTTGCAAGAAAATATAGCAAATACTAGCATGGATTCGACACTAATTATGTGCAAAATATGCACTTAACAATAAGTTCACAAACATCGTTTTTAGACATAACCACTTAAGTTCGCGGACTGGGTTCGCGGACTCAAGTTAACCGGTTGGAGTTCACAAACTCCAGCAGAAATTCTCGGGTTCGAGAACTTCCGTCAGTTCGCATACTGAGTTTGCGGACTGACACCGAGCTACAACTCTAGCAGAAATTCCCGGGTTCGAGAACTACGCATTTTCGCGGACTGAGTTCGCGGACTTAGTTGGCTTCTCAAGTTCCTATTTCACTTGATCAACAAAGTTCGCAAACTTCGGTTCAAGTGCTAAGGACTTATACATATATGTGTGACCACAACAATGTTTATATCCCCCAATGGTTATATTATCTAAACTCTTATTTCAATCATTGAAACATTCTCAGAGGGCGTTATATAATTGTTATTCACAAACTATTTTTCGTCAGAGTGATTTACAAAATGATTGAAACGTAACATGACTTTCGTCACTAGGTGAAAATGAACTTGGATAAAGCGAAAGCTTTACCAACACATATTTCGAGAAATAGATAAGCGAGATATACTCATCTCGAAATATGACATGTGTATATTCTTAGTCTATATAGTAATACGACTTTTGTCTAAAGATAGGAGATAGAGTAGATAGACTATTGAGTGATAGATAAGTTCAAGTCTCCAAATACCTTTTAGTCGATGAAGATCCACTGGTTCCTTGAGTAATTCTTCGTCTTGTATGATGATTTCCATGGAGTTCTTGAGCTCAACTACACTTTCTATCCTAGTCCGAGACCTTAGCTATAGTAGACTAGAAATCAAGACTTTATAGTTTTGATCACTAACATTGAAAAACATGCTTGAGATAGAAACGCATGCGAGTTCGACTGAGCAATGCTCTAACAATCTCCCCCTTCGTCAATTTTAGTGGCAAAACTATTAATACATATGGAATACAAAAAATATATAAATAAACTTTGTAGCTCCTATTCCACATGTCTAATCTTCAACAATACTCGAAATCTTCATCACTTCCAAGTAGTCCAATGATCCCAAAGGTTGTAAGTTTAGCATCATCGTTGTTAAAAATCCGTAGCTATAACAATGAGAAAAGCATCGGTTCTCAATCATTGTTATACAATGTCATTGTATTATTACACAACGTCAAAGTCCAATTGCATCACAACTTTAACAACAATACTATGGTGATACTTCACTCCCCCTTAGTCAATAGTCCATCTCACATGGAAACCACTCCCCTTTACATAATGATCCGAAAACCATATGTATTTATAGTGTGAACTACATATTAATTCTCTCCCTTTTTGTCAATAAAATTGGAAAAGGTACAAGAACGGGATCCTAATGAAATTTCCGTAAGAGATATTTCATAACCAAAGGTAAATGTATATCATCTTGTTTATATGCAATCATAAAGCCGAAGCTAAATGCATTCATCAAGGAGTTTTATAAAGACGCAAAATAACCCCTATATTATTCCACAGCCTCACTCCACACAAAGATTTGGCAATTAAGCACAAGTTCAAAAGAACTCTCCCCCATAATATGTCATTCCCAAGGGAACAACAAGAGCGATCTTAATTTCAAAAGAAAAGAAGGATTTCTTTAGACACCAAAAAACCATAAAAGAAATGATTTTGTATCAAAAAATTCTCAATTAAACTAATCACAAGAGAACCCATGATCAATTTAATCGGAATACTTAACCACAAACGAATCTATGATTAGTCTAGTTGGAAATGCTCACATAAGAATACTTATGGAGCCGCACAGTATATACATAGGATATGGATCAGGGAAGATCAATACTGCGGAATAGACAAGCATTCATTCTATTTTCCAACACCATTTGCACAATGACATACAATAGACATAATCCTTGTAAACAAAAATTCATCCTATCTTCCATCAATTATTTGCATAACGACATAATAGGTTCAATTTTTGTTTGTCAAAAGTTCATCGATCTTGTATCAATACATGTATATTGACATATGAAAAAGATAACTTTTGACATCATATGGGACAATAATAGTTCATTGAAGCAAACACACATATCTCATAACATATTGCAATATATAAAACCATAAAGATTAATACTGCGAAAATCATCTTCCAAATCAATTTTACAATTTAAATGAATAAATCTAAAAGCATTGAAGATGAATACGTTGGACATAGCTATGTGAAATCACAATAATTTCTATTCCAAACTCTAGTAATCCTTCTCAAAAACAAGAATAAATTATCATAAAAAGTTTCCTAGGCACCAAGACAAACTTGTAATGCACATATAAGATGATTTGTCCTTAGAGGGTAGAATCAATATTTTTCGCCCGAATTTATACCAATAATAGCTACCAAAGGCGTATAAAAAGATTTTCCAACAACATTCTTGTAAAATCTACAAATTAGCTTAGAAGAGTAGTACTCCAAGAATCCAAGTTTCCAAGTTCAAGAGAAGTGGAACAAGTACAATGAAAAGGAGCAAAATACTCAAAAACAAGAGATAGGACAAATACCAATATTAACTCATCCAAATTCAAGGTTTCTTATCTCCATTTTGAAGATAATTTAAATATAAAGAGAGTGCAAAAATAATGAGTTCATCCCGAGTTCGTACGAAGAAGTTACGTCCAAAACAAGTTGACTGAATATTGAGGTCTACAGGCAAGTCCGCGAACTTACGGGTTTGCACTCGAATTTTCAAGTCCGCGAACTTAAATTACTGGATTTTGGTTTTAAAAAATGTTTTGCATACTTGGTTTGTGTACCACGAAGTCCAGACATCCCAAACCACTATTTTCAAACCTAAACATTTAAGAACCTTAAACACATATCAAGTTAGGTAGAAATGAAAGATAAGCAAGGTACATGGATCATTATAACTACTCTAAGCAAATAAAAACACAACTATTGCTCAAGTTTATAGACATACCTTTTTAAAAGAATCTAATCAACTTATTGAACATAATATGTGTGCCCCAATTCTCGTGCTTTCCTCACCGTATTCATAGCAGGGAATTCCTTGGCGAGGATGCACTTACAACACATTCAGGTTGTGTTGAGGTGAACAATATCTTGCTCACCACAAGTGACATGAAAGAGATCACTTTTACAACCTTTCACATCCAAATCCATATTTCCAAAGAACTTTTTAAGTTCCAACATCACGGATACTGCCTTTTCCATAGTCATGGAATTTTATGGGAGGTCATTCCTTTTCACACTCAAAACATCATCGACTTTCTTTGGTATCTGAATGCGTTTAGTAACAACCGGAACTTTCTTCCCATCACTTTCTTCTAGATTTCTCGAGAGAGAATTGGATTGACTATTATTTTGCAAGTTAGTCTTTCTCCAATTAGGAGCATCGGATCTTGTCTTTGTGTTTACGAAGTTATCCTTTTGATAACCACTACGATTGTGAAAAGACTTCGTATGAAGTTTATAGGAAAATCTAGGTTGAACACAACACTGATTCCTTTACCTAAAGGTTGGACAGTTACAACGTGTAGCGTTAAGGGGATTTATTCTTAACATATGATCTTGGTTTCACAACTTCTTGTGATGCCCAAACAAGAACATCATGAAGTTTCTCATCCCTTATACGGAAAAAACATCTCCTTTCCATGTGACCTTTATTTCCGCAATATTGGCAAACATAAGGAATTTTCTTACCTCGATCCATGTGTGTTGACTTTGTAGGTTGATATACTTTGCTCTTTTGAACTTTAACTACCGATGAAGGTATTTCACTTTTGTCATCTGTGAAAACCTTTTGTTGAGAAGCATCACTAGCCTTCACAAATTTTACCTCTTTGCTAGTACTTGGAGCATATATTCCCTTATATCCCAATCCTCATGTATCACGATGATTTTTACTTGCTCCTAGCATAATAGTTAATTTGCTTGAACTGGAATTGAACTTTTTCAAGTCATCTTCCAACATCTTGATTTTATCAAGAGCAGCAGTTAAATCATCCTCAAGGCATTTTTCTCGAGCGAGATAAGCGCTTTCTCTGTCATCAAAACTTGCTTGCTGAGAGTTAATCCTTCCTTCAGTTTCTGCAAGTTTCTCTTCCAACAAGAAGTATTTTTAATATACACGATCACATTCAAGTGATTTTCTACTCAGGTTTTCCTCGGTATCTTTGAGGATCGATTCGCAAGAGAGATTCTGACTATAAATTAAGACCACCGTAGATCCTTTTCAATTTCTTGTTTTATCGACATATAAGAGTAATAAGAGATGTGACATGAGAAGTTATAATATTCTTCATTTTCAACGAATCCAAAAACTTATCATACTCTGAGACTTCCTCATCAACATCTCTATCAATATCTGAATCACCTTCATCAGAAAGTTTATCCAACAGTTTTTCTAGGAGTGTTCCCCAATCAACTGTTTTTACACCAAGAGAATGTTTATATATTGACTTTGATGTGACAGTTCTCTCAGGTGAATCCAATTTTTTAGAATCATCTGGTAATTTCTGAACTGGTACGTTATTATAGATAGACTCATCCATAGTCAGATCACTACAAACACAGACTTATAAGGTCTTTAAACATGTTCGCCTGCTCTGATACCAATTGAAAAGGCGGAGGTCTAAAAACCAAACCAAATATTTCGATTAGCAATCTGTATGGACAACTCCGAGTTACTTTCTAGAGAATCAACTAGACAGTCAGACTCAATCAATAGAAAATATCTCAAGGAGTTTTTATTATCTCTATCTCTCAATTTGATGCTTACTCAAGCAAGTACAATATGCGAGTCTTTATCAAAGAGAGATAACTTGGATGGTACCAAAGACCAATATCCAAGTGTCAATCAATTTAAATCAACAACCAATAAGGTCGGATATTCTAATCGATTGAATAACGCATAACCTGTATTATTTCAATTATATAACAAAATATAATGCGAAAAAGAAATAATATAGACACCAAAATTTTGTTAACGAGGAAACCGCAAATGCAGAAAACCGGGACCTAGTCCAGATTAAACATACACTGTATTAAGCCGCTACAGATACTAGCCTACTCCAAATTAACTTCGGTCTAGACTGTAGTTGAACCCCAACCAATCTCACACTGATCCAAGGTACAGTTATGCTCATACGCCTCTGATCCCAGCAGGATACTGCACACTTGATTCCCTCAGTTGATCTCACCCACAACTAAGAGTTTCTACAACCCAAAGTCAAAGACTTTAATAAACAAATTTTTCTCACACAGAAATGTCTACAAGATAGATAAATTCGTCTCCCACGAACAAAACTATGAGTTTTCTTCTGTATTTTGATAAATCAAGGTGAACATGAACCAATCAATAAAACCAGACTTATATTCCCGAAGAACAACTCAGTTTTATTAATCACCTCACAATAGTCTTAATTGACGCAACGAAAAAATATATTGTGGAATCACAAACGATGAGACGAAGATGTTTATGATTACTTTTATATCTTGCCTATAGGAGATAGAAATCTCAAGCCAATTATCAAAATTTTACTCATATGATAGAAATGGAAAGATCAGATCACACAACTACAAGAAAAGTAGTATCGGTCTGGCTTCAAAATCCCAATAAAGTCTTTAAGTCGTTAACCTAGTTTTAGAAGAAGAAAATCAAAGGTTAAAGGAGAATCAACTCTAGCTTAGAAAACTAGTATCACATAGAATGTGTGGGAATTAGGTTTCCCAGTTGCTAGAGTTATCCCTTATATAGTCTTTCAAATCAGGGTTTGCAATCAATGTTAGCTTGGTAACAAAGCATTCAATATTCACCATTTGATGAAAACCTGATTAGATTCAAGCTAATATTTTTCAACCGTTAGATCAAAAAATTAGCTTGTCATACACACATGTACTTGAAGATTTTGGGTTTGTGTAACCGTACCCAAACATGTACAATAGTTGGTTCAATACTAGTTAATTAAATGGTTATCCAAATGATAACTTTCATATCAACCATATTTTTCTTCACCATAAGTAGTCCAAATGACTCAAATGAACTAGTTAGAGAGTTGTTCAATTTCTATGAGATCTCATGTACTACACTAGACATAATTGAAGCAAAAATAATATGATTCGCTCGAATCGATTCATGAACTATAAATACACGGTTTTGAATACCATTCCTTAGTTTATTAAAATAAGTTCACAAACATCGTTTCTAGACATAACCACTTAAGTTCGCGGACTGGGTTCGCAGACTCAAGTTAACCGGTTGGAGTTCACAAACTCCAGCAGAAATTCTCGGGTTCGAGAACTATGCACGTTCATGGACTGATTTCGCGGACTGAGTTTGCTGCTCAAGTTCCGGTTTCACTTGATCAACAAAGTTCGCAAACTTCGGTTTAAGTGCTAAGGACTTACACATATATGTGTTACCACATCAATGTTTATATCCCCCAATGGTTATATTGTCTAAACTCTTATTTCAATCATTGAAACATTCTCAGAGGGCGTTATATAGTTGTTATTCACAAACTATTTTTCGTAAGAGCGATTTCCAAAATGATTGAAACATAACATGACTTTCGTCACTAGGTAAAGATGAATTTGGCTAAAGGGAAAGCTTTACCAATATATATTTCGAGAAATAGATAAGCGAGATATACTCAGCTCGAAATATCACATGTGTATATTCTTAGTCTATATAGTAATACGAATTTTGTCTCAAGATAGGAGATAGAGTAGATAGACTTTTAAGTGATAGATAAGTTCAAGTCTCCACATACCATTTAGTTGATGAAGATCCACTGGTTCCTTGAGTAGTCCTTCATCTTGTATGATGATTACCATGGAGTTCTTGATCTCAACTATACTTTCTATCCTAGTCCGAGACCTTAGCTATAGTAGACTAGAAATCAGGACTTTATAGTTTTGATCACTAACATTTACAAACATGATTGAGATAGCAACGCATGCGAGTTCGACCGAGAAATGCTCTAACACCTATGAGTTTTGTTCCGTCTTTTGATAAATCAAGGTGAACAGGAACCAATTGATTTATCAGACTTATATTCCCTAAGAACATCCTAGAAATATAAATCACCTCACAATAATCTTAATCGTATGGTAGCTAAACAAGATATTTTGGATTCACAAATGATGAGACGAATATGTTTGTGACTACTTTTTATCTTTCCTATCGGAGATTAAGTCTCGAGAAAATCTTAGAGAAGATTATACTCAATCACGATATAAAATAGCAAGATCAAAACATGAAACTACAGAGAAAATAGTTGGGTCTGGCTTCATAATCCCAATGAAGTCTTCAAGTCGTTAACCTACAAGGTTTCATGAAAAACCTAAGGTTAAAGGAGAATTGACTCTAGTCGCAACTAGTATAACACATGAGGTATGGAGATTATGTTTCCCAATTGCTAGAGTTCTCCTATATAGTCTTCAAATCAGGGTTTGCAATCTAAGTTACCTTGGTAACAAAGCATTCAATATTCACCGTTAGATGAAAACCTGATTAGACTCAAGCTAATATGTTTCAACCGTTAGATCGAACTTAGATTGTTACACACAAATGAAAAGTGACTTCATTTAGATATGAGTAACCGTACCTAAATGTGTGCACCTTTGTTGGCTCAAAAATAGTTAACCGAGGTTAGCCATTTGAACACATTCATATCAACCTTATTCATCTTAACTATAACTAGTTCAAATGACTCAAATAAAACTAGTTCTAGAGTTGTTCAATTGTTTATATTTTCATAGAAGTTATAAGACACAATTGAAGTAAAATCGATTTTGATTCACTCGAAAAAAAGTCATGAACATTATAGCCACAATTTGAAAAAGATTACATTTCTTATTATATAAATGTATTAGTTCATGAACAAACCGATTTTAGAACATTATCCATTCAAGTATGCATACAGGTACGCATACCTAAATGGCCGGACTAAGTTTCGATTCGTCATTACGCGAACTAGTATGCATACCTTCCAAACTCAGCAGAAATTCTCGAACCTGAACATTATGCCAGTACGCGTACTGGTATGCGTACAAGGTTCCCGGAATTTCACCAAACCAAGCAGTACGCATACGGGTGTGCATACCATGGTTTCCGGACTTGGATTATATATATGCAAGTATGCATACTATCCAATTGTTTCATACTCTTATTTCAATCTTTGAAACATTCTCGAAAGACGACAATAAATGTCTCACACAAACTATTAGCTTCAAAGAAATTTTCAATTCATCGAATGATCAATACGAAACATTCCGAGTCTACATCAAATGACTGTCTTATACAAATCATGTAAGATGTTACTCTGCTATTTTCACATGATCATCTTTTGAATTTCGTCAAGAATATAAGATAAACTTGGTTAAAGAGAAATATTACCAATACATATTTCGAGAAATATGTAAGCGAGTTAAACTCGGCTGTAAATATCAAATGTGTATAATTGAAGTCTATATAGCTATACCACTTTTGTCTCAAATAGAAGATAAATTAGATAGACTTTTGAGTGATAAAGTTCCACAAGATTCCTTAATAGTTCTTCATCTTCGTTCGATGAACTCCGTGAAGTCTAATGCTCAACTACACTTTCTATCCTAATCCGAGACTTAGTTATAAGCATACTAGAAATCAAGACTTATAGTTTTTGCAACTAAAATTGACAACAATCTTGAGATAGCAACGCTTTCTATTTCGATCGATCAGTGCTCTAACAATCTCCCCCTTTGTCAATTTTAGTGACAAAACTATCAATACATATGGAATACAAAATAAATAAACCTTGTAGATCTCAATCCAAATGCTTTATTTCCTTGGTTCTTCAACATTACTCGAAATCTTCGTCACTTCCAAGTACTCCAGTGATTCTGAATGTGTTCAACTTAACATCATAGTTGTTGAAGATCCGTAGATATAACAATGAGAAAACAATTTCCCTTAATCATTGTTATACAGTTTCATAGTATTATTACACAGCATCAAAGTCCAATTGTATCACAACTTTGACAACAATACTATGACGATATGTATCACTCCCCGTTAGTCATTACTTTATCTCACATGAAAACCACTCCCCCTTACATAATGATCCGTAAACCATATGTATTTGTAGTGTGAATTCTCCCCCTTTTTGTCAATATAAATTGTCAAAGGTACGGAAACTAATGGGATCATAATGAAATTCCCATAGAGATACTTCATGACTAAAAGAAAACATATCAACTTTGTTTCGATGATTTCACATAGTCGAAACTTAGTGTATTCATCAAGGAGTTTATAAAGATACAAGAAAACTAATACAATATTCCAAAACTGCACTCCCCACAAAGATTTGGCAATTTAGCACAAGTTCAATTAAGAACTTTCCCCCATAAAATGTCATTCCCAAAGAACAACAAGAGCGACCTTACTTTTACAAGAAAAGAAGGATTTATTTGGACATAAACATATTACATGAAACATGAATTTGTATCCAAAAACTCAATTAAATTAACCACAAGATAATCCATGATTAATTTAATCGGAAATGCTCAACATAAGAGAACTTACGGAGCCGCACAATACTTTCACACAGAAGTGGATCAGGGAAAGACCAATACTGAGGAATATACAAAGATTCATTCTATTTTTCATCAATATTTACATAAAGACATATAATAGACTTAATATTTGCAATCAAAAGTTCATCATATCTTCATCAATATTTGCATAATGACGTGTAATAGACTTAATATTTGTAAGCAAAAGTTCATCCTATCTTCCATCAATATTTTCATAATGACATAATAGGCTTAACTTTTGGTGTCAAAAGTTCATTCAATCTGTTATCAATATTTGCATAATGACATATGAAAGACTTAACTTTTGACATATATGGGACAGTCATAGTTCACGGACGCAAACACACATATCCCATAACAAGTTGCAATATATAAAACCATAAAGATTAATATTGCAAAATCATCTTCCAAATAAACTTTAAAATTTAAATGAATAAATCTAAAAACATTGCAAGATGAAAATCGTTGGAAATTAATAACTATGTGTACTCACAATAATGGCTATTACAAACCCTAGTTATCATTCTTAAAACACAAGAATAAATTCTCATAAGAAGTTTCCTAGACAAAATAAAGACAATCAAGTTTCTTTGATAACATCATACCTTTGAAAGGGTACATCATAAAAGGTATCACTGATATCCTTGATTATTTTGACGGCAGAAACTTCATGTTCATGAGTTGGAACATTAAATTTCCGATCAATAATGCGGGCAAGATGCCTAGATTTGACATAGTCCATGATGAGTTTTTTCTGATTCCTGATCAAGATCTTTTGATTATCAAGGATTTTGGTCTTAACATAATTTATTTGCAGTTGAAGATTTGCAAATTCGACCTTAGAGTCATTCTGAAAAAGAATTAAATCCTTGACAGATTCTCCAATCTAGGCATTATACTCTTTGCTTTTAATCATCTTTTTCAAGACAAGTTCTTGAACGGAATTGCATCATTTAACGTCTTCTTCCATCTCAAGATTTACCACTTCTTGAGGTCTTGAAGAGTTCTCCATTTTTTTTTATTAGGGAAGGAAAAAATAGTATATAAAATATATATGTTTTTAAACAAGAGGAGAATACCCTTGTCATGGAAACCCTAAAAACTCTCAAGAAAGGACACGGACGTTAGTGGACTAAATAAGGAAGGTTAATGGATTAGAGAAGATCCAAAAAAAATACTCTCTGTTTTCAAATATCTCTTACCATCAGAGCTCAATAATTAACAGATTTAATTAGAGCATACGGAAGAGACACACTAGTTACAAGGAGTCAAGAAATGAATCAACCTTTAGAAAAGAAGTATAACAACTAAATCATCCTTACAACTCTCAAGTTATATACAAGGATGAAATTACCTAGAGCTAGGTAGCAAAGTGAGAAGTAATCCCACCATGAGTATTAAGAGATGAATTGTAGATACCATCTGAGAGTTTGAACCTAGTATTCCTTACCTTCCTTCGATTATTTCTTATTCTAAAAGAATTCAACATAACCTTTTTAGAAAATCCATCAGAGGGATTTTATAAAAAGGTTATGTCGAATTCTTTTGGAATAAGAAATAACCGAAGGAAGGTAAGGAATACTAGGTTCAAACTATCAGATGGTGTCTACAATTCTATGTCGAATTCTTTTGGAATAAGAAATAACCGAAGGAAGGTAAGGAATACTAGGTTCAAACTCTCAGATGGTATCTACAATTCATGAATTTTCTGAGAATTAAGTCTAGGACCTTTAGAGATCGGTTCAAGAGGATTGTAAGAGAGAGATCTCCACTTGCTAGACTTAGATCTACCAGACTCATTCTCATTAGTACTGGGAATGTGTATTTTTATGGTGTAAGAATTTGCACCATAATGAGAAATACAATTCATGTAGAGATTTCGAGATGAGTGACCATTTAAATCCCCTTTTTGAGAGTTCTGGTTTTCTGCAGGAATGAAATCCATTGTATATGTCGTCAGACAATTTAATCTGTCGACTGTAAAAAGAAGTAGATTTTAAGATCAGAAATATGTTTCTTTCTAGTAAAACAATGTTGAACATAGTGATTCTTTTTCCCAAAGAAAGAACAGGTTTGCGGAAGAGAAACATTGGAAGGAACCTGTCTTAAGTTTATAGCCCTATTAGAATACTGCAAGTTATGAAAACACATCTTAGTACAAACTTCCTTTGGAGAACTTTTCTTCATGTACTGTAATTTCGCCTGAGAATTAGGGATTGGCACATAAGATTTTCTCATTGACACAAAGTTTTCCTTTTTCAAGGATTTGCACTGTTCCTGGGAAAAAAGAAGGGAAGCAAGCACTTTATCTTTTTCAACACTAAGGTTTTCCAGATCTGATAAATCAGTCTCGATCAAACTCTCTAATTGAGTCTTCCTTAACAATATCCTCAAGTGTACTAATCTTTTCATACTGTAGAGTAGTTTCTTGAACAAGTTTTTCGATATTGTTAGAGAATGACTCAATGATGATATAGAGTTCCCATTCTTGACTAAGAGACTTCTCAAGTTCATCAATAAGCTGATCATGTTTTTCTTCAAGAGATTTTATCTTAGCATCTTGAAAAACAATAGTCTCGGCTGTATTTTTTGATTTTTGGTGAGTTCTATTTAAGTTTTAGATAAGGAGAAAAATGTCTCATCAGAGGAAATGTTATCATAATCTAATAGCAAAAAATTCCTATCTCGGGATTCGGAAGAATCAACAAAGGAGTTATCCTTGGAGGTAATCCCAAGAAATTTGGCATAATTAAAACTTTTAGAACTCATTTTTATGCGTGTGAAATTGAAATACACAACTATCCACACAGATCAGATTGCCACAAACACAGACTTATAAGGTCTTATACATATTTGCCTGCTATCATACCAATTGAAAAAGTAGGGGTACAACAACCATACCCAATATTTCGCTTAGCAATATGTATGGAAAACTCCAATATAATTCTAAGAGAATCAACAAGACGGTGAGACTCGATCAATAGAAATATATCCAAGAGTTATTGTAAGGACCCGCATGCTCGTCAACGCTATTAGAACAGTCAAGAGACGTTGTAGCCGCTAATGACTCGATTAGTTTAACACAAACATTAATTCATATAAATTAATCTAACAACGATTTAGATACGAAACTAGTACCTTTGGATAGATCTCGAAAATTTACGCAGTTTGGACTACTCGGACGTGTCAGTCGAATACCAGATGAAGAAGATATCATCAGATATGTGTGAAGGTAAAAATAGTATTGTTGCCATTAGACCCTCTGAGGCTGCCCTTATCTTTTGGTCGGGTGCTTTTAATAATTTGGGTTGATCTTATCTAACCAAATCGGGAAGAGAAATTTATTTCTCTTATTCTTTCTCTTTCTTCTTCCTTATTCCTTCTTCTCTTCTCTGTTTTTCCTCTGTTCTTCAGCCGAGTGATGGTTGAAAAAATAAACCAGTGTTTAGGAGATGATTAAAGAGGAGATGGATTATGCAGTGACTGTTGGTGGTGGTGTTGATTAGGGTAAATGATTCGGAGTTGATGAAAAGAGTTTTTGAATTCGTAGAAGATGTGATTTGAGACGATTAAGGATAAATTAATAAAGTGATTTTGAATAGATTGAGGTAAAGAAGAAGTTTATGATGTTAATTTGAGGATTCAGTTAGTAAGAAAAAGAGTGATTGAGGAATCAGAGAATTAGGGTTTCATGAGAAGAACTTAGAGAAGATGTAGAAGAAGAAATTGATGTTCTAAGATGTTGTTATGAGATGGGTTTGAGTTGAATTAGAGTTTAAAGTTAAAGAACAATCTGAATTTGATAGTTTGGGTTTGAAGTTTTGAGTCAGATGTTGGGTTAAAGCTGATGAAGAACTTGGATTTGATTCTCGTGTAAAGAAAGTGATAGATTTATCACTGGTTGTTGTTTGAGCAAAGATGGTGTGAGGTAATTGCCCTTATCAATAACTTGGTAAGGCTATGGGTTTGTTAAGAGAATCTGTTTTGAGGTAACCGTTATTCCTAGTTAAGTTAGTATCATTTGTTTACTTTGATTAATGAATTTATGAGTTATGAGTTGTTATTGAAAATGCAATAAATTTGTGATGGTGATACTTTTAGAATGGAACTGTGGTTATGGATGAGAAGATGTTGATTTTGAAATTATTGTGTGGAATTGAGTGAAAAACAGATGATGGGATTTCGGTAATGTATGATTGTTGTAGAATGTAGGTGAAATAATTGGTGGTATTACAGGTTCTATAAGAAGAGATGTGGTTTGGAATGAGTTATAAGATATGGATGAGCTTAGCTAGTTTGTTAGGAGGTTTAGTGGTTGTATTGGTTGAGTCTGGTGGATGTAAGATGGTGATTATCTTAAGATGGAATTGAAGGTGTTGGTGTTGTTGAACTAGATAGTTATATCTGAAAGGGGAAAAGAAAGAGTCGAACAGAATTGAATCATATTATATTACAGGGAAGAGTTGAGTGTAGTGAAGTCATAGAAGTTATGTTTAAAGAAGTGGAATGAGATATTATGGGACTGAGTTATAGGAATGGAGTATGTTGAAGTGTAACCAATGGGATTGGTGCTGATGTAATGAGGTGGTGGTAATGTTGTTAAAGTTCATGGAACTGTTGTGCTGGTTTGTTTGATGCAGTGGCAGTATAGCTGTGCTGGTTTGTTTGAGTTGAGAAGATAGTTACTGCAGCTACTGCAATTGCAGGTAAATTTAGTTGTTGTTTGTAAATGAAATTCATTGTTGTTATATATTTGATTTGAAGTTGAATTATTAACCAGAAGTTGAGAATATAAGATTAAAGTTGAAGTTTGTCTGAAAAAGAAATATGCCTATTAGTCATCCCAGTCAGTTTAGCTGACTCATCTGACTGAGTAAACTCAGTTTAAACCAGATTCAACTCACTGAGTTGATCGTGTGACCAAATCGTTGGCCAGTTGACTCATTTGACCTTGGACTTTGACTATTGACTTGACCTTAGACGTTGAATGTTAGAGACCCGTTGACTGTTAGATGGACTGTTAGATATTGTCAGTTGACCATATGTGTAGGATCAGAATATCGTTACAACGCTATTCCTGCGATATTAACAACATTTCTGCGAGCGTCACTGCCAATCCTTTAACAACGTCTCACGAGCGTCACAGAATACGCAAAAGAAATTGACGATGAAAGAAGTAAAAGAAGAATACATTGATCCTGCGATGGTCATCATTCTTGCGATAAAGAATATTGTAGTAATTGCGATAAGATCGCAGAATAGATCCGAAATAGGAGGAAAACTTATCTGTTATCCATTACGTAAATCCCTATATAAAGGGCTCGATAGATCCAAAAAATGATGATGTATTTTTGAGAGTTGAAAGAGTCTGGAGGAGAGAGAAACTTCAAGAGAATATTTTTAATCTTGATTTCTTCCAATTCTGTAAACATTTATGAAATTTGAATAGTAAAGTGTCGTTTAATCTCTGAAGTTTAATTGATTTCCAATAGATTTCTATAGAATCTTAACAAGGGTGTAGTGTGGGAATTCCTGCAACTACATTTTGGCGCCAGAAACAGGAACTGAATTAACGAAAATCGAAGAAAAATCGAAGAAGAAGATAAAAATTGTTCAAGATTAAGGAAAGTAAATCGGTGAGATATTAATTTGAAGGAAGAATGATCAGAATCAAAAAGGATTGTAGAAAATTGGAATGTGATATGGTAACAAGAGAAATGGTTGATAGATTTCATGAAAACATTAAGGGGAAGATACATAAACGGGATTTTGAAGGAAGGAAGATTATGACAGTGGAGAAGATATCATCATTGAAAGATTTGGAAAAACAAGAAATCACGTTTACAACAGGAGAAATACCATAAGAAGATTTAAGTCATACATCTCCATTGCTGGTCACAGTAACCACTATACCAATGAGAAAGGAGAAATCAATAACATCTGTAGAAGAATGGGTTATGAACAGAACTTTGGTAGACACAGGAAGTTATGTAGACATGATATTTTATCATACCTTCAAAAAAATGGGATATAAGGATGAAGAAATGTCTCATTCAACTTATCATGTTCATGGCTTTGGAAAGTCTATAACAAAACCTAAAGGTGAGATAGTGGTATGAATTCCACTAGGAGAAATTGAAACACAAATATCATTATGCGTGATAGATGTGGAATCGCCACACAATATGATATTGGGAAGACCGTGGATACATGCAATCAAAGCCGTAGCATCAACATTGCACCAGTGCATTAAATTTCCTATGACCAGTGGAATTGGAGAAATTAGAGGAGATACGGATTTTGCAAAATTATGTTACCAAATTGAAGTGAAAAATTGTGAAAATCGTCCAAATTTGCGAAAAGCTCGCAAAAAATTGGCGAGAGAATCAAAGAAGGAAGAAGAATTTAAAGTTTACATGATAAGAGCAAAAGAAGGAAAAGGAATACCCAGTGAAATCCCACAAGAAGAAGATAAATTCGCGAGAATTCTGAAAGCACCAACACCAATGGGAGAACCTGAAGCCAATTATGTCGCAGCAGAACCAACAAAGGAAATAAATATTGGGAGTAAAGAAGAGCCTCAAATGCTGAAAATTGGGACTAGAATGGAGGCAATTGAGGAAGAAAGAACTATAAATCTTTTGCGAGAGTATGCAGATATCTTCGCGTGGAGCATGGACGAGATGCCAGGGATAGACCCGTCAATAGCATCTGTGGAATATCCGATATTTTGAAAAAGAATTTAGAAGGATACCAAAGAGCATGGTGTGAACAGGTACATAATGCAATATGGGCCTACAATACAACTAGATGAGAAGCTACTGGAATGTCACCTTTTTGTTTGACATATGGAGTTGAAGCTGTGTTACCAACAGAAGTCGTTATTCCTACAACAAAAATAGAATCTTGGGAAAGAAATCTAAGTGCTGGAATGATTTTTTGGATGAATTAGAAGAAAAAAGAGAAAAAACTTTGCAACATATGGAAAATTACCATCGAAGATTAGCTCGTGAGTACAACAAACGTGTTAAGAAACGTAAATTTCAACCTGGCGATTTAGTGCTGCGAGAAACACCAAGTTATCAGCGAGAGAGTGGTGGAAAGTTAGCGAGAAAATAGGATGGACCATATATCATCAAAGAGATAATTGGAACTGGGGCATACAAACTAATGGATCCATAAGGAAGAGATGTTGGTCAAAGACTCGATAGACCATGGAATAGATTATTTCTGAAAAGGTATTATCAATGACATCTTCTACAAGATAAGAGATACTGGTATGTTATATGATGAATCAGGTAATAAATTCTTTTATCTCTCTTACAATTGAAAAATTCTTCTGATAACAAAGCGCAACAATAACAGCGAGCATCATCGCAAGAAAAGCGAATAAAATTTTGCAGAGATTAAAGAATGGGACGAACCTTTATGGCGTGCACCCTAGTTCGTGAATAAAATTTTGTAAGAGGCAAATGTAAGACCTTAAAGCGTGTCATAGGAGGGGGTATCTCTTGATATGATTCAGGTGTAAGGTTATAACGCTGTTGGATCCTGAGTCATGCAGATGTTGGGGTTAAAGAAAACCTATCTGGGAGAGAGATCTTGGATTTCCAACTATATATGGTTATACCCTGGTTGGACGACCGAGAATCTCTTCCAAGAAGTGCAAAGTATGACCAAGGCGCCGAGGTACACGGTTGAGCCAAGGGTTCCAAGGGTGTACGAAACTCCCTTGCCATACTTGGTAAGTCTTGGCTATTTTAAGATATATTCATACTTTCGCGAACAATGCAACAACACAATCCCTTAAAGAAGATACAAAAAATGATTTACTATTTCAAGAAAGATAATGAAGGGCAAGTAAGGGAATAGAGAAGTAAGATTTCATTATCTTCCTTGAAAATATTTAAAGTAAGCTAAATTGAAAATTAAATTCTAAAAAGTTTCAAAAATTACATCGCTCGCAAGAAAGAAGAAGAAAAATAAAGCAAAGATAAAATTCAAGTTTCAGCGATGGCTTCGCCAGATTTATTCTTCTTGCTCGTCAGATTTATTATTTCTGCCAGAGTTATCGGCTTCTTCAGCATCTTTTTCATCATGAGTCTCTCCTTATTTTAACTCTTCATCAACATTTACTTCGCCACATGCAACTGCTTCTTTGGGAGGACTTCTTTTTTCTTCTTCTTCTTCACCATATTCTTGAGTGGTATTTTCTTCATCATTAGTAAACTCTAAATCTTCATCCATGGGAAGAGGAATTTCATCATCATCAACCTTTAGAGGAGGAACAGTTATAGGAGGAATAGAATTGGAGAGCAGAATCTCGTTCACAAGAACTTCAGCACTGAGGTGGACCTTGCGAAGGAAACTTCTATCACGATTCCTAATCTCTATGTCTTTAAATTACTCGAGATAATCAAGTCTTATTTCTTCTTTATCGCGGGAATCAAGATAATTAGAAATAAGAGACTTATTTTCTTTGTGAACTTTATCCAATTTAGCGGTCAGATCAGTGATGGTAGAATGAAGATTCCTTTCAGACTCTGCGAGCAGCAAAATAATAAAAGATCAGTTAGACAAAAATTTCACAAGGAAATATAACACAAAATTTTATAAAAAGATCAACAAGAGAGGCAGTCAATTGACTACCTTCTTTTTGCGAGGTTAAGTTTTGGATTAATGCAAATAAACAGTTATCCCATTGATTCATGGTATCATCGAATTTATCGCCAACCATACCCTTCAAACGAGATTTCATGCTTTCTTATTTGTTGTGAAGATATGAGTTTTCCTTTGCTAATAAAGAATGAGATTCCTTTAATTGAGAGTATTGATCTTGAAGTTCGCTGACTCTTAAACTAAGAGTTAATCTACCCTTGATAAGTTTATCCTTCTCGGCAGCAGATGATTCAGTTAATTCCTTGAGCTCATTCTTAAGAGAACGAAGAGATTGCTCTTGATTATTACATGTGCTTTGAAGATTACTTAATTGTTGCGAGGAAATCGTCATCAAGCTTGAAAATCTATGTTTTTCTTGGGACAAGGTTTTATTCTCATCTGATAAAGATTTCATCGCCAAATTAGCCTTAAAAAACAAATATGAGAGGCGATCAACCTCGCCACTTAATAAATTTTGCCTTTGTAATAATTGATTATTCTCATTAGTAAGATTATTTATGTGATCAATTGAATAAGTGTAAAGATTGTCTAGTCTAGTATGTTGATCCATCCAAGAATCTCTTTCAACGCGAGCTTCTTCAGGGATAGATTCAAATTTGAGTCTTTCTATGAAATGAGTCCGATTTGA
Source organism: Papaver bracteatum (assembly GCA_023529315.1). NCBI lineage: Eukaryota > Viridiplantae > Streptophyta > Magnoliopsida > Ranunculales > Papaveraceae > Papaver > Papaver bracteatum. Next base: position 433,208 of record JAJJWX010003730.1, on the reverse strand, counting down.
AACTAATATATGAATCAAGAATTTAATAAGGAAGCTTGAGTACAGAAAATATGTAAATAAAAAAAAAAAAACAAAAAAGCAGAGGCAAGAAAAATGTACCTTTTAGCTCGTCATTTTTTCTGCTAAGATTCTCGCAGTCTAGAGAAGAGTTGCGAAGCATGTGATTAAAAGTATCACATTCAGAAGTTTTAGCTTGAAGGATTTTCCTCAGAGCTTCAATCTCATTTTCCAAAGGCGCTCGTGAAGCATTATCATCAGAGCCAAAATACTTTAGTAGAGTCTCGCAAGCTTCATGCTGGAGAGGGTCAGTGGAAGACTTTCTAGCATTGTCTAAAATATTAGACAAGATTTTAAAAGCAACATCAACACCTGCAAAAGTTTCGTTTGATGAAGGAAGGGGTGTAGAAGATGAAGTAGTAATGAGAGCAAGTTGACGATCATTTGTGATGGTTGAGCTGTCGAGGAGAAAGTATAAAAGGGAAAAAAGTTGCGAGGGTAATAAAGAATATTGGTTCTCATGATCTTCTCTTCTTCGCAGAAAAGACATGAGAAGAGACAATATGTAGGATCAGAATATCACTACAACGCTATTCATGCGATATTAACAACATTTCTGCGAGCGTCACTGCCAATCCTTTAACAACGTCTCACGAGCGTCACAGAATACGCAAAAGAAACTGACGATGAAAGAAGTAAAAGAAGAATACGTTGATCCTGTGATGGTCATCATTCTTGCGATAAAGAATATTGTAGTAATTGCGATGATATCACAGAATATATCCGAAATAGGAGGAAAACTTAGCTGTCATCCATTACGTAAATCCCTATATAAAGGGCTCGATAGATCCAGAAAATGATGATGTATTTTTGAGAGTTGAAAGAGTCTGAAGGAGAGAGAAACTTCAAGAGAATATTTGTAATCTTGATTTCTTCCAATTCTGTAAACATTTATGAAATTTGAATAGTAAAGTGTCGTTTAATCTCTGAAGTTTAATTGATTTCCAATAGATTTCTATAGAATCTTAACAAGGGTGTAGTGTGGGAATTCCTGCAACTACAATATGGACCAGGCCTTATATTAATTGGCCGGATTAATGGACTTGGGCTTAGACCTAGTATTACTATTTTGAATGTTTGGACCCTTATGGTCCAAATTAACCTTTGGTTTCTTCAACAAAGTTGTAGATATTCACAAGACTTATGTAATGGACTATAAAACCAACCCAATTCAATTAGTAAGCCTTATTTATGTTAAAGATAAATAATAAAAAGGTGTAAAGTCATAAATGGGCTTAGAACCATTAGATAGACTTGTATGAGCCTTGTATGATTCCTTTGGATAAATTCTTAGAGTGCTTGTGTGATTAAAAGTTAGTCTTTATTAACAACGATCGATTCAAGGATGAACCAGTGGATCATGGATCTCGAGGTAGGCGAGGCTTGTCATCAAAAGAGGTGGGAATCGATAACAAACTCTCTTGTATTCATTATTATTTTATAAATCAATCTTTGTATAGTGAAATTCATGCATATCTTTGTGTGCTTGGTGTGGTGTGAGATATGTGCCGACACAATATCAGTATTCTATGGATAGGGAGATACACCGCAATATTACCTAATGAGTGTGTTTAGCATGAATATTATTCTTCCTATATATCCAGTATTCTAATGAGTGTGGTTAGCACGAATATTACTCTTCCCTTATGTGCGGCAACACACATCTCATACATGGATGTTTACTGTTTTTCATGAATGTCTATGAAGAAGTTTCTACAATATGCTTTATTGTCTTTCCTTGTATTACCGACTTTCGATAAAACCTGCATTGTCTTCGAATCATATTAATGATTACTTGAAAGCTAGTTGTTATTCCTACTGGGAACCCCTTTTAGGGACGATGTGCTCACCCATTCCCACTTCAAGTTCAGAGACATATCAGAGTTGCGCAGTGGAAGCTTCAATGGTCGATTTCGTTAGTTGGTTAATTTCTGCTATGTTTACTATGATGTATATTCTATTTGTAAACCAAATGATTATTATATATGTATCATTTGAGAGTAGTTCTTGTATATATGTATATTTCCGAGCGTGGCTAGTTTTCGGGTTAAGTTTTGTAACAAATTTCTTAATTGATTGTTTAAGTAAATGTTTTAGTTTTTAGTGCCTCTTATTTAGTTAATCTCTTGGATTAGTCAACTTCTAGCTTAGGGGGCGCTACAATGTTGGTAGCAAAGATCACTATTATACCTTATATGGGAAATAATAGGAATATCTAGTGTCAGTTAGAGAACTAGAATAGTTTAGAACTTGGTTGGGTTGTGAGATAAATCTTAATCACTAAAAGCTATTAATAATTAAAAGAATTGTTTGTTGATTGATTTGTTTGTTTGATTGTTTGTATTTGTAGTGAAGTAAAAATTGTACACCAATAATTTTATATCTAATAAAGATTAGAGAATAAATAGTTTAAAATTACGTACACATACACAATTCAATACTAAAAATAGTGAGATTAGTATTATTGATAAAACTTGAAAGTCACATAAATAAATATTAAGCACCTTTGCTTATACGTAGAATCAACAGTTTATAACGCCATAAATGTTAATAATATTTTTAGGACTCAATAATATTTGTAAAAATAGTTAGAATAATAGTTTGACCATTAATAATAAAAATATTACCATAGTAATTATAGATGATAATAATAGTAATAATAATTTTAATAAAGTAATATTAGCATTCATTAATTAGTATCATATTGAACTTAATTTAACTAAACTTTCAATGAGAATATATAACGATAATAATAAAAATAATCATGATTAAATAGTTACGGATGTAGGACCAGAATATCGCCACAATTATGTTCACGAGAGATTAATGACACTTCTGCGAGCGCCACTGAAAACTCTTCAACAACATTTCACGAGCGTCACAAAATAATTCAAAGAATGACGAAGTTGACGACTGAAGAAACATGAGAAAAACGTGTGTGTTTCACGATGGTTACAAAGTTCACGAGAGGTTCGCAAGATAGATCCGAAATTAGAGGACAACTTAGTTGTCACCCATTATGTAATTTCCTATAAATAGAGATCTAATAGATTGAGAAGAGGAGGATGTATTTTTTAGAGTGGAGAGAATCTGGAGGAGAGAGAAAGTTTTAGGAGAGAGAGATATTTTTAGAGAGACTTTTAGAGAGAGAAAATGTATTTTTCTTTATCATCTTCTTCCCCAAAACTAGATTTAGGACTCCATTAATGGAGATTATCAAATGTAAACTTTAACAATCATAGTAGAGAATCATGGATGTAGATCAAGTTGATCGAACCATGTAAAAATCCGTGTGTCTATTTGCAATTTTTAGAATTTTAGTCATACTTTTAATATCAAAATTAGTTTAGATCAAGAGATAATTATCAAGATATTATAAGGGGTGTGTTATGGGAATTCCTGCAACTACATTTTGGCGTCGGCTAAGGGGACGATTGAAGAAGATTCAAAGAAATTGATTATCATTAGAATTAGATTTCACTGGATCTGAAAGTTTCAAGATCAAATATGGAAAACTACAACAAAAGATCATGATTATACATCAAATAGAGAGAAGGAGATATGTTAAATGGCGGATGAAGAAAATATCAGCAAAATTGTGTCAACAAATCATCAAAAAGGACAAATTTCTTCTCGCTTTTCTTATTCTTTGTTTCATTTTTCAGATCTGGGAATTTCAAAGCACCAATTGAAAATAGATTTAAAATTTGCTTTTTATAAAAATTTGACTTATCATGGGAGTCTTGAATCTAAAAATGTTTAGCTACGAATTTTTAGTAACAAAACTTCTTTTTACTAATTTGTTTAATGAATTTCTAAAAATGTCAGATTTCGAGATTTTCTGTTGATAATAGATTTACATTTCTAAAGAACAAAATTAAGAAGATTTCATTGAAAGTTTTCATTCTTCGTAGGGATAAATTACTCATCTTAATGCTCTATGCTGCTAACCAAATTTACTGATCGTTTGCGATTCCAGGCAAAACTTCGTCAATATGGATTTTCGAAGGAAAATGTATGATGGAAACCAATCACTTGTGAAGAATACAATTAACAATAATAAAGGGATCACTTCAATCATCAAAGAATGAGTTAATCACGCAGGAGGACCAACCAATCTCGCAAAAGCGGAACATCACAGTCACTTGGAGAAATGAACAACACTTGGAGAGCAAAGAGAAAGGGTGTAATGTTGACGCAAATTCTTGGCGAGCAACATATCACTTGGAAATAGCCATTATGTTCACTAAATAAGAATCTATCATCGTATTATCTCATACGACACTGAAGTAATAATGAGATGGATACTCTTAATTTGCACTATCGCAAAGATAAAATTAGTCCAATACGTACTAGAAGGATAAAACGTCAATATCGCCACGTACAAGAATATCGCCAAAATAAGAACCTTAATGAGAGCCTTTCTTTAGTAATATTTATCGTTTACATACTAGAATATCGCCACGTACTCTTAATGAGAACCTTTCTTCTGTATTACGTACTAAAGTAATACAGCTGTTATCATCCAGGAGAGCAATACTACTGATGTTTCAAATTATGTCTTTACCACTGGGGTATTTACCATGAGCACGGAGAAAAGGACAAAAACCAACTAACTACCCAACTAGCACCAGCGAACACAAGATATCTTGAGAAAGGCCCCATGAGTTCTGTTAATTTTGTCAATTTCCTTAACCTTATAAATTTTCTTCACACATATTGTCTTCGCAGATTTTCTTCTCAAGAAGTCAACAGCTGGCCGTGACATGTGCAGCTGGTTATGCAGCTGGAACTGTGGGTATATTTATTTCTAATCCAGTAGACACCATTGTTTCTTCTTTCTACAACAAAAATGCGAATACTATATCACAGGACAAAACCATCTCGAATATCAACTTTACCAACAAAGAACACCAGCCACTACAATTAGTTTTGTTGGAGGAGCAGGAGCTAGCTAGCTACCCTTAGCGCAGATTCCAAGATTTGCAGTCTGAACAACATGCAAAATAAAGATTCAGTCAGCAAGATTTCTCGCCAATTTTCAATTTCTTCAGTCAAGTCCAGATATACAAACGTCGTCAATCCATCCATCTTGATGTCGAATATGAAGTTAATGAGTTAATGGTGGTTATCAAATGGAGAAAATTGTGGTGATTGTTAGCAACAGTTTGGTGATGGAATTGCTCGAGCTGGTGGCTGTGAGAATATAAGATATTCAAGCTTCGAATGAGATGGTTTACTGGCAGCAGAGAATCCAAATATCAGTACAGCTCAATGGAGATTCTTGAAGGGGGTTTCGACGAGATTCCTAAGAAGTGGAGATGCATGTGTTAGCCAAAAGGTAACGCAGTCAGATTAGGCAAAAAATCCAACGACAAAATATTTATTCTTGGCAGATCAATCAGCCAGCGAGATTCATATTTTGTTTGGCCAACTTGTTCAAGAGTTATGAGCAATGAAATCAAAAGGAGCACGTAAAAAAATAAATAAAAAAAAATCACTACTTGTGAAGAAAAAGGATGATTGCATCTCATCAGCAATTAAGGAAAAATTAACAGAGAAGAGAAACGCAGTGGTGATGCCTGCTTGTGGAAATGCTGATATTGCCTGCTTCGTCATGATTCAGGAGAAGATACAAAGATCAATTTGTTTGGTTATTTCTCAAGTCATCCAAAAGTTTGGCGAAGACAGATTCTCAAGTTAAATTGCTAAGAAAATACAGCATCGAAAATCAGCGAAGATGGAGTTACTTCGTCAGATAATTAGGGAAAAAGAAATCCTGCGAGGTTTTGGAGAATAGTTTACTTCGTCAGCGAACGAACAAGAAGATACATAAGAAATACTTCATCAGAAATAAGAGTGTAATGGAACAATAGCTAAATTCGTTAGAACAACAACAAAAAATGATAAGTTTACGGAGGTCAGTTAAAAATCAATGAAAGACTCGACTACCTTTAAAGCAACAAAGAGAGAACGACGACTCCCAGAAAAGGACAGTGACAAAGTAGTTAAATTACTTCGTCACATAATTGAGTAACACAAAGTAAAGTTGCTTGCAAGCATTAGAAGTTTATCTCATCACGATAATTGATCTCATGGCGAAATTATCCCGTCAACAACAAATAGAGTCCATCTCATACGATCAGTAAGGAGAAGATTTTACGAAGACGTAGTTTACTTTGTTTAGGACTCGATTGGCGATGATAAAACTCTGGTCCAAGTTGTTACGAAACAATACACAAGTGGGGACTGCAAATTTTGACGAAGACGTAGCCTACTATGGTCACCAGGCCATCGCGATGTTTTGTCAATGTTGAATTGCTAGTTCATTTTTAAGGGTAAAGAAATGGAGTAATATATTGAAATAATGCCCTTCTTTCGCAAGTAGCCCAAACAGTCAGAGGAGGAGTATGCAAACTAGAAGACTTGGGTTCGAATCTCCCTCCTCGCAGAAAATTTTTTGCGAGACAAAGAAAAAAGTAGTTGATTATCTTGCCAAGAATGAAGAAAGTTGACGAGACTTTCGCAAACTAATTTCACGAGAGAGAGTAAGAACAATTGGTATGGTGTGACAGTATACAAGAGGAAAGTCAAGATAATTTCATAAGAGTTCCTTTCTCATTTCTTCTCATTTAACGAGCAGCACAGGTACTTCGCGAGATACGGCAACCACAGAGAATCGCCAAAAAGCTAAGTACCACTTCCTTGAATATTTTACTTATGGAAAATGAAAATTTTTGGTTTATATTATCGCAAAGATTTCTAAGATTTCAAAATTTTCAAAAGATTATAAAAAATGAGATTATCGCAAAAAAATTAAATATCGCAAAAAATTTCAAAGAGTTCAAAAGATTTCTAATCATCGCAAAAAAAATTAGATTTAAAAAAAAAATTCAAAATTCAAAATTTTCAAAGATTACAGTAAATGAAACTACCGCAAAGATTTCTAAGATTTCAAAAAAAAATTGATTTCATTTCCAAAAAAGAGATACCCTCGCAAGATTATAAAAACTTCAAAATCGCAAAAAACCAAGAACATTCAATTTATATATTTCTCTATAAAATTTCTTTTACAGAAGATTTTTGATTTAAAAATGCAATACAATCGCAAGATTTCAAAATTTTGCTATAGAATATTTCATTTACAGAAAAAGATTTTTGATTTAACAAATGCGATACAATCGCAAGATTTCAAAAAAGATTTCTAAGATTTCAAAAGATTTTAAAGATTTTTGATGTTATGAGAATGACAGAAGAAATGAAGAGACGCGAAGCTATCGCGAGAAACGCGAATACAATTTCGCAGAGACATAAGAATGGGACGAACCTTTATGGCGTGCACCATAGTTCGCGAATAAAATTTCGCAAGAGGCAAATGTAAGACCTGCAAGCACGTTATAAGGGGGGTATCTCTTTACATGATTCAGCGATAAGGTTATACCGCGCTGGAACCTGAGTCATGCAGATGTTGGGGTTAAAGAAAACCTATCCGGGAGAGAGATCTTGGATTTCCATATTTATAAGTTTATACCCTGGTTGGACGACCGAGGATCTCTTCCAAGAAGTGCAAAGTATGACCAAGGCGCTGAGGTACACGGTTTAGCCAAGGGTGCCCGGGACGGACGAACCTACCCTGGCCATCTTTGGTAAGTCTTGGCTACAATGCATTTGGCCGAAAGAAAACCCCACCTAGGGTGTAGTCTTGTAACTATAAGCCATATAGGCATAAAGGACAAGAGGCTACGGGAAAAAAAAACTGGTTGTTGGTAAATCTGGATGGGAGGAGCTAGTCTTGTATGGCCGATGTGCCCTCCTTGAAGGGGCAACCAGGGGGAAGATAAGGGCGGCACCCTCCATTAGGGAGTTGATAAGTGTCTTAAGACGTCAATGTCATGGGGCTCTAAGATCGCAAGATCATTTAGGCATGTCATATTGTCGCGTAAATTATACAGAGGAAAAAAGCCAAAAGAGAAAAAGTTAAGATGAGATCAATGGGTTTTTACATGAAAGTGTAAAGACGTCCTGCGATTTCATCGCAAGACGACAATGTCATGAGACTTTGATCTCGCGAGAGAGCTTAGACTTGTCATATTGTCGCATAACAGGCCAAAAAGCCTCAAGAGAAAAGATAAGGCAAGATCAATGGGTCAATACATACAAATGTAAAGACGTCCTGCGATTTTGTCGCAGAAAGAAAAATTGGCGAAATAAGACCTTTAACTAGGAAGGCAAAATAAGACCAATAGAATAATCTCAAACATTAATTATTTTCTTGTAAGAATGCAGGAAAGATTTGCTCATCGCAAAAGAGAAAGCAAGTACTATTCAAAATCTCTCAGAAATACTATTCAAAGTTTCACAAAATTATTATTCAGAGTCTCTCAAGAGGAATGTCTACAATCTCGTAGCACTATTCACAATCTCGCCACTATTCATCACAGCACTATTCAAAGCATTATTTCAGAATCTCGCGGTAACATTTAGAGCCTCGCAGAAACATTCATAAATTTTCAGGCTAATTCAGCATATTGCAGACCATTCAAGAATTTTGCAGGAGAAGTGATTAGTTCGCAGAATATGATCATTTTATCAAATGAGGCAGAGGCAATTCGTTCATTTAAACATTCTCTCAGGGATTCTTCCTTCATAGATAAAGAACAGAGGCAACTATGGATTACCAAGAAAACATTTTATGTTCTTTATCTTCTCGGCAAGAATCATTTCCAAAATGGACAGGGATTTTCACCAAAAAATGAAGCAATAATTTCACATGAACAGAGGCAAAAAATGGATACTTCTTATATTTAGAGGATTGTGTACTTCTTATACTTCTTCAAGGATACTTCATACTTTACGAGCACTTCAAGAGTTAATACTTCTTATTTACTTAACAAAGATATGGAACTTCGCAAAAGAATAGAGGCAAGTATATACTTTTCAAATCCAGTATTCTTTCGCTCATTCCTTCATTAACAAAAATCAAAGACTACTACAACAACAGATTTTTTCTTAAAAATTACTTTTCAAGCAATATTCAAGAAAAAATAGGCAAGATGTAGGACCAGAATATCGCCACAATTATGTTCACGAGAGATTTATGACACTTCTGCGAGCGCCACTGAAAACTCTTCAACAACATTTCACGAGCGTCACAAAATAATTCAAAGAATGACGAAGTTGACGACTGAAGAAACATGAGAAAAACGTGTGTGTTTCACGATGGTTACAAAGTTCACGAGAGGTTCGCAAGATAGATCCGAAATTAGAGGACAACTTAGTTGTCACCCATTATGTAATTTCCTATAAATAGAGATCTAATAGATTGAGAAGAGGAGGATGTATTTTATAGAGTGGAGAGAATCTGGAGGAGAGAGAAAGTTTTAGGAGAGAGAGATATTTTTCAGAGAGACTTTTAGAGAGAGAAAATGTATTTCTCTTTATCATCTTCTTCCCCAAAACTAGATTTAGGACTCCATTAATGGAGATTATCAAATGTAAACTTTAACAATCATAATAGAGAATCATGGATGTAGATCAAATTGATCGAACCATGTAAAAATTCGTGTGTCTATTTGCAATTTTTAGAATTTTAGTCATACTTTTAATATCAAAATTAGTTTAGATCAAGAGATAATTATCAAGATATTATAAGGGGTGTGTTGTGGGAATTCCTGCAACTACAACGGAAATTAATAACGCTTATCTATGTAAATTAAACTAATGATAAAATGGTGTTTAAACTAGAAATTTAATAAGATAGTAAGCGTTAGACTTAAGAAAGCGAGGACGTAATGTATAAAATAAAAAGACTCAACTTGTTAATAATGAACGCGCAATTGGGGGATATCAAAAATAATTGGGGGATATAGGTACATGACAAAATAGGGATCCAAATAGCAAAGCTGGGTCACCCCTTATATAATTATTATTTTTAATTCCTAATCTAGCCCTCACTAATTATGTTTAGTGGTTAATAATAATTAGTAAATTCTTAAGTATTTGGGGGATAGATTAGTGTGTGTTTTTATTTTAATTTGTGTGAGTGAGGAGTAGAAGGGGATAAAAAAATTTGAGTGTAATTTTTATTTTTTTTGAAAATGGAAGATGATTGTGATGAGAGAATTGCAGCAGCTGAATCTTTAGCTCAAATGCAACAACAATCATATCTTCAATCTTTGGTGTATGATAACAACTCACAATTGGAGTTGTAAGATGAACCAACACCCTTGGATCATGATTTTCGTGACCATGAATTGTTTTATGAAGAACCAACCCAAGAAAGTAAACATGTTCAACATACAAGCAACCCCAACACACAGGTAATGCTTCAAAGAGGTCGAAAATTTGATTTTTCTTTTTGAAACCGCCATTTTTTTGTCTGAAAAAGATTAGTACCGGCATGATCGTTGTATGAATACTACGCCGGAACTAGTGCCACCGGCGTGGTATTCATACTCATTTCCATGCCGGTACAAGATATCCCCCATTTTAAAAACTTTGCGGGGGTGGTATTCAAACCAACTATGCATGCCGGTATGCATTTATGCTTTTTACCTACCACCGAATATTCCATGGAATATTCAAATCGGCATGGTTCACTCCTAACTGACCATGTCGGTACTACCAGAAAAGCATCTAGGAGTTTAAGATTTTTGAACTCCAATACCGGCGTGATATATAAAATATTGGGAACGCTGGTAGTTGGTCCCGGCATGCTTTTAAAATTACCGCCAAACCTGCAATTGGTTCCGGCTGGAAAACTCACATATCGAGAATGTCGACTCCTGTTAACGGCTTTGTACCTTGTTTAACGAGAATGTCGGTATTGCCTCTTCCGACCATTGTGTTCAAGAACATCCAATGTCGGTACTGTGTATAATTGTCTCCTCCTTTCAAGTGAATTTATAAAATGCCGGAACATTATTATTCAATGTCGGAACTGTGGTCGAGCATGCCGGAACATTTAAACTAATTTAATTTTCTTTTTATTTATTCCTTAGATTGTGACATACATTGATTTAACAAATTCCAAACCGCTTGGTCCAGATACGTCCGAATACTATAAGATGCCTCCGGTATGTTACCAAACAATACTTTTCACCTAGTTTCTAGAACATTATGTGGGGATTGCTTGTAATGAACCTTATAATCTTCCATTGTTGTCCTAATGTAGGGAATTAAATCTCCAGTGGAAGCAATTGCTTGGGAAAAAGAGACGGCTCTTAAGAACAAGTGTGTGTTGGTGAGGAATACACAAGGTTCAAATATGCGTTTTGATATGGTTTGCAAGAGAAGTGGGAAATACAAGGCGAAGAATAGCCATAAGAGAAAGGGTTATGTATATGAAAATAAGACTAATAGGGTATACAAGACTCATACGAGGAAGGATAATTTCCCCTTTAAGCTTGTATTCTATTTAAGAGACAAAGAAAAGGAATGGGTTTGTACGGTGTGGTTTGGCCAACATAACCACACAGATCCGAAATATTTTAATGGTCACTCCATAGTTGCGAAGCTAAAACCTCGTGAATTCGAGGATGTAAAGATAATGACCAAAGCATGTATCAAACCAAGAGTGATTCTCAGAACCTTCAAGGAAAAGGATGATCATAATGTTTCTTCTCTAAGTACAATTTATAGTGCACAAGAAACCATTAGAAGGGTGGAATGGGAAGGGAGGAGCGTTATGCAATAATTTTAGAAGATAGTAGCCAAATAGAACATGCTGATCAAAAGAAGCTGCGCCCCAAATTTTACCACGTTCAAGGTCGGATATCATATCATCAACATGAGGAAGGTGCGAACCTTTAACTTTTACTTTGCCTTTGACTTTTCCCTTGCCTTGTGTGGGTTGTTGACTTGGACCACCTTGTTCAACTACTCCTTGGCTTTGGTTTTCTAATTGAGTTGGATCAATCCCATTGTCTTCCTCCTCACTTTCCTCTTCATCTTGCTCATCTTGCTCATCTTCCTCCTCAACAGCTGCAGTAGGTTCACGGATTACAAGAATACTATGATCACGACCACTCTCCCAAATATCCCCTCTTGTCTCAAAACCCAAACGTTTTTTTATTCCCTCGAGGAGGCAGAGACTGAGGAGTATCAAGACCATCCTTCCTTTTTTTCTTAATCGCAGCAGCTTTAGTTTTTCCGTTGTTAGCCTCCTTTGCTTTGGATTCCTTTGCTTTAGATCTATTTCAAAAGAAGCACGAAATTAATATATTAGACAACCACTAACTTTCATTTATAATACCGGTATACAATAACAAAGAACAGACCATGCCATGAGCTAATTCCGGCATACACGTATAATAAACTTGAATGCCGGGTTAAAGTGCCGGCATACATAAATAAATGTCGAAGACGCCGGTATAGTATAGGAATGTTCCTTGATAACTAAACACCACTACCGGAATTTACATATAATAAAAATCCATGCCAGATTAAAGTAACGGCATACATAAATAAATGTAGAGGATGCCGGTACAGCCTTGGAAATTCCTGAAAACTTAACACAACTACCGGCATATTATCATAACAAAAATAAATGCAGGGTTCAAGTACCGGCCTTTAAAATAAAATGTCGAAGATGCCGGAAGAAATTCTAAAATTCCTGGATACCAGAACTAGAGTTCCGGCATGAATTCTAAAATACAATTTATGCCGGTATGACTCACTAAACCCTATTGTTTTGTGTATATTAGAATTTAAATACCGGCGTGGTCTTCAACCTAGATTGAGTGTCGGTACCTATTTACGATGTGGTATTCATATTAAATCGACTGCTGAGACTTCTACCAGCATGGTATTCATCCTAAATCGCATGCCAATTTCAACTACCGGTGCGGTATTCATACTAAATTGAATGCCGGAACTTCAGAAACTTCAAAATTTGCAGTTAGGGTTTCGCAATTTTAACCTAAACCCATAGCTACAAATCGAGTGAAACAAAAATTAAACAGTTCAAAATGACTAACCTTCTCACAAAAGCCATCTTTGCTAGTAGTTCATCGTTTGATAACTATGCTTCTTTGTCTTCTTCCTCTTGAGAAATCAAACCAAGTCTTTTTTTCAATTTTTGTTAAACAATCGTTCTTGGGTTCGATTGACTTGGATTCGATTGGGAAGTTGTTTTCTTCCGTGGAGGCATGGTTATGATTCGGGTAGGTTAATCGACGAAGAAATTTTTGATTTAACAATCAATCGTCGATGAAGAACGAATGAAGAAGATGAAAACATTTTCGGAACCCTAACCTTCACACGACTATGCCGGTACACAAATGGGGGATAACTGATTTTTTATTAATTTAAGGGTGTTTTAGTATTTTCATACCCAAAAAACAACCCTTAACAGGCACCTAAGGTTGGGGGAAGTAATTCATATCCCCAAATTAGTTTTGATATCCCCCAATTGCGCATTCTTAATAATCTTAGAACAAAATTATCTTTAAATTAACGAATGATCCAGTAAATCTTTAAAATGAAACAAATAGACATGAAGTAATAATAATAGCATTCGGATACTTAGGGTAATATTAAAATTAAAAGAAATAAATTTGTATATTCATAGGATCCGTCTTCATAAATAAATTCAATCATCTTTTGAAATGGAAAATTAGTATGACAAACTTAAACTGTTAGAATTTAAATTAGTATTATATTGAGCATAACTTAAATTAAAATCTCATTAACAAATATATAGCGATAAAATAATAATTAGGATTAAATAACTATGGAAAAATTATTAGTGCTTGATTATGGTTAAGTTTTGCCAAGTTAACTAATAAAAAATTTGAATTATATTTTTTTTGTTTAAACCAAATAGTTAATTAAGATTAAGAACGTGAGGTCATATAATGCAAAAATAATAAAATAAATAAAACAAATATTAAACTTGTTAAAAATATTATACCCATATTTTTTTAGTCCAATAAATAATTCACTAAAAACACTAAATTATACACATGAAGTGATATTTATAGTACCTGAATGTGTAGTACAAAAGTAGACGGAAAATAATTTTTCCTATGAATAAGATACTTATTATTAATACCCGAAATCTGAAGACTATTAAGACATATTAAGATTTTATGCGAACTCAAAATTTAAATCATATTAAGCTATCAACGCCAATGTATAACAAGATATAGTATATGGATTCAACATCAATAAATAAAATCTATTATATCAATCTTTACGTGGAAGTAAAATTATATTTACAAGATTAGGACGTAATAAAATTAAATTACGAATCCTTACTAAATAGTTATTCTGGTCATATTTTAGTTATGCTAGTAATATAATGAAAGTGATAATCTAATTAAGAAAATAAATTTTGATAAGACAAGCAAATAAGAATATTATATAATAATAATAATTATAGAATTTGGAGTTATTGTCAATATCATTTGGATAATAATTATATGTTAGTACTATATTAGAAAAATACACTTTTTATTAATAATAAACCTTAAGGATTACTTAGAAATAAAATTAATTTAAGGAAATCAAGTTAGGTCAAATCAAATCTAGTATTATTAATAAAATTAAACTTTAACTTTTATCGGCCCAAGAAATAAGAAATAAATGTTATAATGATAATAAAATATTAATACCAAACGACTATGAAAAATTGTTAGCGGTTATTTACTTATATCAAGTCACATAATGAAATAAACAAATAGATGTAATTTTAAATTTGGGCAATGGTTATAACATTAAGTTATTCTTAAATAGTACATGAATTTAAAAATTATTTAGTTATAATAATATAGTTTCATTTGAAATAAAAATTCGATCATCTAAAAAGGACTCTTCTCTCTCTCCTCTCTCTCTTCTCAAAACCTAGAAAAAAAACCCATCAACTTCTTCTTCCTCCTTTGCTCAGATCTAGTCCTTTAATGGCTAGATCTGAGCAAAGATTTCTTGTTTTTAGTTATTTTTGTTGTTTCCAATAAACTTTTCGCTATTAGAGCGATTTTTATCTTCTCTATTTGGGCAATTTTATCTACACTTTTATAGTGTTTTTTCTACGGATTTGTTCGTGTTTGGTTTTTCTTTATAAAAGTACATCGGCGATTTGGCACGGGCGAAGATCAATTTTTTCTTCATCAGAAAAATAAATCTAGGTTTCGGGTTAGTTGTTGCACATGAAGAATTTTTGGGCATATCACTCCTATATCATAGGAGCATCTCTTTTCCAAGAAGAAAATCTATCAAAATGGTCGATTTATAATTTCGAATACCATTTCTTCTCCAATCTCAGAGTACAAGATCTGGATGTTATCGTGGTGGATCGCTCTTTCTCTTCGCGATTTATTTATGTTTTGTATCTTACTTTGTATTTGTTTCATGTTATGATGTACTTGT
Source organism: Papaver bracteatum (assembly GCA_023529315.1). Taxonomy (NCBI): domain Eukaryota; kingdom Viridiplantae; phylum Streptophyta; class Magnoliopsida; order Ranunculales; family Papaveraceae; genus Papaver; species Papaver bracteatum. Next base: position 417,782 of record JAJJWX010003730.1, on the reverse strand, counting down.
TTCTATATAAAACCATCATGTAACCGTTTCTTGTGGAATGAAATACTTATGGTTTGATGATAAAAAAAAAAACAAAAAACAAAAAACAAAAAAACAAAAAAAAATCGATTCCATTAAAATAAATAAATAAAAGTAAAATAAAATTAGTTTTGATGATTAAATTGTTTAAAATGATGTGAAGTAAAATTTTAAATTACACTTGTTAAGATAGAAGTTAAAGACTAATTTATCTTAATAAATTAAAACTTAGTTAATCCAGCACTGGGGAATAGTGAGGTTGGTAAATCTGATGTGTTCGGGTGATACTTGTAACGTAGGTAGGCATTGTCAGGCGTCGTGAACCTAGACAGGGCAACTGCATTCTTGTATCACTAGGCATTGAAGGGAAACTTTCTTCTATTAGTAAACTGATAGATCCCAAACTTTACTTAGGAACGGATAAAGTACCTTCTCTCGTAGTTACAACCATTAATCTATTGAAGTAGAAATTTATTCATAAGAATTTAGACATAGTCTTTTGTTAGAAATAAATTCATCATAGTGACCTTAGAGACAATCATATCATGGAATATAAATTTAGTCTATTGAACATAGAGTCACAAATTTTAGTTGTAGAAATCCATATAAGTTGGTGCCTTGTTTTATGTTGTTTGCGCTTAGACAAGAGATGAGATTATTCTTTAAGATGGGGAGTTTTCAAGACTAAAAGGCAGTTCGATTTTTGACGACGGAAATGAATAAGGTAGGGAGAATGTAAGGACCCACAAGCTCGTCAATGCTATTAGACCAGTCAAGAGCCGTCGTAGTCGCTAATGACTCGATTAGTTTAACATGAACGTTAATTCACATAAATTAATCTAACAACGATTTAGATACGAAACTAGTACCGTTGGATAGATCTCTAAAAGTTACGCAGTTTGGACTACTCGGACGCGTCATTTGAATACCAAACGAAGAAGATATCATCAGATATATGTGAAGGGAAAAATAATATTGTTGTCATTAGACCATCTGAGGCTTCCCTTATCTTTTGGTCGGGTGCTTTTAGTAATTTTGGTTTTTCTTATCTAATCGAATCGGGAAGATAAATTCATTTCTCTTATTGTTTCTCTTTCTTCTTCCTTATTCTCTTCTCTATTTTTCCTCTGTTCTTCAGCCGAATGATGGTTGAGAAAATAAATCAGTGTTTAGGAGATGATTAAAAAGGAGATGGATTATGCAGTGACTATTGTTGGTGGTGTTGATTAGGGTAGATGATTCGGAGTTGATGAAAAGAGCTTCTGAATTCGTAGAAGATATGATTTTAGATGATTAAGGAGAAATTAATGAAGGGGTTTTGAATAGATTGAGGTAAAGAAGAAGTTTATGATGTTAATTTGAGGATTCAGTTAGTAAGAAAAAGAGTGATTGAGGAATCAGAGAATTAGGGTTTCATGAGAAGAACTTAGAGAAGATGTAGAAGAAGAAATTGATGTTCTAAGATGTTGTTATGATATGGGTTTGAGTTGAATTAGAGTTTAAAGTTGAAGAATAATCTGAATTTGATAGTTAGGGTTTGAAGTTTTGAATCATATGTTGGGTTGAAGCTGATGAAGAACTTGGATTTGATTCCCGTGTAAAGAAAGTGATGGAGTTATCACTGGTTATTGTTTGAGAAAAGATGGTGTGAGGTAATTGCCCTTATCAATAACTTGGTAAGGCTATGGGTTTGTTGAGAGAAGTTGTTTTGAGGTAACCATTCTTCCTGGTTAAGTTAGTAATTTTTTTTTACTTTTATTAATGAGTTTATAAATTATGAGTTGTTATTGAAGATGCAATGAATTTGTGATTGAGATACTTGTAAAATAGAACTGTGATTATGGATGAGAAGATGTTGATTTTGAAATTATTGTGTGGAATTGAGTAAAGAAACAGATGATGGGATTTCAGTAATGTATGATTGTTGTAGAATATAGATGAAATAATTGGTGGTATTATAGGTTCTGTAAGAAGAGATGTGGTTTTGAATGAGTTATAAGATATGGATGAGCTTAGCTAGATTGTTAGGAGGTTTAGTGGTTGTATTGGTTGAGTCTGGTGGATGTAATATGGTGATTGTCTTAAGATGGAATTGAAGGTGTTGGTGTTGTTGAACTGGACAGTTATAGCTGAAAGGGGAAAAGAAAGAGTCGAACAGAATTGAATCATATTATATTGCAGGGAAGAGTTGAGTGTAGTGAAGTCATAGAAGTTATGTCTAAAGAAGTGGAATGAGATATTATGGGACTGAGTTATAGGAATGGAGTATGTTGAAGTGTAAGCAATGGGATTGGTGTTGATGTAATGAGGTGGTGGTAATATTGTTGAAGTTCATGGAACTGCAACTATTGTTTGTATGTTTGAGAGTTTTAGAGATACAGTGGCAGTATAGCTGTGCTGGTTTGTTTGAGTTGAGAAGATAGTTATTGCAGCTACTACAATTACAGGTAAATTTAGTTATTGTTTGTAAATGAAATTCATAGTTGTTCTGTATTTGATTTGAAGTTGAATTGTTAACCAGAAGTTGAGAATATAAGATTAGAGTTGAAGTTTGTCTGAAATAGAAATATGCCTATTAGTCATCCCAGTTAGTTTAGCTGACTCACATGACTTAGATCATCTGACTGAGTAAACTCGGTCTAAACCAGATTCAAATCATTGAGTAGATCATGTGACCCAATCATTGACCAGTTGACTTTTTTGACCTTGGACTTTGACTATTGACTTGACCTTAGATGTTGACTGTTAGAGACCCGTTGACTGTTAGTTGACCATATGGACCATGCCTTGAATTAATGGGCCGGATTAATGGACTTGAGCTTAGACCTAGTATTCCTATTTTGAATGTTTGGACCCTTATGGTCTGAATTAACCTTTGGTTTCTTCTACCAAGTTGTAGATATTTACAAGACTTATTTAATGGACTATAGAACCAACCCAATTCAATTAGTAAATCTTAGATATGTTAAAAATAGATAACAAAAAGGTGTAAAGTTATAAATGGGCTTAGAACCATTAGATAAACTTGTATGATCCTTGTATGATTCCTTTGGATAAATTCTTAGAGTGCTTGTGTGATTAACAGTTAGTCTTTATTAACAACGATTGATTCAATGATGAACCAGTGGATCATGGATCTCGAGGTAGGCGAGGCTTGTCATCAAAAGAGGTGGGAATCGATAACGAACTCTCTTGTATTCATTATTATTTTACAAATCAATATTTGTGTTATGAAATTCATGCATATATTTGTGTGCTTGGTGTGGTATGAGATATTTGCCGACAAAATATCAGTATTCTATGGCTAGGGCGATACACCGCAATATTACCTAATGAGTGTAATTAGCACTAATATTATTCTTCCTATATATCCAATATTCCAATGACTGTGGTTAGCACGAATATTACCTAATGAGTGTGGTTAGCACGAATATTACTCTTCCATTTTGTGCGGCAACACACATCTCATACATGGATGTTTACTGTTATTTATGAATGTCTATGAAGAAGTTTATACATTATATTTTATTATCTTTCCTTGTATTACCGAATTTCGATAAAACCTGCATTGTCTTCAAATCACATTAATGATTACTTGAAAGCTAGTTGTTATTCCTACTGGGCACCACTTTTAGGGATGATATGCTCACCCATTCCCACTTCAGTTTCATAGACAGATCAGAGTTGCGCAGCGAAAGCTTCAATGGTAGATTTCGTTAATTGGTTAATTTCTGCTATGTTTATTATGTTGTATATACTCTATTTGTAAACCAACTGATTATTGTATATGTATCATTTGAGAGGATTTCTTGTATATATGTATATTTCCGAGCGGGGCTAGTTTTCGGTATAAGTTTTGTAGAAGATTTCTTAATTGATTATTTAAGTAAATGTTTTAGTTTTTAGTACCTCTTATTTAGTTAATCTCTTGGATTAGTCAACTGCTAGCTTAGGGGGAGCTACAGTTGTATCTCTGTTTCACAATGTAATCATCAAATCAAATAGATGAAAATCCGCGAGCCTGATTATTATGTTGAACAACTTGAACGGTACCAAAGACCAATGTTCAAGTGTCGATAAATTTAAATCAACAACCAAACGTTGGATTATCTAATTGACTGAATTACGCACAGCCTGTGATATTTAAATTGTATAAACAAATATAATGAGGAAACTAAATAACACAGACGCTAAAAAATTTGTTAACGAGGAAACCAAAAATGCAGAAAAACCATGGGACCTAGTCCATATTTGAACACCACACTGTATTAAGCCACTACAGACACTAGCATACTCCAAGTTAACTTCGGACTGGAATATAGTTGAGCCTTAATCAATCTAAAATTTATCAATGTACGGTTGCGCTCCTTACATCAAGTATATGGTGGATTTTCGACAAAGGCTAAAATCGTAAACCCATAATTATACGAACCTTTGATCCAGCAGACAGGCGTGAGTATTAAGGCACAGGTCTCTCATCGAATTCTCTGATCGAGAATACTTTCTCTCAGAGTACATGTAGATATGTAGTTTCACAACTGGACAACAACATATCTCATGAATACTGAACACTTCAGTAATTATTTCTATATAGTATCACGGGATGGACGGCTCCTAGACAGCTTGCTCTTCTAGTATAGAGCGATAACATCTTCAGGATACAAACAACGAGTTTACCCTGACTATATAAAGGATATGAAGCTTCAGCAAGCTCATATCAGAATAATTAATGTTCCTAGACAGCTTACTCTGCTAGTGTAAAGTCATAAATTAATTATTCCTAAATTCTTGGATTCATCCGCAGAATTTCTGAAAATATTCAAATATTTTCGCAGATATTTCATTACACAAACCATGGTTCTTCCCAGCAGAAATCCATGGGTTAGTAATAAATATTCGAATCATGGGTATCGGAGCTACCTCTGAGCAAGCCTTGTCTCAAACCTAAATTCTTGGATTCATCCGCAGAATTTCTGAAAATATTCAAATATTTTCGCAAATATTTCATTACGCAAACCATGGTTCTTCCCAGCAGAAACTCATGGGTTAGTAATAAATATTCGACACACGGGCATCAGAGCTACCTCTGAGTAAGCCATTTTTCAAATGATGTAATTGTATTCAACGATGATGCATTAACAATCACCGCACGAATGAGTATTTCAAAATACGACGAAACGATGAACCTATGCAAAATAGGATGAAAAGATAATAAATAATTAAAAATTGACCAAGGTGATGGGAGCATGGACCCACTGACCGGCCGACCGTGCCGTGGTCAATCCCACACCAGTTTTATATTTTTATCATATTTTTGTTGTTTTCCTTGAGCTCATGAAAAACCTTTCACTTGAACAAATATCCTTTGTTTTGAGGAAACTCCTCAATTTCATGGTGCTTCCTTCGCGCAGGAAATAATATAAAATTAAAAAAAACATGATGGGGGCGTGACCATTGGCCAACCGTCCATGCCTTGGTCCCATACGGCCCCACACCTCATGGTTCCTCATTATTTTATTATTATTGCCATAATTTCATGAAAACTCCTTAATCCATGATATTTCCTTGGTCCCATGAAAAATAATAAAAATTAGGGAAACCCATGTGCACGGGCCATGGACGGTCGGACAAACCCTAGGTGGCTCACACGTCCCACTTTTTTATTAGCATATTTTTCATGTTTTCATAATCCCATGAAATTCCTTGATTTCATGATATTTCCTTCAAATTAAGAAAATCCCTTCAAATCATGAAATAATGCGTAAAATAGGGAAAACACACGGGACCGGGCCCTGGACAACCAACCATGCTCTAAGCTGGTCCCACACGCCCACACGTCCCTTAATTTATTTATTATTATTTTTTATGTTTCCTTCATCTCATGGAAACTCCTTGATTTCAACAAAACTCATTCGTTTTATCATATTTTCCTAAAATCATGAAAATATTACAAAAATTATGAAAAAATGTGTGGGATGGATCCCTTGGCCGGCCGGACATGCCTTGTCCATGATCAGTCCCACACTTCATAATTCTTTCACTTTTTCATTATTTTCCTTCATCCGATGAAGTTTTGACGGTTTTATAAAAAAAACCCTAATTTTGTCATATTTTCTCAAATGGTCGCTCAAACGTGCACCAGAAAATATTAAAATTCTCAGGACTGAGACACGGACATTTCAACGATAAAAGCATGTTACCTTGACCAAATAGGGTTGGATTTTTGGCTCACAATGAGCCAGTCCCACGTGTTTTCACAATTTGACCTAATTTGCGCAATTGCACCTGTTGGGTCCAAAACTCTCCAAATAAATTCAGAATTTGACGGAGCAATCATCATTTTGATCCCGTGACCACCCATGGCCGGTTTCATGACCCCTTGGTTGGTCCCTCACCTTTTCACAATTAATTAGGTTTTATCACCTAATACTGAACCCAGCAGTAATTCAATAAATGATTAAACCGGTATTTAATCATTCTTTCATCAACTCACCAACTCTTCAAAGAGGTCTTGGTTTTTGCTCACGCGAGCATATGAGAATTTCATGGTTGATCCATGGTCCCATGAAGCCGGTTCTCCTTCATTCCATGGTTAATTTTCAAATAAACCATCAATTGATCAAATTAGGGTTTCTGAATCCAAGGATCATATTTCCAGATTCAAACACTAATAATTTTGCAACGATCTCATGATCAGTATTCTTATTAATTATGCTCGATTCAACTACCAGTACTTTAATTAATATATTATTTTGGTCACACTGCCAATAATTCATCAGATGAGCAATATTTACTCAAATCAACGAATATTGGAACTATCAATATTAAACAAATTATCGAGAAACACTTGCTCACCTCAACGTGAGGATCCTATCACTGTCACAGCAGACGCACTTAATTCATGAGTTGCAAAACATTTTATAAATTCATGTTTAACTCAGCAAATACGTGGGCTCATCATCCCACGAAGTTATGAAATCAACAACTGACTAAATTAACCACGAGACATCAATAGTGTCATTTAGGGGGATATCAACTAGGGTTTTGGTCTGGCGGTCTACGGCATGTGTGTTCAAACATACGATGAAATGTGATCAAGTCGTGCAATCAGTTGAGGGAGTTAACGAAGTAGTGGGTGGAAAATCAACCAAGTCTATGCACGATGAGCGCGACTGGTTTCAAGCACTATTTCCATCTCTCCACTTCTTCACTCCATCAACTGTCACACTTAATGGGATCATAGTGTCAACAATTCCAACAATATAAATAAGTCTCTAAGTCATGATTGAAAGGAGGACAACAATAACAACAACAAAATTAACGACGATTTCACGCCTCACTCATCAATTGAGCAATTACTCTCAACTGGGTAATTTCAATCATTCAGAGCTTATCTTATTCAGAATTCACAATACACCTACAATCTTTGATTATCATTGATTCCACACATTTCTCAGCTTACCTCCAATAGATCAACCCATCCTCTCTTGTGACCGAATTTACTCTGGAACGGCCATTGTCTTGGTTTAGGCCAGAGTACTACAGATTGATCTATCGAACTTAAAGAACCCCCTTTATAGCAGTGCATCTGTGTGAGGTTGAACATTTCACTCAGTCCAGGGAATCTCCTCGGCACGGTCGTCTCCTCAATTCCGCATAAACCAGTAAATCATTTTTCCCCGTCTACAGATTGGTGACCACAGTGGGAGTTCATTCTCTCGGTTGCAACCTCAAACTTTCACAGGATGGTTGGTCTTAGGACTAACTCAACTACTTTAAACTCAATCCAGAATCTTTCAAACGGGAATGTTCCTCCTTCTAATGCTATGTCTGGCAGAACGGAAGATTCCCAACTCTAACTGAGTTAGCACAAATTCTAGAGATCCAAACCAAGAACATGGATCTGATGAAGGATACAATGAACCACATACTCGATTTCCTCATCAAGCTAATATCCGAGTTAGGAAGAATCTCCTCTTCGGAAGTCCAAGCGCAGGGGACTGACTCGTCACACGGTGACCGTCAAATCAACAGTTTTACTACTTATGAGAAGTCGGTAGACCAAGAGGTGACACAGTTGGTCGAAGTCTTATGTGAACTCCTGCACTTTTCCAGGAAGCAGAAAACGGACACGTTTGCTGCACTCAACCAGATATCATCTGAGGTACCATTGGCTCCCTCATCTCCAGTAGTTGAAGGAACATTCATGATGTCTGAGCATTCAATCAACAACATCACCTTTGGAGAAGAAGACCGCATGGAAGACGAAGGACATAGTCGAGCCCTGTACATAACCGGCTTTATCAAAGACTCTGAATTCAAAAGAGCTCTCGTTGATACAAGCTCTTCTATAAATATTGTCACCATGAAGACTCTCAAGGCGGCCAAGTTTCCACGGAACAAGATCATTCGTCATCCCATCTTGATGACAAGTTTTGAAGGAATCCAGATTCATACATATGGATATGCATACATAGACCTGAAGGTGGGGCATATTCAATCGAAAGCCAAATTACACGTGATCGAGCAAGAGCCTAACTATCACATGATACTCGGACTACCGTGGATTCATGACAACAAGGTGGTTCCTTTAACATACCATCAATGTATGAAAGCTTTAATCAACAAAAAAATTGTTCTCATTGCGGCTTCATCATCTCCTTACGCCCCAGTCTATGACGCTGAATTCCTTGAGTCTCAAAAGAACATCCCAAGACCTCCAAATTAGGTTTACAGTGTTCCACTCCCAAATTGGGAGTCCATCAAAAAGATAGCATACAAGTCATTATCCCCAGGCATCACGATGGCTAAGCCATCTGCTACACCAATTAAGCGCCGCAAGGATCAGATTTCAACTCATGAATCTAAGTTCATCACCAGCCACGGTGCGGACGGGAGAATCATTTACCGGTGCAATGATTAGCAATTAATAGGGGAGACTGATAAAGAGTCTCCCCGCCCCAAATAACCATTCAGAGTGAATCAACAATTACAAGACGGCATTGACTCCACCACTGATGATCTCGAAACTATCAATATCGGAACAAAAGCTGATTCTAATTAGCTCAGCACTGTCACCAGAGGAACGGATGGAGTTAATAGCACTACTAAAAGAATATCAAGATATATTCGCGTGGACATACGAAGAAATGCCTAGTCTGGACGAAAAATTGGTTACTCATCATCTGCACATTACCCCTAGTTCCAAAGCCGTCAAACAACTTCCAAGACAGTTCAGACACGAAGTCGAAGAAAAAATCAAGGTCGAGGTTCATAAATTATTAGCAGCATGGTTTATCAAACCTATTCAACATCTAACATGGTTGGCAAATGTCGTTCCCGTCAAGAAGAAGAATGGTCAAATCAGACGTTGTGTTGATTTCAGGAATCTGAACAAATGATGTCCATAGGATGACTTTCCTTTACCCAACATCGACATGCTCATAGATGCAACCAACGGTCATGGTATGTTCTCATTTATGGATAGCTACAGTGGATAAAACCAGATCAAGATGTACGAGCATGATGCCAACAAGACTGCATTTCGTACTCCCATTGGGAACTTCCACTACACTGTGATGCATTTTGGATTAAAGAATGTCGATGCTACCTATCAGAGAGCCATGGCTGCCATATTGCACGACATGATGCACAAGCAAGTGTAAGACTATGTTGATTATGTCGTGGTGAAATCTAAGACTCAAGCATCTTATTTCCAAGTTATGAGACAAGTCTTTGAAAGCTGCAGAGAATACAAATTAAAGATGAACCCTCTGAAGTGCTCTTTTGGTATTTCCTCCGGAAAGTTTTTCCGATTCCTGGTCACGGCAGAAGGAATTAAGGTCGATCCAGATAAGACTAAAGCTATTACCACCATGCCTCCTCCAAGCACTGTGAAAGAACTCCAAAGTTTTATGGGCAAGGTAAATTATATTCGACGCTTCATTCCTGGATTAGCTCAGCTTATTGCTTCGTTCACCCCTCTATTGAAGAAAGGATCAAGCTTCACCTGGACAACCGTTCAACAAGAAGCATTCCAGAAAATACAGCAGATACTGTTACCACCTACTGTCATGAAGTCTCCAGTGCAAGGTCGACTGCTGGTACTTTACACATCATCCAGTGATGTCATTATCGGAGCACTCTTTTCTCAAGAAGACGATAAATGTATCGAATGACCGATCTACTATCTCAGTCGTACAATGCGATATGCTCAACTCCGACACCCAAAGGATGAAAGAGCATGTTTGGCGTTAGTGCATGCAATCCAGAAATTTATACACTACTTGCTATCCAACAAAGTCGTGCTCGTTTCCAAGGCTGACCCTATAAAGTTTCTACTATCAAAGCCAGCCTTGATAGGAAGACCAGCAAAATGGTTACTTCAGATGTCAGAATTCGATAGAGCATGTACACCACCAAGAGCAATCAAAGGGAAAGTGGTAGCAGACTTACTCGCTGCTTTTCTAGGAGATGATGCAACAATACTACATGAAGACGTACCTGGTTAGTTTCCATACGTCTTGATCATCAAAGAAGAGACATGGCTTCTGTACTTTGACGGTTCCGCCACCCCTAGATACAAAATTGGGGGAGCAGGCATAGTGCTCGTCTCTCCATCCGGCGAGGTTTTCTCACATTCATTCTGTTAGTTAATTGAATACTAATTATTTCCTAAAGTTAGCCGTGACTGTTTTTGGAAAGGGATTTCCTAAAAACGGCTAGAATTCTTGGTGTCCAAGTTTGAAACCTATATAAATAGGTAATTAGGCCTTGTAAAATTATATTGTGTAGGAAACAATTAAGAGATCGGTTAGAGATTTCTTGTATAGATTTTAGGGATAAAGCTAAGGTTTCGTTGTGAGAACATATTGGTGGGGAACAAGAGACAAGGTTATCGTCTCGGGTAATTGTTGCGGTGTAACCAAGGGTTTGCTGGGATTCACACGACGTTGTAATCGTTTTTCTTCACAGTGGATTTGAGTTGGTGCGGCTCAAAGTGGACGTAGACAATATATACAAGTTGTGTGTATTGGTCGAACCACTATAAATCTTATGTCTTGTGAGGTGATTTATTTTTCTCGTATTTTCATAGTTGCTTGTTCTTGGTTTACTTATTATTCATCATAATATCTCAAGATCCGTTATTCCGCGGTTGTCAGTGATTCCCTAAGAAAATCCTGACAACTGGTATCAGAGCTCGGGTTAGAGCTTTAGGGTTCAATATGATTGGAGTGGGAGTTATGGGTGATAATAACGAAAGTACGGTAGCTAGGGTTAAAGTTTTTAATGGGAAGAAATTTGCATTTTGGAAGTCTCAGATGGAAGACTACCTATTTGAGAAAGACCTTGCTGATCCACTGGGTGGAGTTGCAAAAAATAGAACACGCACAGACGATGTATGGACAACTCTTGATCGCAAGTGTGTAGCCATGATCCGTAGATGTCTAACGGAGGAAGTCTAAAATAACGTACAAGAGGAAACTAGTACGAAGGATCTTATGGATAAACTTGAAAATTTGTATAAAAATTCATCAACCTCGGGGAAGATTATGTTGTGTGAACAATTATTTAATCTGAAGATGCAAGAAGGCGAAGCGATTTCAGCACATCTTGGGAAGTTTAAATCAATTATTTCTCAACTTTCAAAAGTTAGTATTACTTTTGATGATGAATTTCAATCTTTAAGGTTGTTTTCGTCATTACAAAAGAGTTGGGAAACCGCAAGAACAACCATTAGAAATTCCGCAGGGAACGAGAAGTTGAAGCTTGATGATGTGCATCAAAGGTTAATTGCTGAAGAGGAGAGAAGAATAGAACAAGGTTATGTTTTTAGTTCTTAAAGCTCGGCCTTAAGTATGCATGAATAAGATAGAGGCAGGAGTTCAAATAGGAACAACAATAACAAATCTAGATGGAAGTCTAGATGGAAATCTAGGGGAAGATCTTAATCCCAGCCTAGAGGTGTTGTTGAGTGTTGGGCGTGTAAGAAACTAGGACACTTCAAGCGCGATTGTCCAGAAAAATGTGCTAATAATGGTGGAAACAAAAGTAATCAAGAAGAGGTCAGCGTAGTTGCATCTGCGGAACCTGTGAAGGTACTTGTTGATAACAAGAAGGTGATTACAGAAAGTTTTCTACTACTCTCTGAGGACAAGCATGATGAGTCTTGGATTATAGACTCGGGAGCTTCTTTCCATGCAACGGGTGATAAGAGTATTATGATCTCTTATAAAGAAGGATATTATGGCCAAGTATTCTTGGGTGATGGTGAAGCATGCAACATCATCGGTTTGGGTGATGTGATCTTAAAAGTCAATGGTTCGACATGGAAATTGAAGGATGTACGACACGTTCCAAATTTGAAGAAGAACTTGGTGTATGTGGGCCAAGTTTGTGATGATGACTGTGAAGTTGTGTTAACAAAACACAATTGGAAAGTGAAGAAAGGGGCTATGGTGTTAGATCGAGGAGTTAGAGTCAATACTCTATACCGGACTTCAGAAGGAACTACTTTAGTCGTGGCTAGTAGTAGTGAAGACACTAACATATGGCATAGAAGATTAGGGCACATGAGTGAAAAGAACATGAAGATTCTATGTTCGGGAGGATATCTACCTAAGGTGAAGTCTGTTGATATGAGTTTTTATGAAGACTGTGTTCTTGGAAAGCAAAAACGGGTTAGCTTCAGCAGAGGAGGAAGAGACTTGAGAACCGCAAAACTTGATTTGGTTCATACCGATGTATGGGGACCAATTGATGTTGCATCTCATAACGGATTCCATTATTATGTCACCTTTATTGATGATCACTCAAGAAAGGTGTGGATTTACTTCATGAAGAATAAGTTCGAGGTGTATGAAGTGTTTTAAAAGTGGAAAGCTTTGGTTAAAACAGAAACTGGTCTGAAGTTAAAGTGTTTAAGGTCAGACAACGGTGGTGAGTATGACAAAATAGAATTCTTACAATTATGTGATACAAATGGAATTCGTTTGGAGAGGAAAGTTCCAAGGACGCCACAGGAGAATGGATTAGAAGAACATATAAATTGGACATTGAATGCACGTGCAAGGTGCATAAGATTACAGTCTGGTTTGCCCGAGACTTTCTGGGCACATGCAACAGAGACGGCTGCTTATCTAATTAACATGACACCTAGTAGTCCATTAGATATGAAGATACCAGAGGAGGTTTGGACCGGAAAAAATGTAAATCTTTCATATTTGAAAGTTTTTGGTTGTGTTGGTTATGTTCATCTTAGTCCCGGTGAGATATCTAAGATAGGTGCTCAAGCAAAGAAGTGTATATTTCTTGGTTACGGAAATGACGCTTTTGGATATAAACTTTGGGACTACGAGGGTCACAAAGTTATTAGAAGTAGAGATGTCACTTTTAATGAAAATGAGTTGTACAAGGACAAGAACAAAACACAAGTTGAAGATGTCGGGTCAAGCAACGTCGATAAGGAGTTATATATCGATATTGATGATGTTTCTGGAAAAAGTGTGGTACAAGAAGAGAACGATGTTGCTGATGGTGGAGAAGTACAAGAAGGGACTTCTGCTGCAGTGGGAGTTACTCCCATAGTTCCACAACAAGTACGAAGATCATCAAGAACTCCAAAACCAAACCCAAGGTATGCTCTAAATTATCTATTACTTACGGATGGAGGTGAACCTGAAAATATTAAAGAAGCACTAGCGGATGATGATTCAGGCAAGTGGCAACTTGCTATGGAGGATGAGATGAATTCACTTGATGAGAATGGAACATGGGTGTTAGTAAATTTACCAAGAGGTAAGAAGGCGTTGCATAACAAGTGGGTTTATCGGATGAAATCTGAAGAAAATGGAGAAATTCGCTACAAGGCGAGGTTGGTTGTGAAAGGTTTACAGCAAAAACATGGTGTTGATTACAACGAGATATTCTCTTCAGTTATGAAGATGACTACTATTCAAGTAGTGTTAAGTCTAGTGGCTTCTGAAGATCTCTACCTTGAACAGTTGGATGTAAAGACAACTTTTCTTCATGGTGACCTAGATGAAGAAATTTACATGAAGCAGCCAGAAGGATTCATAGTAAAAGGCAAGGAAGAGATGGTGTGCAAGCTAAAGAAGAGTTTGTACGGTTTAAAACAAGCCCCGAGATAGTGGTACAAGAAGTTTGATAACTTCATGCATAGAAGTGGTTACTCACGGTGTAATGAAGATCATTGTTGTTACTTCAAAAGGTGTGGTTATGACTACATCATATTATTACTGTATGTGGATGATATGTTGGTTTCCAGAACATCTCTACAATAAGTTGAGAATTTGAAGAAACAATTAGCAAGTGAGTTTGTTATGAAAGATCTTGGTAAAGCAAAATAGATTCTTGGTATGAGAATCATAAGGGACAAAGCTAAGGGAACTCTTATGATTAGTCAGGCTAAATATATTGAATGAGTGTTGAAAAGGTTCAATATGGAAAATTCTAAACCAGTTAGTTCTCCACTTGGAAGTCAAATTCGTCTTTCAAGTATGCAGTGTGCGAAGATAGATGAAGAAAAGGAGTACATGACTAACGCACCATATTCTTCGGCTATTGGAAGTCTAATGTATTCTATGGTATGCATGAGACCAGATATTTCACATGCAGTGTGAGTAGTGAGTAGATATGCAAGCAACCCGGGAAAACAACATTGGGAAGCTGTGAAGTGGATTCTCGGGTATTTGAGAGGTAACACAAATGTACCATTGTGTTATGGAAGAGGTGGTTCTATTTTGAGGGGTTATGTGGATGCAGACTTCGCAGGTGATGTAGATAAAAGGCGAAGTACAACCGGTTATGTTTATACTATGGGGTCAGCTGCAGTGAGTTGGAACTCACGGTTACAGAAGTTAGTGACATTGTCTACTACGAAAGCGGAGTACGTAGCAGTAACAGAAGCGAGCAAGGAGATTATTTGGTTACAAGGATTATTAACTGAGTTGGGAAAGGAACAAGGATATAGTGTTCTGTTTAACGATAGTCAAAGCGCTATACATTTAGCCAAGAACTCATCCTATCATTCTAGGACGAAGCATATAGATATTTGTTATCATTTCATTCGGGATCTCTTAGAAGAAGGAGAGTTAAAGCTCGAGAAGATTCTTGGTTCGAAGAATCCGGCGGATATGTTTACCAAGGGAGTTACATCAGACAAGATAAGGCTCTGCAAGGCTTTAGTTGGTCTCTCAGAATGAGGATCTGGGAGGGGAGCCGCACTGACATGAAGATGTTTTAGCACCGTAAAAATCCAAAGTTGAAGAAAAGGAGAATTGTAGACAATAAATGAGTCTTCAAAGTGGGAGATTGTTAGTTAATTGAAGATTAATTATTTCCTAAAGTTAGCCGTGACTATTTTTTGAAAGGGATTTCCTAAAAACGGCTAGAATTCTTGGTGGCCAAGTTTGTAACCTATATAAATAGGTAATTAGGCCTTGTAGAATTATATTGTGTAGGAAACGATTAAGAGATCAGTTAGAGATTTCTTGTATAGCTTTTAGGGCTAAAGCTAGGGTTTCGTTGTGAGAGCATATTGGTGAGGAACAAGAGACAAGGTTATTGTCTCGGGTAATTGTTTCGGTGTAACCAAGGGTTTTCTGGGATTCACATGACGTTGTAATCGTTTTTCTTCATAGTGGATTTGAGTTGGTGCGGCTCAAAGTGGACGTAGAAAATATATACAAGTTGTGTGTATTGGTCGAACCACTATAAATCTTGTGTCTTGTGAGTTGAATTATTTTTCTCGTATTTTCATAGTTGCTTGTGCTTGGTTTACTTATTATTCATCATAATATCCCAAGATCCGTTATTCCGCGGTTGTCAGTGATTCCCTAAGAAAATCCTGACACATTCAAGCTAGATTTCCACTACACCAACAATTCGGCAGAATATGAAGCCTTCTTATTGGGATTATCCCTGGCCAAGCAAGCAGGAGAAACACATCTCAAGATAAGGGGAGATTCAAAACTACTGGTCAATCAAATTAATGGAACATACTCCCTTAAAGAAATCACACTGGCTCCCTTCAGAATTGAAGCCCAGTGGTTGTTAACCTACTTCGCTAATGCAACGATCGTCCACACTGGGCGAACCAACAATAGGCATGCTGAATGTATGGCAACTCTCGCCTCTAAGTTGCAATTTGAAAAAGCAGAGAAGACAATCATTGTGCAAAGACGTGTTGTTTCATCCACATGGCTTGCTCAAGTTGAAGATATTCAAGCAGATGATTGGCGAGCACCTATTATTCACGAATTGAGCAGTTCTCTTTCAGAAGGGAAAGTCAATCTCAAAGAATTGAACAATTATTTCTTACTTCACGGAGCGTTATACTATCGAAACTTTGCTGGGTCTTTATCACGATGCCTTGGACCTGACGAAGTAGACGAGAAGCTCAAGCACATACACGAAGAAACATGTGGGCGTATGCTGGTGGTAACACTTTACCGAAATCTTCAACGAATGGGATACTATTGGCCTTCCATGGAGGTTCAATCAAGAACTCTGCAAAAGTCATGTCCCAACTGTCAGACGCCTCCCCATCACTTGGAATCTCTAACCTCCCATCACACTGAGGACTGGAGGGAGCCTTACATCAAGTACCTCAGGGACAATGAGTTTCCACAGGAAAAGAAAGAAACAATCAAGCTCATTCAGAGAGCTAAGAGATTTGTTTTCCTCGATGGGATCTTATATCGCAGAAGTTTTGGTGGAAACCTACTGAGATGCTTAGCTGAGCATGAAATCCCAACAATTCTGAAAGAAATGCATGATACAAAGCATCAAGGAAAGAATAAATTATTTCTCCAGGATCATGAGAAATATTACTGGCCGACCATGGATGATGATGCAGCTGCACACGTTCAAAGATGCCATCAATTCCAAGTCCATGATAATCTCATTCACACTCCTTATCTCCCATTGAACTCTGTGAATAGTCCATGTCCCTTTTATAGCCGGGGACTGGATATTATAGGAAAAATCAATCCAGCATCTTCGAAGCAGCATGAATACATCATCACTGCAACTGAATATTTCACCAAATGGGTTGAATCCGTTATTCTTCAAAGCACCACATGAGTCACGATCGCAGCCTTCATCAAGGAGTACATAATATGCAGGTTCGGTGTTCCTAAACACGTCGTCACTGATAATGGAACTCCTTTCTCCAACAAGCATGTTACAGAATTGCTCGAAGAATATGGCATCAAACAAGTTTTCTCTACACCGTATTATCCCCAAGGAAACGGGCAAGCAGAGAGCACCAACAAAACTTTGATCCGAATTTTCAGTCGAACAGTTCATGATAACCCCCGAACCTGGCATGAACAGTTGCCTATAACTTTATGGGATTATCGAACCGCTCCCAGGATCTCAATCGGAACTTCACCATATTCTCTCGTCTACGGAGCTGAAGCAATATTACCGGCAGAAATCAAAATTCCCTCAGTAAGGATCGCAGCATCCAGTGGAATACAATAGGATGAAGCTGAAGTGTCTAAATCAAGAGTCGTTGAACTGGACATGCTCGAATCGAAGCGGTCTAAGGTGGAAAAACATGTAGAAACCTACAAACAAAGAATCTCCAAAGCCTACAACAAAATGATCCCTGACTGCCTTCTCAACCCTAGAAGATTCCAGAGCCAATGTCCTCTCCTCCTCCAATAAACCAATAGTCATGGAAATTGCATCAGCAGCCTCTGCTGCCTTATGAATCTTGATTATCTCAAGTTGACGAGGGATCCAGCTCACATTGAACCGCAATGTCTCATAATTTGAGATAATATCATCCCATTCATGCAGCTTGTAGGACCAGAATATCGCTACGACGCTATTCCCGCGATATTAACAACGCTTCTGCGAGCGTCACTACCAATTCTTTAACAACATCTCACGAGCGTCACAGAATACTCAAAAGAAACTGATGATGAAATAAGTAAAAGAAGAATACGTTGATCCTGCGATAGTCATCGTTCTTGCGATAAAGAATATTGTAGTAATTGTGATGAGATCACAGAATAGATCCGAAATAGGAGGAAAACTTAGCTATCATCCATTATGTAAATCCCTATATAAAGGGCTCGATAGATCCAGAAAAGGATGATGTATTTTTGAGAGTTGAAAGAGTCTTGAGGAGAGAGAAACTTCAAGAGAATATTTGTAATCTTGATTTCTTCTAATTCTGTAAACATTTCTGAGATTTGAATAGTAAAGTGTCGTTTAAATCTTTGAAGTTTAATTGATTGCCAATAGATTTCTATAGAATCCTAACAAGGGTGTAGTGTGGGAATTCCTGCAACTACATTTTGGCGCCTGAAACAGGGAATGAATTAACGAAAATCGAAGAAAAAGCGAAGAAGAAGATAAGAATTATTCAAGATTAAGGAAAGTAAATCGGTGAGATAATTGAAGGAAGGATGATCAGAATAAAAAAGGATTGTAGAAAATTGGAATGTGATATGCTAACAAGATCAATGGTTGATAGATTTCATGAAAACATTAAGGGGAAGATACATAAACGGTATTTTGAAGGAAGGAAGATTATGACAGTGGAGAAGATATCATCATTGAAATATTGGGAAAAACAAGAAATCACGTTTACAGCAGCAGAAATACCAGAAGAAGATTTAAGTCATACATCTCCATTGGTGGTCACAGTAACCACTATACCAATGAGAAAGGAGAAATCAATAAAATCTGTAGAAGAATGGGCTATGAATAGAACTTTGGTAGACACGGGAAGTTCTGTAGACATGATATTTTATCATACCTTCAAGAAAATGGGATATAAGGATGAAGAAATGTCTCATTCAACATATTATGTTCATGGCTTTGGAAAGTCTATAACAAAACCTAAAGGCGAGATAGTGGTACGAATTCCACTAGGAGAAATTGAAACACAAATATCATTATGTGTGGTAGATGTGGAATCGCCGTACAATATGATACTGGGAAGATCGTGGATACATGCAATCATAGCCGTAGTATCAACATTGCACCAGTGCATTAAATTTCCTATGCCCAGTGGAATCGGAGAAATTAGAGGAGATACGGATTTTGCAAAATTATGTTACCAAATTGAAGTGAAAAATTGTGAAAACCGTTCAAAGTTGCGAAAAGCTCGCAGAAAACTGGCGAGAGAGTCAAAAAAGGAAGAAGAATTTAAAGTTTACATGATAAGAGCAAAAGAAGGAAAAGGAATACCCAGTGAAATCCCACAAGAAGAAGATGAATTCGCTAGAATTCTGAAAGAACCAACACCAATGGGATAACTTGAAGCCAGTTATTTCGCAGCAGAACCAACAAAGGAAATAAATATTGGGAGTAAAGAAGAGCCTAAAATGCTGAAAATTGGGACTAGAATGGAGGCAATTGAGGAAGAAAGAACTATAAATCTTTTGCGAGAGTATGCAGATATCTTCGCGTGGAGTATGGAAGATATGCCATGGATAGACCCGTCGATAGCATGTCATAAATTAGAATTCAACAAAAATGTAAGACCATTCAAGCAAAGAATAAGAAAAATCGCAACAACATACCATTCTCAAATAGAGGAAGAACTACATAAAATGATTGATGCAGGAATTATAAGGCAAGCAAAATATCCAGAATGGATTGCAAATATGGTGGTGGTCCCAAAGAAGAACAAAGGGATAAGAATTTGTATAGGTTTTACTGATTTAAACAAGGCTTGTCCAAAAGATAGTTTTCCATTGCTAGATATCCCACAAATGGTTGAATCAGCAGCGGGAAATGCAAGAATATCATCACTGGATGGATATAAAGGATATAACCAAATTCCTCTCGCTGAAGAAGATCAAGAACATACAGCATTTTTTGCTCCAAGAGGGTTGTATTGTTACACAAAGATGCCATTTGGTTTGAGAAATGCTGGAGAAACATATCAAATAATGGTAGAGAAGGTTTTTGCAAAATGGATCCACAAAACATTAGAAGTGTATGTAGATGATATGCTGATCAAAAGCAAATAAGCCGAGAATCATGTGCAAGATTTGAAAGAGATTTTCGATCAAATGCGGCAATTCAATATTAAAGTGAATCCTGATAAGTGTACCTTTGGAGTAACTTCAGGAAAAAATTTGGGGTATATTGTATCAAAAGAAGGAATACAAGTTGATCCAGAAAAGGTACAAGCAATTCGTGATATGCCAACACCTGCAACAATAAAAGATGTACAAAAATTGAATGGACTCTTAGCCTCGCTAGGGAGGTTCATTTCGCGATCTTCAGATAAGTGCAAACATTTTTTCGACATATTGAAGAAGGGAACAAAATTCAAGTGGACGGATGAATGTGAAAAGGATTTTCAAGGAATTAAAGAACATTTAGTGAATGCATCTATTTTACAAAAGGCTGAACCAGGAGAAGAATTATTGATCTATCTCGCGATAACCACATACGCGCTAATTGCAGTATTGCTGCGAGTAGATGAAGGAGTAGAAAAACCAATCTACTATATCAGCAAAACATTCAATTCTGCAGAGAGAAATTATTCCAAGATTGAGAAGTTAATTCTATCATTGGTACATGCGACTTTCAAGCTTCGTATTTATTTTCAAGCACATAAAATCAAAGTATTAACAAAGGTACTCATTGAGTCAGTAATGAAAAATTCAAAAAGATCAGGCAGGGTTGAGCGATGGAACGCACAAGTAGGACACTTTGATATCCAATATGAAATTCTATCTTCGCCAAAATCCCAAGTCATCGCAGAGTTCTTGGCCGAATTTCCTTTGGAGGATGATGAAGCTGTGGAATAAATGATGGATGTAGAAGAGGAATGCGGAGATCCAAAAGAGATATTAACAGAACCCAACAGATGGGAAATATTAATGGATGGATCATCAAATGGAAAAGGAAATGGAATTGGAGTTGTTTTCATATCGCCAGAAGGAGAAGAAACAACTTTTTCATTTAGATTAGAATTTGCATCCAAAAATAATGAGACAGAGTATGAAGCTGTGATTCATGCTTTAAAATTCGCGATAGAAATGAATTTGGAAAATTCCAGAATCACCAGTGATTCAAAATTGGTTATTCGTTAGATAAAAGGAGAGTATACAACAAATGAACCATCTCTGAGAAAGTACAAAAGACTCGTTGAAGAATTATCTGCGAGAATTCCAAAAATAAAATGGATACACATATCAAGGAAAGATAATAGACTCGCAAATGCTTTCACTTTCATATCTAGTATGATGGAAAATCCATTGGCGAGGTGCATAAAAATTCAAACACTTTCATTTCCATCGTTAAACAAAGAAGAAGAAGAGATAGATGTAATGATGGTAGAAGCTGGCGAGGGAGAACCTACGAGAAATATCACAGATTGGCGAGCAGATCTTCATGCATATTTGGCGAGAGGAGAAATTCCAAGAAATAGATTAAAAGCACACAATCTGAAAAGTAGGGCAACCAATTATGAGCTAAGATATGGAGTGTTATATCGCAGATCTTTTAACGGACCATCGTTAAGATGTTTGACGAGAGAAGAAGGACAAAAAATATTAAAGATGTTACATAGTGGTGACGCTGGTAATCACAGTGGAGGAAGATCTTTAGCATATAGAACAAAAATGAAGGGTTATCACTGGCCGTATATGCATGAGGATGCAAAACAACTTTCAAGGCGTCGCGAGGATTGCCAGCGATACGGAAAAAATATACATGCACCAGGAGCACCATTATCATCTTCAACAAGTGTATGGACTTTTGGGAAATGGGGGTTAGATATTGTGGGACCATTTGTACCTGGTTCTGGACAAAGAAGATATCTGATTGTCGCAACAGATTATTTCAAAAAATGGGGAGAAGTAAAGGCAGTACAACATATTCGCGATAAATATATTTTTACATTCATCTTTGAAACTATCATCTGCAGATTTGGGATTCCAGCACAATTAGTATCTGATAATGGGAAGCAGTTTGAGGGATAGAATATAGAATTGTTACTCAACGCATTTAAGATAAAATGTGGAAAGTCTACTCCTTTATACCCACAAGCAAATGGTCACGCTGAGGCAACTAATAAAACAATCGCAGACATCTTGAAAAAGAAGTTAGAAGGATACCACAGATCATGGTGCGAGCAAGTACATAATGCAATATGGGCTTACAACACAACTAGATGAGAAGCAACTGGAATGTCACCATTTTGTTTGACATATGGGGTAGAAGTTGTTATTCCTACAACAAAAAGAGAAGCATGGGAAAGAAATTTAAGTGCTGGTATGATACTGAATAAGTTGGATGAATTAGAAGAAAAAAGAGAAAAAACTTTACAACATATGGAGAATTATCAACGCAGATTAGCTCACGAGTACAACAAACGTGTTAAGAAGCGCGAATTCCAACCTGGTGATTTAGTACTGCGAGAAACGCCTAGTTATCAGAGAGAAAGTGGTGGAAAATTGGAGAGAAAATGGGATGGACCATACATCATTAAAGAGATAGTTGGAACAGGGGCATACAAACTAATGTATCCTGAAGGAAGAGATGTTGGTCAAAGACTCGATAGACCGTGAAATAGATTATTTCTGAAGAGGTATTATCAATAACATCTTCTGCGAAATAAGAAATACTGGTATGTTATATGATGACACAGATAATAAATTCTTATCTCTCTTTTACAATTGAAAAATTCTTCTGATAACAAAGCGCAACAATGACAGCGAGCATCATCGCAATAAAAGCGAATAAAATTTCGCAGAGATTAAAGAATGGGACAAACCTTTATGGCGTGCACCCTAGTTCGCGAATAAAATTTCATAAGAGGAAAATGTAAGACCTAAAAGCGCGTCATAGGAGGGTGTATCTCTTGACATGATTCAGGGGTAAGGTTATACCGCTACTGGATCCTGAGTCATGCAGATGTTGGGGTTAAAGAAAACCTATCCGGGAGAGAGATATTGGATTTCCAACTATATATGGTTATACCCTGGTTGGACGACCGAGAATCTCTTCCAAGAAGTGAAAATTATGACCAAGGAGCCGAGGTACACGGTTGATCCAAGGGTGCCAAGGGCGTAAGAAACTCCCTTGCCATTCTTGGTAAGTCTTGGCTACGATGCACTTGGCCTGAAGAAAACCCCACTTAGGGTGAAGTCTTGTAACTATAAGCCATATAGGCATAAATGACAAGAGGCTGCGAAAATAAGTGGTTGTTGGTAAATCTGGATGGGAGGAGCTAGTCTTGTATGGCCGATGTTCCCTCCTTGAAGGGGCAACCAGGGGGAAGATAAGGGCGGCACCCTCCATTAGGGAGCTGATAAGTGTCTTAAGACGGCAATGTCATGGGGCTTTATGATCGCAAGAACATTTAGGCCTGTCATATTGTCGCATGACGTAAATTATACAGAGGCAACAAGCCAAAAGTTAAGATGAGATCAATGGGTTTTTACATGAAAGTGTAAAGACGTCCTGCGATTTCATCGCAAGACGACAATGTCATAAGGCTAAATTCTTGACAGAGAGTTTATACTTATCATATTGTCGCAAAGATTTTGAAAGAACATGGATAAGACAAGATCAAAGGGTCTTTACATGCAAATGTTAAGAAATCCTGCAATTTTGTCGCAGACAGAAAAAGTTTGGCAAAATAAGACCTTTAACTAGGAAGGAAAAATAAGACCAAAAGAATAATCTTACCAATTAACTATTCTATTTTAAGATTGCAGGAAATATTCATTCATCGCAGAACTATATATAAGAAGGCAAATTCTTAACATCGCAGATTCCTTCAGAATTTTTCAGAACATCGCAGCAGTATTCATTGTATCGCAGATATATTCATACTTTCGCGAACAATGCAACAACACAATTCCTTAAAGAAGATACAGAAAATGATTCACCATTTCAAGAAAGATAATGAAGGGAAAGTAAGGGAATAGAGAAGTAAGATTTCATCATCTTCCTTGAAAAATATTCAAAGTAAGCTAATTTGAAAGGTAAATTCTAAAAGGTCTCAAAAATTACATCGCTCGCAAGAAAGAAGAAGAAAAAGAAAGCAAAGATAAAATTCAAGTTTCAGCGGTGGCTTCGCCAGATTTATTCTTCTTGCTCGTTAGATTCATTATTTCTGCCAGAGTTATCAGCTTCTTCAGCATCCTTCTCATCATGAGTCTCTCCTTCTTTTGACCCTTCATCAACATTTTCTTCGCCACCCGCAACTGCTTCTTTGGGAGGACTTCTTTTTTCTTCTTCTTCTTCAACATCTTATGGAGTGGTATTTTCTTCATCGTTAGTAAACTCTAAATCTTCATCCATGGGAAGAGGAATTTCATCATCATCAACCTTTAGAGGAGGAATAGTTACAGGAGGGAGAGAATTGGAGAGCAGAATCTCGTTCACAAGAATTTCAGCACTGAGGTGGACCTTGCGAAGGAAACTTCTATCCCGATTCCTAATCTCTATGTTTTTAAAGTACTCGAGATAATCAAGTCTTGTTTTTTCTTTGTCGCGAGAATCAAGATAATTAGAAACAATAGACTTATTTTTTTTGAGAACTTTATCCAATTTAGCGGTCAGATCATTGATGGTAGAATGAAGATTTCTTTCGGACTCTGCGAGCAACAAAATAATAAAAGATCAGTTAGACAAAATTTTCACAAGGAATATAACACAAAATTTTATAAGAAGATCAACAAGAGAGGCAGTCAATTAACTACCTTCTTTTTGCGAGGTTAAGTTTTGGATTAATGAAAATAAACAGTTCTCCCATTGATTCATGGCATCATCGAATTTATCACCAACCATACCCTTCAGACGAGATTTCATGCTTTCTTCTTTGTTGCGAAGATATGAGTTTTCCTTTGCTAATAAAGAATGAGATTCCTTTAATTGAGAGTATTGGTCTTGAAGTTCGCTGGCTCTTAAACTAAGAGTTAATCTACCCTTGATAAGTTTATCCTTCTCGGCAGCAGATGATTCAGTTAATTCCTTGAGCTCATTCTTAAGAGAGTGAAGAGATTGCTCTTGATTATTACATATTCTTTGAAGATTACTTAATTGCTGCGAGGAAATTGCCATCAAGCTTGAAAATCTATGTTTTTCTTGGGACAAGGTTTTATTCTCATCTGATAAAGATTCCATCGCCAAATTAGCTTTAAAAAACAAATATGAGAGGCGATCAACCTCACCACTTAATAAATTCTTCCTTTGCAATAATTGATTATTCTCATTAGTAAGATTATTTATGTGATCAATTGAATAAGTGTAAATATTTTCTAGTCTAGTATGTTGATACATCCAAGAATCTCTTTCAACGCGAGCTTCTTCAGCAATAGATTCAAATTTGAGTCTTTCTATGAAACGAGTCCGATTTGAAACTAATATATGAATCAAGAATTTAAGAAGGAAGCTTGAGTACAGAAAATATGTAAATAAAACAGAAAAACAAAAGAGCAGAGGCAAGAAAAATGTACCTTTCAGCTCGTCATTTTTTCTGCGAAGATTCTCGCAGTCAAGAGAAGAGTTGCGAAGCATGTGATTCAAAGTATCACATTCAGCAGTTTTAGCTTGAAGGCTTTTCCTCAGAGCTTCAATCTCATTTTCCAAAGACGCTCACAAAGCATTATCATCAGAGCCAAAATACTTGAGTAGAGTCTCGCAAGCTTCATGCTGGAGAGGGTCAGTGGAAGACTTTCTAGCATTGTCTAAAATGTTAGACAAGATTTTAAAAGCAACATCAACACCTGCAAAAGTTTCGTTTGATGAAGGAAGAGGTGTAGAAGACGAAGTAGTAATGAGAGCAAGTTGACGATCATTTGTGATGGTTGAGTTGTCAGGAGGAGTATGTGGAAAAACAACAGTTGAAGGCCGTAAAGGACTATAAGGAGTCTCAGTCACAGAAATTTTAGAAGCCTGATCTGTTAAAGGGTCAGAAGAAGTAGAAGTATGGGTAGTGATATTCTCGCAAACAAAAGTAGAAAGATTTGGTTGCGATGGTGTGGGAGTAATCCTCACGGATGTTAATGTGGTCATAATAAGATCCTATCCAAGTGTCTTAAAGTGGAGAGATCTTTTGGGAGGATTAACAGGGTTCTCGTCATTCTGCGAACAATAACTCAGATAAGAAACAGAGGCAACAATATTGTTATTAGGAAATAGAATATGTTTATTATTTCCTTGTCATTCGCAGAACTCCTCTTTTTCTTCTCTACTAGTCTTTTGCGAGTGTTAGGGTTTTGAATTGTGGATTGTTTAGTTCCGCTGAAAAGAAGACACAACATGGAAATTATAAGGAATCAAATAAGAAAGATTGGAGAATGAAAGTAAAAATTGGCTTAAATAAATTTCATAAGTCAAGAAACATACCTTGGTGACTCCATTAGAATAGTAGCAGAAGAATATGAAGAAGAAGAAAGTTGCAGACGGAAGATGAAGTAGACAAATGAAGAAGATGAAGAAACAGAAGAAGAAAATTAGTTTTGAAATTTAGTCCTACCTTTTATAGGCAAAAGAGGGTGGGCCCATTGAGCAGAGACGTGTCAGTAAATGGAGGAATTCACAACACGTGTAAGAAAGGCTAGATTAATGGAATCTTGTCGAGGAGAAAGTATAAAAGGGAAAAAAGCTGCGAGGGTAATAAAGAATATTGGTTCTCATGATCTTCTCTTCTTCGCAGAAAAGACATGAGAAGAGGCAAGATGTAGGACCAGAATATCGCTACGACGCTATTCCTGCGATATTAACAACGCTTCTGCGAGCGTCACTACCAATTCTTTAACAACATCTCACGAGCGTCATAGAATACTCAAAAGAAACTGGCGATGAAAGAAGTAAAAGAAGAATACGTTGATCATGCGATGGTCATCGTTCTTGCGATAAAGAATATTGTAGTAATTGCGATGAGATCGCAGAATAGATCCAAAATAGGAGGAAAACTTAGCTGTCATCCATTATGTAAATCCCTATATAAAGGGCTCGATAGATCCAGAAAAGGATGATGTATTTTTGAGAGTTGAAAGAGTCTTGAGGAGAGAGAAACTTCAAGAGAATATTTGTAATCTTGATTTCTTCTAATTCTGTAAATATTTCTGAGATTTGAATAGTAAAGTGTCGTTTAAATCTTTGAAGTTTAATTGATTGCCAATAGATTTCTATAGAATCCTAACAAGGGTGTAGTGCGGGAATTCCTGCAACTACACATCTCATGGTTTTTGACATCTCGCAAGTGCCTTTGGTTCATTTCCTCAATAATTGGCAATAGCCCAGCTACCATGGTCAAGAGAGTTGGAGGAAAGCCTTTCCATACCTCTGTGGTGGAAATATGGCCATACTTCTTCCAGATCTTTGTATACAAAGGCGCATGACATTTGAAAACGACGAACCCGCCAACCACTTCATTGCCCGGGAAAGTATTGATCAAAGGAGCCTCGAATGGGAGTCCAGCTGCAGGGTATTCACGGGCATGAACGCTATCTCCCGTCTCCACGGACTCTACAAAATCTTCACCGACTCGGTTGGTGCTATCCTCAACCTCGACTATATTCACAGACTTCCCGCTCCTTCTCTGGCATCGATAACGACGCGAACATCCGTCTGCAATGAAACAAAGGAGTATTTAATTTCAATAGAGCAAGTACAATCTCAAGAGTTATAAGATTACTTACGGATAATCCAGCCTCAGCACGAGATGACCTGTACCGGACAGGAGCTCTAACAGTTCGCTTGGGCCGAGAAGAAATATTCTTCTGATTATCCTGCAATAAGTCATTTTCTTAATGATCAAATCATCATCTTGATCAGGCAAAGATAAAAGGGGCGAAACTTACTTAGATGGACGCTACTATTTCACGCTTTAACTGAGTATCATCTTGATAAGAGATACCATTGCTTGACATGGTGGCAACAACGTATGATCAAGAATTCTCTGCACGATGAAACTAACTCAGGAATGGAAGAAATATTTGCGTAGACGATAGACTCGAAGTCTTGAAGATATACGTTAGACCCGGCAGAAGTTTATCTTCTGAGGGAAGTCAATTCAATTACAGGTTTTACTAAAACCATAATATTTCAACAAGGGCAACACTGAAGATGCGGAGGAAAGACAACTGGGGACTGGCGCACACGGTCAAGGTTACACGGACTCATGAGTAACACGACACGAATATTGGTTTATTTACTCAGAAGAATCAACATTAATAAAAGCGTTTTCTCATTCAAATAAAAATTCTAAATCAGAAGAAAATTTGTTCGAATCATCAAAGAAATATCTACTACGAAGTCTAAAGAACATTCAAATGTTTCAAAGAGGGAAAGAAGACGAAAATGAACTACTCATCGGACTCATCGTCAGATTCGTCATCGCTATCCTTCTTTTCATTCGAGTCATCATCACTATCTTCCTCATCAGAATCAGTGTCGACAGGTCTCGAATAAGCTTCAGGATCATTGTCTGAATCCGAATCTTCCTCCGATTCATCTCTGATTTGCTTCATGGTCCTTTGGTACCCTCTTTCACATTGATCAGTCCAGGTCATGGGTACCTCCCATATATATTCTTCATAATCATCAGCATCAGAGTCAGTAGGCCTCCCGTCCAAGAATTGATGTTTCTCCTCAGTCCTTGGCGTTCTGCGCCGGATCCGATCCTTCTCACGCTGACGAGATTCTTGTGAATCATCCTCAGCTTTTCTTTTCCTGAGTTCATTGAAAGTGACCCTATCCCCATTCAATGGTACGCCATACTTTGTCCCCTTACCCTGAGAGGCTTTGGATTTCGATAAGGGAACTTTGGAATCCTCATCAGAAGAGCTAGAGGAAGAAGATTAATTGATGTTGTTGGACATTTCCTGGAATCAAAAACACATAAGATTAACAACCTGCAAATGAATCCATTGGAAAAAATGGTAATTATTAACTCTTACCTCTTTACGCTTTCACTAACAGCAGTGACAGTAATGCTAGAGTTAATACTTCAAAATCGTTCGTTTCTTCGAAACCTATAAAAACGAACAACTCATATTTTTCATAAAATCATGAATATCTCTATTGTGTGAACATTCACCATGGGGTTATGAAAACTAAAACATTATTTCATCGTAAATAATTGTTTACTTCTAATCAATATCCCACAAAACTCAAGTTTTGATTTTAGAGAAAATAACATATATTTGCATATATACATATGAAGAAAATATTCATTTACTCGTGTAAATAAACAAAATTTTAACGTGAGCAATAACTCACGCAAATAATGTATTATGGACACTCCACGGTTTCAAAGAAAAAAAAAATCCATGAATCGACCATGGTTTTACAAAAACTCTTTTCCTTCGCATCGTCATACGTATTTGAAACAAAGGTTTATTTCAATTTTGTGAAAGATCACACATTATAAGATAAAGTTTTGATTTAAATGAAAGCTCATACACAAAATTTTATCACTGGACACAAGTTCATATATAGGTAACGAGAGAATCTCCTTCCTCCGTATCATCATTATTCTTTAAAACGAAGATTTTACTTCAGTTTTGTGAAAAAATCACTTTTTTGTGATAAAACTTTGGCTCACATGAAAGCTCGTCAACATAGTTTCATCACTGAACCTACATATTCATATATGAAGAAAAACCTCTCCTAAATCAGGAATTATTATTAGTTTTCAAAACTAACGATCAAACGAACAAACGTTTTCAAAACTTTTCGACGAAACCCACACTCAAATATACACGGGTATATAATTTTATCATGATCAATAAGTGAACAACCCATAGAACTCATGAGCATCAGCAAACATCAAAAATAATAATAATAATAATAATAATAAAGAACGGGCCCTAGCTCAGCTGGTCATCCCCGTTCCCCGAAGTTTCATGCGTTCCAGGAGGTCCCAGGTTCAAGTCCCCAATGGCGTAATATTGCAGGAATTAACATGGAAGGTAGTGTTAGTTTGCCCCCTTGTGACACAATCTCGCCCCCTCCCGCTTCGGCTCCCCTTGGCAAGGTTACCCATGAGGCTCGCTGGTAGGCTAGCACAGCAACCTGTTCAATTAATGTAGTAGTATGTCGTTGGAGCCTAGCTTGTTAGGCTTCCAACTAGTTTCATGTAATAATATTTAATAATAAAAAAGAATAAAAAGAATTTAATTTAAAATAAAATAAAATTATAATTATAATTAGACGCGTACCTATCGTCGCCGGCAGAAAACGGCCGGACGGTGGCGGCGGCGCTGGAGCTCCGACAATTTTTTTTTTTCCTCTCATGTGTATGAGTGTGAGGATGATGAGGTGATGGGAGCTGCTGGTCGTGGGAAATTTTTTTTTTTTAAAAAAAAAGAGAAACAATTCCTTTTATATCAAACTTTATTATTTCCAAAACCTAATTTTCCAATGATTTCCTTATTGGGCCCGGCCCGCGAATCCAAAACGACCAAGGTCCCGTCATCCAAATCAGCGGTCCTGTCAACTTATGCTACTGGAATCATCTTTCAAGTCATGGTACACTCGTACGATCGAAATCCGGTAACATCTTAACTTACGACTGAGTTCAATTACTTGTATTGTTAGGACCGGAAAATCACCATTCAATGCTGACTGAGGAACACGGCTTTCCTCACTAAGCAAGGGACGTAATGTAGATGGTGGATTTTTGACAAAGTATAAAATCGTAAACCCATAATTATACGAACCTATGATCCAGCAGAAAGACGTGAGTATTGAGGCATGAATCTCTCATTAAATTATCTGATCGAGAATACTTTCTCTCAGAGTACATGTAGATATGTAGTCTCACAGCTGGACAACAACATATCTCATGAATACTGAACACTTCAGTAATTATTTATATATAGTATCACGGGATGGAAGGCTCTTAGACAGCTTGCTCTGCTAGTATAGAGCGATAACGTCTTTAGGATACAAACAACGAGTTTACCATGACTATATGAAGGATATGAAGCTTCATCAAGCTCATATAAGAATAATTAATGTTCCTAGACAGCTTGCTCTGCTAGTGTAAAGTCATAAATTAATTATTCCTAAATTCTTGGATTCATCCGCAGAATTTCTGAAAATATTCAAATATTTTCGCAGATATTTCATTACGCAAACCATGGTTCTTCCCAACATAAATCCATGGTTTAGTAATAAATATTCGACGCACGGGTATCGGAGATACCTCTGAGCAAGCCTTGTCTCAAACCTAAATTCTTGGATTCATCCGCAGAATTTCTGAAAATATTCAAATATTTTCGCAAATATTTCATTACGCAAACCATGGTTCTTCCCAGCAGAAATCCATGGGTAAGTAATAAATATTCGACACACGGGCATCATAGCTACCTTTGAGTAAGCCCTATTTCAAATGGTGCAAGTGTATTCAACGATGATGCATTAACAATCACCGCACGAACGAGTATTTCAAAATACGACGAAACGATGAACCTATGCAAAATAGGATGAAAAAATAAAAAATAATTAAAAATTGACCAAGGTGATGGGAGAATGGACCCACTGACCGGCTGATCGTGTCGTGGTTAATCCCACACCAGTTTCATATTTTTGTTGTTTTCCTTGAGCTCATGAAAAACCTTTCACTTGAACAAATATCCTTTGTTTTGAGAAAACTCCTCAATTTCATGGTGCTTCCTTCGCGCGGAGGAAATAATATAAAATTAGGAAAAACATGATGTGGGCATGACCATTGGCCAACCGGCCATGCCTTGGTCCCAGTCGGCCCTACACCTCATGGTTCCTCATTATTTTATTATTATTGCCCTAATTTCATGAAAACTCCTTAATCTCATGATATTTCATTGGTCCCATGAAAAATAATAAAAATTAGGGAAACCCATGTGCATGGACGGTCGGCCAAACCCTAGGTGGCTCACACGTCCCACTTTTTTATTAGCATATTTTTCATGTTTTCATAATCCCACGAAGTTCCTTGATATCATGATATTTCCTTCAAATTATGAAAATCCCTTCAAATCATGAAATAATGAATAAAATAGGGAAAACACACGGAACCGGGCCCTGGATGACCAACCATGCTCTAAGCTGGTCCCACACGCCCACACGTCCCTTATTTTATTTTTATATATTTTTTATGTTTCCTTCATCTCATGGAAACTCATTGATTTCAACAAAACTCCTTCGTTTTATCATATTTTCCTAAAATCATGAAAATATAATAAAATTTATGGAAAAACGTGTGGGATGGCTCCCTTGGCCGGCCGGCCATGCCTTGTCCATGACAGGTCCCACACTTCATAATTCTTTCACTTTTTCATTATTTTCCTTCATCCGATGAAGTTTTGACGGTTTTATAAAAAAAACCTAATTTTGTCATATTTTTTCAAATGGTCGCTCAAACGTGCACAGGAAAATATCAAAATTCTCAGGACTGAGACACGGAGTCTCAACGAAGAAATCATGTTACCTTGACCGACCATGGTTGGATTTTTGGCTCGCAATGAGCCAGTCCCACGTGTTTTCACAATTTGACCTAATTTGCGTAATTGCACCTATTGGGTCCAAAACTCTCCAAATAATTTCAGAATTTGACGGAGCGATCATCATTTTGATCCCGTGACCACCCAGGTCCGGTTTCATGACCCCTTGGTCGGTCCCTCAACTTTTCACAATTAATTAGGTTTTATCACCTAATACTGAACCCAACAGTAATTCAATAAATAATTAAACCGGCATTTAATCATTCTTTCATCAACTCACCAACTCTTCAAAGAGGTCTTGGTTTTTTCTCACGCGAGCATATAAGAATTTCATGGTAGATCCACTATCCCATGAAGCCGGTTCTCCTTCATTCCATGGTTAATTTTCAAATAAACCATCAATTGATCAAATTAGGGTTTCTGAATCCAAGGATCAAAATTCCATATTCAAACACTAATAATTTTGCAACGATCTCATGATCAGTATTCTTATTAATCATGCTCAGTTCAACTACCAGTACTTTAATTAATATATTATTTTTGTCACGCTGCCAATAGTTCATCAAATGAGCAACACTTGCTCAGATGAGCAATATTTACTCAAATCAACGAATATTGGAACTATCAATATTAAACAAATTATCGAGCAACACTTTCTCACCTCAACGTGAGGATCCTATCACTGTCTCAGCAGACACACTTAATTCATGAGTTGCAGAACATTTTATAAAATCATGTTTAACTCAACAAATACGTGGGCTCATCGTCCCACGAAGTCATGAAATCAACAACTGACTAAATTAACCAAGAGACGTCAATCGTGTCATTTGGGGGGATATAAACTAGGGTTTTGGTCTGGAGGTCTACGGCATGTGTGTTCAAACACACGATGAAATGTGAGCAAGTCGTGCAATCAGTTGATGGAGTTAACGATGTAGTGGGTGGAAAATCAACCAAGTCTCTGCACGATGAGCGCAACTGGTTTCAAGCACTATTTCCATCTCTCCACTCCTTTACTCCATCAACTGTTACACTTCATGGGATCATGGTGTCAACAATTCCAGCAATATAAATAAGTCTCTGAGCCATGATTGAAAGGAGGACAACAACGGTAACAACGAAATCAACGGAGATTTCACGCCTCACTCATCAATTGAGCAATTACTCTCAACTGGGTAATTTCAATCATTCAGAGCTTATCTTATTCAGAATTCACAATACACCTACAATCTTTGATTATCATTTATTCCACACATTTCTCAGCTTCCCTCCTATAGATCAACCCATCCTCTCTTGTGACCGAATTT
The DNA here is from genome assembly GCA_023529315.1 of Papaver bracteatum. Lineage (NCBI taxonomy): Eukaryota > Viridiplantae > Streptophyta > Magnoliopsida > Ranunculales > Papaveraceae > Papaver > Papaver bracteatum. The sequence goes on along the minus strand of JAJJWX010003730.1, from coordinate 384,010 downwards.
ACTCTGGAACGACCATTGTCTTGGTTTATGCCAGAGTACTACAGATTGATCTCTCGAACTTAAAGAACCCCCTTCATAGCGGTGCATCTGTGTGAGGTTAAACATTTCGCTCAGTTCAAGGAATCTCCTCTGCACGGTCATTTCCTCAATTCCGCAAAAACCAACAAATCGTTTTTCCCCATCTACACGTCTATGAATCTCAGCAGGACTCTACGCACTTGATTCCCTTAGCTGATCTTACCCACAACTAAAATTTGCTACGACCCAAAGTCTAAGACTTGATAAACCAATCTGTCTCACACAGAAAAGTCTATTGAATAGATAAATCTGTCTCCCACAGATAAACTTATGAGTTTTATTCAGTCTTTTGGTAAATCAAGATGAACTTGAACTAATTGATATACCAGACTTATATTCCCGAAGAACATCCTAGAAATATCAATCACCTCACAATAATCTTAATCGTATGGTAGTGAAACAAGATATCGTGGAATCACATACAATGAAGCGAAGATTTTTGTGACTACTTTTTATCTTGCCTATCGGTTCGAGAATATCTTAGAGAAGATAGTGCTCAATCACGATAGAAAATAACAAGATCATAACATGCAACTACATAGAAAGTATTTGGGTCCAGCTTCACAGTCCTAATGAAGTCTTCAAGTCGTTAACCTACAGGGTTTCGTGAAAAACTTAAGGTTAAAGGAGAATTGACTCTAGTCGCAACTAGTATCACACAAGAGGTGTGGGGATTAAGTTTCCCAGTTGCTAGAGTTATCCTTTATATAGTCTTCAAATAAGGCTTTGCAATCTAAGTTACCTTGGTAACAAACATTCAATATTCACCGTTGGATGAAAACCCGATTAGACTCAAGCTAATATCTTTCAACCGTTAGATCGAACTTAGCCTGTTACATACAAATGAAAAGTGACTTCATTTAGATATGAGTAATCATACCTAAACGTGTGCATCTTTATTGGATCAAAAATAGTTAACCGAGGTTATACATATGAACACTTTCATATTAACCATAACTAGTTTAATTGACTCAAATGAAATTAGCTCTAGAGTTGTTCAATTGTTTATATTCTCATAGAAGTATACAAGACATAATTTAAGCAAAATCGATTTTGATTCACTCGAATCAAAGTCATGAACTTTATAGCCACGATTTGCAAAAGATTGTATTCTTCGTTATATAAATGTATTAGTTCATGAACAAACCGAGTTTAGAACATTATCCATTCAAGTATGCATACGGGTACGCATACCTAAATGGTCGGACTAAGTTTGGGTTTGCCAATACGCGAACTGGTACGCATACCTTCCAAACTCAACAGAAATTCCCGGACCCGAACCTCACACTAGTACGTGTACCGGTATGCGTACAAGGTTCCTGGACTTTCACCAAACCAAGCAGAACTCATACGGGTATGCATACCATGGTTTCTATACTTGGATTACATATATGCAAGTACGCATACTATGCTTATATCCAATTGTTCTAAAGACCGAGTAAAGGTTTTATTTTCGAAAGACGAGTGGAACTTTATTTATTATTCTATTATTATTTTGAAAAACGTGTAAAATTTACTAAAAAGGAAAACACTTCGAGTAAAGAGTGGATATTTAAGGTTTTATATGTTACATATGTATGGTATCGCATCAAACCTCCTAAATTGGGCATATTCTCTTGTGATTTTCTCACATGCAATGACATCTTTCTTCTTCTTTTTCTCCTTCTTATTTTCAATTGGACACTGCTACTGATTGCTTTCAGAGCCGTGACTCTAATTGTATGAATATGTTTGGGGTGTATCCTATCTGACCATATAAAAAAAGTCCTTATGACAACTCCTATGGGGAAGAAAACCGTCCATATCTTTGTGTTGATCCATAATATATGGACTAAAAACGCCACTATGGGAGAAATTATCATCCATATGTTAGTGAAGTCCACATGCTACTCCACATATTTGAGGGGGTCGCTATGGAGTAATCCATCCGGTCATTGGCTGACCATATATTCCATACGGACATTAAGTGTCCGAATTGTTTTTTTTTTATGTTTTTTTTTCCTATCCGGTCACTTAATGACCGGATGTAATAAAAAAAATTTTTCATCTGGCCACTGCAAGACCGGACAAGATTCCTAGATTTTAGATTTTAGTTATATACACTACTAAGTTCTTGCAAAGGTTTCTCCTTAATTAGCAACAGTCGCGTTGCTATTTCAAAATAATTGAAACTCCATCCAAATTCGTCTTATATGGTTGGAGAATTATTTTTTCTGATTTTTTTACCCCAAACCCGGACTACTATAGATTAGATGGATTAACATTTTTGTTTTTTTCTTCTCATAGTGGGTTTTGACTCCACAAATTACCAAAGATCCACTTATATTTAGATACTCCATATAGTGCGTTCGGTTCGGAGAATCGCAAATCTAATAATCCGATTACAGGGTAATTGGGCCAATTCACCCAACTGAACAGTACTCGTCGGCTCAGAATTGGATTAATACGAAATTAGATTACCACAAGATTACCTCAAAATAGCCTTTTTGAATTCCATCGGTCGACGGGTGGAATTGAATTGGATTCCGGAGAATCGAGGGTTACTAATTGATCGCTGTCGTAAGCGTCAAAAATAATTCACTTTCTTACTCAACAAAATATAAATGAAGTATAAAGTTAGGAAGAGTTCGTTTCCACAGAGAGGCGATTGTTGTTATCAAATTCTAGTTTCTTAGTAACCAAAAGGGGGGATTTCTGATTTTTGTAAAGTAAAAGTAAAATAAAAGCAAAGTAAATAATTGGAAATAATCAATGAGAGAAAGATATTGGTCAAGGAATTCATCTTCAATCTTAAACATGTGCTTGCATATATGATTAGAATTACAATTCAATCTCTTTTATTATCAAAAGCCTAGAATATCAAGAGAGCAAGATAATCCAATAATTTCCTAAGTTCACCAACACACACATAATTCATCTCCATTTCATCTTCCCTGCAATGCATTACAACCACCTGCAATGCACAACTCATACATATTGTGGCACGAACAGCAGCAACTACTTCTCTTGCTTGCACACAACCAACACCAAACCTTGCTGCCAATGCAATGCACAACTTCACTATGCCAGATAGCAAGCACCAGCTCTAGTAACTCCATCTCCTGTAACCCTGCAAACAATATCAACACCATCTATACCAATCCCTCCATTCTACAAACTCAATTCAGTTCAGCTCCACAAGTCCACTACAATTATCACCAGACCACGTTCCATCTGCCGCGTCCATTAGCATAGCTTCACCACTTCTGCACAAACCCAACACAGCCTCAACTAAGCTGTAGCTACCATCACAAATTGAGCCATACATTCACTTCATTGTCCATCCGATCTTTAGTTCAAGCTTCATTACCTGTCCTAGCCATTCATCTATTTTGTTCAGTCATTTCAGCTGAACTACCCATTGTTCCTCAGCCTCAATTCATGTCTTTTGTAGATTCAATTCAAATAGCACATAGCTTCCCTACAGTTAGTTGAACCTGATTCACATCTTCAACTCAGTTAAGAGGCATATCAACTGCAACAACACCACCACCAAAAACCACCATCTCAGTAGCTCCATTAGAAAATATTTTAGCTCAATTGCTCTTTCTTGTTCATCTGCAACAAAAACCACTACCACCAACAACTCCCCTTTCTTAATCTCGACCTCCACAACAATCGACCAAAACCACCAGAAATCTCCTCCATTCATCAAATATTCTTATGTCAATCTTTGTACCTATAATTTGAACCTGTCCTAGGCATTCATCTACTAAATTCAGTTAACAGATCCCATTCTAACCAACTCAATCTCCTGAGTTCAAGAGCAGACCCAACTTTAAATTCTTCTCTCAGTCAGCACCCCATTCTTAATTTCTCTGCCATTAATAGCTCAGTAGTTGAGCCATTTCTTCTCAGCTGCACACCAGAACACCAAGCAATTGCCTCAGGTCCAGCACTTGCAGCTACACATGGTACATCTCTCAATTCCAGTATCAAACTTCACAGCCAGCCAAGAACAACACACATCACCAACATCTTCCACAAACCCATTTCATTAAAATTGTCAGAGATTCTCAACTCAAACCCTAGAATTTAATTCTCATCTTGACTCATCTCCGAACATCAATTTCCTCATCCCTTGTAAACATCAACAACGATCCATTATTCATAATCCCGTGAATTTATTTTTGTTCTTTCTTTGATAATCGACTTCAGAAACCCTTATATTTCAGATCCCCAACTCAACAGCAGCAATGGCTTCAAACCCTAATTTCCTTCTTAATTTCTGCTTCATCAGAGATTCAACAACAACAATGAAATCTTCAAATCTCTAGCTTCACCCTTTAATCTTCACCAGTAGCAGAATCATCTCTGGTTTTACTCGACACAGAACCTCTCCTCTCTGAGCCGCCATAGCTCAGCTCTGAAATTGAGACATAAACTACTAATAACTGAAAAATGAATTCTCTCAATTTTAGGGTTGTGTAAGAATGGTCACTAGATTTAGACTCCCAAAATGGATATGGGCCACCCCATTGTCTCCATAATTATTGTACAGTCGGTTCCAGGGATCCGACAAGCTTATTCATAGATTTTGCTCGTAACTTTCTCAGACGATGCCGGAAATGCCTCATTCTTTCGCCACTGGATTCGTTTTTTCGCTCCAACTGAATGCTTTCTTTCCTTCTTTTGAGTTCTTCCACCGACATCATCCGTCTTCTATTTCTCATATTCACTTCTTCTCTTTAATGTCTTTTCATCACTAAAGTTGTCATGCTTTTTAGACAGAATTTTCATCATTAAAGCCGACATACTTTTCAGACAGAGATGAAGAAATAAAAGCAAATAATGAGAAATAGTCCGCCTCCAACACTTTTTCCCTAAGATGAGACTTTTGCGATGTTTCTACTTCTTTTATTCCAAATGACTCCAAATTACCTAAACACTCAAAAGAAAACATAAGATACATAATTTACAAGAAAACTCGCAAAAAAGCATAAACTATAGATAAATATCAAGGTGTTTTAGACACCTATCAAATTCCCCTTCACTTAGACTTTGCTAGTCCTCGAGCAAATCAAATAAAATAATTATAAAACATACATACAACTCCGTCTCGTAGAGCCTACGGTTACTCTTAGCATAAATAACAAGCCTATAAACCCCTAGGTGTCCCTAAGGTAAACCCTATATTTCCAACTCCGACTATCTGTGACAAATCTATGAACGAATCCAAAATGACTATAGGAGGAGGTACCTTGATGCAAATTCAATTCATATATAAGTAAACAAAGTTTTCCTTAGAAATTCGAACAAACCACAATACTCGGAATCTGACTAATCACAATCACAATGAAAAGATTAAGAAGATGGATATAGAAATAGATGTTTGCGATTTTTAACAAGTGATCGGTGTTTCACATATCTGTTTGAAGGTCACCGCAAAGATGAACCTATGCATCCTATTGGATTGAGCTACTGGTATGAATTCTAATGTCAACACACTGGCATATACAAGGGAACCAGCGATCAACAATCTTAATTCTACATCAACTTAACTGGCATATACAAGGGAACCAGGAGTCGATTTTATTCAACACAATAATAATATTTTCTTTTTCTTTTTCACTTTTTTTTAAAGAAAACATGATTGGATCTTTTGGATCCAAGCGCATGCTTCTTGTCAGCAGATTACATGATAGTTCCCTTGGATCCTGCATTCCACGCTTGTTTAGGCGACGGAGACAGGGAGAACACACACATATTGCTATCCAAGTGTTTTTTTTTTTTTTTTTTAGCAACTCAATCACTCTATTTCATCCTAGCAGTAATAACAATTCGATGTTTAGTGACCCACTAATTCACTTAGATAACAATAGATACAAATGGAAAAATAAAAATAGAACGTGATATTCCGAGATATGGTAACAACTATCATATTATTTGTAATTTCTTAGTTATGTCCGTCCTTGTTAATTAATGGGTTCCTCAACTCCTGCAATCACGATGGTTCCATCCACTTATATTGGTAGTGTCATCCTAAAGGTACAAGTTTCTAGATTTCGGAGTTCATAAAGCAAAAACAATTTCCTTGGTTGTTTTTTTTTTGTAAAGGCATAAAACAAACTATAAAAACATATAAAACAAACTATAAAAACATATAAATTCTCCCCCATACTTAAACTTTACATTGTATTCAATGTAAAATTTAGTCATTCAAAGTAAAGTTCAAGGTGGGAAATTTCGCAATTGATATACAAAAACAAAGAAAATAAATAGAAAATGCTTAAAAATAACAAAATAAAGATAAAGATACAAAACCGGTGGGTTGCCTCCCACTTAACGCTTGGTTTAAAGTCGTCAGCCCGACTTTCTCCTTGCTGTCTACCACTCCTCCAGAGGGAGCACTTCCACAAGGTTAACTCCTTCCACGACATCCGAAGAGAAGTTCTCATAATATGGTTTCAACCGGTGCCCATTCACTTTAAGTTCATTTCCTGTAGCTAAACTACGAATTTCAACTGCACCATGAGAAAACACATTAGTCACAATAAAAGGTCCAATCCAACGTGACCTTAATTTACCTGGAAATAATTGCAAGCGAGAATTAAAAAGAAACACTTTATGCCCAATGAAAAATTGTTTCTTTGTAATCATACTATCATGAAATTCTTTCGTCTTTTCCTTGTAAATTCGTGAGCTTTCAAATGCATCATTGCGAATATCTTCTAACTCTTGGAGTTGCAACTTCCTTTGCTTTCCAGCACCATCCAACTCCATATTGCATTGCTTAATAGCCCAAAATTACTTATGCTAATTTCAACGGGTAAGTGACAAGGTTTACCGTAAACAAGCCTAAAGGGAGACATCCCAATAGGTGTCTTGTATGCGGTTCTATACGCCCACAAAGCATCATTGAGTCTCAAACTCCAATCTTTCCTTGTTGGATTCACCGTCTTCTCGAGAATGGATTTTACCTCTCGGTTGGAAACCTCGGCTTGTCCATTTGTTTGTGGATGGTATGGTGTTGCAATCCTATGCGACACATTATACTTCTTTAACAAGCTTTGCAAGAACCTGTTTTTGAAGTGTGAACCTCCATCGCTAATTATAGCCTTTGGAATTCCAAACCTTGCAAAAATATTTGCTTGTACAAAATCTGAAACAACTTTGAATCATTAGTTGGGGTGGCCTTAGCTTCCACCCATTTCGATACATAATCAACAACAAGCAAGATATAATAATTCCCACTAGAATTGACAAAAGGGCCCATAAAATCAATTCCCCATACATCAAAGACTTCAACAAATTGAATAATAGTTTGCGGCATTTGATTTCGGGCACCTAGATTGCCTGTTCTTTGGCACCTTTCACATGTGGTACAAGATGCATGTGCATTCTTAAACAAAGTTTTCCAATAGAAACCACATTCTAGTACCTTGAGAGCGGTTCTCTTGCTCCCAAAGTGTCCTCCACAAGCATATGAGTGACAAAATGACAAGATAGAATTAAATTCAGATTCGGGAACGCACCTTCATGTTACTTGGTCACTACAATATTTCCATAAGTATGGATCATCCCATATGTATTGGTTTCCTATCTTCTTAAGTTTGTCTCTCTCAGCACGAGACAAATTTTTTGGGATTTGTTTAGAAACTAAGTAATTAACAATATCATCGTACCATGGTTCTCCAAAGGCAATTGAGAATAGTTGCTCATCCGGGAAACTTTCACGCAATGGGATAGCTTCCTTGTCCACAGCAAGCCGGCTCAAGTGATCCACAATGGTGTTCTCAATCCATTTCTTATCTTTGATCTCAATATCAAACTCTTGCAAGAGTAGAATCCATCATATGAGCCTTGGTTTTGTTTCTTTCTTCATTAGCAAGTACCTAAGCGTTGCATGATCATAAAAAGAAACAACTTTTGTACCAATTAGATAAGAGCGAAACTTTTCCAAAGCAAAAATAATAGCTAGTAACTCTTTTTCGGTGGTTGTGTAGTTTTGTTGGGCCTCATTTAACGTTCTAGAAGCATAATAAATAGCATGAGGTATCTTCCCCACACGCTGCCCAAGCACCGCACCAACCGCATAGTCACTTGCATCACACATAAGCTCAAAAGGCTTGCTCCAATCCGGTAGTTTAATGATAGGGGCTGAAATCAAAAGTTCTTTCAAACGATTGAATGCCGCCACCCACTTTTCATCAAAGTTAAAAACCACATCTTTTTGTAATAGGTTGCAAAGTGGTGATGTTATCTTGGAAAATTCTTTGATGAATCTACGATAAAAACCTGCATGACCAAGAAAAGAACTATCTCCCTCACCGTAGTAGGAGGGGTTAAAGCACGAATAAGGTCTATCTTAGATTTATCAACTTCCAAGCCTTTAGAAGATATTATATGGCCTAGAACTATGCCACGAGTTACCATAAAATGACACTTCTCCAAATTTAGCACAAGGTTTGTTTCAACACATCGTTCAAGTATTAATGACAAATTGTTCATCAAAGGTCAAATGAATCACCAAAGACACTAAAGTCTTCCATGAACACTTCGATTATGTTTTCAACATATTCTGAAAAGATACTTACCATACACCTTTAAAATGTATCTAGAGCATTGCATAAGCCAAAAGGCATCCTTCTATAAGAAAAAGTACCGAAAGGACAAGTGAAAGTGGATTTCTCTTGATCCTCCGGCGCTATCACAATCTGATTGTAACCTGAATAACCATCAAGGAAGCAATAATAAGAATGTCCAGATAAACGTTCAAGCATTTGATCAATAAAAGGCAATGGAAAATTATCCTTCCTAGTGGTGGAATTCAATTTTCTATAATCTATACAAAACTTCCAACCGGTTTGCACACAAGTTGGGACAAGTTCATTCTTATCATTCTCCACCACTGTCACACCTGATTTCTTAGGTACTACTTGTACTGGGATTACCCACTTGCTATCGGATATGGGGTAGATAACACCCACGTCCAAAAGCTTGAGTATCTCATTTTTCATAACTTCCATCATGGGAGGGTTCAAACGACGTTGCGCTTCCCTTGTATGCTTTGCATCGTCTTCCAATCTGATCTTGTGCATACAAACGGCAGGGATTATACCCTTCATATCAACAATTGTCCATCCTATGGCCGTCTTGTACTTCCTTAACACCCTTAGAAGTTTTTTCTCCTGTAATTCACTAAGCTCATTAGAAACAATCACAGGTAACTCTTCATTGTCACCTAAGTACAAGTACTTTAAGTGACTTGGAAGAGGTTTCAATTCTAACTTTGGAGATTTAATAATAGAAGGCACAAGTTTTTCATCATTGCAAGGTAAAGAAGCATATGAAATATTCTTAAGTGCAGATTTTTCCGGTAATGAGTTAAGAGAACCAATGGTTTCCTTAATCTCATCACCGTACTCCAAACCGTTATCAGTATGTGTAGTGAGCATGGTTTCCAAAGAATCAGTTCCATTCAACTCAAACATTTGTTACGCCAATGTGTTAATCACATCAATAGAGAAATAAGAGTGGGCATCACTAGGATATCTCATCGTCTCGAAAATATTGAAATGTATTATTTCTCCATCAAACTCCATAGTCAGCGTTCCCTTGTCAACATCAATAATGGTTTTCTCCGTTTTCATGAAGGGACGCCCAAGTAGCAATGGAAGAGATGAGTCTGGTGAACCTTCATCCATCTCTAAGACACAAAAATCTGCTGGAAATACTAGTTGATTAACCTTCACAAGAACATCCTCAACAATACCCATTGGGTAGACATTAGAACGATCGGCTAATTGCAACATAATTTCAGCCTTTTTGAGAGGACCTAAATCAAGTGAGTTATACATAGATGCAGGAATAACATTTACGGATGCACCTAAATCCAACATAGCTTGGTTAAATATAGTGTTACCAATTGTGACGGGAATGTCAAAGCTACCCGGGTCCTTGCATTTTAGTGGGAGTTTGTGTTGTAAGATTTCTGAAGCATTCTCCCACATACTTAGAACTTCATTACCTTTGAGCCTTTGCTTATTGGTATACAAATCCTTCAACACATTTGCATACTTTGGAACTTGCTTTATAGCATCTATGAGTGGTATGTTCACATGGATCTTCTTGAGAACGTCTAAAATCTCCTTTTCTAGTGCCTCCTTCTTGGAATTTGCAAATCTGCAAGGGAAAGGTAAAGGAGGAACATAAGTAGAAACCGGAGTTTTAGAGTTAGGAATAGGTACCTCGGAAGTTTGGGGAGAATCCTCATTCTTCTCCTCCAAAACAGGTTCCTTTGGTGTTTTCACCTTGCCCGAATCAGTAACTTCGGGTTGCACAAGTTGTGTACCACTTCTTAACGTAATAGCATTGACACCGTCCTTTGGGTTGATATGTTGAGAAGGGAGTTTCCCACCAATTTGTTCCTTCACTTGGTTCAACTCAGTAGCCATGGAACCCATTTGTGTCTGCAACTCCTTGATCGCACTCTTGGTCTCTTGTTAGCTATCTTTAAACATAGAAAAAATGCCTTGCATCATTGTTTGAAGCTTTGAATCGATATCAGAACCTTGATTTTGCATTGATTATTGTGGTTGCTGAAATTGTTGTTGTTGCGGCTAGAATCCACTCGAACGATTGAAAGTAGATTGTTGAACCGTTCCTTGCTTGTTCGCATAGATAAAATTGGGGTGTTCTCTCCATCCCGGATTGTAAGTGTTTGAATATGGATCATACCGTCTTTGTTGATTTGAAAAGATCACGTTAGCTTGTTCATTGGCTTCTTCATACCCTTGATGAGAACTTGGTATCACCGCATCTGAAACTTGTTGCAGCATTGTTGTTATGTTACCCATTTGTTGTCGAAGTTCCTCGACCTCGCTCACTTCATTGACTCTCCTAAGAAGCACATCCGATCCACGACTCAAAAATTGTTGGGAGTTTGATGCCATGTTCTCAATCAACTCTCTAGCTTGTGCCACCGTCTTGCTCACTAGTGCACCACCACCCGCAGCATCAATAAGATTCATGTCACTTGATTGGAGTCCTTCATAGAAGTATTGGATAATCATCGCGTCACTGAATTGGTGGTGAGGGCAGCTTTCCACCAATCTCTTATATCGTTCCCAACAATCATACAAGGATTCTCCCACATTTTGCTTCATTACGCAAATTTCCTTGCGAATTTGAGTAGCCTTTGATGCGGAAAAATATCTCTCTAGAAAGAGTTTATTCATCTCATTCCATGTTGTGACACTTCCGGAAAGCAAATAGTATAACCAATCCTTAGCACTATCTTCCAAAGAGAATCGAAAAACTTTTAACATTGCACCATCCGCTTCTATATCTGATGGAAGCATGGCAGTGACAATGGTGTGGAAGTCCATAAGATGCTTGTTTTGGTCTTCATTCACCATGCCATGGAACTTTGGCAATTCCCTAAGCAACCCCAGCTTGATCTCAAAAGTAGAGTTTGTTTGAATACAACCCTGCTGCGCATCCATCTTGTGAGAAGCTAAGTCCTTGAGTGTAAGATTTGCATCACCCATTGCTTCTTCTTCTTCTTCTTCCTCTTCAAAAGGTGGTTCTTGTTCAACCGGAATCTCGTGTTCTAGAACTTCTCCTTTTTGCTGAAGAGCTTCGTGTTATACTTCCAAGTTTTGTTCTTCCGTCGTGTCTTGCCTTGGTTGGAGTATTGTGCCTTTTCGAGTAGATATCCCGCACCTTGGATAATTCCAATCTTTAGAAGCCAGGGATTAGTACCTGAAAAATAATTCTCGCAAAAAGTGAGAAACAAGACAAGAAACGAAAAGAAAATATGCAAGCAGAAATAATAAAAAGAAACTAAAAACTTAATAACTAGTCGAATGCCTCCCCGGCAACGGCGCCAAAATTTGATCGCTGTCGTAAGCGTCAAAAATAATTCACTTTCTTACTCAATAAAATATAAATGAAGTATAAAGTTAGGAAGAGTTCGTTTCCACAGAGAGGCGATTGTTGTTATCAAATTCTAGTTTCTTAGTAACCAAAAGGGGGGATTTCTGATTTTTGTAAAGTAAAAGTAAAATAAAAGCAAAGTAAATAATTGGAAATAATCAATGAGAGAAAGATATTGGTCAAGGAATTCATCTTCAATCTTAAACATGTGCTTGCATATATGATTAGAATTACAATTCAATCTCTTTTATTATCAAAAGCCTAGAATATCAAGAGAGCAAGATAATCCAATAATTTCCTAAGTTCACCAACACACACATAATTCATCTTCATTTCATCTTCCCTGCAATGCATTACAACCACCTGCAATGCACAACTCATACATATTGCGGCACGAACAGCAGCAACTACTTCTCTTGCTTGCACACAACCAACACCAAACCTTGATTCCACTGCAATGCACAACTTCACTATGCCAGATAGCAAGCACCAGCTCTAGTAACTCCATCTCCTGTATCCCTGCAAACAATATCAACACCAGCTATACCAATCCCTCCATTATGCAAACTCAATTCAGTTCAGCTCCACAAGTCCACTGCAATTAACACCAGACCACGTTCCATCTTCCGCGTCCATTAACATAGCTTCACCACTGCTGCACAAACCCAGCACAGCCTCAACACAGCTGTAGATACCATCACAAATAGATCCATACATTCACTTCATTCTCCATCAGCAATTCAATTCAAGCTTCATTACCTGTCCTAGCCATTCATCTATTTTGTTCAGTCATTTCATCTGAACTACCCATTGTTCCTCAGCCTCAATTCATGTCTTTTGTAGATTCAATTCAAATAACACATAGCTTCCCTGCAGTTAGCTGAACCTGATTCACAGCTGCAATTCAGTTAAGCGGCATATCAACTGCAACAACAGTTCACACATACCACCACCAGAAAACACCATCTCAGTATCTCCATTAGCAAATATTTTAGCTCAACTGCTCTTTCTTGTTCATCTGCAACAGAACCACTACCACCAACAACTCCCCTTTTTGAATCTCGACCTCCACATCAATCGACCAAAACCACCAGAAATCTCCTCCATTCATCAAATATTCTCCTGCCAATATCTGTACCTATAATTTGAACCTGTCCTAGACATTTATCTTCCAAACTCAGTTCACAGATCCCATTCTAACCAGCTCAATCTCCTGAATTCAAGAGCAAACCCAACTTCAAATTCTTCTCTCAGTCAACACCCCATTCTTCATTTCTCTGCCATTAATAGCTCAATAGTTGAGCCATTTCTTCTCAGCTGCACACCAGAACACCAATCAATTGCCTCATCTCCAGCACTTGCAGCTACACCTGGTACATCTCTCAATTCCAGTATCAAACTTCACAGCCAGCCAAGAACAACACACATCACCAACATCTTCCACAAACCCATTTCATTAAAACTGCCAGAGATTCTCAACTCAAACCCTAGAATTTAATTCTCATCTTGACTCATCTCAAAACATCAATTTCCTCATCCCTTGTAAACATCAACATCGACCCATTCTTCATAATCCCGTGAATTATTCTTGTTTTTTCTTTGAGAATCGACTTCAGAAACCCTTACATTTCAGATCCCCAACTCAACAGCAGCAATGGCTTCAAACCCTAATTTCCTTCTTAATTTCTTCTTCATCAGAGCTTCAACAACAACAATGAAATCTTTAAATCTCTAGATTCACCCTTTAATCTTCACCAGTAGCAGAATCATCTCTGGTTTTACTCGATACATAACCTCTCCTCTCTGAGCCGCTATAGCTCAGCTCTGAAATTGAGACAGAAACTACTAATAATTGAGAAATGAATTCTCTCAATTTTAGGGTTGTGTAAGAATGGTCACTAGATTCAGGAGCCCAAAATGGATATGGGCCACCCCATTGTCTCCATAATTCTTGTACAGTCAGTTCCATGGATCCGACAAGCTTATTCATAGATTTTGCTCGTAACTTTCTCAGACGATGCCGGAAACGCCTCATTCTTTCGCCACTGGTTTCGTCTTTTCGCTCCAAATGAATGATTTCTTTCCTTCTTTTGAGTTCTTCTACCAATAGCATCCGTCTTCTATTTCTCATATTCACTTCTTCTCTTCAATGTCTTTTTATCACTAAAGTTGTCATGCTTTTCAGATAGAATTTTCATCATTAAAGCCGACATACTTTTCAGACAGAGATGAAGAAATAAAAGAAAATAATGAGAATTAGTCCGCCACCAACACTTTTGGCCTGAGATGAGACTTTTGCGCTGTTTCTTTTTTTTTATTTGTTCCAAATGACTCCAAAATACATAAACACTCAAAAGCAAACATAAGATACATAATTTACAAGAAAACTCGCAAAGAAAGCATAAACTATAGATAAATATCAAGGTGTTTTAGACACCTATCACTAATGGTGAATGACTTAATTATCCTCTGCACAAATAAATCGAAGGAAACATAATCGTCCTTAATTCTGAAAACTCCATGGGAGATAAAAAGAAACCAGATCGAGAGAGATGGTATTGGTGGTGGTGGAGATTGCGGTGGAGCCGTAACATTAGATGAACTTGATTGGTTGCACCAAAGCTTTTGGGTTCTGGTTTTTATTTATTTTGAAAATTTTCTGAAAGAAATGTGGTTGTGCCGGCGGTGGTGGAGGTGGAAAAGAACCTGGGATTTTAATATCTGGAGCCCCTATTTCTTTTAGGGTGTTCCTTTATATATCCCTAGAAATACTAATGGTTCACCTTTATCTGTGTACCCTTTAACTTACTTTTCCTACCCCATGAAAGTTATATATTTTGTGTACGACCATTATCTCTTTCACATTGCGATTAACTGAACGACCCCTTATTGTCTACCGTAAAACCAGGGATGCTAGGGTTCTTAGGGCAAATCTAACTTATTGTACCCATATTCCATAATCACTATTAACCAACCCAAAATCAAACTTATTGTACCTATCATAACAAGAAAACAGATTTCAAAATCACACTTTTAATTCTTTTGATAAAACCTATCATCACAGACCGTTTGAAAAAGCAGGGGTCTAACGACCTCACCCAATATTTCGATTAGCAATCTGTATGGACAAACTCCAATATACTTTTATGAGAATAAACTAGACAGTTAGAATCAATTAATAGAAAAGTATATCAAAGAGTTTTATATCTCTATCTCTCGATTTAAATCTTACTCAAGCAATATCAAAAACTTGGATTAAATACAAGAGAGATAAACTTGGATGGTATCAAAAACCAATATCCAAGGATCAATAAATTTACAATCAACAACCAAAGGCTGGATTTCACAATTCATCATGATATTTCAATTATATAACAAAATATAATGCGGAATAGATATAACACAGACACCAGAAGTTTAGTTAATGAGGAAATCGCAAATGCAGAAAAACCTCGGGACCTAGTCCAGCAAATGCAAAAAAAACCTAGGACCTAGTCCAGATTAAACATCACACCACACTATATTAGGCCGCTACAGACATTAGCCTACTACAAACTAACTTTGGTATGGACTGTAGTTAAACCCTAATCAATATCACACATAAAAGTCAACGATATTAGATAAATCTGTCTCCCATAGATAAACCTACGAGTTTTGTTCCGTCTTTTGATAAAATCAAGGTGAACAGGAAATAATCAATAACCTGGACTTATATTCCCGAAGAACATCCTAGAAATATTGATCACCTCACAATAATCTAAATCGTATGGTAGCTAAACTAGATATTGCGGAATCACAAACGATGACACGAAGATATTTGTGATTTCTTTTTATCTTGCCTTATCGGAGATATAATCTCAATCCAATTATTCAATTGATATCGTACGATATAAAATGGCAAGATCAGATCACTCAACTACAAGAAAAGCAGTTTCGTCTGGCTTCACAATCCCAATGAAGTCTTTAAGTCGTTAATCGACAGGGTCTCGACAAGAAATCTACGATTAAAGGAGAATCGACTCTACCAAACCAACTAGTAACATAGGAGGTGTGGAGATTAGTTTTTCCAGTTTCTAGACGTCTCCTTATATAGTTTTCAAATCAGGGTTTGTAATCCAAGTTACCTTGGTAACAAAGCATTCAATATTCACCGTTAGATGAAAAACTTGATTTATCCAAGCTAATATCTTTCAACGTTAGATCGAAGCTTAGCTTGTCACACACACAAATGAAATGTATTTCATTTAGGTTTGAGTAACCGTACCTAAACGTGTATATTAGTTGGTTCACAAATGGTTGACCATATGAGTACTTTCATATCATCCATATTCATCTTCTCATAACTAGTTCAAATTACTCGTAAGAACTAGTTCAAGAGTTGTTCAATTGCAAGGAAATCTTATGTACCACACAAAACACAATTGAAGCAAAATCGGTTTGATTCACTTGAATCAATTCATGAACAATATAGCCACGGTTTGCAGAGATATCATTCCTTTTTTTTTTTATTGTTTAAGTTCATGAACAACCGATTTGAGAAATAACCAGCTTGGGTACACGTACAGGTATGCGTACCTTAGCTACAGGAATTGGGTTTGAAAACCCAGCAGAAATTCTCGGATGAAAACTTTCGTGAGTACGCGTACCTAAGGTGGATGGTTTATAAGTTCGTAAACTCCAAACTTAGCAGAAATTCAAGGACATGAACTTCCGCCAGTACGCGTACCCAACCTATCTCCTTCACCAATACCGCATGCACACATATGCACACACTTGGTTTCCGATACATGGACTTATACACTAATGATCGAACACACTATATATGATTATATCCATAGGTGGTTACGTAATATCAACTCTACATTTCAATCAGTGGAACATTCTTCTATAATTTTAATAGTCGTTAGACATAAAGAATCGACTATCTTCATCAAAGCAATTTTCGAGATTGAAACGTCATCATGAATTTCGTCACGGATATAGATGAAAGTGGTAAAAGCGAAAGCTTACTAACACATATTTCGAGAAAAAGATAGGTGAGTAAACTCAGCTCGAAATAGAAAATGTGTATGTATGAAAACTATCATACTTATACGAATGTTGTCTCAAGAGTAGGAGATAGATATAATTTTGAGTGCTAGATAAGATCAAGTCTCCACATACCTTTTTGGTCGGAGGAAGTTCCACCGGTTCCTTGAGTAGTTCTTCATCTTCATAAGATAATTTCCATGGAGTCTGGAGCTCAACTATACTTTACTATCCTATACCGAGACTTATTCGCAAGTAAATTAGAAATCAAGACGTATAGTTTTGATCACTAATATTGACAAACATGCTTGAGATATCAACGCATGCAAGTTCGACCGAGAAATGCTCTAACAATCTCCCCCTTTGTCAATTTTAGTGACAAAACTATCAATACATATGGATTACAAAATAAATAAAACTTTGTAGCTTCTCGTCCACATGCTTGATCTCCTTGGTGCTTCAACATTACTCGAAATCTTCGTCTTTTCCAAGTACTCCCATGATTCCATAGATGTTCAATTCAGCATCATAGTTGTTGAATTCCCGTAGCCATAACAATGAGAAAAAAATAATTCTCGATCATTGTTATACAGTGTCATAGTATTATTACACAACATCAAAGTTCTTATATCACAACTTCGACAACAATACTATGGTGATATGTATCACTCCCCATTAGTCAATACTTTCGTCTCAACACGAAAACCACTCCCCCTTATATAATGATCAGAAAACCATATATATTTGTAATGTGAACTACATATTAATTCTCCCCCTTTTTGTCAATAAAATTGCCGAAGGTACGAAAACGGGATCCTAATAAAATTTTCACGAAGACACTTCAAGACCAAAGAAAATGACATATCAACTTGTTTAGATACAATCATAAAGACAAAGCTAAATGCATTCATCAAGGAGTTTATAAAGATACAAGATAACCCCTAAAAATTCCACAGCCGCACTCCCCACAAAGATATGGAAATTAAGCGCAAGTTCAAAAGAACTCTCCCCCCTTTGATGTCATTCCCGAGAGAACAACAAGAACGACCTAAATTTTACGAGAAAAGAAGGATTTTATTGGACACCAAAAACCATAAGAAATGATTTTTTATATCCAAAATTCTCAATTAAACTAACCACAAGAAAGCCCACGATTAATTTAATCGGAATACTCAATCAAATTAAACACAAAAGTGAACAATTTAATTGAATATGCTCGACATAAGAGAAATTACGGATCTACGACTATGTTAACCCTAAAGGAATGATTAACTCAATCGTTTTATGCTCAGCGCAAGAAAAACTTATGGAGCATTACAGTATACACATAAAAAATGGATCAGGGAAAGATCAATACTGCGGCATAGACACGGATTCAGTCTATTTTTTATCACTATTTGCACAATGACATACATTAGACATAATCCCTGTAAACAAAAGATTTTAACCTATCTTCCATCAATGAATTGACATAATAGGCTTAACTTTTGTTTGTAAAAAGTTTATCGATCTTGTATCAATACTTGCATATCGACATATAAAAAAGATAAATTTTGACATCATATGTGTTAGAGCACTGCTCGGTCAAACTCGCATGCGTTTCTATCTCAAGCATGTTTGTCAATCTTAGTGATCAAAACTATAAAGTCTTGATTTCTAGTAAACTATAGCTAAGGTCTAGGACTAGGATAGAAAGTGTAGTTGAGCTCAAGAACTCCATGGCGATCATCATACAAGACGAAGGACTACTCAAGGAACCAGTGGATCTTCATCGACTAAAAGGTATGTAGAGACTTGAACTTATCTATCACTCAAAAGTCTATCTACTCTATCTCCTATCTTGAGGCAAAAGTCGTTTTACTATATATACTAAGAATATGCACATGTGACATTTCGATATGAGTATATCTTGCTTATCTATTTCTCGAAATGGGTGTTGGTAAAGCTTTCACTTTATCCAAGTTCATCTTTGCCTAGTGATGAAAGTCATGTTATGTTTCAATCACTTTGGAAACTGCTCTGACGAAAAATAGTTTGTGAATAACAATTATATAACACCCTCTGAGAATGTTTCAATAATTGAAATGAGAGTTTAGACTATATAACCATTGTGGGATATAAAAATTGTTGTGGCAACACATATATGTATAAGTCCTTAGCACTTGAACCGAAGTTTGCGAACTTTGTTGATCAAGTGGAACTGGAACGTAAGCAATCAACTCAGTCCGCGAACTCAATCTGCGAACCCAGTCCGCGAACTGGCGTAAGTTCTCGAACCCGAGAATATCTTCTGAAGTTGAAGCCCAAGTGTAGTCCGTGAACCCAGTCCGCGAACTGACGGAAGTTCTCAAACCGAGAAATTCTGCTGGAGTTTATTAACTTCAACCGGTTAGCTTGAGTCCGCGAACTCAGTCTGCGAACTCAAGAGGTTATGTCTGAAAATGTTGTTCATGAACTTATCTTAAATTACTAAGGAATGCTTTTGAAAACCGTGGCTTTATAGTTCATGAAATGATTCGAGTGAATCACATCATTTTTTATTCAATTGTGTCTCTTGTAATACTTGGGATCTCATAGCAATTGAACAACTCTCTAACTAGTTCATTTGAGTCATTTGGACTAGTTATGGTGAAGAAGAATATGGTTGATATGAAATTTATCATTTGGCTAACCATTTGGTTGACTAATATTGAACCAACCATTGTACACATTTGGATACGGTTACACAAACCCAAAACGTCAAGTACATGTGTGTATGGCAAGCTAAGTTTTCAATCTAACGGTTAAGAGATATTAGCTTGTATCTAATCATGTCTTCATCTAACGATGAATATTGAATGCTTTGTTAGTAAGCTAACATTGATTGCAAACCATGATTTGAAAGACTATATAAGGGAGAACTCTAGAAACTGGGAAACCTAATCCTCACACATTCTGTGTGATACTAGTTTGCTAAAGCTAGAGTCGATTCTCCTTTAACCTTTGGTTTTCTTCTTCTAAAACCAGGTTAATGACTTAAAGACTTCATTGGGATTGTGAAGCCAGACCGATACTACTTTTCTTGTAGTTGTGTGATCTAATCTTGCTATTTCTATCGTACGAGTACAATTGTAATAATTGGATTGAGATTTCTATCTCCGATAGGCAAGATAAAAGTAGTCACAAACATCTTCGTCTCATTGTTTTTGATTCCTAAATAATCTTCTTCGCTGCGTCGATTAAGTTTATTTTGTGGTGATTGATAAAACTTAGCTGTTCTTCGGGAATATAAGTCTGGTTTTATCGATTGGTTCCTGTTCACCTTAATTTATCAAAAGACAGAAAAAAAACTTGTAGGTTTATTCTTGGGAGACGAATTTATCTATTACATGTATACTTTTCTGTATGAGACAGATTTGTTTATTAAAGTCTTCGACTTTGGGTCGTATCAACTCTTGGTTATGGGTGAGATCATCTAAGGGAATCAAGTATGCAGTATCCTACTGGGATCATAGGTGTAGGAGCATAACTTTACCTTGGATCAGTGTGAGATTGGTTGGGGTTCAACTACAGTCCATACCGAAGTTAATTTGGAGTAGGCTAGTGTATGTAACGGCTTAATACAATGTATGTTTAATCTGTACTAGGTCCTGGGGTTTTTTTGCATTTGCGGTTTCCTCGTTAACAAAATTTCTGGTGTCTGTGTTATTTCGTTTCCGCATTATATTTTTATATAATTGAAATAATATAGGTTATGCGTTGTTCAATCAATTAGACTATCCGACCATTTTGGTTGTTGATTTAAATTGATTGACACTTGGATATTGGTCTTTGGTACCATCCAAGTTATCTCTCTTTGATTAGACTCGCGAATCATATTTGCTTGAGTGAATCAAATTGAGAGATTGAGATAATAACTCCTTGAGATATTTTCTATTGATTGAGTCTTGTTGATTCTCTAGAAAAACAACTCGAAGTTGTCCATACAGATTGCTAATCGAAATATTGGGTGGTGTTGTTTGACCCCCCCGCTTTTTCAATATGGGACAATAATAGTTCACGGACTCAAACACACATATCCCATAACATATTGCAATATATAAAATTATAAAGATTAATACTACAAAAATCATCTTCCAAACAATATTAGAGTTTTTTAAATAAATAAAAATCTAAAAACAAAAGATGAAAACTTTGGACATAGCTATGTGTAATCACAATAATAGTTATTCCAAACTCTAGTTATTCTTCCTAAAACACAAGAATAAAATTCTCATAAGAAGACTTCCTAGAAGAAAAAGGCACCATCTAACCAAGACGTGCAATAAGAGATCGAACACAAGCAAGTTCCGCATTAGCTTCCTTCAGCTTAGTCTTCAAAAACTCGAGATTCTTTATGGCAATCACAAATTGTTCACGTACAACCTTGAAGTCTTGGAGAAGATTTTCAACCAGTTGTTGTGACATCTGGACATGTTGATTGTTTATATGATCAATTGCATGATATTAATTTATAAGAACATGGTTCTCATAAAACTCAGTGATGTTGTTTCCTTCAATCTCAACTTTCTTTTTGCATTCACCCATAGTTTGCACCATCATCTCACAAGAGACTATTTTTGTTACCGACTGAGTATATACCACGAAGAACTTCATGATTTATATATATATATATATATACATGTATAGAATACATATAGTGAAACCCTAGGGTTACTGGTTTAAGAGTCGGTAGTGTGTCAGGTACGCAAACGCTTACGGTTATGAACCAGTTTCTAAACCGTGTAAGCAAAAAGGCCTTATTTCAAAAGGCTTAAGGAATTCTAAAGCAAGGAATGAGCACTGAAAAATCAGTTTTTTTTTTGTTTTTTTTTTTTAACAAGGCATGTTTTTTTTCAAGAGTTCTGATTGATCAACTATGCTTTATTATGAAGGAAAGACCAAAAAGAATTCTACATAGAAGTAATCATTTCTAAGAAATCAAACGAATATTTCAACAACCAATTTTTTGTCAAGTTGAACTCTATGTGCATTCTCGTAAGGTTGGTATAAGAATGCACATTCTGAGAATGGTTAAGTTGTAGGTTGAGCATATAGCTCGTTATCGTTTTCCTTCTCATAGGTACAAGGAGGATTAGCGGGAATAATTTTAAAAGAATTATTACAAGAAGAACAAGACATACCTGAAGATGCTTTCTTCCTTAATTTTTTGATTTTCCGCTTGAGATTGTTTATACTGGTACTTAGATCAGATGCATGATTATTGATGTGCATATAATCAGAGGTAAAACCTTTAGACACGGTGTGATCCTTGCCAAAAGATGGTCTTCCTTTCTCAATTGAATCATCCTTTTTCCTTTGACGTCTTTTCTTCTTTACAGGAGCATTAGCTGCCTTAGTTGTCCATATGACATTCTTTCCTCTACGATTGTATAAGAAGTTAGTATCATACATATAACTAAGTGAGGATTTATCACAGTACTCTTCCTGATTTTGGGCTATAACATTCTCAGAACGGAGAGAAATATTCTTGATTACTTCCTTTGACATCCATATGACAATGTTATGAAGTTTTTCATTCCTTATTCGGAAACGACATTTCCGTTCAACGTGGCATTTGTTTCCAAAATAGTAACAGTTGAAGGTCATGTTTTTACTGATTCTCATATGCCCTTTCTTCGAAGTATGTCAGTCTTTGTTTATAGGAACATCAGCTGTAACAAGTGATTTTTCACATTGCAAGTTGTTATTAACACAAACAAAATTGATCTTCCCAGTATTTGGAACGTCAATTCCTTTATAGTCCATACCACGTGTATCAAGATATCCTTTACATGATCCTAACATGGAAGATAGTTTTGTAGAGTTAGCATTGAATCTTTTCAGATTCTCTTCTAGTGATCTTACCTTGCTGACAGCTATAGACAGATCATTCTTCAATTATTTTTCTTTGGCAAAAAAAAGGCATTCTCTGTCATTATAATATTTCTGTTGAGAGACATACTTTTCCTCAGATTCAACAAGTCTTACTTTCAACATACAGAAACTCTTTTGAAGTTTTTCACATTCAGTAATCTTTGAATGGACTTCTTCATTACGGTCTTTAAGGATAGATTGTAAAATATATTATAACCACTATCATACCCTTTAAAGAGTTTTTTGAGTTTCATGTTTTCATGACAGAGAGGAAACAGATATTTTGCCAGGTAGGCAGTTGATCCTTTCTTTGTTATGATATCATTAAATATTATGATATACTGTGAGACTTCTTCATCAAGACTTGGTTCCTCGTCTGAATCACTTTCATCTGAAAGTTCATCCAGTTGTTCATCTAGGATATTTTCCCAGTTAATACTGGTTTCTGATAGAGGAGAAGATTTATTGGCAGTCTTAGAACTTTGAACTGTATCAAAAGGATCCCGATCTAGTTTTATGCAATCAGAGATATCACTACTGTCCATAGAGTCAGATCGCTACAAACACAGACTTTTGAGGTCTTGAACATGTTTTCCTGCTCTGATATCAATTGAAAAAGTGGGGGTCTAACAAGCTCACCCAATATTTCTATTAGTAATCTGTATGAACAAACTCTAATATACTTTTATGAGAATCAACTACACAGTTAGACTCAATCAATAGAAAAGTATATCAAAGAGTTTTTATATCTTTATCTCTTGATTTAAATGTTACCCAAGCAAACTGCGAGTCTCGATCAAATACAAGAGAGATAAACTTGGATGGTATCAAAAACCAATATCCAAGGATCAATCAATTTCCAATCAACAACCAAAGGTTGGATTTCAATTGATTGATACAACGCACAACCTGTGATATTTTAATTATATAACAAAATATAATGCAGAATAGAAATAACATAGATACCAAAAGTTTTGTTAATGAGAAAATCGCAAATGTAGAAAAATCCAGGGGCCTAGTCCAGATTGAACACCACATTGTATTATGCCGCTACAGACACTATCCTACCACAAACTAACTTCGATCTGGACTGTAGTTGAACCCTAATCAATATCACACTAATCCAAGGTACAGTTGTTCTCCTTACATCTCTGATCCCATCTCCAATCAACAACCAAAGGTTCAATATTACTACGCGCTTAATTCCCTTAGCTAATCTCACCCACAACCAAGAGTTGCTACGACCCAAAGTTGAAGACTTAAATAAACAAATATATATCACACTAAAAAGTCTACGATAATATATAAATATGTTCCTTATTTTGATAAAATCAAGGTGAACAGGAACCAATCAATAAACCGGACTTATATTCCCGAAGAACAACCTAGAATTATTGATCACGTCACAATAATCTAAATCGTATGGTAGCGAAACTAGATATTATGGAATCACAAACGATGAGACGAAGATGTTTATGATTTCTTTTTATCTTGCCCTATCGGAGATATAATCTCAAGCCAATTATTTAATTAAACTCGTACGATATAAAATGGCAAGGTCAGATCGCTTAGCTACAAGAGAAGTAGTTTCACCTGGCTTTACAATCCCAATGAAGTCTTTAAGTCATTAGTCGACAGGGTCTCGAGAAGAAACCTACGATTAAAGGAGAATCGACTCTAGCAAACCAACTAATATCACACAGGAGGTGTGGGGATTAGTTTTTCCAGATGCTAGACGTCTCCTTATATAGTTTTCAAATCAGGGTTTTCAATCCAAGTTACCTTGGTAACAAAGCATTCAATATTCACCGTTAGATAAAAAACCTAATTTATCCAAGCTAATATCTTTCAACCGTTAGATCGAAGCTTATCTTGTCACACACAAATGAAATGTATTTCATTTAGGTTTGAGTAACCGTACCTAAACGTGTATATTATTTGGTTCACAAATGGTTGACCAATGGTTAGCCATATAAGTACTTTCATATCAACCGTATTCTTCTTCTCATAACTAGTTCAAATGACCCATAAGAACTAGTTCAAGAGTTGTTCAATTGCAAGGAAATATTATGTACTGCACAAGACACAATTGAAGCAAAATCATTTTGATTCACTTGAATTAATTCATGAACAATATAGCCACGGTTTTCAAAGATTGAATTCCTTATTGTATTATTGTTTAAGTTCATGAACAACCGATTTGAGAAATAACCAGTTTGGGTACGCATACGGGTATGCGTACCTTAGCTACCGGAATTGGGTTTGAAAACCCAAAAGAAATTCTCGGATGAAAACTTCCGTGAGTACTCGTACGGGTACACGTACCTAAGGTGAATGGTTTGGAAGTTCGTAAACCCCAAACTCAGCAGAAATTCACGGATATAAACTTCCGCCAGTACTCGTACGGGTACGCGTACCCAACCTGTCTCCTTCACCAATACCGCATGCACACATATGCATGCACTTGGTTTCCGGTTCATGGACTTATACACTAATGTGCGAACACACTATATATGCTTATATCCATAGGTGGTTACGTAATCTCAACTCTACATTTCAATCATTGAAACATTATTCTATAATGTTAATAGTCGTTAGACATAAAGAATCGACTATCTTCATCAAAGCCATTTTCGAGATTGAAACGTCATCATGACTTTAGTCACGGATAAATATGAAAGTGGTTAAAGCGAAAGCTTACCAACACATATTTCGAGAAAAAGATAGGCGAGTAACCTCGACTCGAAATAGCAAATGTGTGTGTATGAAAACTATCATACTTATACGACTGTTGTCTCAAGAGTAAGAGATAGATATACTTTTGAGTGCTAAATAAGTTCAAATCTCCACATATATTTTTGGTTGGATGAAGTTCCACCGGTTCCTTGAGTAGTTCTTCATCTTCATAAGATAATCTCCATGGAGTCTGGATCTCAACTATACTTAACTATCCTAGACCGAGACTTAGTCGTAATTAAACTAGAAATCAAGACGTATAGTTTTGATCACTAATATTGACAAACATGCTTGATATAGCAACGCATGCGAGTTCGACCGAGCAATGCTTTAACAATGTGTCTTTCCTGATAAACAAAGACTTGAGTTCTAATCCAAATAAAGACCGGGAAACTTTTCCTATTATTCATTTCTATATTATACATATATATATATAAATCTAATACGAATTAAATTATCAAATGATCTTAAAAAATTATGTCTATGGAGAAATAGAAGATGACATGGTGCTATTTTATCTAATTTTTGGTCATCCGAATTCGGAGCTGGTTTTGATTAGATATCCCCAATTCTGACCTGCACACAACATGTCGACACCATAACGATACCCTTGTTGATTCTTGGTGAAACATTACTCTTAAAATACTTGAATGTATTATAAAATGAATGTCAAGATGCAAGAGTAAGATGTAGGATCTTATACAGATTAATTTGTTTGATATAGATCATTTGGGCGTTGGGTCAAAATTTTCATGGACATCCCGAAATTTATATTCTCTTGATGTTAGATTGGTGTTTATATCCTATTAATGTGGCAGGTTTTCTTACGGGTTTATATATGGTAATATGACTCGTATAACAAAGAGGGGGTATAACTATAACAAAATTTCAAACAACTGTAGAATTTTCATGTTAACTGAATTCCAACTAATATAATTGATTAGAGGGGTATCGTTAGTGTTTTTTTGGGTATATAAAGGAATATCCTTCTTTTATTTTATTTACTAAGTTATCCTCTCTCCTCTCATTCTTTTCTTATTCGTGGTGGACTGGTGGTGGTGGTACATAATTCTCTTCCACCACCAACTCGTTCTCCACTTCCATCCACTACCTCCCGTACTACTTGATGTTGAGAGTACATATTTGGGAAAAAAATATCTTAACAAGAGCTAAGAAAAACAGATACAGATCTCTACAATCCATTTTGCAGACTAGGGTATATAAGTAATGCTATATGTTTATATTACCATGTAATTGAATTAATCCAACCAAACACTATTTCTTTGATTAAGGAATCCATTTCTTAGAATTCAATTATTGGTCGACCAAAGGGAGACCTTCTATGGTGACTGATTTGGATTTTGTCCGTCACACTTTCATGGTCCTCAAAATTGAGTTTTAAGAAAAAAAATTTATTTTTCGAAATTGATCGATTCTCAACCGTTTTTGTTCAAATTTTTTGCAGTAGATAGATATTAATCGTAATATCTATCATAAATCGAAATAAATCACGAAAAATATCATCCATGATAAAAGAATTTTAAGATTAAAATTTTATTTAAAAAAAAAGTTTTCTTAAAATTTTGATTTTTTGATTTTCTTCAACTCTACGTCATTTTTCCTCGAAGATCTTCCATAAGAGAGTTAATACGCATTTATTTTCATATGGGTTGCAAGGAATTTGGTTAGATTCAACTCAAATCGAAGAACTGTGAGTTTCAATATTACCCAGAAAAATGGGTCACGCGCAGCACAGTAATCCTGTGGAGAAGAAAAGATCCATGGGTCATTTTGCAACAATTATAGAAGTTGGGAATTAGTGAACTTCAAACGTTGCATATTTACAGTATGATAA
Organism: Papaver bracteatum; assembly: GCA_023529315.1. Taxonomy (NCBI): domain Eukaryota; kingdom Viridiplantae; phylum Streptophyta; class Magnoliopsida; order Ranunculales; family Papaveraceae; genus Papaver; species Papaver bracteatum. The sequence continues at coordinate 356,499 of JAJJWX010003730.1, read as the reverse complement.
TAGCTGTTGCAAATATGTGACGAATATATCTGTTGCAAATATTTTTTTGAATCCTTTACTGCTGCAGCAGTAATCTAATAGGAATAGGATTACTAGAATCCAATTCTTACTATTAAAAATTTCGAACCGAACGCGATGTTAAGTTATGGATGGTTTCACCTCTATACCATAAGAGTTGCCCTTAGAACATGACTCATAACTCTTGATTTCTAGTCGCTATGTCTATCATAACTCTTTGATGTTTTTTTCTTGCTCAACAGCATGACATGTCCGGCGGCCCAAAATGGAGCCTGCTCCTAGCGACCTAAGGGCCAAGGGCCTAAGGCACACGACCAATATACCCGTTGTGAAAAATCATTTAATACAGTCCGCCCATTCCCAAAGCCAAGAAGAAATTCAAAATCTTTTCATTTCCCCAAATAACATAATCTCATCTCTGTCTATCCACCAAACCCCTGGTTTTGCCCTAGAAATTAGATTTGTATGAAACAGAGATTATAATGGCGAAAATCAACAACAACAGAGAGAAATCAATCACTAGGAAACCATTATTGGATATCTCTAATGGCGGTGGTGGTCTAAATATCAAATCAAACCAACCCTTGAAGAAGAAAATCTCCTCTAAACAAGAAGAAAAGATTGCTGTTAAAATTGAACTAGAAGAAGAAGAAGAAGATGATGATAAAATCCTTGATCGTCTTCTTCTTACTCATTCCGAACTCTCAAATCTTATTCACCAGGTAATACAAAAACCCTAGATTTCAAATTTTAGAATTCCTTTGATTTGTTTTGGGATTTTCGACGATTTTATCAAATTATTGGTTGATGTATTTAACTATTGGTGGTTGTGATTGTTTAATTTGGGGGTTTAACTGGTTAAGAACCCCCAATTTGAGTTTATCTTCTTCCCGTTTCTAGGTTTATTTTTTTCTGTGGTGCAAAATTTTGATGGTTGATTGATTTCAACTTTTATTATAAGCTTGGTGGATCTGTTTGTTCTCATTGTTACTCTTTCATATGGGTACATATCTTCAAGCTTGAAATGCTAACTAATGCTTAAAATTTTCTTCTGTCTATTGCATTCTCTCAATCTATTGTGCTGCTGCTGAAATGTGACCTCCACACTTAGGCTAACCAGAATTGCTCTTTGAATAAAACAAAAATGTTAGAGGTTCTCTTCTTTGCTTAGATCAGTAGGTTGTTGAAACGTCGGCGAAGATGCAAATATCATTCAAAATTTGTGGGTTTTTATCTTCTTCAGTTTATGTATTTTGATCAGTGTTCTACTGTGGGTTTTGTAGTCAATTCTGTGTTTTTTGAGATTTTATTGTGATGAGTTTCTTTTGATTTAACATATTTATGTTTTTTGTCCTTGGGGGGATGACATTTAAGCATTCTGCCATGATGTCCGTTTGTAATTATAATTTGGATGATGCACTTGGCAGATTGATGAATTGGTTGTGCAAGCATTCAAAGTTAAACTGAAAAGCAGGAAGGAAAGGAAAGAGGTCGAATCCTTTACACATGTCTTATCTGATATGCACTCCTCCTTGAAGGTCGAAACTACTAACCTATCTTTCTATAGTCTATGGCACCAGTTTAATTTTCAACAACTAAAATTGTGTTTGATTTCTTCTATATATATTAGGCATGGGTTCCTAGGTTTCAAAATGCATTGTCTAGTCCTTCTGTAGTGCCTGATAATCAAATTGGAGAATCTTCACCAAGAGAAACTACTCCCAATGCATGTAAGGAGTTAAATGATGTTTCTGAAAGTCCAGAACAACTCGACTTGGATTCCCTAGTCTCCCCTTCACCCCTTGTGTCCTGGCATGCTGAACATACTGTTGAGAATGGAAGACAACTATTTCTGCTCACTCCATTGCCCAGATCAAGAGCATTATCTTCCATGCGCTGTCGCTCATCTACATCTACATCAGTCTTTGAAAGATTTACTGATTTGGATGCCCCTCCTAACACTACTCTAGGGTTACCTTCATTAAGGACCATTTCTGCGGATACCAGTGATGATCTGCTGGAAGGTGTATATATCAAACCAACACAGAAGAAAGTTTTGGGTTCTTTCAACGAGAAGGAGAGTGCTGCGGAAAGTGGGTTTATCTCTACCCCCAAAACATATAACAGAAATAAGTCAACTTTTCTTGTGACAACCCCTCGGCTGAAAGTATCACCACCAAAGTCTTGTGTCTTGCTAGAGCCAATCTCAGAGTCCTTTCACCATAATTTCAATAACAACCGTAAATTGACCCCATTTCCTGTTAGACGTGAAATCTCCAGTCCATCAGAGACTTCTGAATCTTCAAGCAGCTTCACCTCTGAGAGTTTGGCGTTAAAATATCCAGAACTTTTTGGAATAAAGCAGACTACTTGTAAGTCTGGAGCATGGAGGAGAGAAGTAGATGCTTCTCTGGAAAATTGGTTGATGTCACCTCCCAAATCTTGTGTGCTGATGGAGCCACCAATCAAGAATGTATCAACTAAAGGCACTGGAGTTGATTTGTCCAATTCAGGGCCTGTACTAGATGAGAGAATTTCTTGCGCAGCGGCTCCTGCTGAAAGAAAGCAGGGTCTTCAAGGGGTGTCTGAAGCAAAAACTAAATATTTGAATGAAGGTACTTGCATTTTCCCCCTTTCATGTCTTGTTCCCCTTGACACTTTGGTTCAACTGAAAACGCTCTTGGATTCGTTATTTCTAAATTGTCTTTTTATTATTTTTACAGAACCACCCAATGAAAACACATTACTTGGACAAAGCACTCCTATGTGCACAGAGCCCAACAGTGTGATTTACACAGGTAAGCGTCGTGGTGAGAACACATTGAAGAGGGAGCTGTGGACCAGATTTGAAGCAGCTTCATCTAATGCATTACATTTTGATCTCTCTGACTTCCCAGACACAACAACAAAAGGACTCCTAGACAAATTCGAAGAGGTTTCTTGTGACAAATGAATACATGTATTCCCTTAATATCCTTCTCTAAACAAGACTGTCTTTATATAGAAAACGGATGATATGTATTTTCTGTCCTTAAAAATCATGGTCATCCTTTGCTTTCCTTTCTTATGATATTAGTTAGGAGTCCGATTTTGTGCACACTCCTTGGTGAGTGTGCACGTAACATTTCAATCTCCACCGTCGATTACATTTAGGGAATTATGTAACGAGGGTCATGATTCTAAACATCGAGGGTAATGGGCCCAACAACTAACTAAACAACCAATCAAAAGGATATGTCAAATATACACTCTTTAGAGGAGTGTGCACAAAATTGAACTCATTAGTTACGGTACTGGTCTTACAAAAACATCTTGAGATTGCCTTGATGCGCTATTTGTATTGCACAACCAATTCTGCATCACACTCTCCTTGTGTATTCCTCAATCCGAGGCTGAAAGAGCCAAATAAAGTATGATCGCTGTGCAAACCAATTGTAAAAAGTATCCATTCTGTAGATGGCCCTAATAAACTTCACTACAACTATATATATTTGTCAAAATTCTGGTACTGATGGTTCTTTCAATTGTTAGTGTTAGTGTTTTTACAAGGATTGGATGGGTCATCAAAAGTGATAATGGAGATTTGTGGTTTGCTATGGTTACCAAAATGGCAAGTGGCTGAAGTCTGAGGCTGTCAAGGATGGTCTCCTTTCTGACCTTTCTTGATGTTAATTGGGGATTTGGGAGACAAAATTTAATTGTGACTCCATCTCCATGTACATAGTTTCTTCGTACAATGAAGAAAAAGACCCTCCCTTTGAGGCTCTATTTACGACACCAGGGAGTTGCAAAAGAAAATTCTGAGTCGGTCGCGATTAACCGCTGCTATCGTGAGACAAATTTTGATGCCGATGATGCTAAGGAGCTTCTGACAAAAAAAAAAAAAAAATCATCATTCTAGATGGACTGTTATTTTGAACAACCCGAAAAACCGTTAGTCTTACTGTCTTAGGTTGGGGATATGATAATCGGTTGAGAACGGTAAATCCCACAACCCGCCAATAAATAAGAGACGGTTTTGGGGAACTTTTTTTTCTTAACGCGTTTTTTTTCTTCTTTTGTTGTTTTTGAAGCAGCGAAATGTGAGAGAGAAGATGATAAATAAAGGTTAGTGTTGCTTTCCCTCGCTCGATTAAGGTTTTTAATATTTCAAAAGAATTGTTAGTGTACTGCTTGCTTACTACTTGGTCAAGATTTTTCAGTAGATTTTTGACATTCTTCCTTTATTAATAAGGGTTCTTTTTTTTCATTTTTTTGTATTTTTATACTAGAGAATATATTTCGTATTAATGGGAGTAGTATTTTGTTTGGAGTCTATCTTCTATCTTATAGCTTGTGATTCCACCAGGACTTGCATATTGCCTGGTTTTCTTCCCATGGAATTGTAAAGGAGATGCATGCATATTAGGCAACACTGACGCGGGATTATAATCGTAGCTTGGCCGAGAATGTCAAAGTTTTTAAAAATGAAGTCATCGATTTCTTTTGTTGCGCAAAAGGAATGTTTTTAAGAAACCGTGTGATATTAATCACTGGATACTGACAGCCACTTCGAAATAATTAATGTTGGCGTGGTGCCTTTGTGTTAATATGTAGCGTAGCTAGGTTAAGGCAGGTTAATAAATACATTTTGGGAGAAGAATATATGCATCAACAAATATTTGTCAGAATATTTGTCAGAATATGTATTCATTGGCAGCGTATATCTTTATGTTCTTTCAAAGTTTTGTGAATTTCAGCTTTTTAGGTTTCTAAGTTAGGGTTTGCAGTGAATTAAGTTATACACTCAAAACACTAGTAACTTTCTTTAGAGACTTGCTTTCTGCTGCCGTTGTTCAGAGTAGCAGCAATGGATAATGGTAGTGCTAACCAAATGCCATCCAAAAAAGTGGTTTATCATGAGAATTGCGAGGGCTGTAGGGTTGATGCACGTAAAGAAAAACACAAAGGTGTGCCATATAAAGAATTGATCTTTATATGGGTGGTTTCTCTGACTGCCTGTAAGTGTCACCTAATCTCTGTTTTCGTTTTATTCTGTAAATTGAAGTTTTGTGCAAATGCATTGCAAGATTATTTTTCATGTTTTATTTCCGTGTTGCAGCTCTACCAATATCATCTCTCTTTCCATTCCTGTACTTCATGGTATTCACATTTGTGCGCTTGTACTTTGAGCTTCATTTGGATTTTGTTTAATTGTGTTATGGTTGCTATGAAATTCCAAGTATATGCATTACTTAGCAGCCAAAGAAACTTTCATCATTTGCAGATAGAAGACTTCCATATTGCGAAAAAGGAAGAAGATATTGGATTTTACGCAGGAATCGTGGGTGAGTATGTTTCTGTCGATCAATGAAATTATGTTCATCTCAATGTATGATGAAAAAATGTTTTACAATGGTAAAACCGTTTGTTTCTTTTAGGGTCAGCATATATGTTTGGAAGAGCTGCGACCTCAATTTTATGGGGAATGATAGCTGATCGTTATGGTCGAAAACCTGTTATTATCATTGGCACTTTGGCAGTGTAAGTATATGCATTATTGATACTCATTGAGCTTTCAGTCATATTGAATTACCTCTTCATGCTTCGCGAAATTTTCCATGTCAGGGTAATCTTGAACACTCTATTTGGTCTCAGTACTAAACTTTGGATGGCAGTTTGTACGAGGTTTATCCTAGGATTGCTTTGCGGTTTACTTGGCCCCATCAAGGTAGATTCCTCGGCATTATACGCCATAGTTGTAGTGCTATGTCAATACCTAAAAGATTTGGGAACCGTGGTTATTCCCATGTTGACAAAACCTTTATTATGAAACTCCCATCCAAAATTTCTTAACCGTTTTTTTTTTAATTATGTATGTGTTTCTATCTACTTATATTTGCCTTTTGTTCAGGCATATGCTTGCGAAGTTTGCCGGCCTGAACATCAAGCCGTGGGACTATCACTTGTAAGAGTTGTATCTGATCATCATTTTCAATTTTCTCCATAAGAATTGTGCTGCTTATTCTTCATGAACACCTATTTTCGTCTCAGATCACCACATCGTGGGGAGTAGGCTTGGTCCTTGGTCCAGCCATAGGAGGCTTTCTGGCAAAGGTAAAAAATATCAATTCTTAGAAACACAATAAAACTAGACTTTTTCGAAAAATATCTTGTGTGTATCTAAAACTAAATTTTTCTCCAACTAGAGACTTATAATCTGTCTTGCTTCTGAACTATTGAATTTATGTTACAGCCAGCGGAGAAATATCCGAAAGTGTTTCCCGAGGGATCTTTCTTTGCTAGGTAAGCTGCAGCTCAATGTACAGAAAGTTGTTTTCTATGAATCTTTTCTAATATGTATAATTTTTTTTTGCAGATTTCCGTATTTCCTACCTTGCGTATGTATATCAATCTGTGCAGGACTCGCGTTTATAACTTGTTGGTGGCTCCCGGTATATATTCTTAATTCCTTCAAGTTCACATTCAAGCAATATTGTTAAAACGAGAATGAGAAAGTACACACCTCTTAACTTTTATATTACGTGCCTGATGGCGCTGGCATCATATGGTTTCTTGCAATGTTGTAGGAAACATTACATAGACATAATGTCACAGATGAAGAACAAAATGTGGAGGATAAAAATGAAAATCTACCATATATGGGTAGAACCAAGTCAGACTCTGAGAAAAGTCTTGTTAGGAATTGGCCGTTAATGTCATCCATCATTGTGTATTCCCTTTTCTCGCTTCATGATATGGCATACTCAGAGGTAAGCATGCAATCGCGTATTCCCTGTTGGTGTACACTGAGTTTTGATGCATAAATGTATTCTGCAGATTTTCTCCTTATGGGCTGTTAGTCCTAAGAAGTTTGGCGGATTGAACTTTTCTACTAAGAAAGTTGGTACAGTACTTTCAATCACAGGCGCTGGTCTAATTATCTCTCAGCAAGTTCTGTATCCAATAGTTGAGAGGATTTCTGGTCACATGATAATTACTCGTACTGCCTCGGTATGATTGGAAACTATTCTATGACAACCAATTTTGTTCAATAATTGACTCAACTGGAATGATCAAGAAATGTTTTGACTTGAATACATTTTGACTTGAATCCTTTTCTACTCTTTTATCTATTGCAGGTTTTGTCGATACCGCTGCTAACAAGTTATCCCTTCATAGCCAAGCTTTCTGGCGTGAGCCAGTTTTTAGTCTTAAACTGTGCATCTGTACTGAAGAACGCGTTTTCTGTAAGTATAAACAGACACTTACATAACTTCTGATTTGCTCACTCTAGACTTCCGCTTTACTTGCCATTGAAACTTTTAAATGTCTTCTCAACTAGAATGCAATTCTCACTGGCTTATTCCTTATTCAAAACAACGCTGTGGTAAGTTTTCGTCAACCATCCAATTTTCAAGTTATCTAGCAATACAGTGTGTATTTTAACGAAAGCTGATTCACAAACAGCCTCAACACCAAAGAGGAGCTGCAAATGGTATTGCAATGACTTCAATGTCTCTTTTCAAAGCATTTGGTCCAGCCGGAGGTGGCGCTATGTAAGTGTCCGGTTTTAATGGATTTGTTTGTGATTTTTACTGCAGTTGCTTTTGTTACATGATTCGTGTACCTAATATAAGGCTTCTGTATTTACAGATTTTCATGGGCGCTCAAACGCATTAGTGCTCCGTTCCTCCCTGGTATTGGAGCATCACACCCATCTAACCATTTGTTGAGTTGCCTTTTATCTCTCTCTTTTTGTAAGAGTTTAATTTGTTTATCGAAATAATGCAGGAGTTCATACGGTTTTCTTCCTTCTTAACGTGATTGAAGCACTGGGATTAATATTGACTTGCAGAGCATTTCTCCGGTTTCCCAAGTAACCCAGAGCATTATAAATCTATAATGTGTACAAGGGGTGGCATCTGATTATTGTAATAGATAAAGGTCGTTAAGACTCTTCACTTTGCTTTAGTTTCTTTGAAATATTTGGGAGTCTTTAAAAATGATGGTGTTAAAATCCCTTATGGGTTTCTATAGGCTGTCTTGGGTTCTACAGAAACTCAGTTCTATATATTTTGTAAATGAAGTAGTGGATTTCCCAAACAGCTATTGATAATCATTAAAATGAGGGAAAATTGCAAAGTCTGGATATCTACTTTTTCATTCATTCACAGTAAAGCAGAACATGCCATCAACATGGCACACGGATAAAAAATGACTGTGAAAGTAGAGCCAATAAAGCATCCACATGGATGAAAGCAAACAAGTTTTTTTTACATTAGTGTGACAAACAGAACTAAACATTGCAGGCATCAGTCCTTTCAAATGGTTCGTGCAACCTTTTCGTACAAATCGTGGGGCCAGTTCCTCGCCATATTGTTCGCAACAAAATTGGCAATCTGCAAAGTTGAGCAGTTAAAACAGTTAGAGAGAATTGGTTGATATTTAACATTTGTCTTGTGAATGATGCGAGTATGAATTTACAGTTGAAAAGAAAAAGAACAGAGTACTGGTTGAAGTAACAGATGAAACATCGGACAATGACACCAAGCATTATCGGTCTACTAAGCATTGGGCTGGCAACATGGCCAGTATGAGATGGGATTTTTTCGAACATTAACGTACCCAAATCATCACATGTGAGGAGGTTTTGTATAACAATGCTAGCTCTTAATTGTGGTCTATACCCATGTCATGTACAGGGTGAGTTTATCTCATCTCATTAGGGCAGCAAATGTGAGCCATGTGGAATTGCACTATCAAAATACTATCAAATTGCATGCTCACCTTAATCCGTAAGGCACGCAGTAGTCCATCTGAATCTGCCACATTGTCTAGACAGCTAAGAGCAACCTTCAGGAGATCTGGCACACAAGCTTGGACATGCAATGACAACTTGGGAAACACATCAACTGAGATATCTTGTGACCGCGGATCTAAGGGAAGGAACGACAGCTTCATTAGCTCCCTTAAAGCATCTGCATATTGACCTGATTTAGCTAGTTTATGGATAAACAATATCGCCTCAAGCTGTCTTAACACTGTTTGCTGCTCCAAAATATGCTCTCTATCATGCAGTCTGCACATGAAAAGAAACAAGTGAGTTTTTAGCCAACCAAGAAGAGGAAACGTGTACACCCCAAGAAAGAAGCATCAAATATACCTTGATTCATGTGAGTATTTGTAAGCTTCCAATATCTCATTCGCTTTTTGAATGAGACCAGAAGTCTGACTGTCACCATCAATTCTACCACGTGAGAGAGCACAAATGGATTCTGAGAGGCACTTATTTATTGTCTCCAGTGCTACTGAATAGGCCCCAATTCTCTTTTGTATTTCTACAGACTGAGATTTTCAAAGTGAGAAGAGTAAAAATACAAAACAAAAAAGACATAAATCTTGAGGATGGAGAAATGAACATGATCTACAAGATAGACAAAGGCTTATAAACATAAGACAGGGAGAAAGCAAAGCAACTGAATGACTATCAAAATGACAGCACACACCAGCAAGATAGTGTCCTTCATAAGTTATATTCAATTCACCAACTTGCAATTTTGCCAAGTCCAGTTTTAGATATCTATAGTTAATGAGGAATATTGTACTTTCTTCGAAAGATAATACGCACAGAATCAGAAATCCAGAATTTCTTTGTGGTAAAAATAGGAATGCTAAAGATATACCAAGGAGCCAAGTAAACTAATGTCCGAAACACCAAGAGAGTAACTTAACACCGTAAGGCCCATTATGTCCATTCAGAAAATGCTTTGACAAAATATTTGACCACAAAATTGCCTATTAGCAATGAACTTCCTCCAAAAACTTTTATGCAAACCAAAATTTCAAAAAAATATAGATTATTCTTCATCACAACAAATGAACGAAAAATAGAGAAAATGGTACTCACAATAAACATTAAAGAAAAATAGAGATTATTCTTCCTCCTAAGTCTTTGTATATAGAGTTTGTCAATTTCAGGAACCATGCTTCTTAACGACTGAACTCCATCAAAAGTCTGTACTATCTATCTCTACTATATAAATGTTCAACAGTTAGCTCATGAGAAAAACAGAATATCGCACCAGTGGACCTACAAATATCATGTGCGCTAGTGGGCAAGGTGCCAAATGACCTTATATTAAATGCCAGAACAGGCGAACAGCATATAAGAGAAAGCATATCATGTTTCCTGACAAGCTAGCAACATCTACTCTTCCTCTACTAAAAAGCTTGATGAGATTTACTAAAGATCTCCAAAACTGAAGACTAAGACAACAAAGCACATATTCTTTCTACCGTGCATGTAGAGAATATATAGTCACCGTCGTCCAACAAACGATCTTTTTTGTCGTATAGCCAAGCTTTAGAAGTTAGTTAATTATCAATTTCCTACAAGATATTTAACAAAAACAACAAATGAGGCAGAGGTTTACTTTGTCGTATAGGCCAGCTTCCTGGCATTGGCGAGTAGCTTCAAGCAAAAACTGTTGTTGTGCCGTTCTGTCATTTAGAAACCTCCTAAGTTGACCTTCCTCGCCAGCACCTCTTGCACCAAGCAAAAGAGATATGCCACCATCACGTAATAATAGCTCAGTAAGGAGTTGCTTTAGCATCAATTGTCTCTGTCTTTGCTGATTGCTGTTTCCTCCTCCAGTCCAAGATAACTCTCCACCACCCATTGCAGAAGCAGCTTGTGCATAATATTCTAGTGCCGCTGAGAGATTGTCTGAATGCAAATATGCTGAACCGTACTGGCGAATCATGCTAGCAGCTTCGGCAAAAGCATCCATTAGACCCAGCTTTGGACCAGTTCCAGCACCATCAGAAAGAACCCCGTGATCTGCTAGAACAATAGAAATATGAACTGCGTCGATATTGAATCCTCCATCTCCAGTTTCCTTGGATAAGTATAGAACCGCTGGCAAAAACTGGATGCTCAAAAGTAATATGTAAGGGTACACTAACGGATCCTTCCCGTTCTTTGTGTAATACGAAGGCTCAAACTTATTAAGGTAAACCTGCAGATCGTCTAAACTGTAAGGTACCATGGCCTCATTCAAAATAGCAGAGGAGGAAGCAGCTCCACCACCTGGGCGATCTCGAACTGCTGACAATTTGAACCACAAGAAATCCTCGATAGTATTGAAAATTGTTGGTAGATCCCTAAGCAACCAGTCAATCTGTTTGCGTGAACCAGATATGATAGCATAAAGTAGTAACTTTTTCTTGTCATATGCAGGTCGACCAATTCGATCCCCCATCCTCAACATTTTCTCACATTCTTCTGTGGCAGCAGCTGCAGTCTCTTGGGACACCATACCTCCAGTAGAAATCCACTCAGCAAGCTGCAAAAAATAAAAATAATTTACTATGCTGATAAGGATGATTTCAACATTATGACCACTAAGATGTGGGTCAAGGACCCTGATATGATTTATGCCGGCTCGAGATTGGAGTCTTGGTCAAAAAAGATAAGATGCTGGAGTTAAGTGTCTATAGCTCCTTCCAATCAAACAATGGGTTCTTGTTGCCCTGAATTAATTGCTAGTAAAGAACACAGCAAGTATGGAAAAGTATCAGGAAAAGTACCTGAGCAGCAAATTGATGTGAAGCACGAGATGACAAAGCAACATTTCTAGCTTCATCATAATAACCAGTTCGCAAGCAAAAATAAATCTGCAAGTAATATTAATAAGATAAAATCAATATCAGAACATAGTAGAAATATGATAACAAGAATATAACAGTTGATATTTAGTAATATTGTCTCAATGGCACTTGCGTTTGTAATTCTCTTTACACAATACAATCACAAAGATATCAAATATATGTCATTCACTATGGTAAAAGAAGAAAAAATAGAAACATGGTCCCCCAAATAGGCACCAAGCCAATGGAAAACCAGTGGGGCATGAGAAAACGTTATGAGCCTACTCCAAAGCATAATTTAGGATAAGCAGTAATGGAGGAAAAAACAGTAACTTCAAGGATATATAATGGAGCATTAACAAGTTGAAAACCAGGGAAGGGTAACTCAATTTGGAGTAGCTTCACAACTAACTCAAATGTCGTGTTGAAAATCCAGTCATTTCTTGACAACACTTGCTGCAACCTTCATCTCTCTTGCCACTGGAGGACCACATACTAGGGAAACATGAGGGTGTTACTTGATGGGACCAACAAATCCCCACCCTTACAAATAATTGGTAGTAGAGTACATTTCAAATACGAGTCACGAATGCTTTGCACTGAGATTCAACGTTGTCGCAAGGTTTTAAGGGATCCCATGGTTCGGTTCTAAAAATCAAGTACATCTATCCTATAGATGATAAGATGATGCAGATTCAGCCTTTATGATAACTTGAGAAAGAATGGAGTTGAAGGAAAAACCAAGAAAAGCTTATCCCATTCCTTAATGGCTTAGTAATGAGACTTTAAACCATGACGTTTATAATCATTTAAACCAATCACAGATACAAGAAACTCAAAGGCCCAAAAGAAGACTGAGTGTAAGATAATACTAAAGTAGAGTCAAAACACCTGTTGCCAAGTCGTATCAACAGGAGGCTGCCTGCGTGCATCGTTTGCGTCAAAATCTAGAACCCCATACTCCCTCAAACGGATCTGCAAAGCAGTTTATAAGAACCTTTAGATGCCAACCTCTAGAACTGGGACCTAAATGCAGTAGCATCTAAAAGAAAATTTCTCTAACCCGGAGAAATGCACGAATTTTCTGCAGGTTCCCCACAACCCCACCAAGAGCAGCCTGCCAAAACGAAATCAGAGATGAGCAAAGATCAAAAGAAACAGCAAAAATGACATGATATTTGACGATATAAGTGTAGTTGAGATTGTTATTATTAATCATTTAACTAAGCACTTCCGGATTTCAGAATAGTACTACCTACACCAGGAACTATCAAATAACATGCATTAAACATGCATTAACTTAGAAGGGGTAACCAAGTGGACAAACATCGAGAACCTAGAAAGACAAACAAAGACTGTTTGATAACCAGAAGTAGAAGTACTCTAAACTTCTAGAGCGTTTGTTAAATGATTAGTTCAGAAATCCATGGGTGTAAACCTGTAAATCAGGGCATACTATCTCTCAGTTTGCAGCACATTAACTCAGAAACAAGAAACAAATTTTTACTACACAAGATTCGCTCCAAAAGATGGAAGAAACCAAAAAGAACTCATCACGACATAACCAGAACAGCCACACACACACAAAAAAAAAAGAGAGAATACATAAGAGTATATATAAAATCATTGGTTTAAAAGACACCCATTTGTTTTCTAAAGACAGTCGTAACACAATACCATGTTCTAATCACCAAATTTGTTTCAATCGGGTTAGAATGTCGGATAAGAAACCAAATGGAAACTTTAAATTAAGATCTGGTTTAGGACTATATCCTAAATCCTAATTTACAATTTTTAATAGACATGTACTCAAGTATTGGTTACTTTAAGTTATTTTAAATGAGTTCTACAGTAGCAATTATAGAGAAAAAAGGACTTGTTGAAAACAAGTTTTGTTAGGATGATGATTTTCATTCTTAACAATCTCAATTTCACATTTCGTATATCACAACTCCAGATAAATTTTCCGCATTTAGTTAAGTTCCCTTCACTAAAGGCTAGTTTGGTATTGATGTGTGTTTTAGAAAAGTGCTTTTCTGTTGTGTTGTGCTGTGCTGTGCGTTGTTGTGTTGTAGAAATAAACCGACATGACGTTTGGTAAATTATAATTTAAAAAGCACTATGAAATTAACAAACTGTAAATTCTGAAAACCTAGAAAGACAAACATGCATTAACTTAGAAGGGGTAACCAAGTGGACAAGCATTTTAAAGTGTTGGTGATGTAGTTAATGACTAAAATAGACATATTTCAAAAATTAGTTTTGAATACACTTTAATTATAATAAATTATATTTTTAATTCAAATATATTTAATAAAATATAAGTAATATTTTTTTTAATAATTATTCTTATTATTTAATAAAGAATTTTACGATTATGGTTTGCTTAAAAAATTATTACTATTATTGTAATAAATTATCTTTTTTTTTTTATTATTGGATAAAGAGTATAATTGTAATTATTATTTATTATTTTAAAATGAAAAATAAAAATATAGAGAAATAAAATAAAAGTTAGAAATATAATGATAAGTATGCAATATTCTAGGGTAAAACTTGTCTTTATAATAAAATAATAAGGTTAAAAAATTGAGAATCAATTAATTTAAATTATGTGGGTCCACAACTTCTGCTTTTTCATCTTTTAAAAGCTAGTGTTGAAAAGCAGGCCTAAAATGAAAGTGCTTCTCTCCAAAAGCACTTTGCAAAAAAATTACCAAACACAATTTTTGGTAAAAGTTTGTTTATTGGTTACAAAGTGCTTTTGGTTGAAAAAAGCAATCCCAAACGGGGCTTAATTGTCCATTCAAATATTCAATTTATGAGGATACACTCTTCTTTTTTTTACCACTCTTTCATCAACAGAAAACACTCTTCTCCATCTTCACCTGTTCACTTTACCATGATGATGAGGATACACAAGGCATTTCTACGTTGTTCACACAGTTAAGCTCATTTTCAGTTATTAAAAAGGATGTGGGAAACTAAAAACCCTAAACAAATGTAATGCTCTATAAAATCCCCTCTCAGAAAACAAATTACAAGTCCGATAGAGCTTTTTAGTACCTGTGCAGGGTGACTTTGGATTGTATCAAGAATATACTTCTCATGCCCCCTTTCCAAGTGTCGTCTTGCACCTATTACTAATGACATTTTCCTTGATACATTGTGTTTAACAGCCGAGTATTCACCTACTAATGCCTGCATTGCAGAGGAGTCACGTTAGTATTCTTGTAAGCAAACATTTATCACAAACAAAGATAAAATGAAGTATCAGCACATGACCACAGAAATTAGCGTGTACCTGAATCAAGTGCCAGATCTTCTGCATAGTAACTGATTTTCCACCAGAAACGTCGAGTCCTAAAGTTTCATAAGCACCTCTGAAAGCAGTAGCAGGCTAGCAAGGACAAAAGAAATGGAAAATAAGATGCACTAAATTTTAATGAATTAATAGAAAGTACATTTAATGAATTAATAGACAGTACAGTTATGTAGTTAGACAGCAGTGTTTTCAAGAAGCGTAGTACATGGGAGGAATAGAGGTGTTAACATCCTAACTTGACTTTTTATGATAATCAATATGTGCACTTTAACAGTACAACGTACCCTTACCAGATATGAGAAGAAAAGCATCCTAATTGCTCAGAAACCATACAGAAAAAATACAAAAGGGTAAAGGTATCGGCAGCAATGGCTTGCATACCCGATGCATATACTAGAAGAAATAAAGCTTACTTTAAATGGCAAGGCTCGTTCTCTTGCGTCATTTAGTTTCTTAACAACCTCAGCATATACAGAAGCCTTCATTTCGAGTGTAGGCTTATTATTTGCTGATGGTACGAGCTCCATGCCTGTTGTACCAGTAGAAACCCGTGGACTAGAAGTAATGGAAGCCATTTCACCAGGACGATTAATCACTGTGCCTGCACTACCGCTTGCTCTGGGAAGTGTAGAAAGCCGGCTCAAGCCTTGAAGAAAATCCCACTTTTCCTTTTGCCAATCGTCCTGTTGAACATCAAATCCACATATTAAGCTTTTGATAATACAATGGAGGAGGATAAAAGAGATCTAACCTGACATATTCTGAAATCTGAAACTAAAATTTATCTCTTGCTCGGGGATATCATATATTTGGTTCCTCTACTCTCTTAAAGTCAGTCATTCAAAATGTTTAGGCACTTTACTAATGAAGAGAACCCAGCAAAAGAACGACTATGGTTAACTGCGAACATATAAACCCATGAACTCATAAAAAATCCTCTCTTTCTCTCCAACAAGGGAAATTAATTTAGTGACCAAAGAAATTTACGATTTAGATTCAACTGTAGGCTCCACCTGTATGAGCATATGGAGAACTTCAACAAAATAAGAAGAAAGCAAGGGACAATAATTTTAGCTCATGCGCAATCAAAACCACCCAAATGAAATAGCTTGATAATGTGCCGATGAAACCAAGGTACAGTAAACATTGAAGCATACTAACCTCCAAAACTTTCACCATGTAATCATTAAAGCTTCTAACGTTATCCTTCTGAGCCTCCTGAATAGCTGTGACCATGGCCATTTCATGAACCTGGTATGCAAATCACATACAAAACATGTTGTCAAGGAAGGTAGGGGGAGTATTTTCTGTGGACAATGATGCATGCGTATAGCATAACTCCAGAAGAATGTGCTCACTAATTTGAGATTATAGGAGTATGACAGGGGAATAATTTAATTTACACTATCAAGTTCAGTAACTAGCAAGCAAGGAACACAAGTTCAAATTGGAAGACATTATTGGTGGTTCTTTTTCTGTTACATTTAACCGGTTCCCAGAATCTGTAATTAAGGTTGTGTGTGGTATTCAAAATCGTTCATATATCCAAAGCTTCTCAACATTTATGAGATTCGGGCACATGACCAAGTAATTTTAAGTGGGCACACTAATAAGGAGGCATGAATGCTGTGAATAGTTGTCACCCTAGCAGAGTTACTTTTCCAGCCTTTGTTGAAGGTTCACTTCGAATTACCAAGATCTAATTGATCCCCACCTAAAATCCACAGAACTAAGTTGTTCCCTTGTCACATGTTCTCGCACTACAAAAAATGGGGTTTGCTGATACCCCTATATGTTCCGCAAACCATACTCACAAAAATGCACATAAGATTCTGGACTACCATATAGGAAATGTCTAAATGGTTCCATTTTAATTGTAAAACCATTCAATTTTAGAAAAATATTTAGCAGGATTGACAGCAATACGACAGCAAGAACTTTGTAATGTGATCTAAACATTGCATGTGCTTGAGTTTGCAAAAAAATAAAAAAATACTGAACCGTTCCAGGAAGGGAAAGAAAATTTATTTACCAAAATAATGGGCAATGTACATTAAGTGGCACAAAAACTACCTGCTGCAAATACTCTTCAACACTTGTTGCCTCAGCGGGGAAGACATCCTCAAATTTCGTCTTCAAAAATACAAAAAGATAATTAGAGCGAGAAACATAAAAAGAATAAATGAAAAATATATAACTGCCAATAGGTCTATCAATCATCCTCCCCTTACAAAAACAATAATGCATTGAAAAGTCAAAGGATCGGACACCAGTAAAAGTAGCAGTAAGTTACACTCCGTTGGTGGAGGTAAAGATTGTTGAACGAGAAGATGTCATTTTCAGGGACCTCTAACACTACAAATAATCACCTTACCTCAGAATCTATGTCGAACATCTAAAAGTTATACACGTTATCCAGCCACACACTCTAATTCATTATCTCTTATAATAGTCCACACAGTTTCTCCTTCACATTTCAGAAGCAAGCAAAGTTCAAAATATCGTATTGTTATAAAAAGTATAAGTGGTTGCATAAGAGAGAAACTAAGTTTGCTTACAGAGTTTCAATTGTGAAATTCTGCTTCCTTTGGAAGAACTCTTCTTGGTGAAATCAAGTTTCTAAAATTTACTCTTCCACTGCTCAAAGGATCTTGAACTTCAAAGTATAATTTTCTGTTACGCGAGTGATAGAAAGGAAAGGCAGAGGGAGAGGGTAAAGTCTTTTCCTGACTAACTAGGAACTGGACATGGTCAATCAAATAGAGACAAACAAGTTAACCTAGTTTGTATCTAGGCTCATTAACACGAAATTTAACGTTCTAGGATACACATTTCTAAACCTAAAGCCACAATCAAAATCCAACAAAATAAAATAAAGAGAGGATTACTAAACTCGTAAAAACAATCACACAGTATCGCAAAATCCAAAGACCAGTTTCAAATGTCACCTTTAACTCAAAAGACTTGAGATCCCGTGCAAGTTGTTCGGCATTTATCCCTTCACGTGCTAACAGCCTGTTTAACACAATTTACAAATGAACTCAGTTCTTCAAATAACAATCAGCCACAACCACATCGCAATAGAAGAAAAAAAATCCAAAAAAAATTGAAAAAAAAAAAAACAAGAAACCTGGTGGCTGCATTA
This sequence comes from Papaver bracteatum, assembly GCA_023529315.1. Lineage (NCBI taxonomy): Eukaryota > Viridiplantae > Streptophyta > Magnoliopsida > Ranunculales > Papaveraceae > Papaver > Papaver bracteatum. The sequence goes on along the minus strand of JAJJWX010003730.1, from coordinate 338,380 downwards.
GATTCTGCAGGAACTTCAGTTCGTACAGTTTTAGATTTAAGCTTCTTTGACAACGCTTCTAATTGATCCAAGTTTCTCTATAGGTACAAAACAACTTTAGGGTTAGGGTTTTTCAATCTTATAAAACGTAGAAATTAATAACTGAACCAGAAGAAAAAGAAGAAGAAAGTACCTGTAAGGCAGGGAACTGGGCAGATGGAGCAGCTTGTTCGAGAAGTTTAGTAGAAGAATGAAGAAGATCAGTCCAACTACTCATGTCTGGTTCACTCGCCATGTTTTTGCTATCAGTAAGTGACCTATTGAAGGATTATCTCATAATCAATACAATGCTTGTAATCTAAAACCAGGACTTAAGAAGATTTTTCTAGGGTTTTACCTTTGAAGATTGGAAAACGCAGAGTAGAGAGACTGTGGGGGAGAGAAGTCTCTCGTTCGCGGGATTTGAATGAGAATGAAAATGAAATTTAAGGGTTTATTCGCTCTCGAATTGGGGTTTATAGAGAATCGCGTAATTTAGTTATTGGTCCTTACTCCTAGGCCAGATCCTATGCGCATCGGCAAATTTGCCAAATTGTCTAGTCAGGTGGATGTGCAAATGTGCTCGTCCACTATGGATTAAGGCAGCCGAGTGGACGGTTCTAAGCCGCCGGTGTTCAAGAGTCTATCACTTGGTATAGGCTCGTCCATTCAATGATTCTTTTGTTTTCCTTTACTGTATATAAATTGATAAAAGCTTGTTCACAAATTCTATACAAGTCTCCCTGAGATTTTTGTACGAGTAGTCAAAAGAAGAGAAAAAATGTTAGGATAAAAATTGGACTCGGAATAAAAATCAATAGTACGGTGGTATTAAACAAGTGTTTCACAAAGGCGTGCTTCCTGAATCCTGATCATGTATCTCAAAACGAAGTGCTATGTCGTTGTACAAAATTAAGAGGCGGGTATTCATAAATGCTTGATGTGTATGGCTACCTTAACCTGACGATGTTACAGATAAGGTTTGGGTTTGAAGATATCCTTGGTAGTATTTACATTTGCTACATCATAAAAACAAGAAGACTCGAGGTGTTAAAAGGTTGAAGCCTCCAGATAATGATTATGTGAAGATAAATTTTGATGTCTCTTTTATAAAAGAAACTTTACAAGAAGGAATATGACTAATGGTTAGGAATTTTGCGGACATCTTCTTTGGAGCTAAAGGGGGATACTTTAATTGAGGAAAGATTGAAAGTTGTTGAAGTGGAGGAATTGGAATGCTTGGATATGAAGGAAGTTGTAAGCTGGGCTTTATCAAGAAAAATGAAGAGAGTTGTTTTTGAGTCAGACAGTGAGGTTCTAATAAAGTCTGTTAATGAACAAACATTAAATGTCCATCAGAGGAATCATGGTTTAGTCCTTGATATTAGATATTTTTAAGTAAAATTAGTCATTGGAAGTGTTTTTCTGTTAAGGAGTAGTTAATGGAGTGGCATATCAACTAGCCAAAGCCAAAAGATCTAGAACTCTAAGAGATGACATTGAGTACCTGAATGAATTACCACAAGGTATTCAAGAACTTGTTAATCAAGAAGCTACTGCAGTCCCCAATTATAATTAATAAATTTACCCTTTTGAATTTAAAAAAATAAGTAATATTAGAATGTTGGTGGAGCACTACAAATGCGTTTTTGGATTTCGAATGCGGTAAGTTTGTTCTTCTCTAATTTAATTTTTGGATTTAACTTTATATTTCGTGTGCATAACTAAATATGCACAATTTAAATTATGACTATGTTGTTTGTACGACTTATACCGTTAAATTTGTACTTTCTTATGAAAATATTATGTGAGGGAGGTATAATTTTGTTTGACCAAATGAAGTGGCAGTTAGGTGGGAAATGGAAAGACTATCTTTAGTTGTACGATGAAGATAAAAAAAAAAGTGTTCCCACTTTATAGAAAAATAAAAGATGGGACTATATGTGTCTAGATTATTGAATATTTTTTTACAATGCTATAAAAGCAAAGCCACTAAGGACCTAGACTATTTGTACCCAAATCATTTTGATATGCTTGAAAGAGTTGTTGTGTTATGGGTACTCGGACAAATGTGTTTCAATGCTAGCACGGTGGAAATAATTGGTTGGCTTGAAGCGTTGGGGATTTGGCATAAGCAACACCAAATTATAAATGGGAGTCGACAATTTTAGCCGACCTATACATAACGTTGGATGATTGTGCTACTAGCAAAAGAAGTCCCAATTGTTTTGGGGTATCTTGGTGGTAAATATCACAATTAACTTGCAATATTTATGTTTAGTATTCCTTTTAAATAGTAATATGCTAAACCATAGTTCTTATTTTCAGTATTGGTTTTATAGTCACTTTCGTGTTGGTTCATGCACCTGTTATTTTCAACAACTTTCATACTTTTTAAGCGAATATTCGTGTTGGTTCATGCACCTGCTATCATTTCTCCATGAACTGCTCTGTACTCATAACAAAGTACAAAGCGAATATTCGGCGGCTTGATGAATATGATTCTTTATTTTTTTTTCTTCATATAATATTATTATGACATTTTTGGTAAATAGTTTAGAGAAAAATATTTTTCTCTAATTTCTAACAACCCATGTAAGAACCAACTCTCACTTGAAAGAAGAACTATTTTATCTAAATACCAAGAAACGAAGATCATAGGTTTTATTTTTATTATATATAGATAAATATTCACACACCGTAGGGTTTTTTTGGTAAACATGGGGAGAGCTTTGCTTTGGTCAGAATAACGCACATATGGTGGGTTTTTTTGGGGATTTGGTGGATGCTTGAAGAAGTATACACAAGCGCAGGATTAGTATACATTGTGTGATACGAGTATTGACAATCTGATGGCATGTCTCTTATGTTGTTAAATATTTTTTTGGTGTTATTTTAATGTTTATGATTATGTAATGTTATTTTTCATGTGACATTGTGTTTCCATTTATTTAGGTATCATGGGTAAAGTTTCAGGGACAACTCTTGCTTCCGTAAAACAACCAGATTTTGTTATTATGGGATCGGATTGCAAAGCAACTAATGGTAGAAAGATGGGTTTTTTTTTAATTATCGGAAGACGATTGATTTTAAGGATTTTTCTGTAATGACAGCCGGAGATTCTAGAGATTTAAGAAAGTTACTTATCTCAAAGAGCTTTATACATGTTGACAACCCTTTAAGGGCCATATATGCCTTTAAGGAATCTTGTTCAGCTGGATATTGGGCTATGATTATATGAGGGTTTGAAAAAGGGAAGAGGTACTATCGCAATGGGAATTGGGCCATGATTATCTTTTTTCTTCAGTTTTTTTTTCCAAGTGTATTTCATATTTTATTTTAGCGCAATGGGATGAGATCTCCCTTCTTAGAGTATGTGCTACCTGATGTGGTACCTATTAAGGATCAAAACTTCTACACATCAGGCAGTGGAGGAGCGTATGCATCACGTATACTAAATTTGATGCCATCAGATCCATATTTATCATTGGAAGAATCGCAAGGATGGGTATAAAGAGCTATGTTTTATAAGGATCTCTATGATAGAGGTTCGGGTGGTGAAAAAGCGGGGGGTCTAACAACCACACCCAATATTTCGATTAGCAATTTGTATGGACAAACTCCGAGTTACTTTCTAGAGAATCAACTAGACAGTCAGACTCAATCTAGATAAAATTATCTCAAGGAGTTATTATCTCAATATCTCAATTTGATCTATACTCAAGCAAATAGAAATCTGCGAGTCTTTATCAAAGAGAGATAACTTGGATGGTACCAAAGACCAATTTCCAAGTGTCAATCAATTTAAATCAACAACCAAAGAGGTTGGATATTCTAATTGATTGAACAACACACAACCTGTATTATTTCAATTATATAACAAAATATAATGCGGAAAAGAAATAACACAGACACCATAATTTTGTTAACGAGGAAACTGCAAATGTAGAAAAACCCCGGGACCTAGTCCATATTAAACATATACTGTATTAAGCCGCTACAGACACTATCCTATTCCAAGCTAACTTCGGTCTGGACAGTAGTTGAACCCCAACCAATCTCACACTGATCCAAGGTACAATTATGTTCCTACGTCTCTGATACCAGCAGGATACTACGTACTTGATTCCCTTAGCTGATCTCACCCACAACCAAGAGTTGCTACGACCCAAAGTCAAAGACTTAAATAAAAAAATTTGTATCACACAGAAAAGTCTACAGTAATATATGAATCCGTCTCCCACAAATATACCTACAAGTTTTTGTTCAGTCTTTTGATAAATCAAGATGAACATGAACCAATTGATAAAACCAGACTTATATTCCCGAATAACATCTCAGCTTTATCAATCACCTCACAATAGTCTTAACTGACACGGCGAAAAAAGATATTTTGGAATCACAAACGATAAGACGAAGTGTTTGTGACTACTTTTATATCTTGCCTATCGGAGATAAAAATCTCAAGCCAATTATTACAATTACACTCGTATGATAGAAACAACAAGATCAGATCACACAACTACGATAAAAGTAGTATCGGTCTGGTTTCATAATCCCAATGAAGTCTTTAAGTCGTTAACCTGGTTTTAGAAGAAGAAAACCAAAGGTTAAAGGAGAATCGACTCTAGCTTAGCACAACTAGTATCACACAGAATGTGTGGGGATTAGGTTTCCTAGTTGCTAGAGTTCTCCCTTATATAGTTTTCAGATTAGGGTTTGCAATCAATATTAGCTTACTAACAAAGCATTTAATATTCACCGTTAGATGAAAACCTGATTAGATTCAAGCTAATATTTATCAACCGTTAGATCGAAAACATAGCTTGTTATACACACTTTTAATGCACGTTTCTAGGCTTGTGTAACCGTACCCAAACTTGTACATCAGTTGGTTCAACAATAGTTAACCAAAAGGTTAGTCATATGATAACTTTCATATCAACCATATTCTTCTTTACCATAACTAGTCCAAATGACTCAAATGAACTAGTTAGAGAGTTGTTCAACTGCGTAGATCTTTATGTACTACACAAGACACATTTGCAAAAACGATGTGATTCACTCGAATCGATTCATGAACTATAAATCAACGGTTTGCAATAGTATTCCTTAGTTTATTAAGATAAGTTCACAATCATTGTTTTTAGACATAACCTACTTAAGTTCGCGGACTGGGTTCGCAGACTTAAGTTCCCGGATGAAGTTCACAAACTCTAGCAAAAATTCTCGGGTTCAAGAACTACGCCACCGGTTTCACTTGATCAACAAAGTTCGCAAACTTCAGTTCAAGCAATAAGGACTTATACATATATGTGTTTCCACAACAATGCTTATATCCTCCAATGGTTATATTGTCTAAACTCTCATTTCAATCATTAAAACATTCTCAGGGGGCATTATATAGTTATTATTCACAAACTATTTTTCGTTAGAGCAAGTTCCAAATGATTGAAACATAACATGACTTTCGTCACTAGGTAAAGATGAACTTGGCTAAAGCGAAAGCTTTACCAACACATATTTCGATAAATAGATAAGCGAGATATACTCAGCTCGAAATATCACATATGTATAACCTTAGTATATATAGTAATACGACATTTGTATCAAGATATGAGATATAGTAGATAGACTTTTGAGTGATAGATATGTTCAAGTCTCCACATACCTTTTAGTCGATGAAGATCCTATGGTTCCTTGAGTAGTCCTTCGTCTTGTATGATGATCGCCATAGAGTTCTTGAGCTCAACTACACTTTCTATCCTAGTCCGAGACCTTAGCTATAGTAGACTAGAAATCGAGACTTTATAGTTTTGATCACTAACATTGACAAACATGCTTGAGATAACAACGCATGCGACTTCGACCGAGCAATGCTCTAACAGGTGGAACATATATCCATGAGTAGTTCTTTTTGTTTCGTTAAAGATTTTTTATTTATTATTATTAGTATATAGTAAAATAATATCTTTGTGATTTTTATATGACGATAATAATGATTTAAAATCAAATATGCTAGGTATTTTTACCTAAAAAACATTTTGTGAATTATTAATATCATGTCTTAAACAAACAAGTAAGTATTGGTTAAAATTCGTGTTATTTATAAAAGATAGTATTATTAGTATTCATAAGGATCTTATAGTGAAAAGTTAATTACGTTTTGTTTGCACTTGCAGTGAGAATAATCCACCTAGAAATAACTTATGAAATCAAAGGAGGATTAATATTAGTAGATTTGTGGGAGATGCATCGTGATTACTTTGAGAAGGAACACAGTTGCAGGTTTGGTAGCTTACCAGATGTACGTCTCCGTTCCTACTCGTTTATTGTTGGACCTAGAGTATATTTATTAAGTATCCATTTCCAAATCATCAAACTTTAAATATATGACAAAACACATTTTTACTTGCCATTATCATCAATGTTGAACTAGTTGAATTTTTCCAACTTGTACTATAAGAACAAAAGTATATGGACACAAAACATAGAGAGAAAAAGAAAACCCCGTCCATTTGAGAACTGATTATCACTTAGAAAACATGTGTGGTTTTACATATTTTTTTCTCAATGTATATCTTTTATATTAATTAAACTTCAATGTATTTTTATTCAGGATATAAAGAATGTCTAGATTAGGGGGTTGCCATTGAGTGCCAAAAGCTGGGAAGAAGAATGGAGGGAAAGAGAGAAGAATTCCCAATCCAAGACGAATGGCTTAATAAGAAGTTTTAATTGGTTATGGAGGCAAAGAGAGAAGAGTGCCCAATCCAAGACGAAGGGCTTAATAAGAAGTTCTAATTAGTTATATTAGTAAGTAGTTTTAATTGGTCATATTTAATTGGAAAACCTAGCGAGGGGAAAGTTGTTTGATCAATTAGCTATTTGAAAATGTTTTCGATTATTTCCTTTTAGATTTTCAATAAATTGATCAAGCGATGGTATGGAAGATTAGACGAAATATTTGTCAATTTGAGTATCAATACATGGTTACTTATTTGGTGTTAGAGAATGAGGGTTGATCAAAAAACATTTGGTGTCATAATTCCTTGGATTTGTACACAGTCCATCGCCGCTCTATCTTCTGTCCAAATAAGTTTTTACTGAAAAAATAACTCGTATGATATTTTGTTGATGGGTTCATGTCTAAAAGTAATTAGTTTTGTTTCTTCATTGTATGATGTTTCATTGTCAGTAAGTAAAATCAAAGTTTCAAACTTATACAAGTATGTTTGAGGGGGTTTACCTTTCGTGATTCAAGTGTTTCTTATTCGAATCAAAGATCCTAACTCATATTTTCAGCAAGGCCGACAACATGCAATGATATTTCCCGTGATAAGGGTGCATCAATCAGCTCAGTTTGTACTTGCCTTATGATTATGCAAGCTCCACTACTTGCATACCAATATAACCTAATTTTTCTGGCCATGCGCAATGTGATATTGGTGCATGTCGAATGCATCGATAGGAAGTAGGATCATCCAAGGAATGGAATGCCACTTGCCTCATAGTGTTCGGCCACAATCAATCTCTGGCATCAAACTACCAAGCCAGATGATATGAGAGGCCAATATGTAACAATCATCTTGCAATTAGATGATATGAGCGACAAAGTGCTGGACCGGAAATGATGTAGCTCATTTCAGCTACCTACGTACCCTTCCCTACTATGAAGGGATCAAACTCCACTAAATTGCATATTGATGTAGCTTACTTTCATGGCCATGCTCAATGCGACTTTGGTGCATGCCTATGTCGAACTCCTTGATAGGAAGTAGGAGCATCCAAGGAATGGAATGCAACTTGCCTCATAGAGTTCGACCACAATCATCTCTTACATCGCAATACCGAGCCAGATGATATGAGAGGCCTCATCTCGCAATTAATTAGATGATATGAGCGACAAAGTGCTGGATCGGCAATTATGCAATTCATTGCGGCTGCCTACGTACCATTTCCTACTATACATGGATCATCCTCGAAGGAACAACAACTTAAGACAACTTATGTTGCAAGAACGTGGCCAAGTATAGGTTGTTTCGGCAAAAATGTTAGATATTGGCTCGATTTATGAAACACCTTGTTTTAGGAAAGACTAAACTGAGTTCCTAACTCAGTTTGCAAGTTATTTTAAGAATCTGATTTTTATGTTCTATTAGGAATTAGTTCTCTATTTGGGACTTCTATTTCTAGGTGGTAACTAGATTATTCCTAGGCCTATAAATAGAGGTGCTAACCCTTTGGTTATTGTATCTAAGTCTGAATTGTAAGAGGTGTGAGAAGAATCACTTGTCCATTCTCTAGCTTTCAGTAAGAAGTTAGTTTGCTGCAGTGGAGTAGGTACATTGCAGAACCACTATAATTATTTGTGTTCTTGTTTAAATTATGCATAGTTTTCTGTTTTTTGCATGAAGATCTTGGGGTGTTGAAAAACTGGGGGTCTAACAACCACACCCAATAATTCATTTAGCAATCTGTATGGACAAACTCAATCAACTAGACAATCAGACTCAATCTTAAGAAAAGTATATCCAAGAGTTGTATATAAACTTCTTAATTCAATCCGCAATCAAACAAATATGAATTTTCGAGCCCGATTGAATATGGAAAAATAACTTGAACGGTACCAAAGACCAATGTTCACGTGTTAATCAATTTATATCAACAACCAAAGGTTGGATTATCTAATTGATTGAACTTACGCACAACCTATAATATTTCAATTATATAAACAAATATAATGCGGAAAAGAAATTACACAGACACCAGAAATTTTGTTAATGAGGAAACCATAAATGCAGAAAAATATCGGGACCTAGTCCATATTTGAACACCACACTGTATTAAACCGCTACATACACTAGCCTACTCTAAGTTAACTTTAGACTGGAATGTAGTTGAGCCATAACCAATCTCACACTGATCAAGGTGCAGTTGCGCTCCTTACGTCTCTGAATCCCTGCGGGATTCTAAGCACTTTATTCCCTTAGATGATCTCACCCACAACTAAGAGTTGATACGACCTAAAGTTGAAGAATTGATAAACCAATATGTCTCACACAAAAAAGTCTATTGAATAGAAAATAATATGCCTCCCACAGATAAACCTATGATTTTTGTTTTGTCTTTTGATAAATCAAGGTGAACAAGAACCAAATGATATACCAGACTTATATTCCCGAAGAACGGCCTAGAAATATCAATTAACTCACAATAATCTTAATCGTATAGTAGCGAAAGAAGATATTGTGGAATCACAAACAATGAGACGAAGATGTTTGTGACTACTTTTTATCTTGCCTATCGAAGATTAAATCTCGAGCAAATCTTGGAGAAGATAGTATTCAATCACGATAGAAAAAAAGCAAGATCAGAACACGCAACTACAGATAAAATAGTTGGGTATGGCTTCACAATCCCAATGAAGTCTTCAAGTCGTTAACCTACAGGGGTTTTGAAAAAACCTAAGGTTAAAGGAACATCGACTCTAGTCGCAACTAGTATCACACAAGAGGTGTGGGGATTAGGTTTCCCATTTGCTAGAGTTCTCCTTTATATAGTCTTTAAATCAAGGTTTGCAATCAATGTTACCTTGATAACAAAACATTCAATATTCACTGTTAAATGAAAACCTGATTAGACTCAAGCTAATATCTTTCAACCGTTAGATCAAACTTAGCTTGTTACACTACCATACCTGAACGTCTGCACCGTTGTTGGCTCAACAATAGTTACCCGAGGTTATCCATATGAACACTTTCATATCAACCTTGTTCATCTTAACCATAACTAGTTCAAATGACTCAGATGAAACTAGTTTTAGAGTTTTTCAATTGTTTATATTCTCATAAAAGTATACAAGACACAATCGAAGCAAAATCAATTTTGATTCACCCGAATCAAGTCATGAACATTATAGTCACGATTTTCAAAAGATTGCATTCCTTATTATATATAATGTATTGGTTCATGAACAACCCGATTTTAGAACATTATCCACTCAGGTATGCATACGGGTACGCATACCCAAATGGTCGGACTAAGTTTAAGTTCGCCAGTACGCGAACTGGTACGCATACCTTCCAAACTCAGCAAAAATTCCCGGACCTGAACCTCACGCCAATACGCGTACTGGTATGTGTACAAGGTTCCCGGACTTTCACCAAACCAAGCAGTACGTATACGGGTATGCATACCATGGTTCCCGGACTTGGATAACATATATGCAAGTACGCATACTATGCTTATATCCAATTGTTCTAAACTCTTATTTCAATCACTGAAACATTCTCGGAAGACAACAATAGTTGTCTCACACAAACTATTAGCTTCAAAGCAATTTTCAAGTGATCGAATAATCAATACGAAATATTCCGAGTCTACATCAAATGACTGTCTCACAAAAATCATGCAAGATGTTACCAGGCGATTTTCACATGATCATCTTTTGATTTTCGTCAAGAATATAAGATGAACTTGGTTAAAGCGAAAAATTACCAACACATATTTCGATAAATATGTAAGCGAGTTAAACTCAGCTCGATATATCAAATGTGTATAATTGAAGTCTATATAGCTATACGACTTTTGTCTCAAATAGGAGATAGAGTAGATGGACTTTTTGAGTGATAGATGAGTTCAAGTCTCCACATACCTTTTGTTGATGAAGTTCCACAAGCTCTCCTTAGTATTTATTCGTCTCCATTTGCTGAATGCTGTGAAGTCTAATGCTCAACTACACTTTCTATCCTAATCCGAGACTTAGCTATAAGTAGACCAAAAATCAAGACTTTCACAACTAAAGTTGACAACAAGCTTGAGATAGCAACGCTTGCGAGTTTGACCGAGTAGTTCTCTAACAATCTCCCCATTTGTCAATTTTAGTGACAAAACTATCAATACATATGGAATACAAAATAAATAAACTTTGTAGCTCTCAATCCAAATGTTGGATTTCATTGGTTCTTCAACATTACTAGAAATCTTCGTCACTTTCAAGTACTCCAGTGATTTTGAATGTGTTCGACTTAGCATCATAGTTGTTGAAGATATGCAGTTATAACAATGAGAAAAAAAGTTGTTGTCAATAATTGTTATACAATGTCATAGTATTATTACATAGCATCAAAGTCTAATTGTATCACAACTTTGACAACAATACTATGGTAATATGTATCACTCCCCTTTGGTCGGTGCTTCGTATCACATGAAAACCACTCCCCCTTACATAATGATCTGTAAACCATATGTATTTTTAGTGTCAATTCTCCACATTTTTGTCAATAAAAATTGGCAAAGGTACGAAAACTAGTGGGATTCGTGACCAAAAGAGAAAAACATATCAACTTTGTTTAGATGCAATCATATAGCCGAAACTAAATGCATTCATCAAGGAGTTAATAAAGATATAAGAAAACTCCTATCATATTCCACAGCCGCACTCCCCACAAAGATTTGGAAATTAAGCACAAGTTCAATTAAGAACTCTCCCCCATAACATGTCATTCCCGAAAGAACAACAAGAGCGACCTTACTTTCACAAGAAAAGAAGGATTTCTTTGGACATTGACAAATAATCATGAAACATGAATTTATATCTAAAATACTCAATTAAATTAACCACAAGAGAACCCATGATTAATTTAATCGGAAATGCTCAACATAAGAGAACTTACGGAGCCACGCAGTACATATGCAAAGATGTGGATCAGGGAAAGACCATTATTGCGGAATATTCAAAGATTCATTATATTTTTCATCAATATTTGCATAGAGACATGTAATAGACTTAATCTTTGTAAACAAAAGTTCATCCTATCTTCCATCAATATTTGCATACTGACATAATAGGCTTTACTTTTGTTGTCAAAAGTCTATTCTATCATTTTAAGTGAAAAAAAACCCAGAGAGATCTGCTTTGTCATCGTGACGTAAGCACTCATTTCCTCTTCATGTCCTCTGAAACTCAATTTCTGATAATTCTTCAAACTGGCATCCATCAATTAGCCCTCATTCTTGTATTTCTCATCAGTAATTATATCATCAACAAAGCCTATTTCATCCTCAGTATTACTTTTGATCGTAAAACTTTATCATACAAGAATTATTTCAATAATAGCAAATTCAAGAATACAATCAAAAGGTTCCTAACCAAAAGAAAACAGTTCATCAATTACTACTCAAAAAGCTTCCAAGATAGTAATCATCCATATAACCATGTTCTATTCACTTACACTTGCTTTACCCAGTATTTTCAGACAAACTTGCACCTGCATTGTGCCAAACAAAATCCATTTACAACATACAAAAAACTAGAACAATATCAAACTTTGCAACTAACCAAGAAAACCCCCAGAACATCACCACCTGTAGGTACCAACAAAACTACCAAATTAGAAGGAAAGCTGGCCAGAAGATCGAGAAGGACAACATAATCTATACCAACATCTACAACAAAATCAAGAAGAAAATGAGCAACAACAAGCATCAGAAAAGTTGTTTTGTTAAAAACATGTTGATCGTTTTCAAGATTTACTCTAAACCTAAAAATCTAGCTTTTCCGACACCTACGAAGAGACTAGTAATAGTCATCTTCATCAGTGCTCCACCCTTCCTCTTCATATCTCTCACTATCATCGTTGTCTGATGGTGCTGGAGAAGTATCACTTGAAGATGCAGATTCCTCACTGCCAGTATTTTCTCCAGTCTCCTCCTCTACTGTTTCGTCCTCTAACATCTCTTAAACTACATACCTTGGATCACCCTCCTACATGGTCCTTGCAAAAATATTTGGATTGGCAAGTTCTTATTCAAAACGCTTCATCAACTTCCTCTCATGGTACCTCTCCATCCGTCGTTTATCTTCTGCAGCATCTGAATCAAGTTCACTGGTATCAACCTCCTTTACATCATACTCAAAACCTTCATCAGAAACATCATAATCACTTTTTGTCTCACTTCCATACTTTGGTGCTTTGGAGTGTTTCTCAGCCCACTCTTCATTTTTTTTTACCTATTCTTGCAAAATACTTTGGCTTCCACATAGTATAAAGATTTCCAATCCTTTCTTCTTCTCTCTGACGAATTCTCTCTTGCTCTTCTCGCTGACGGATTAATTCATGTGCACGACGATCATTTTTTGTTTGAATGTCATCCCTCAAACTCTGAAGCCCTGTAGTGCTCAAAGAGAAAGCAAGTGATTTGACCTGTTCATACTCAACGGAAGATGGTGGTACCACTGGAACCTTTTCCTCACCGGCATCTGGAAGATTTTGATCATTGTGATCATCCATTTCCTAAACCTATTCTCTCTCTTTTAACTGTTTCCCTTTCTGAGCAAAATCCCAAAGAAAATGACCTTGGCTATGATAATATCTTGGCTAAACATCCCTTTAAAGACCCAATAGTGCCTATTAACTCCCATTTATGGCGCTTGGTTAAGCGTCTTGTCGCTTTGTTTACCACGCCTATTCAAAACCATGCGTATCTTGTTTACCCTCATAATCATAATTACCCTATACGAGCCTATTTTTAACAACTAAACACCATTTAAACCATTACACCTCTTGGAACTGCTATTAAGGAAGGTATGGGTAGGTCATCCAAATTTGATAATAAACTTTGGGGTATAATTAAAATCTTGTATTTTATGCAGGTTAGAAGAATGCAGCATCTGTTGAGAGGAACAATTGAGGTTTGGGGCATGTCTGCCAGATGGGTTATCTCCAAAGATAATTTAGCCATCAAACCTACTCTCTCTACCAAAAGGCAAACCACCAATCAAAACCACAAAACTCAACATATTATTTCCCTCCATTTCATCTGTTTCAACCCTCACCACCTATTTTGTAATATCAATACCATTATTACTCTTGGCAACTTATACCATCATACTTATGTCTATCTAAAAAAACACAAACCAATTTATGATTCACCCACTCCTAAACCCATCATGATTACGTACCACCCACATATATCCCAGGAAAATTCTCAATGTAGCATTGTTTTTGTCTCTGTTTTGCTTTCCCACCATATAACGCTCATGTGAACTCTAAGACTTCATCTTTGTCTTTACATATAAATTATGGGGAAGATAGCGACAACTCGTATGATAATTCCTGTCCCAAAAAAAGAAGTAGTAGCATAACAACAACTACTTTACACCAAAATTTACCTGAGAATCTATCATACTTTCTCCCACAACTTTCTCATTCCCTCTTTAAGGTTCAAAACCACAAAAAATATGAACCTATTGTCATATCTTCATCCATATAACATGTGATCTTTATCAGGATCGTACCAAGGATAGATTATTTTCAATACATATCCATATTATATTTTTTATATGTGCCTCTCAACCTAATCAATCTTTCTTTATACATATCTAGTCCATATATCAAATGAATCTCTCCACTTTACCAAATAACTCTCATACAATATCCCAAGACATTCAAAACCTTTCTGCTCAAATGGCGGAAAAATTAACCTCACCTTCTACACTTTCTGAACCAGTCTTCATTGACAAAACTGTCATTCTAGTTGAGTCTGATAGTAATTGGAAATAGTCTATGATAGGACACCTATGTTGTGAAACCTTTGTTCCTACCTCATCAATCCGCTATTATATCTACAACCAATGGCCACTTGATCAATCCCCTATTGTTACAACATTTAGTGTAATACATAATAGAGTTCTTATCAGGTTCTTAGATGAAGATGATTTTAACAGAATCAACTCGCAGAGACCTTGGTTTGTTTGTGGATATCTAATGGTGCTAAAAGTTGTTCCACTGAAGGGATGGCCATCTAATCATCAACTTTATTTCTCTGAAGATCTTATGTGGTTCAATCTGTGCAATATTCCAAAAGAATGTACCGAATTTGAAGATCTTCAGAAACTTACTTTCAAGATGGGAGAACACATTGAAGCTCGTGATCTTTATGGAAATCACCCCTTAAAGAAGAATGTCAAAGTCTGTGTCAGGATTCCTGTACAGAAAGCTTTACCAATAGGCATCCCCATTTTTACTAATGGAAGAACTCAAGCTTTCCTCATTGAATGCAGATATGTCAAAATTCCAAGATATTTCTGTAATTCATGCCGTGTTCTTGACTATAAAGATGCTCACTTCCCTGCTTTGAAGCTAAAACAGAAAGCAATCAAGGAAGATGCTTCTTCTAGTATCAATTATACTTTTCCTGTTGTCTTAAGGATCATGATGCCATCTCCCCAGTAAACAAACAAGCCACCTCTACTTCAACTGCAATAACTAATTTTATCATGCAACAATCTGATATTATGTCAGATACTCAAGTTGAGGCCACTACTTCTCTTCTATGTAATAAAGAAAAAGCTAAGAATAATGTCCAAAAGATGGAGAATACTGCTCAAAATGGTTTATCAAGTATGTTTCAGATGGGTCCTTTCATCAACAGATCCACAACTTTGAAGATTTTCGATGTTGGTCCGTTTCAACAGAACTTGACTCAGCAGAATAATGGATTACCGATTATCCTCAAACAGGTCACCACTCAGAATGTTACTATTGAAGATTCTATCACTGGCTCTGGACCGGTTATTAGTGGTCCGATTCGTACATCTAACTCTTCAAGAATATTCAAAACTACTATTGTTCGGAGTCCTTCACCAATTATCACTAGAGGAACTCTAATTTCAGCAGAGCATGATACTTTATCTAATCTCAAGAGAAAGATTAATCCTAGAGCCGATCTGAGAAAACGAACAAGAGCTAATTCCAATTTAGCTAGTCTAATGGTCATCCCAAAAGAACATGATACTAATGAACCTGACTATACCCAATTGTGTCTTCCAATCACCAAATTGGGGGAATTACCTACTATCAATTTATATAATTGTTCTATCAATACCCAACCTCTGATTGATTCTTATAGGATCTATAATATACTTGCTGATACTTCTCCAAACAACAATGGTGTCTGCAATAATTCTCATCACAATGCTGCTACTTCTAATCTCAATTTCTCCCAAGATACTTCTCAAAGTGGTGATACCATCAGTGATTTTCTTGGTGGTGAGTCTAATTCCACCACTCAGGTAAACTCAATTCCTTTACCTTATTTAATTGATCCTATCAATTATGTCACCCCTAGAAATCATTTTCCCGTCAATAATGTCAATTTGCTAGCTTGGAACATTAGAGGTTTGGGGAAAAAAACTACCAATAAGGAACTTAGTTTGCTATGTAAAAATGTTAATCCTGATATCATTTTTCTATCCGAAACCAAAATGAACAAAGATCTGGCGGCTAGAAAGTTAAAAAATGTGGGCTTTCCGTGTACCTTTAATGTCTCAAGTATTGGTAGAAGTGGTGGTCTAGTCCTGGCTTGGAAGAAGGAAATTCAACTCAACATTATATCATCAAGCTTGAGGGGGATATATGTCACATCTCCTGACATTATCCATTCTAAAACTTGCCATATCCACTTCATGTATGGTGAACCTAACAATATCTTAAGACATGCTTTTTGGGAACAATAATGCCAACAGAATAATGCTCCCTTGGATGAACCAGTTTTCTTTATAGGTGACTTTAATGCTCTTTTAGGAACTGAAGATAAAAATGGTGGATTAGAGGTTGATGATTCTGATTTCTTAAACCTTAGGAATTTTTGTTCAGTTTTCAATTTGCATGATCCTGGTTTCTCAGGTCCTAGGTTTACTTAGTCCAATATGCAACAAGGTCCTGACTTAATTCTTGAAAGGTTAGATAAATGTCTTATAAACCAATCTGTTGAGGACTTATGCCCTAAACTTTGTGTTAATAATTTACTTAGAGATATTGGTTTCAACTATGAAGATGTTTGTATGCCTAGACCTTTCCATTTTATGTCTATGTGGATTGAAGATCCTACCTGTAGAGATATCATTGCTAACTCTTGGTCTGTTAATGTGGGAGGTTCTCTTGCCTACAAATTGAAAGCTAAGCTTTTAAATACTAAGAAAAGTCATAGGGATTGGAATAAAACTTCTTTTGGTAATATTCAAACTAATATATCTATCATTAGGAAATATTTGACTGAGGTCCAGATTTCCAATCCTTTTGATACTTGTACAACATCCAGACTCAAGGCTAGGCTGGAATATCTTTAAAATCTAGAGGAACTTTATTAGAAGGATAAATCTAGGGAGGTTTGGCTCATGGAAGATGACAAAAACGCATCCTATTTCATAGAGTCACCCTCTTTAGGAGGAAAAGAAATGTCATTAGCTGGATAAAGAATTCCATAAATACTATTCTAACTGATAGAGAAAGTATTTGAACTTCCTTTATAAATTACTTTAAGAACCTGTATTCCTCTCATCCTCAGCAATTTCAGGATGAAATTCTTGTTGACCTCCCCATTAAGTTTTCTATTGAAGATAACTCTCTTCTAAATTTACCTCTTTCTGCTGAGGAAATAAAGAATGTTGTCTTTCAAATGGGGGGGGGGCTCCAGGTCCTGATGGTTTCATAGGTCTGTTTTATCAAAAAAATTGGGACATAGTAGGAGAGGCTGTCATTGATATGACTATCAAACTTGCTTTAGTACATGGTATATTGCTAAATTTTTCAATCATACTAATATTTCTCTTATTCCTAAAGTTCATATTGCTGAACTTGTGTCCCAGTATAGACCTTTAGGGCTTTGCAATATCATTTACAAAATTCTTTCAAAAACTCTTACTAATAGACTTAAACCTTTCATGAACAACATAATTTCCCAAAACCAAAGTGCTTTGATTCCTAAGAGGAGTATTTCTGATAATATTCTGCTAGCCAATGATGTTATATTTGTTGTCAATCATTGTGACAAAATTGAAGGCATAGCTGCCATTAAGCTTGACATGTCTATATTTACTTCTCGACGGTCTTCTGATGTTCCTTAAACTCTTCCATGTTAAATCCATCAGAGCTTCCACCTTCTTGAGCTAGTTTTCTAGCAATTCTTGCTCTGTTTCTTCATAGAAGTTTTTTTATTAGCATTATCATTATTGAGAACTAAGTTAACATTTGAGTTTCTTGTGGTATCTAGTGAAGAATTTGATGGACCCATTGAAAATGATGAAGAATTTGGTGTTGAGGTAGAAGAATTGTATGGTGACCTTTCATGTACTTGTTGATTAGCTGCTAACAATTTTGGATTATATTTGTTCAACACCTCCAAAATACGATAACAACTTTCGAAAGCAAATTTTTTGCCATTTTTTCGCCGTCATTATTTACTGTCTTTCAACATCACCATCCACAAGACCACTCTCCCGACCTCTCTTGGTTTACATTATCAATGCAACATAAGAGGCGACTTCCCTATTGATTACTTTGAAGCATTCTGACAACCTTTTTACATTGCGACAAATACATTTATCTTTTGTAATGTTATATTTTGCACCCCGGACTTTGACCTTTTTAGCATTACCGTTGCCTTGACTTTGAGATTATAAATCCATATTACAAGAAATTAAGAAGTGTAGAAAAGGTGTGAATATGCTTTAGATTTGAAGAAGATTGGGAGATTAAGATATGCTAGAGAGATTTAGAAATTCTGGTGTGAGTTGAAATGAGTTTGAAATTGGGTATTTATAGGGGGAAATTGTTGCTGTTGGATGAGAAACTGATGAGCGACGATCAAACTAGTGATCGACAACATGACTATTGCTGGTACTGGAATGACCAACAAGCGATATTGTGACCATCTAGCGATGGACACTATCGCTCGTTAGAGACTCCGTCGTGTATTCCTAAATGTTATTCCTGGCACATAGGCTAGTAACAAAGTTCTTCATCTAGAAATGAAAAGCATTTTCATTACAGAGAAGCAACACTTCATTACAAAACCAATATATGACTTATTACATTGTATCAGTATTTAAGCATACACGTGTGAATAGAGAGTGTGATAAGCACATGACAAATGCACGAGTGGCAGAAGAGGGAAAAGAGATTTTAAAACTTATCTTGTACTACATCTTCTCGTATCTGTTACCTCATCTGTGTATGTGCTAATATACCCCCCCAGCAAGCTCATGGGAGGTGGCATCACAGTGAGCTTGGATCTGGGATTTGCAAATCGTGGTCCATGCAGTGCTTTTGTAAAAATATCTGTAATATGATCCAGTGTGTTTATGTGGAAAACATCCAAAGCCTTGGATTGAACTAGATCCCTGATAAAATGATAATCCAAGTGTACATGCTTCATTCTTGAATGTAGAACAATATTGGAGGCAACTGATATTGAACTGACATTATAACAACCAGGCCTGAGAATGCCATGAACTGGAAAATGAAGTGCCTGTAACAAGTAACAAATCCATATAATTTCAGCAGAAGTGTGAGCTAATATCCCATATTCTGCCTCAGTGCTAGACCTGGCAACTGTGGATTGCTTCTTTGAAGACCATGAAATAACATTTGAGCCTAGAAAAACACAATAACCTCCGGTGGATTTTCTGTAATCAATATTTCCAGCCCAATCAGCATTAGAGAATCCCAAAAGAAAAGAATCACCTCTAGTAAAAAGCATCTCATAGTTTAAAGTCCCTTTGACATATCTTAAAATCCTTTTGGCAACCATAAGATGTGGAACTCTAGGAAATCTGCATATATTGACATACCAAATTTACTGCAAAAGACAACCCAGGTCTTGTCCAGGTAAGGTAGTGAAGCATACCAACCAGTGATCTATACTCAGTGGGATTCTCCAGAAGTTCATCTTCATCTTTACTTAATTTCTTAGAAGAATAAATGGGAGTTTGACAAGGCTTTGCACCCTCTATATGATGTTAATGTAAAAGATCAACAACATACTTTGTTTGAGAGAGAAATATAGAATCACCACTGCTTTGAACTTGCAAACCCAAGAAATAATATAGTTGTCCTAGATCCTTTATTGGAAACTGGCTTTGCAGATGAGTAATGACTTGATGCAGAAACACAGGTGAAGAAAAGTAAGTATTATATCATCCACATAGATAAGAGCCACTGTGAGTTGATCACCAGATTTGTGCACAAATAATGAAGAATCTGCAACAATATTCTCAAACTTTAAGGATAAAAGAACATCACTTAACTTGTCATACCAGGCCATGGGTGTCTGTTTCAAGCCATAAATAGCTTTATACAGTAAGCAAACATGATCAGGTTTAGAGGGATCAACAAAACTTGGTGGATGAGTTATGTATACTTCCTCCTTCAAGTCACCATGCAGAAATGCATTGCTGACATCTAATTAATGAATAAACCAGCCATATTGAACAATCATAGATAGAACAATTCTGATAGTAGTTGGCTTTGCCACAGGGATAAAAGTCTCCTCAAAATAAATTCTAGGCTGATGATGAAAACCCTTTTCCACCAATCCAGCATTGTGTGTATCAAGTGCCCCATCTATATTGTATCTTATCCTGAACACCAATTTACAACCAACTATATTTTGAGATGGATCAGGTTTAACTAGAGACCATGTACCAACATTAGCTAAAGATGTATATTCTTTAAATGAGTCAATCCTCCAAACCTCTTCTTTATGAGCAATTGAAATACAAGTTGGTATGTTTGTATTTTGACTGAGTAGTGCAATAGTTAACTTATGCTTTGTAGCATAGTATGATTTTGGAACCCTGATTTCATTCTTACCTCTAGTTAGCATATTATGATCATTCTTAGGAAGAGGCACTGAAACAAAAGGAGATGTGACAATGGATGAAGCTGTAACTGAAGGTAGAACAAGTGACTGAATAGATGACAAGGAATCATAAACAGGTGATTGAGGTGAATCCACACCTGAGGCAGATGAGAGTGGTGATTTAAAAAGAAAATGGGTCTCATCAAATGAAACATGCATAGTAATATAAACTGTGCCAGTTAAAGGATCAAGGCATCTATAGCCCTTATCAGTGGTACTATAGCCAATGAACATACATTGTTTACTTCTTGGTTTTAGTTTATTTGAAGTATAGGGCTTTAGCCAAGGAAAACAATAACAACCAAAAACCTTGAGGAAATTGTAATCCGGTGATTTATAAAAAAGTTTTTCAAAAGGATTGGAGAATTGAATTGCTCTAGTAAGTATCATGTTTATGAGGTGATTTGCAGTGATAAGAGATTCTACCCAAAATGAGGATGGTAGTCCAGATTGAAAAAGGAGTGTTCTTGTGACAGCTATTAGATGTTTATGTTTTACCTTAGCAACACCATTTGTTCAGATGTATGAGGATAGGAAAACTCATGAGTAATTCCTTTTTTGGCACAAAAATTAGCAAGAAAGGTGTTTAAGAATTCACCACCATTGTCTGTTCTAATAGTAATGACAGATTGAGATAAAATATTTTCTATTCTAGTAACAAATGAACAAAAAGCATGCTTAAAATCAGACTTGGAAGCTAAAGGAAAAACCCAATAATATTTAGTGAAATCATCAACTATATATTTGCATAGTATAAAGATCAGATACAGATGGTTCATGACAAGGACCCCAAAGATCCATGTGCAACAACTTTAAAAGTTGTTTTGCATTGTTACAAGACAACCGAAATGGAAATTTGTGACTTCTACAAACTTTGCAGTCAATGCAAGTTAAAGGTTTATTAAAGACATTCTTTAAATGAAGATGACTACATATCTTTTGAAATGTTTGAAAAGAAGGATGACCAAATCTTCTATGTAGAAAGGCAATATCAGTTGTTGTAGCTGAAAGAGTATAAGAAGTTGAGTTGAAGTTGATTGGATATGAACCATTCCTATGTGGACCTTGGAAGAGAGACTTCTCAGAAGGTAGATCATTCACAGAAAATCCATGAGAATCAAGCGTCATAGAGCAATTGTTGTCAGAGGTGAATTTATGAATGGATAATAAATTGTGAGAGGATTTAGGCACTACAAGGATATCATTTAGATGGAAAGAATGATCATTAATATATTTACTAGAGGAACCTTTATGTGTGATAAACATACCTTCACCATTAGCAGTTTTGATAACATCATCACCATCATAATGAGTAAGCTCCTGCATAGTAGTTGTATCTGAGGTAATATGAGAGTTAGCACCACTATCATCTTCCATTCTTCTTCATCAAATATATCCGATGCAACTAACATAACACTCAAATTTGTTAGTGGCTTTCTTCCTTAATAAGAGAAATTCAATCTTTAAGTACAGTTGGGAGCCAAATGAGTATCACTCAGACATATTTGACAAGGTTGCTTTTCACTAGTAGTACAACCTCTTCCAGTAGTGTTTCTAGTAAACATAGATGGATTATAAATATCTGCCTCAAAAACCTCTGCCTCTAGTATTGTATGAACCTCTATAACTACCTCTAGAATAACTTGCCATAAAGGTCTTCAATTCTGTATCACTTTTAAATAGTTTATTGTGTTCACTAATAACAACCTCTTAACTGAGTAGATTGTTGTGCAATTCAATACATGTAACAGGAGGATTACTATATCGCATAGAAGTGGCAAAAGAAATATAATCTGCATTGAGTGCTTTAAGTGTGACTACTACAAGTTCTTTATCTGAAATGAACTCACAGCAGCAAGATGATCTGAAATAAGTTTGATCTCATTGATTAATTCATGAATTGATTTAGTACCTTGTATAAGAGATAGTGGTTTGGTACGTAGCTGAATTGAATGCATTGATGATGCTCTTGCAAATTGATTCTCAATGCTCGTCCATAACTCATGAGAGATATTAGATCTTGAAAAGTAAGCGATAACTGAATCAGAGATAGTCGAGTTAATCCACATGATGATAAATGCATCTTCATCTTTCCAATCAGTGCAATTCAATTTTCTTGATTTCTTTTGTTAGTGTAACATTCCTGACAAGGATAAGAGCTATCTATGAACTTCATTAGCTTTTAGTTTTGAATAATCGGAGTCAATAAATGCTTCCAGGTAATGAAATTATCCTTTTTAAGCTTGAGATGAACAAAGTGAGTAAGATGATTTAAAGGAACTCTAGAAAGGAATTTTCAGTTGGATTTTCCAAGGAGGAGGATGAGAAATTACGAATCATAGAGTAAAAAATCAGATCTAATTTGAGTAACAGATGAAATAATTGTTGAAACAAATTGGAGAAAAGATCAAAAAAAGTGAAATCAATTGAGAATTAGACAAGTTGATGAATATATGAGTATAAAAAGATAGATCTGAAAACAAAAACAGGAAACAAATCTTGGTAAAAGTTCAAGATCAAGATTGTTGAAGAATTACCTCTCAATTAACACAAATTAAAAACACATTCATAATGCAAAAGAGAAAGTTGATGATGATCAAGATTCCAGGATCGAATTGACGAGTTGAAACTCTAACCTATCTGGTACCATAGTAACAAAGTTCTTGATCTAGAAATGGAAATCATTTTCATCATTACAGAGAGGCAACACTTCATTACAAAACCAATACATGACTGATTACAATGTATCAGTATTTAAGCATGACCCAAAGGTAATAACTGTCAGACAACTCATACATGTGTGAATAGAGAGTGTGATAAGCACGTGACAAATGAACGAGTGACAGAAGAGGGAAAAAAGATTTTAAAACTTATCCTGCACTGCAGCTGCTCTTATCTGTCACCACACCTGTGTCTGTGCTAATATAGGCAGTTATGTTTGGAAATTTTGCATACCTATAATGGGTGCTTAAATGACAAAATCAGCTGCTTGACATGTGCATAGGAACACGCCTTACATGAAATTTGATAAAAATATTGAAACCACTGCCAAGAAGGTGAGTACACAAAGGAATCAGGAGAGTATGCCGTTCCAAAAAATGTACAAGGCTACAGAGTACTTTTGCCATTATTTGTTAGTTCACCATGGGACGATGCCCTTTAAATACTGCTCGTGTACAAGACTATTGAGTCCTTTTTGCCATTATTTCTTACGTTCACTTCAGACCCAACTAGTAGGAATGTTATAAAAACCATCCATTTTTGTGGACCTTGTACAATTACTCCCGAGGGGTAAAGAATAATTTTTTTGGATTCAACTTGATAAAATTTCTTCCACTTTTTTGAAGAAACTTGTATAAAGTTGCGTCTACTTCTGAAAATAACTAGTGCTAGTTGCTTCCACTTTTCAGAAGGTAGGGGTAAAAATTGAATAAAGATATATTTTAAGAAGCGAATTTTGAGGGGTATTTGAATAATGTTTCTAGAAAACTAAGGTACGCGGCTATGGGTCCTTGTTTACTAAGGGCTGCTACATTATTGGAAGCAATAAGATCTTTTGTGCGTTTTAGTAGCTCAGACTCGTAAACATCCAATTAAAATTCTTGGTGTGGTCACTTTCATACTCATGAAACGATTTCTATCAATAGGACTCTAAAATGAATCATCCAAAAGATAGATTTTTTTTTTCATGTCCATTGAATTTTTATGTGTACATTAGGTTTGATGCATCAATTTCCATAAAACATTAGGTTTCTGCTTTGTACGTTGCAGAAATTCGCCATTGCTAATATTAGCAGTCAAAAGCTAATTCCAGGTTGTTTGATGCATCAATTTGAGAAAAGAAAACTTCTTCAGATGTACCAACTTTTAATAACTCATTTTTCTAATATCGGTGTTTCAGTATCCCACCGAAAGTATTCAAACAAATACACTGAACCAACAGTTACCGGGTTCAAAAGGATGATTGAAATTGTGTCTCATTTTGAATGTATGCAAACTTTAATGAGATTAGCACAGCGAATCACACTCTTATTAATAAAACCTAGTGCAACATTAAGCTTATACATATGGCGTACATTATATTGAAAAAGAGATTGGCCTAAAAACATTTCACAACTTCAGTTTCTTTCATGTATATTGATCTTACTTTCATAAATGAAAGGAAGATCATCAATGAACTGCAACAGATATATGCCAAGTCTCCACTGTTTATTCACTTAAAACTAATTACTAAATCCTTTGCTTAGTAAAGTGAGGGAGGGAATTTCTTCTTTGGTGGGGGAGGGAATTTATTCTTTAGTGGTGGTGGTGGGAATAATTTCTTCATCTTTGGCGGTGGTGGAGATTTCCCCTTTGGTGGAGATTTTGGGTGTCCTGGTATTGTTACAACAATTGGTGGTGACTTAAACACCTTATAAGCCACCGGCGCAGTGGTATCAACTGTATAAGGCACATCCTCTGGCGCATATGGTGGTGGAGGCATATGCTTTACTGGAGGCTTCTTTGGTGATTTTGAAGGCATATAATATGGTTTATGAGGTGGTGGTGAAGCTTTCTTTGGTGGTGGTTTAGGCACATAGGTTGGCTTCTTTAGTACTACGTACATGCTTCACACGCTGACGTTTGAAGCAAAAACGCCAACGGGCAGTTTTTTGAAAATTCAAAATTCATTTTTTGTACTTCTATAAATTACCATCATCTTCAAACAATTCACTCACACGAAAATTCACTTATCTTGAATTTTCTCTTATAAATCTATTTCAGTTTTTTAGTTTATTGTTGGTGAAATGGCTGAAAAGGCGATCACACTTTTTTGCGATGAAAAACTTGAAGCTGTTATTTCTAAGATATGTGGGAGTTTTAAACAGATTGAAAATCGTAAGAGGGAAGTGTAATTTTTGAAGTTGCTCCAAGAAAATGTTCCGCTAAAAGGCAAAGAAGAGCTCCAGTTTTGAAAGTTAACAACAAAAAATTAAAAAACAAAGGAGAAACTATCAAAGAGCGCGTTGAATAGAAGATACGTCAAATGAAGATAAACAGGAGGCTAAAGCTTGTACTTGGATTTTTATTGAAGTTATCTAATACTTTTTAAGTTTATATTGTCTAAGTTTATATCTTGTAAAAGAATTGGCAGTAATATCAATGAATGAAAATATTTAGATTTTAAAATAGATTTCCACTTCAAATTTATCGAAATTTATTACAATTTAAACTTGTAATTATATCAAACTATATTTTAATAATCCATAACAATAACATCAAACTACATCAAATCCAGTGACATTATATCTATAAAGTTCATAGCATTCAAAATGCTTAAACTCTCTTCTGGTTTCTTCAGTAAAATTGGTCTGAGCGATGGTTTTCTATAAAACAGATAAACAACTTAAGATATTTATGATGCAGTTGATCACTGAGGACAAAGGTAAGATACTCATCAGTTCTTCGTTGGATAATCCAGAATTGCTATAGTGAACCATACACAAAATTTATGTATAATGTTTGACTTCCTTAGTGATGAATGCAATTCTTAGTTCTAGGCTCTTACTGCTTTTTATGGTTTCGTTCCGCGATTCTACAAAATGTCCCAATACTCTTTTCCAGAAATACCCACTGTTCATTGGTCTTTTCATACGGTGTAACCAACATCGAATAAGAGTAACATCTTCTTCCATTGTAAAGACCAGGAAAGGCATTCGAGTGCAGTACAGATGTGCTTGAGATGGACCATCTTTTAGAACTCTAACACACGCTTCATAACGAAAAGGTTTACCGTGAGCTTCCTCCCAATTATCA
Organism: Papaver bracteatum; assembly: GCA_023529315.1. Taxonomy (NCBI): domain Eukaryota; kingdom Viridiplantae; phylum Streptophyta; class Magnoliopsida; order Ranunculales; family Papaveraceae; genus Papaver; species Papaver bracteatum. The sequence goes on along the minus strand of JAJJWX010003730.1, from coordinate 311,860 downwards.
AGAGCTGTTTGGATCGCTTCATCTTCAGCTACACCGATGAACTTTTCTCGATCAATTTCCATTACCAGAGCAAGAAATGGCTGGACTGCAAGCCTAATAGATTGAAAACACGCATGCAATCGACGAGCATCTCGGTTTTACGGGTTCCCCGTCAGTGAGACGATCATTGTAAAAACGTTTTCCCAAAAAGAACCGTCTTGAAAGCCCATACCAACAATTACTTTATGAAAAAAATATGCTTTGCATATAGTTATATCTTCTTCTTCAGTAAACTCGGGACCACGATTTCTAACAGACATTTCTACAGAGTGACAGAGATTAAGAGTTTTGGAAAGAAAGAAGAATAAGAAGACGTGAATTTGGAGATGGGAAGAATGGAATTTATAGGGCGAGAAATAAAATCGAGCCGTTGGAAATTTAGTCATTGGCGGTTGTAGTAAAACCGTGCGGCTTTACTAAAACCGCCCATTTGAATTACCAACGCCTATTTTTTTGTTATAAATCCAACACTAGGTTTTATTCTCAACCAAACCAACATATTTCTTTCTTAAAGCCAAAAACATCCACCATGTTTTCTAAAGGCAAAGCGAAGCAAATATTATGTGTCAAAGAAAAATAGGTTTGTCCATTATGTTTCATGGATAACCACAGTCTTATTCAATGCCCTTGGATGTCCGCGGGAAGGTTGTTCACGCATCAGATGGTGATTGAATCACAACCAGAAAAGCTCAGGTATTTGCAATGTCAAGATCCCAACTGTCCAGAGGAACCGCATATGCTAGATGATGCTATGAGGATTAAAGAAGAAGAAGAAAATATCGCAACACTCTTCAAAAAATTTAAACTTAAAGCTAAATTGAAGAAAAAGTTATTACACTGCAAGCATTGTGGATATGGAGATCACGAATACAAACATTGTCTACAGAAAATTAGTGGATGCGCAAAGCCCGTTGGCAAGACTTTTATGCATTTGTGCACCTCTTTTGAAGAAGACACATATGGAACGCATTTTTGGAAATGTCCTAGGTGTTTTTTGGTAGAGTGGGATGATTGAAGTTAAAGGACAAATCGATTCACTATGGTATTAAGTTATTTAGTTTGCTGTTTTTTTTGTGTTATTACGATTATCTAAAACCAAACATGTGGATGTCCTCACATTTACACCATCAATATCATAACCAAATTAAATTTATCTTGGATTAATCGTTATACCATTAATATCATAAATAATAACATACTGCATTGAACAACCACATCATACATGAGAATAAAATAAATACATTAGATTAAAACGACTACTACACATGCGTCAATTCTCGTCGGGTGGTGGAATTCCTAGGGCGATGTAGGGATTATATCTGTTGTGCAACCTAAGAATGTTAAAACAAGCTTGGAAGTCGAAAGGAAGTCCGCCGTGAGATATTGCCCACACCGCTAGTGTTATGGGTTCCACTTCATGTACAGCTTCACCGTTGAGTTTATTTTTGTAATTCTCCACTAGTACATCGGCGAATTCCAATACATGACTAATAATTAACCTACAACGATACCACAATATGTGAGAATCACGCCCATTAATGTTGCCCGTCTCAACGACGAACATTCTATAAACTTGTTCCCGGAAACACAACGTCGATTCGGCTACATTCCTAGCGATAACATCTTGGGTGTGAAAAACAAAGGCTCTACAAATAGCTAAATCCTCTTGTTGAGTGAATCTAACAGCACAAACTCTGAGAGGCATTTTTGTAGATGATTTGAGAGTGAAGAATGTGTGAATTTAGATCTGAAATGAGGAGTATTTATAGAACTCAAAATTATAGCATTGGATCACAAGATTTTTCAGCCTTCCAGGTTTAGCCGTTGGCAGTTTTGGGAAAAAAGAGACGCTTTAACTAGAGACGATGGCGTGTGACGGAATAACGGGCGATTTTGTGACAAACGCCAGGTGAGCCATGATTTCCCAGCCTTCCTTCGAGCGCGCGCCTGTTCTTCCATCTCACTCAACAAACCAACAATTTTGTTGTTTTGTTCATCCGTTTTCATGTTTGTTGAGTCCATAGTGGGATCAAAATGAACAAATCTTTGATTTGTGCAGTCCATAGGAACTTCTCTAAGAGTATCTTCAATAGCAAGTGTTAAAAATCCTACGCAGAATTTTTTTAAGACCTTTATTTAAGAGGATTTGTACATATAGTAAATATATAACCCCATGACTAATAAACCATCTTCAACAGTATAAAGGTTTGACCCTTAGAAGATGAAATCTTAACCGTTTAACTATATTTTAATTAATTATTAAAATAAAAAATATGACAAGGAGGTCATTCCGGAGGTGAAGATAAGACTTTCTTCAAAATCTTCAAAATTAGTTTTTCATCCCGTCTGTTTTGTAGGGCCTACTGTTGGAGATGGATCTAGTTAAAATTAAGGTCTAAAATCCCATGTGTCATCAAAAAAATAAATCTTCCGCCTTCTATTGGAGATGCTCTAACAGTGTTAAGCAGACAAATGAATATATAACTGGGCAGTGATGGGAAGTTAAGAAGGAGGGTTGCCAATTAGTCATCTTGAGAGGAGGAGATGCAAATCAGATTTTGTTTCTTCTCGAAGCATGATATTTATTATTCTACTATTAATCTGCAACAAAATAATCATTCTATTTTTTGAGATATTTAATAAAAAGATTATAAGTTCAGTGCCTTATTAGGAGGATATTGGTAGTGAAGTATGATGCATTAGGATAAAAATCGTTAGAAAAATTTACTCAACCCTTTTTGTATTTTGCCAAAACACCTTGTTCATCAGTTGGCTGGCGTTGACAAGTCAAACATTATCAAAACAACAATCTCTCTCAGTTTTTTCCATCTTCATACATTTACGTGGAATCTCATTCTTCTTCTCCTTCCATATCGCCACTTTCGTAGCCACTACCATTACTTCCGTCGAAACATCATTTGAATTTAAAATAAGTAAATCATCCTCAATAAAATTCTTTCACCAATGTGGTGGCTAGCCAAAAGAATAATAATAGACAAAATTGAACTTTCATCGAGATTTTCTTAGCACAATTAACTTGATTGCTGCAAAAAAAATCTTTAGTTAAGCATATGACTATGAATGGGTTCAGTTCCTTCCGTCTTACTACCATAACCGGAACCAGATCCACTTATAATAATATAGGGTCATTGATAACTGTTCCTAATCCAGATCCCAAGTAAATTGGTGAAAATTAGGGCTGCACATGGTTCGGTTTTTATCGGTTTTTGGCAAAACCTAAAACCGAAACCAAAGTACTCGGTTTTCCAATAATAAAAACCAATAAAACCATATAGCCTATTCGGTTTTATTGGTTTTGGTTTCTACTCGATTTTGTTAAAAACCAAACGGTTTTTGGTTAACCGAATGATTTATAAACAAACTTCTACTCGATCTCTTCTACTCAAGCTTCAATCTGATGGTGATGTTTGTTATAATCCTATGTAAAACAAAGTAGAAGAAGAAGTAAAACAAAGAGAATAAGAAGGTGATGGTGATCCTGGTGGTAGACTGGTGGTGGTAGTTTTAGCATCGAGTGATGTATTACAGTATTATGGTAAAATATCTAACATCCTGTGGCTAATATCATTTCGATCATATGGTTAGGAACAGTCGGTTAACCATATGTTTAGGAACAGTCGGTTAACCATATGGTTTTCGGTTCGGTTTTTCTAGGAAACCTAAACCAAAACCGATAGTGTCGGTTTTCTGGGGCTGACAACCATAAATGAACCATTGGAGTATGGTTTTAGTTCTGTTCGGTTTAAATTCTTCGATTTCGGTTTTGGTTTATGGTTTTGGTTCGGTTTTGTGCAGCCCTAATAAAAATACATGGGTATCCGTTGGATATAAAGAACAAAGAGATCTTCTTAAAAATCATAAATCTTCTTCATTTTGGTTTAAATGTAATACACTTTTACGTAAAATTTTATTAGTTATAATTGAAAATTAAATTGTATAAAATTTGAAAATGATTAGAATTAAAAAAAAAAAAATGCCTTGGACCTGCGAGTGGAACATATCAGTATTCAAAATCTTATCGGTTCCAAATTGTTCTAACTATCGGTCACCAAATTTTAATGGGTCGATGTTAGGACATGAAACCAACAGAATCACCCGATTTCGGATTATTGGGTATCCGTTGACATAGCGATGAAACACGAGTTGCACAACTAATTCAGAATAATTCCCAAACTAGCTAGATACTTATTAGCCTAATTTCTATTATACAATATTTCTATTCATCCAACGATAGAACCCGACAAGCCCAACTGTTCATTTTCTTATTTCAAATATATTATATGTTGGTGGAACACATGTCCACTTCCAGGAAGTATTTTTTTTTTTTAAAAAGAAAAATCAATTGTGGATTTAACCATGGAATAAATAGGATGAACCCGGGTATGCAGTACACGTACCAGGTACGTCTAGATAGTGTTCTTTGGGTCACACTTGTGATCAAACATGTCTGATAGTGTTTTTTGAGAGTTGTTCAAATGCCAATTATCTTATAGAAAAAATTCTGATACATCTGAAAATATTCGACAGGGTAAGTACATGTACATGTACCTGGTACGTGTACTATATACTTGTTCAAAAGTATTTTTGTAAAAAGGGGTACCTAGCTAGTATGTGTACCCTTAAGACAAAAAAGGGTTCAGGAATCTACAGATCTTTTCTGGTTTGCATACTAGGTATGCGTACCTTTTCGGTTTAGAAACCAACAGATCTTTTCCGGTTTGCGTACTAGGTATGCACACCTTCCTGGTTCACGAGTCAACAAACTTTTTATGGTATGGATACCGGGTATGTATACCAAAAAGTCATTGTCGAACTATAGCTACGCCGGTACGTGTACTGGGTACATGTATTGCAGCTCCAGACTTATAATAGTTCTCCCAGTATGTGAAGTGGTATGCATATTGTCCTGTATCCAGATTTACAATAGTTATATCTCTCTCTAATAATTAGTTTGAAACATTCCCTAATAACATCAATGACACATATCATTATTTCAGGCTATTTTCAAATGATTTCAAGATAAACTTGATTCGAAATTTCTATTATGCATGTATTGTCTAATTTAGTCATGCGACAATGTCTCATGGATAGAAAGGTGAAAAATTGAGAAATAGGTGGTTCAGTCTTCACTTACCTTTTGTTGATGAAGTTCTCCATAGCGGTTAATCTTCGCCTTCAAACAGTAAAACGCAGTGATATCCAATGCTCAACTACACACTTCTATCCTAATCCGAGACTTGACTAAATGTAGGCTAGAAATCAAGATATAGTTTTGATCAACTAAATTTGACAACAAGCTTGAGATAACAAAACTTGTGAGTTCGACCAAGCAATGCTCTAATAGTGTGCAGGTACATAAGAAGAAAATTGAAGATTTGAAGACAAAAAGATTTTTCTTATTAGATTTTGTATCTCGTGATTTGTACACAAATCTTGATCAGCTAAGATCAGACTTAGATTCAGTTTATCTTGGATAGATTTGATCATATAGTCGTTTAGATCGGTAGTTATCATTTAGTGGTATTCTTCAATATGCGAATCTGATAGTTGTGAATCCAGATCTAAGCTATTGATTTGGATTGACCTTACCCGACAAAGGAGTTTTCTCGTTTAAACGGAAGAGCCTTTATCAAAACTCAAAGAATCTTTTTACCAAAAGATTGTTGGAGTAGTTACCAAACAACTTTGTTTTTTTACTGTTTGGAAGACGATTAAAAGTAATTGAGTGTTTAAGACTTTACATCGGTAAAGCAACTCAAGATAGTGATTTTTCTGTCTTGGGATTCACGTGCTTGACAAGTAGGTCGTAAACGCAGGGATACTGAGGGAACTAAGTAACTAGGGGTAGATTACTTGGTATCAACTATACAAAGTTGGCTTTGTTCTTTGTATGACGACTTAGTTTTGATAGTATTCAAAACTGGACTAAGTCCCAGGATTTTTCTGCATTTGCGGATTCCTCATTAAAAAAATCTTGTTGTGTCATTTATTTTACTTCCACATTATAATTTTTTTAGTATAATAAAGTAAGTTACACTTGCATGTTAAATCCTAATCACTTGGTATTGATCTTGTAGTAAATTGGTTTTGGATTGTAACTATTATCAAGTGAATACCTTGTTATTGTACTGGTTTGACTTTGTACATAAACGATTACACTTGGTATCATACTTATAGGTTGAAACAAAAAAGCATGGTATATTTGGGTACCCTCATAATTTCACTTTAAGACCTTGGTCATATATGCTGGAAAATTATATCTCTAATATTAAGTCAGTTCCAATTTGGGTATGTATTTATGGGGTTCCACCGCATATGTGGAACAATGATGGATTGAGCCTGATATCTAGCTGTGACGGACCGGAAAATTACGCTTGGAGCGCCTTGGGCACGCATGCCATACATCCCCCGATGCGCCATGATGATGCTGCGATTCGGGACTTAAAGCTAGGAAAATGCACGTCCATTTGCCCTTGTAAGCATCTTCGTGGATCATGATGCAGTAACTTAGATTCCACACCGTTCCAACTTACCCTTGTTCTGCAAAGGTTTTAAATCCTTTAAGGCTATGGCTGATGCACCTTACATGCATTGCCTCAACGTAGGAAATTCATAGCCGAGTAACCGTCATACATCCGAGTCTTGTCCAGGCATAAGGCATAAGCCTTGGAATTAGGCATAGGCCGCTTCAATCCTATTGTCATTTGCTCACTTTTCTACCAACTTAGCTTACCTTTTTGGCTATGCCCAATTCCGCAAGATGAGACATATGCCAACTCCGTGTAGCTTGATAGGAAGTATGAGCATCCACTTGCTGACATGCAACTTGCCTCATCAAGTCTGGCCACAATCATCTCTTGTATCGAGCTACCGAGCTTAGACGATATGAGGGGCCAAAGTGCTAGACCGACAATGCTACAACTTATTGCGGATGCCTACGTACCCTTCCCTACTCTAAAGGGATCAAGCACAGACTGTAGTTCATCCACGAAGGGACAGAAACTTAAGCCAAACTCGTTTGCAAGGCCGTGGCCTAGAAATAATGGTAATGGCCTGGTCCTATAGGCCGTTTCGTCAAAATGCACAATGATTATGCATTATCGGGTCTGCCACATGGCATAATGATGCCTTCACATCATATGCCCTATTGGCAAGGCTACTGAGCTATAAATGAGACTTATGTATCATTTATACTCTCCCGGCTAAGTTATGAAGCTTACTTGGTGCATGGTCCGCATACGCACCTTAAACCAACTACCCCTCTCTATATATGTTAACTTGCAATTTCTACAACTTTGGAAAAGGGAGCATATTGACATGCCCGCTTCACTATTCATGGCCGTTGCCATGTATTCCTGTGTAACCGGCAATGATTGCCGAATTTACTTCAGTATTGCACAATGATTGTGCAACATCCCTTCTGGCGGGTCGCTCTGCCGTATTGCACAACACTCATTCTAGATGTGTTGCACAATCATTATACAACATTGGTTCTGACTATCGCACAATGATTGCGCAGCATTCTCTCTGGCGTATTGCACAATGATTGTGCAACATTCTCTCGGCCATCCCTCTCTGGCCTGATGCACAATGATTGTGTAGTGTTGGCTCTAGGCCAATCGTCTACATAATGCGTAATATTTGCGCTGCAATGCCCAAGGCCATCTACTCAACTGGCCTAACGCATCATTTGATGCGAGATTTGGCCCTTAGCCGAATGCCTAACATAATGCACAATTTTGGCGCGATATTAGCCTTAAACCAATCTACCTCTTACCAAACAATGGAAGCTTTGGATGAAGCTTCATCTCAGGTCATGGCGCATCTTTGAGCATGTGCCATGCAAAAAGTGCGGGTGTCTAGCTAAATTGGAAAGCCTTTACTAGGTGATGATTATACTCTCAAGCAGACAAGATTAGCTTCAGCTAGAATATGCATAAAAATAGATATTGAGTTTTCTTACCCTGCTAGCATACCACTTCTGATTGATGGAAATATAACTATGGAGCTACCTGTAGAATATAATTGGAAACCTCCACGATGCGACAATTGTAAGGTCCTTGGTCATGTGATTAAGAAGTGTGCTAGCAAAACAAAGATTAGATGGACAACAAAAATATCTAGGAATATACATTTGGAACAAATTATAGGGGTTGTACATGGAGACAAAGGAGGAAATGTTAGCCCAGGTCAAGGGACAATCAATAGTGAAGTTAGCGAATTTAATGGTCCAAGTATTTTGAAGGATGGGAAGGGTGAGACAATTGCCAAGGGTCAAGATCAGCACAAGGACGCATATGTTGCTACTGGAAAGGTTATGTCTACAAGAACCAATGGAGGTAACAACATTGAGGAACAAGTGGATCGAGGTAATGGAAGTCCATACAATACCAGTTTGATTCAATGGCTGCATTGAATGTAGCTGATAGTCAGCATGTGCTGTTGAAATCTCTTCCGGTGAGGCAAAGAATGAGTAAACTGAACCATGTGTTACTGCGGTGGATTTGGGTTCAAATATGGGAAAGAAGGTTGTTTTGGTTACATATCCAGGTGAATGAACTGAAGTCAAAGCAAAGAAGAAACCGGCTGCAAGCAGGGATCTCCTAAAAAAAGCCTTTATGGTGTACATAAACTTCACAACAGAAAGTAGGTTTCCATTAATAGAACCAAGGAGTCTGTGATAAAGAAGACAAGTGTATCAAGTGCATTATTAGTGGCAGGAAGTAGGGAGAAGGGAGTAATTATCAATCCTTCTGAACCGAATAACAATAGAGCGTCAACAATAGAATCTAGTCCCTCTAATTTGAATGAAAATAATTCTTTAGCAAAGAGCATGGTTGAAACATCTACAGTTGAAGAATTATATGATGCTGAGGATTTTCTGATGGCGTTTCTGCGAAAAGAACCAATTACCTTTCTCGCGAATAAAAAGCCCGTAAAAGGACTCATAGAGAACTTGTAAAACTGAAAATGGAGAGTGCAGATCAGATATGTAAAGAAAGCTTGGCAAGAGGTCTTACAACCCAAACTAAAAAGTCTTAGTTAGTGGGTTTTGGTTTGTTTTCTTTTTTGTTTTGATTGCTACCTTTTAGCTTGCTTATAGTGCTGCCTGTCAGCTCGTCTTAGTGGAAATTTCCTAGTCTCACATCTATATATCACTTAAGCGCCTCCCTTCTTGTTTCATTTTTCAATAAAAATTTAACCTTTGAAGTCAAAAGAAAAAAAAAATATGCATAGGAATATTTCGCATATTCTGCTTTGCAATATGACTCATGGTATGATCACGAAGCATTACAACTTTTTTGTCCTCAAGCAGCCATACCTTGGGATTAATTCAGGGGCGGAGCCAGCCCATTGCAATGGTGTGCATTTGTACCCGCGCCCAGCTAGCTACAAAGCCTAATTTAAGCCCAACAATTATTTTTTTCCGCTATCTACAACTCTAATATCACTTATTTGCACCCCATATCATAGTTCTCGGCTCCCCTGGATTAATCAAACATTATTAAAAAGTAATGATATAGAAATGTGGGGATAACAAAGTACATACCTTCTGTGCAATCGCAGTATTTTCTACAGTTCAACTATCTGGCCTTTTACTACATCAAACAAACAAACTACATCAAACAAACTATCTGCCTTTTACATCTTAAAAAAACTATCCGGTCTTTGATTTTAATATTTACATATGGGCCTACGGCATTTGCACCAACCTTGAGGTTTTGTGTTAATGGTCATGCAGCTAACAACTCTTTAATGCAGATGTACCGTGTACGGGTATATTTGGCCTGCTTTGCAAAAACTAATGGTATGATCAGAAAGCATGCATTACAAGTTTTTGTCCTCACCTAACCATAACAAAGGATTCAACGTTCAATATTTATTCCAAAAGTAACTAATATAACATGTGGGGATAATAAAAATATATTTATATCACCTCAGGATATCAAATGCAAAGCTAAAGCTACTTAGCTTACCTAGCTAGACAAATTTGACACCGCGAATTAGAGTTTTATAACTATAAAATTAACTTTTAAAAGGTGCAAAACGACCCAATTTAGAGTTGTAATCAGTAACATTCTCGAGTAGTGACCAACTGACCACCCCATGCACAGATGTTTCCCCATAATTTAATATTTTGAATTGAAAAGCAACGTAAAAAAAGAATAACACACAGTATCACAAAGTATATGTAACCAACCCTACATATAAAGTATAGTTTATGAGCCATCATGTAAATAGTAATGCATTCATACTCAATATATGATGCATGATTAATTAGCAACTATGATTATGAACTAGTAACAGTTCAGGTGCGCGCTCTTCAGTTTCGATCTTGCACAAACTACGAACATTTTATAATCACAAACATTCATGATGAATAATTCTTCGTCCAAAGAGGAGAGTAAATCATTAGCTGTAATTTTCAGGTATGCTGATTGGATTGATGTTTTGTTAATGGTGCTGGGTACTATTGGAGCAGTAGGTGATGGCATGTCAACCAACTGGTTACTAGTTTTTGCTAGTCGTCTCATGAATAGCTTAGGGTATGGTAAGACAACGCAAAATAATGGAAATTTCATGACTGAAGTTGAAAAGGTAAGAAGAAACATATTCCACCTCTTTTTTTCTTTCTTTTTTTTCTTCAGATAATTTCATGGCGAATTCTCATTATTTTGCTTTTGGGGTTTATAGGCCAGTTTGCACTTTGTTTATTTGGGATTAGCAGTTCTGGTGGTGTGTTTTATGGGTAAGTATTCAGTTTTCAGCAACCAATATATCTGGAAGTGTTTTTCATAGACTGATCATGTTCACTGAAATATACGTACAGAAGGATATTGTTGGAGCAGAACAAGTGAACGGCAAGTTCTTAGGATTCGGTATAAGTATTTGGAGTCGATTCTTAGACAAGAAGTTGGATTCTTTGATTCACAAGAAGCAACCACTTCAGAGATTATTAACAGCATTTCAAAAGATACTTCTCTCATTCAAGAAGTTCTTAGTGAAAAGGTAAGAAATTAAAAACTTTCAAAACCCTTCACACAAGGGTCATATTTCTTGATCGACCGTTGTTTTAGATGACCTGAAATAAAATCTTACTTTGGAATGGTAGATACTACCATGCGAATGAAACCCACCCGAAAACGAAAAATAAATAAAATAAAAAGCTTTAAATTGAGAGGACGGTTTTGGATTCTTCCTGAGGAACGGCCTGTCAATTTTTTTTCTATATTTTTAAATCTCCAACACGTTAAATTAGTGTAGTGTGCGTACGTATTTATAATCGCCCAAGCATGAATGCATTGGTAGCTAAATACTATTTTTATGCACTATTTGGATGCCTGGATAGTATAAACTTTTCCGAACCCATTTTGGCTTCCTACCCCCACTTTGCAATATACTCCCTTTTCACTGCAGATCCTGTAGAATGTAGATGATAAACTAAAGCGGTGTAGGTGTGTCTGTAGCTCATAATGGACTATTATTAATCAAAAAGAAAAAGAGAAAGCAAAGTAGATTAAAAGAAAATGCGAAAGCTAAAGCAGTATTTATAGGTATCAGTATCATACATTTCCACTAAAATTGTAAAGACAATTTACCTTTTAGAAAAGCTACAACTCATTCCTTGCCGTCTTTAAACTTTAGTGGGAGGATCAACAAATTATACTCCGTTCGTTTTTTGGAAAAGAATTACTATCGCGTTTTCAGTTTAACCTATTTTTAGGATAAAACTAAAAAGTGATAAAAAATGGAGGTAGTTCGTTATTTTACGAGGAAAATAGCTAGACATAAATATATTTTGAGAGGAAACTGACCTGCTAACCCTTACTTGGCTCCTTCTCTTGAGTAAAAGCCAGTGAAGAGCTTTGTCTTGTCCCTTACTAGTGTGCTTGTTTTGTTTACTAAGTATTGAATGTAGTAATGTGACTAGTAATTACTGAAATGATGAGAAGCTAACAGCGTGCATGAACTTGATCTCACAAATAACAGGTGCCACTATTTTTGATGCACACATCGGCATTTATATCTGGACTTGCATTCTCAATGTACTTCTCGTGGAGACTTGCTTTGTTAGCCTTTCCCTTAATAATCCTTCTCATTATCCCCGGAATCATATACGGGAAATACCTTCTTCATCTTTCTAAGAAATCACACAAAGAATACAGTAAAACAAACATGATTGTAGAGCAAGCTTTAAGCTCAATCAAAACAGTTTATTCGTTCACAGCTGAAAAGAGGATTGTTGAGAGATATTCAACGATTCTTGATAAAACAGTGAAGCTTGGTATGAAACAAGGTATTGCGAAAGGGCTAGCTGTTGGCAGCACTGGTCTTTCGTTTTTGATATGGGCTTTTCTTGCCTGGTATGGTAGTCATTTGGTAATGTACAAAGGGGAGAGTGGAGGAAACATTTACGCTGCAGGAATCACTTTTGTCTTGAGCGGATTGTACGTGGTTTTCTATCATTTATTTTATATGCATATTATGGTTGCTAAGTATTTGAGTACATTTTTAATAACAGGTTGCAAAATGTCATGCAGATCTCTTGGAGTGGCTCTTCCAGATCTTAAGTATTTCACAGAAGCTTCAATTGCTGCAACTAGAATTTTCAAGAGGATCGACCGGGTTCCTATAATTGACGGAGAGGATATGAAGGGTCTGGTATTAGATCAAGTGCATGGCGAAATTGAATTCGAGCACGTGGAGTTCACATACCCATCTCGGCCGGATTCAATTGTTCTCAGAGACTTCAATCTTAAGGTTCACGCAGGCCAAACAGTTGCACTTGTGGGGGCAAGCGGGTGCGGAAAGTCGACTGCAATTGCATTGTTACAAAGATTTTATGATTCAGATTCCGGAGTAATAAAGATTGATGGCGTAGACGTAAAGAAGCTGCAACTGAAATGCATAAGGGGGAAAATGGGTCTTGTTAGTCAAGACCATGCATTGTTCGGGACATCGATAAGGGAGAACATTATGTTTGGGAAACCAGATGCAACCATGGATGAGATTATAGCTGCAACTATGGCAGCTAATGCTCATAACTTCATAAGGCAGTTGCCAGAAGGATATGAAACTAAGGTTGGTGAACGTGGAGCTCTTTTGTCCGGTGGGCAAAAGCAACGAATCGCCATCGCTAGAGCCATTATCAAGAACCCCTCAATTCTTCTCTTAGATGAAGCAACTAGTGCCTTGGATTCAGAATCTGAAGCACTAGTACAAAATGCCCTTGATCAAGCCTCCATGGGAAGAACAACATTGGTACGTACATTTTGGTTTTTAACTATCACAGTTGCACCTTGGCTACATAGTCTCACATTTTTGTACCTTATATTATCAGGTTGTTGCACACAAACTTTCAACTGTAAAAAATGCAGATCAAATTGCGGTTGTTAGCGGAGGTTGTATAACCGAAAACGGCTCTCACAGTGATCTCATTAGTAAAAAAAATGGCCATTATGCAAAACTAGCAAAACTACAAAGGCAATTTAGTGTGGATGATCACGAGATGGCGGTATCCGAGTTTCGTTCTTCAATTACTAGAAGTAGTGCAAACCGCCTAAGCTTAACGCGATCAAGTCCTGCTTCTTCCTGCTTCGCTTCTCCATTAGCCTTTGACAACACATCCATCACACCCTCTTATCCTCCTCCATCTTTTCGTCGGCTTTTATCTATGAATTCTCCTGAATGGAAACATGGCCTAGTTGGCAGTCTCTCAGCGGTAGTTTTCGGAGCAGTGCAACCAGTATATGCCTTAACAATTGGTGGTATGATTGCTGCATTCTTCATTCAAAACCACGACGAGATGAAAGCGCGTATACGTACGTATACATTAATCTTCTCATCCCTCACTGTCGTCTCCATCATTGTAAACGTCATCCAACACTATAATTTTGCGTATATGGGTGAACGTTTAACTAGAAGAATACGATTGAGAATGTTAGAGAAGATCCTCACTTTCGAAGCTGCATGGTTCGACCAAGAGCAAAACTCTAGCGGGGTACTGTCTTCTCGTCTAAGCAATGAAGCTTCGTTAGTTAAATCACTAGTTGCGGATCGGGTTTCTCTGTTACTCCAAACTTCTTCAGCTGTCATTATAGCCATGATTATGGGTCTAGTCGTTGCTTGGAAGCTGGCATTGGTCATGATTGCAGTTCAGCCATTAACAATATTGTGCTTTTACACTCGCAAAGTTCTACTCTCCAGTATCTCCACGAATTTCGTTAAGGCACAACATCAGAGTACTCAAATTGCTGTTGAAGCTGTGTACAATCACAGAGTTGTAACCTCCTTCGGAAGCGTAGGGAAAGTTCTCCAGATCTTTGATGAAGCTCAAGAAGAGCCAAGAAAAGAAGCGACAAAAAAATCATGGTTTGCAGGTATAGGGATGGGTTCTGCATTGTGCCTTACTTATATGTCATGGGCTTTGGATTTTTGGTACGGTGGAAAGCTAGTTGAGTCAGGTCAGATATCTTCTGGAGATGTCTTCAAGACCTTCTTCATATTGGTAAGCACCGGCAGGGTTATTGCCGAAGCTGGGAGCATGACGTCTGATCTAGCAAAGGGTGCGACTGCTGTTGCGTCAGTGTTCGAGGTGCTAGACCGTCAATCCTTGATTGAAGGACCTTACCAGGTAGAGACACACTTTTACTTCTCAGTCCCACGAAATCTCTTCCATAATTACGATTGCGAATATGTAATAAATCTAATTTGTTGCAGGAAAATGACAGCACGGACTTGTCGAAGTTGGAGAGGATTTCTGGTGCAATAGAGATAAACAAAGTTGATTTCGCGTACCCAAGTAGGCCTGAGTTTTTAGTGCTGCGCCAATTTTGCTTGAAGGTAAAGGCAGGTACAAGTATCGGGTTTGTGGGAAAAAGCGGGTGCGGTAAATCCACAGTAATCGGAATGATCTTAAGATTTTACGATGTCGAGAGAGGTGTGATCAAGGTAGATGGAGTTGACCTGAGAGAACTTAACCTGGCATGGTACAGAGGACACACTGCACTGGTCAGTCAAGAACCTGTTATCTTTTCAGGTACCATACGCGATAACATTGTATTTGGGAAGTTGGAGGCATCCGAAGCTGAGGTGGTCGAGGCTGCTAAAGCTGCAAATGCACACGACTTCATCTCGTAAGTTACTCGCAATCTGTGCACTATACACTTGCATACACAATGCACATGTTTGGGGCTTTTGTGACAGAACTATCCTTGTATTTTCAGAACTCTGAAGAATGGTTATGAAACTGAATGCGGAGACAGAGGAGTGCAACTATCAGGAGGGCAAAAACAGCGGATAGCCATAGCAAGAGCGATCATTCGAAACCCAACCATTCTTTTACTTGATGAAGCAACTAGTGCTCTTGATGTACAATCAGAACAGGTTGTGCAAGAAGCACTAGACCGGATAATGGTAGGGAGGACAACCATTATAGTGGCGCATCGTCTCAACACAATCAAGAAACTTGATTCCATTGCTTTTGTTGAGGATGGTAGGGTGGTCGAGCGGGGTACATATCAAGAGCTGAAGAGTAAGCGAGGAGCTTTCTTCAACCTAGCTAGTCTTCAAAAATGAAAATCGAATGTATACAAAAAAAAAAGGAGGGTTAAAAGGGCCCAACCGGGTTCGAACCGGTGACCTCTTGATCTGCAGTCAAATGCTCTACCACTGAGCTATGGACCCTAGGTGGATATAATGTCACAGATTTTGAATCAGTTAATTTTGATAGACGTTCTCACCATATTGCAGTGATCAAAACTTTCACCTTCCGGTTTCGATTGCATCTGTCACGAAGAAATTGCAACTATACTATGTTTAGATTTGAGGTATTTCGAATTATTGCTTTGAATGCTTGTTACACATTAGGATATTGTTTTGAATGGTGGTTAATTAGTTGGGATTGGGGATTTATAGTGGCTAATTAGTTGCGGAGGATTGAGCACGACAATTTTCGTCTAACCAAGGTCGTCCAAAGACTGTTTCAGTCACAGGGATGAAAGAGCAGTTTTTTAGTTGTGAAGTTAGAATTCTAAAGTTAGGGTTGGTCTCGGGTAGGGAAGCAGAAAGAAAGAGAGAGCTCAGAATAATTCTTGGTTGCGGGAAAATGTTCTGTACTATGTATATAGCAGGGTTGATAAATGGTCTATAGCTGGAGAAACTTCAAAATGGTGAAGAGTATACCAATATAACATTGAGGGGAGGATCTAATTAAAAAGGAGCAGTTTAAGCACATAATTGTGCAGCAAAAATTCTGCACATACACACACATCAATCATCATCTAATCGTTTTACTTTTAAATGATAAACAATTAAGCTTGCGCCTAACTAACTCAATATAGTGGTAACAAGCATGCTCAGACTTAGTAGTATCAGGCATCAATACCTGTAGTAGGACTTGATAAAAGAACTAGTTCAAATTCAAACCTAGTCATGATGAAAACAATTTTTAAAGATGAAATTGAATCTTGACGTGATAGTGATAATATTGAGATTGAACATAAGAGATTAAATATGAAGAAATATAAAGATTATCATAATAGATTCGATTTAAGCATTTAGGTAGAAGAATCAAATTCCAATCATAAACCAAGGAGGAAAACAGGAATTTTAAAGATATTAAGCGAGTAAACCTAATTCCAGATCTAAGCTAATTGCTTAATCTTGTTCGTTAACGTAGAAAAACCAAAAACCGTCAGTAACGACGACTTTATTTGAAATCCATGAATCCTCAAACCAAACTCCATAACTCCATGAGTTTCAACAGTAGCATAAATTTAATGAAGAACAATAGACAAAAAAAACTATTATAAACCAACAGTAGCATAAATTCAACAGTAGCATAAATTTAATTAAAAAACTTCTCATCCCATGTTTTTAATAAATTCTACAGTAACATTTCCATGGCGATTTTTTAGGGGATTCGGGGTTTAATATTGTAGTTCAGTGTTTTGTGGAAGAGTTTATGGTGATGGGTTCTTACTTGATTTGTTTTTCCATCAAATTTGAGGTGTTTGATCAAATAGGTATGTGTTTATTCTATGTTTGATGCACTTCTTTTACTACTGATGGTGAAGAACATTTCAGTGATTCAAGGATTATGTCTATTATGTGTCATTGTGCAAATGGTGATGGAAACATAAAATGAATCCTTGCTTATTCCACGGTATAAGGTCGATTCTCCAATCCACAATTTTGTGTAAATACTGTGTTGTTCCGTGAAGTGTCTTATGTTGAGCATTAAAACACCAAAAGTTGATTGCTTTGGTGATTAGCTTAGTTGTTGTTCCATAAGGTACTTTATGTTGAACATGTTGAACTAAACCAATCATCTTGTGTGATTATTTAGTTATGACTCCATAAGTTTTTCTTATATTGAACATGATTGACTGGGTTGGTTATTTTTATGATTAACTTAGTCATCGCTCCATAGATTTTCTTATGTGAGTATCAACGATTTAATTGATTACTTTTGGGATTAGTTTAATTATGTATTCCGGTTAGATTAATTATGTGTTCTCTTGTGAATAATCTAATCGAGTTATTAAGTCTCCATAAGTTTACTTGTGTTGAGCATATTTAGTCAAATTAATCTTGGTTCGCTTTGGTTAATATGATTGAATATTTCTTGTTGGATTCCAAATTCATAATTGTATGTAATTTGTTGAGCCTAAAGAAATCCTTCTTTTCTCTTGAAATTAAGGTCGCTCTTGTTGTTCCTTTGGGAATGACATTTTATGGGGGAGAGTTCTTTTGAACTTGTGCTTAATTGCCAAATCTTTGTGGGGAGTGCGGCTGTGAAATATTAGAGGGGTTATTTTGTATCTTTATAAACTCCTTGATGAATGAATTTAGCTTTGGCTTTATGATTGCATATTATACTTGTTTGTCTAACTTTCTGATCTTAATGGTAATACTCTGAATCATGGTTTATATGGGCACTCGCGTCGTCTTCTCCAATGAGTTTGGCGAGGTTAGGATACCACTTGCTTTATGTTGCATGAATCATTGAATGCTTCAGATTATTGTTGTATTATAGCTTACTGTTACTCTTTAGAACTGTGAAGTATGTTAGTGATTATTTGAGAGTTACTTATTTTCCATTGAGCACCATTTTAGGATGATGTGCTCATACGTTCCCACTTTAGTGTTTTCCAGTTATCAGAAGAGATGGCGCGCTTGAAGATATTCGTTCCAGTAGTTTATAGATTTAGTAATTTAAGAACGTTATATATTTTTTACGTATTTATATTTCTTGTTTATCTGTAAAACAACACATTAATATATTCATATCACCTGAGAGATTCTCATTTATAAAGTATCGGAGAGTTTTGGTTTATCTTAGTTCATTTTACGTAGATACAATTCTTAAAACGATAATTTAGATATGATACTTCAATTAGGTTGTAATCCTATTAGCTAAACAGGTTTAAGAGTTGGGGCGTCACAAGTAACATCTTACATGGTTTGTGTGATACAATCATTTGGTGTAGACTTGGAATGTTTCAATAATGATTATTTCAATATCTTGAAAATTGCTTTGATGCTAATAGTGTGTGAAAACGACTATTATCATCCTCTAAGAATGTTCAATGATTGAAATAAAGAATTTAGAACATGTAAACATCTTTGGATATAAGCATATAATGTGTTCGCACATTAGTGTATAAGTCCAAAACCGGGAACCAAATGTATGCATACTTGTGTATATACTTAATGGTTGATGAAGATTGGGTAAGTATGCGTACCCATACGCATACTAGCAGAAGTTCACGACCGTGAATTTCTGTTGAGTTTGGAAAACAAAACCAACTCATCCAGTTACGAAACTCAAATCCGGTTACTTAAGTATGCATACCCGTACGCATACTTGAGTGGTTACTTTCTAAATTTGGTTGTGTACATGAACTTAAACATTTATAAAATAAGGAATGCAATCTTTGCAAACGTGGATATAATGTTCATATATTGATTCGAGTGAATCAAATCGATTTTGCTTCAATTGTGTTCTTGTATACTTCTATGAGAATACAACAATTGAACGGCTCTTTAACTACTTTCATTTGAGTCATTTGAACTAGTTATGGTTAAGATGAATAAGGTTGATATGAGAGTAATCACATGGATAACCTTGGTTAACTATTTGTGAACCAACATGGTGTACACATTTAGGTATGGTTACATAAACCTAAATGAGGGTACATTTCATTTGTGTGTAACAAGCTAAGTTCGATCTAACAGTTGAAGAATATTAGCTTGGTTGAATCAGGTTTTTCATCTAACGGTGAATATTGAATGCTTTGTTACCAAGGTAACTTGGATTGTAAACCCTGAATTAAAAACTATATAAAGGAGAACTCTAGCAACTAGGAAACCTAATCCCCACACCTCCTGTGTGTTACTAGTTGCATAACTAGAGTCGATTATCCTTTAACCTTAGGTTTCCATCGAGACCCCATAGATTAACGACTTCAAAGACTTCATTGGGATTGTGAAGACATACCCAACTATTCTCTTGTAGTTACGTGTTCTGATCTTTCCCTATTATATAGTATTGAGTACAATTGAAATAATTGACTCGAGATTAATATCTCCAATATGCAATATAAAAGTAATCACAAACATCTTCGTCTCATCGTTTGTGATTCCACAATATCTTGTTTCGCTAGTCGATTAGGATTATTGTGAGGTGAATGATAATACTAGGCTGTTCTTCGGGAATATAAGTCCGGTTTATCAATTGGTTCATATTCACCTTGATTTATCAAAGGACGGAACAAAAACTCTTGGGTATTTCTGTGGGAGACAGATTTATTCAATCCTATAGACTTTTCTATGTGAGACAGATTTGTTTATCAAGTCTTCGACTTTGGGTCGAAGTAACTCTTAGTTGTGGGTGGAATCATCTAAGGGAATCAAGTGCCTAGTATCCTACTGGGATCAGATACGTAAGGAACACAATTGTACCTTGAATCAATATGATATTAATTAGGGTTAAACTACATTCCAGTCCGAAGTTAATTGGCAATAGGCTAGAGTCTGTAGCATCTTAATACAGCGTGGTGTTCAAATTGGACTAGGTCCCGGGGTTTTTATGCATTTGCGATTTTCCTCGTTAACAAAATTCTGGTGTCTATGTTATTTCTTTTCCGCATTATATTTTGGTATATAATTGAAATATCACAGGTTGTGTGTTAAGATCAATCAATTAGATAATCCAACCTTTGGTTGTTGATATAAATTTATTAACACTTGAACATTGGTCTTTGGTACCGTTCAAGTTGTTTCATATAATATTCAGGCTCGCGGATCTCTATCTGTTTGATTTGCTGATTACATTGTGAAACAGAGATATTAAACTCTTTGATATACTTTTCTCTAGATTGAGTCTAACTGTCTAGTTGATTCTCTAGAAAGTATATTGGAGTAAGTCCTCTCAGATTGCCAAACGAATTGTTGGATGTGGTTATTAACCCTCGCATTTTCATTAACATATATCGAAAATCTTATGAGTCTTCAAATTGATGACGTTGATAGGGAAGTGTTGATGTTTACATGGCTTCAAAGGAAATTATCAATGTGGGAGCATCAACTCGGAAAGAATTTTCAGGGTTTAGAAGATTTAGATTAAATTATTAATGCATTAAATTGAAAACTAGCTTGAACATTTGGAAACAAATAGATTATGAAGTTTTGGCAGATTTTTGTTTGCTTACTGTCTAGGGAGAACATGATACTGGTGGCCTATAAGGAGAACAAGATACTAGACTCCAGAAAATAGAACGAAACAGAACCTCAAGAATTTCGTATTGGGTGTGCGTCATATTTTTCTACTAGAAACTAGACGAATAGCCCTGTTTTCTGAATAAGTTTGTTTTCTTTTGGGAGGATTATCTACATACTCTTTTTTTTTCTTTGTGAAAATACACATAAGGGGTATATTTTAAATTTTCAAGTGGATAATAAAAATGAACTAGTACTTTTTTGGATAATGAAAATGAACTAGTATGTTTTTGACACGTGAAAACGTCAACCCAACCTCCTACAGAGGTTGAATTGACTTGATATAATTTTAGATGTGCCAAAAACTAGACCCTAAGACCTTAAAATATAGCCCTTAGGGGTAATTGTGAAGACCCTGAACAGGGGAGGTATTTATTCTTTTTCTTTTTTTTGAACAACAAAGAAGAATTCCTAGGAAAAATGATAGGGTACAAAGAATCGAACAGCCAAGCTATGTCTCCATTATAAACGATCCAGAGAGGGTCTGAGTTACTACTTTTCAACAGCACCACAAAAACCATGGAATCAAGACCAATATGAAATCTTCTCCGCCCACCATCATCAGCAGCTATAAGACACATCTCAACCACTTGCAGCTCATGACCAAGCAAAGAAATAACATGACTAGACTAGAACCATCCACATCAGACAAGCTTTTACCCTACACGTTCCTAATAACTGCACTAAAACCACCAGTATCTTCTCTCAGATATCCATCAGAGTTTAAAAGAACATTATTATCCTTTTCTCTAAGCCTGGTGCATTTAATCTCGTTCCTAACTTGAAATGAGCAAGAGATATTCCACAAATAAAATAAAAATTTGGAGAAAGGATTATCCTCGACAGAAAGGCCATGAGCAGCAATTTTCAGCTTCACATCATTCATGATCACCCGACTAACATATTCAGTAGTTTTCAACTTATTTCTAAAGGACCCGACATTTCTCTCCTTCCAAATATGGTACATATAACTATTAAAAGTAAGTTTCCTGATAGTGGATACAATCCCCTTACTTTTAAACATAGAAATGCACCATTTAAACAATAATCTCCTCCTGCAAACAAGCTCTCTGACCAGTAACAAATCCCATCTTGCCCAATATTCCTTGCCAGAAAGGGTACTCCAACATAGTTACCAGAGCCTTCTAGGTGTCTTTTACAGTATATCTACCAGAAGGACTAGCAGACCAAATAACTTTATCAGTATCCACTCAAACCTGGCCAATCTGATCAACAATACTAGCTGCAAAAATATTATCATGTTTTGGGAGATTCCACTCATCTTGATCAATGTGCTCAGTTTCCTGATAGGTATGTAAAAATACCTCTCAAAGTATCGATTGATTATGCTTTCTTAGCTAGTTTTCGTGTAAAATTGTGTTATTAGCTTTCTTTTATATTTTATGGGAATTTTGGAGCTTATTCCCGAAAAGACCAAGAAATCGTCCAATTGACCACAAAAGAGGCAGAATTATCATTGCATGGAAACTATTACGGTCAATCGTGCGGGCATATCGAAGCTCGTGTCAGCTAATGCACTTATTCAAAGACCAAAAGACGTTGCTCGCTGTTCGGGAGATGAAATTCATTTTAATTCTTTCTGGATACAACAACATTGTGTTTATAAGAGATGGAAGTAGTGGGTGCTTGGCCAAGCTGGCGATAAGTCATGGCCTTAATTGGTGCACTCAGTGGAAGAAAAGGTGTCTGCTGATGCCATTATCAGCCATAGAAGTTGGAAGCTGCTGTTGTGACTAACTTCAACAATGGAGAGCAACAACGAGTAACAGAGATGATGGGTTATATGGAGGAGAGAAGACTGAAGCTCGATGGAGCTACGGACGGAAGGATATAGCCACTGATGGAAGCATTGAATGCCGGAAAGATCTGGTGGATGTTTGGCACTGGCTAGCTAGGGGGTGTTTTCGACACCAACTGAGTAGAGAGTAATGAAAATTGAATGGTCAGTGGTTGAGTACATGGGTTTGTTTGGCAGCATTTAAGGCTACGCAGGATCAGTGATGCTGACGACTGAAGGGAAACGAGTTCAGCTGCTGCTGCCAATGTGAACGATCATGGCAGTGGTATGGAGATCGATGGTAGAGTTTGCAGCGATGATGGTCGATAGAAAAATGGAGGATATCGAAAGCAACAAGGAAGAAGAGATGGTATTGGTTTGAGTTTACAGGGTATGGAGATGATCATCCGTGTTCGCTGCCATTATCGGATGGAACCAGAAGATGGCAGTAATGTGACAGGGTGACGAGATAGAGTTGAGCTTGCTGTGAATTTGGTTGCAGCTATTAATGAAGTCAGAGGTGGCGATGCTGGAAGTTAGGGCAGAGATGCAGTTCAAAAATGGGATGGAGTTGAGCTCGAATGGGTATTTGTTGGTCACTATCACTACCCATTATATCTGTTAGTGGATTTGTTTGTTGCAGAGTCGAGAATGAGGAGATATTGACGGCAGTTATGATGAACTGGTGTTTCCATCACTAAAAGCGATGTGAAGTCGAGACTAGCAGATGTTGATGGAGTTCGAGATGAGTTTAACCTGTGATGATAAGGAGAATACAAAGATGGAGTACGGTGTGGTGTAGACTAGACAGGGAAAAGCTCAAGAAAGGTTGCATGACTTTGATGATTCTCGGTGATGGAGATCGTGATCGAGACATGGAGGTTTGGATGCTGTTATTTCATGTGGTGATGGTTATTAATGGGATTTAACCGCATTCAATGAAGATATGTATTGATTTTTGCTCTTTGGCGGTAGATGAAGATGAGATGGAAGTGACAACGAGAATGGTAGTTGGAGTTTGAGTCCGAAAGAAAGAGTATGCTTTCAGTTCTACGGGACTAACAAGCTAAGAACAATTTATAGAAGATTTGGGCTGGATTTTTGTAAGCCCATTGGACTGGTTAGAGATTATCACAAGCAGGATGGACGTGACTTATTTTTGTAAAATTTGGCCAGAGTTTGGCAAGCCAGTTTGCACGGGGAGATGCACGGACACAATTTTAAGGAGGTGCACTTTCCTATTTTTACTAGGTTTCCTAGTTTTCTTAAAGAAAAGGTTACAAAACTCTATATATAGGGAAGCTTAGATACAATTGCGATATCTTCTTTTCACCGTTTTTCTCCCCCTTAAGGGGGACTATCTCTTTTCTATGTTATTTTGATTGTTAAGGATGAATTCAAAGTTCTAATTGTGAAGCTCAATTATTTACAAGTTTATTTCAAGTTTTAAAGTTAATCATTGTAGATTGTTTTTACTATATCGAAAGTTTATGATTGAATCTTAGATTGGTTTGGGTGTGCAACTAGATTAGTCTATTAATCATTCT
This sequence comes from Papaver bracteatum, assembly GCA_023529315.1. Lineage (NCBI taxonomy): Eukaryota > Viridiplantae > Streptophyta > Magnoliopsida > Ranunculales > Papaveraceae > Papaver > Papaver bracteatum. The sequence continues at coordinate 287,671 of JAJJWX010003730.1, read as the reverse complement.
AATGCTAGTAGAGAGTTGAGTCGATCCGTAATTGTCTCTCATCTCATACACAAGTAGAAATCGCAAGACCTTGCGGAGGGATTATGTGTAGCAATTGCGAGTAAAGACAACACCAGTAAGTGGACCGAGCGTACCGAGTTTTAACTGCTGGGATCAAACCTAAATTCACTAATCTTAATGCGTTCTGGGAATTACATCTTGTAAGCGTACCTCAGGGTGGTTCTTTTGAATAGAATCCGGTAGTCGAGCGCTTCCGTATCCGGTGATACAAGGAGTTTTGGGGATAGCTAAGCGTACCTTCTTTCCTACGGTTGGTGACAATTGATTCTAACAAGAGATAAACGGGTGCAATGTTGAGTTAACGGTTAGTAACGATGAAGGATTTCTTCATTATCTTTATCTCATTATCCTTTTTATTCTTATTTTATATTTTCGCCGATTTAGATAACATATCAATTGCATTACTCTTCGTGGGAACGATCCTTATTACCGCTATATTATATTTAATTAGTGGGAAATATCTTTTTATTTTGCTGAGTAAACGACGCTTATCAAAATTGGCGCCGTTTCCGGGGAGTAATTGCTAATTGATTTGTTATTTGTTTTGGCTTAAAGATTTTGTGGGTATATCTCTCTTAAGCCCTCACGAGACTATAAATCGTCCACTAGGGACACCTAGGGGTTTAAAGGACTGTTATTCATGCTAAGAGTAACCGCATCCTCACGACATGCAGTTGTATTATTTTATTTTTGTTTCATTTTGTTTGCTCGAGGACTAGCAAAGCCAAAGTGTGGGGGAATTTGATAGGTGTGTAAAAACACCTCTCTAAGTATCGATTGATTATGATTTCTTAGCTAGTTTTCGTGTAAAATTGTGTTATTAGCTTTATTTTATATTTTATGGGAATTTTGAAGCTTATTCCCGAAAATACCAAGAAATCGTCCAATTGACCACAAAAGAGGAAGAATTACCATTGCATGGAAACTACTACGGACAATCGTGCGGGCATATCCAAGCTTGTGTCAGCTAATGCACTTATTCAAAGACCAAAAGACGCTGCTCGCTGTTCGGGAGATAAAATTCATTTTAATTCTTTCTGGATACAACAACATTGTGTTTATAATAGATGGAAGTAGTGGGTACTGGTCCAAGCTGGCGATAAGTCATGGCCTTAATTGGTGCACTCAGTGGAAGAAAAGGTGACTGTTGATGCCATTATCAGTTGTAGAAGTTGGAAGCTGCTGTTGTGACTAACTTCAACAATGGAGAGCAACAGCGAGTAACAGAGATGATGGGTTATATGGAGGAGAGAAGACTGAAGCTCGATGAAGCTACGGACGGAAGGAGATAGCCACTGATGGAAGCAGTGAATGCCGAAAAGATCTGGTGGATGTTTGGCACTGGCTAGCTAGGGGTTTTTTTCGACGCCAACTCAATAGAGAGTAATGAAGATTGAATGGTCAGTGGATGAGTACATGAGTTTGTTTGGAAGCAGTTAAGGCTACGCAGGAGCAGTGATGCTGACGACTGAAGGGAAACGAGTTCAGCTGATGCTGCCTATGTGAACGATCATGGCAGTGATATGAAGATCGATGGTAGAGTTTGCAGCGATGATGGTCGATAGAAAAATGGAGGATATCGAAAGCAACAAGGAAGAAGAGATGGTATTGGTTTGAGTTTACATGGTATGGATATGATCATCCGTGTTTGATGCTATTTTTGGACGAAACCAGAAGATGGCAGTAATGTGACAGGGTGACGAGATAATTTTAAGCTTGATGTGAGTTTGGTTGCAGCTATTAATGAAGTCAGAGGTGGCGATGATGGAAGTTAGGGCAGAGATGCAGTTCAAAAATGGGATGGAGTTGAGCTCGAATGGGTCTTTGTTGGTCACTATCACTACCCATTATATCCGTTAGTGGATTTGTTTGCTGCAGAGTCGAGAATGAGGAGATATTGACGGCATTTATGATGAACTGGTGTTGCCGTCACTGGAAGCGATGTGAATTCGAGACTAGTAGATGTTGATGGAGTTCGAGATGATTTTAACATGTGATGATAAGGATATTACAAATATGGAGGACGCTGTGGTGTAGACTAGACATGGAAAAGCTCGAGAAAGGTTGCATGGCTTTGATGATTCTCGGTGATGGAGATCGCGATCGAGACAGGGAGGTTTGGATGCTTCTATTTCATGTGGTGATGGTTATTAATGGGATTTAGCCGCATCCAATGAAGATAGGTATTGAGTTTTGCTCTTTGGCGGTAGATGAAGATGAGATGGAAGTGACAACGAGAATGGTAGTTGGAGTTTGAGTCCGAAAGAAAGAGTATGCTATCAGTTCTACGGGACTGACAAGCTAAGAATAATTTATAGAAGATTTGGGCTGGATTGTTGTAAGCCCATTGGACTGGTTAGAGATTATCACAAGCAGGATGGCCGTGACTTATTTTTGTAAAATTTGGCCAGAGTTTGGCAAGCCAGTTTGCACGGGGAGATGCACGGACACAATTTTAAGGAGGTGCACTTTCCTATTTTTACTAGGTTTCCTAGTTTTCTTAAAGAAGAGGTTACAAAACTCTATATATAGGGATGCTTAGATACAATTGTGATATCTTGTTTTCACCGTTTTTCTCCCCCTTAGGGGGGGACTATCTCCTTTCTATGTTCTTTTGATTGTTAAGGATGAATTCAAAGTTCTAATTGTGAAGCTCAATTATTTACAAGTTTATTTCAAGTTTTAAAGTTAATCATTGTGGATTGTTTTTACTATATAGAAGGTTTATGATTGATTCTTAGATTGGATTGGGTGCGCAACTAGATTAGTCTATTAATCATTCTAATGCTAGTAGAGAGTTGAGTCGATCCGTAATTGTCTCTCATCTCCTACACAAGTAGAAATCGCAAGACCTTGCAGAGGGATTCTGTGTAGCAATTGCGAGTAAAGACAACACCAGTAAGTGGACCGAGCGTACCGAGTTTTAACTGCTGGGATCAAACCTAAATTCACAAATCTTAATGCGTTCTGGGAATTACATCTTGTAAGCATACCTCAGGGTGGTTCTTTTGAATAGAATCCGGTAGTCGAGCGCTTCCGTATCCGGTGATACAAGAAGTTTTGGGGATACCTAAGCGTACCTGCTTTCCTACGGTTGGTGACAATTGATTCTAACAAGAGATAAACGGGTACAATGTTGAGTTAACGGTTATTAACGACGAAGGATTTCTTCATTATCTTTATCTCATTATCCTTTTTATTCTTATTTTATATTTTCGCCGATTTAGATAACATATCAATTGCATTACTCTTCGTGGGAACGATCCTTATTACCGCTATATTATATTTAATTAGTTGGAAATATATTTTTATTTTGTTGAGTAAACGACGCTCATCAAAATTGGCGTCGTTGCCGGGAGTAATTGCTAATTGATTTGTTATTCGTTTTGGCTTAAAGATTTTGTGGGTATATCTCTCTTAAGCCCTCACGAGACTATAACTCGTCTACTAGGGACACCTAGGGGTTTAAAGGCCTGTTATTCATGCTAAGAGTAACCGTATCCTCACGACATGGAGTTGTATTATTTTATTTTTGTTTCGTTTTGTTTTCTCGAGGACTAGCAAAGCCAAAGTGTGGGGGAATTTGATAGGTGTGTAAAAACACCTCTCTAAGTATCGATTGATTATGCTTTCTTAGCTAGTTTTCGTGTAAAATTGTGTTATTAGATTTCTTTTATATTTTATGGGAATTTTGGAGCTTATTCCCGAAAAGACTAAGAAATTGTCCAATTGACCACAAAAAAGGCAGAATTATCATTGCATGGAAACTACTACGGACAATCGTGCGGGCATATCGAAGCTCGTGTCAGCTAATGCACTTATTCAAAGACCAAAAGACGTTGCTCGCTGTTCGGGAGATAAAATTCATTTTAATTCTTTCCAGATACAACAACATTGTGTTTATAAGAGATGGCAGTAGTGGGTGCTTGGCCAAGCTGGTGATAAGTCATGGCCTTAATTGGTGCACTCAGTGGAAGAAAAGGTGACTATTGATGCCATTATAAGCTGTAGAAGTTGGAAGCTGTTGTTGTGACTTACTTCAACAATGGAGAGCAACATCGAGTAACATAGATGATGGGTTATATGGAGGAGAGAAGACTGAATCTTGATGGAGCTACGGACGGAAGGAGATAGCCACTGATGGAAGCAGTGAATGCCGGAAAGATCTGGTGGATGTTTGGCACTGGCTAGCTAGGGGGTGTTTTCGACACCAACTGAGTAGAGAGTAATGAAGATTGAATGGTTAGTGGATGAGTACATGAGTTTTTTTGGAAGCAGTTAAGGCTACGCAGGAGCAATGATGCTAACGACTGAAGGGAAACGAGTTTAGCTGATGCTGCCAATGTGAACGATCATGGAAGTGATATGGAGATCGATGGTAGAGTTTGCAGCGATGATGGTCGATAGAAAAATGGAGGATATCGAAAGCAACAAGGAAGAAGAGATGGTATTGGTTTGAGTTTACAGGGTATGGAGATGATCATCCGTGTTTGCTGCTATTTTCGGATGGAACCAGAAGATGGCAGTAATGTGACAGGGTGACGAGATAGAGTTGAGCTTGCTGTGAGTTTGGTTGCAGCTATTAATGAAGTCAGAGGTGGCGATGCTGGAAGTTAGGGCAGAGATGCAGTTCGAAAATGGGATGGATTTGAGCTCGAATGGGTCTTTGTTGGTCACTATCACTACCCATTATATCCGTTAGTGGATTTGTTTGCTGCAGAGTCGAGAATGGAGAGATATTGACGGCAGTTATGATGAACGAGACGATGTGAGAGACTAGTAGATATTGATGTAGTTCGATATGAGTTTAACCTGTGATGATAAGGAGATTACAAAGATGGAGGACGCTGTGGTGTAGACTAGACATGGAAGAGATCGAGAAAGGTTGCATGGCTTTGATGATTCTCGGTGATGGAGATTGTGGTCGAGACAGGGAGGTTTGGATGCTGCCATTTCATGTGGCGATGGTTATTAATTGGATTTAGCCGCATCCAATGAAGATAGGTATTGAGTTTTGCTCTTTGGCGGTAGATGAAGATGAGATGGAAGTGACAACGAGAATGGTAGTTGGAGTTTGAGTCCGAGAGAAAGATTATGCTGTCAGTTCTACGGGACTGACAAGCTAAGAACAATTTACAGAAGATTTGGGATGGATTGTTGCAATCCCATTGGACTGGTTAGAGATTATCACAAGCAGGATGGCCGTGACTTATTTTTGTAAAATTTGGCCAGAGTTTGGAAAGCCAGTTTGCACGGGGAGATGCACGAGCACAATTTTAAGGAGGTGCACTTTCCTATTTTTACTAGGTTTCCTAGTTTTCTTAAAGAAGAGATTACAAAACTATATATATAGGGAAGCTTAGATACAATTGTGATATCTTCTTTTCACCATTTTTCTCCCCCTTAGTGGGGGGGGGGGGGGGGGACTATCTCTTTTCTATGTTCTTTTGATTGTTAAGGATGAATTCAAAGTTCTAATTGTGAAGCTCAATTATTTACAAGTTTATTTCAAGTTTTAATGTTAATCATTGTGGATTGTTTTTACTATAACGAAGGTTTATGATTGATTCTTAGATTGGTTTGGGTGCACAACTAGATTAGTCTATTAGTCATTCTAATGCTAGTAGAGAGTTGAGTTGATCCGTAATTGTCTCTCATTTCCTACACAAGTAGAAATCGCAAGACCTTGCAGAGGGATTCTGTGTAGCAATTGCGAGTAAAGACAAAACCAGTAAGTGGACCGAGCGTACCGAGTTTTAACTGCTGGGATTAAACCTAAATTCACAAATCTTAATGCGTTCTGGGAATTACATCTTGTAAGCGTACTTCAGGGTGGTTCTTTTGAATAGAATCTGGTAGTCGATCTCTTCCGTATCCGGTGATACAAGGAGTTTTGGGGATATCTAAGTGTACCTGCTTTCCTACGGTTGGTGACAATTGATTCTAACAAGAGATAAACGGGTACAATGTTGAGTTAACGGTTAGTAACGGCGAAGGATTTCTTCATTATCTTTATCTTATTATCCTTTTTATTCTTATTTTATATTTTCGACGATTTAGATAACATATCAATTGCATTACTCTCCGTGGGAACGATCCTTACTACCGCTATATTATATTTAATTAGTGGGAAATATCTTTTTATTTTGTTGAGTAAACGACGCTCATCACTTCCTTACAGTTCCTCCCCAGGAAAAAAAAATCAATAGTATAACTAGGAATCCTATCTACAAGAGGCCCATAAGGATGCCAATTATCAGTTAGAAAAGAAGTAGAAGCATCATCACCAATAGAAACTCTAAGAAATTTAGCTACAACTTAGAATATGTCTTTGACTTAGAATATGTCTCCAGCTCCAGAAAGCATCTTGGGGACAATTCATTTCCCATAAATTCTTATCCTTTATCAAATTTTGCCAAATCCAATCTGTCCAAATAGACTCCTTGTTGGAGGCTAACTCCCACACATGCTTGAGACCAGCAGTGGTATTAGTAGATTGCAAGTCTCTCACTCCTAGACCACTCTCTTTATAAGTGTAGCAAACTTGGTGCCAACTTAATGTATAGCTAGCCTGCTTCTCAAGTTCATGGGGGTCAGTTTGCAGCTGGATGTGGATAGAATAATCAGGTTGTTTGTTGTCTGTACTCTAGAAATGTAAGTTTTCATTATCACATACTTCTTCCGTCTCACTATTAGTTGACCTATTTATTTTTAGATTTTGTCTCGTTAATAGTTAATTATATCATTTGATACTCATCTTTATATTCGTTAGTTAGGTGTTTGAAAATACTTTTCAATGATATAAAATTTACGAACATCGTGGTATAATTTGACAGACAAATCATTTCTAAATTGTACTACTAGGTCAACTAATAGTGGGACCGAGGGAGTATATGCTTTCTTTTAAGGTAGCTCCATCAGCCTTATATCACTCATGACTTCATGTTTAAATCTTTAAGGTAGTTTGTACAACACATCCACACATAAAAAAGAGTAGAAAGAGTGGTGGGAATTGGATTTCAACCTGGATTATCTCCATCAAAGGTAAGTGCAACTTTTGCTCAGTTTCTGCTCAACTTTAATCATAATACCTGAATTTGGTTTATAGGTGAGTAATGGTACTACCACTGAAAAAAAATGTGATTTGACAACTACTTCATTCATAGAAATCACCGTTCAGATTATCAATGCCTTGGAAACTCTCATCGGCATGCTCCTGTAGTCCTGTTATTGCTAATGGATCGGCCAATCAGCTCATCCAAGTGTCCAGCCTTGCAGGAGATCAAACTGGAACTATCCAATGCTCCCTCATTACAGGGCCTTTTAGTTATCTCACCTTCCACCTCTACCGATGTAAGAAATCCTTCCTTGCAGCTGGTCCTGCTGATGCTTGTGTTTCCCATATATGCGGATGACAGCTGTAGCGCCCCCTAAGATAGCAACTGAAAAATTTAATAAATTAACTAAATAAAGAGGCACTAAAATCTAAAACATGCACTTAAGCATTCAATTAAGAAATGCGATACAGAACTTAACCCCAAAGCTAACCCCGCTCAGAAATATTTATACAAGATCTTCTCTCAAATGATACATATATAATAGTCATTTGGTTTTTAAATAAAATATACAACATAATCAATATAACAAAAGTTAATCAACTAGCGAAGTCAACCCGTGAAGCTTTCGCTGAACAACTCAGATATGTCACAGAAACTGAAGTGGGAATAATTAACATTTAACCTTCTAAGTAATCATAGGCAGGATTTGGAAAACAATACATGTTTTTCCGAAAACATTAAACAGTGAATAAGTCACTGAAAATAATCATACATGTATATGGAACAAACTCCTTCGTCAAACAATGTACTAATATGGTTGTGAACCCCTAAATACCGGTAATTCACACCTATATAGCTATGGATGCCACCAAGACCGTGGTGACCAACTCTATTCAATAAAAGTTCTAGGTATAAAAGTGAAGGAGGGTATCCTATATACCACAAGTGGAAATTCTCATTTCCCATAACAATTCATATTAACAACACATTATAAGTCCTTTCCAAATCATGGAAAGATTCACAGAATTAACAGAATAATCGTAATGCAATTTAAGCAAAGCATGGAATGCACAACTAGACAATGCATGAGTTTATTAAACGAAGACTTTCGTAAAATAAACAAAAATGATTACAACAGAGTCAAATGCATTCCCACACCTTTTTGAAGAAAGGCCACGCCTACCTCGAGATCCACGATCCACTGGTTCGTCCTTTGAATCGGTCGTTGTTAATAACTAACTGTTAATCATACAAGCACTCTAAGAATCTAGCCAAAATGGCTCACACAAGAATCATTTAAGTCTATCTAATTTCTCTAAGCCCAAGGTCACTAATTAAGCCCACTAAAACATAGACCTGGTCCAACTAGTCAACTAACGGTCTCTAACGGTCAACTGAGTCAACTAACGGTAAACGTCAGTCAAAGGTCAAAGTCCAATCCACAGTCAAAGGTTAACTCGGTCAAGTCAAGGTCAACTGGTCAGGTCTCTTAGTCAAGGTCCACTGAGTCAATTCTGATTCAACACTAGTCGACTCAGTTAGCTAACTGAGTCAGACATCTGACTGGGATGACTGATAGGTCTAATTCTATTTAATCTTCACTTCAGTTGGAAATCTTACATTCTCAACTTCCATTTTAACATCTCAACATCAAATCATTCATTCTTAAACAAACTTTGAATTTCATTTACAATTAAGAACTCTTATTACCTGCAATGAAAGCAGTTTCAAGCTTTACAACAACCACTAACAACATCTAACACCAATTCAATCCACTTATCTTAACCTTAATTGTAACTCACACATCATACCTCAAACACTTCAGGTAACCCAACTCAGATTCATTACAACCACAAGCTTCACTCAACAGCTTCAGCAGATAACTCATATCCCGTGCAACTTCAACTAAACTATTATGACTCTGCCACACTAAGAAGTTTTAGTACTAGTTGCAATGCCAAATATCTCCAATTCTAAAGCCTTATCTTGCTATCTAAATCATTCACCACTTGCAGTTCCATCTTCACTCAACACCACCAGTTCTATGGTATGTTGTCACTTCCACCACAATCACACAACCACAAGTTTACTCCAATTTCCTTACTCTTACGCACATCCACTTGAATACACAACATCAACAACAATTCTACCAGATCCACATTGAGAATCTCAACACCACCTTCATAACTTAGCTTCACTATTTCAGAACCCCTAACTGAAATTATACAACCACCAGATACTCGATTTCATTTCAAAAAAATCTCAAACATAACACTACCACAACTTATGCCTTAGCATCACCACTGCCATACCAACAAAACCACTAATACCAATATCTTGTTATCAATTCCACCTACACATATAACTCCACAACCATCTGCAATGCTCACAATAACAACAATACCACCGATCCAAACAACTCTGCACACACAACCTAAATCGCAACAACTTCAGTTTAAACCCATCACCAGCAACACTAGTTCAATGACCACCAGTTTCACTAACTACAATTACTCATACCCTCTCTTGAAATCTCCCAATCATCCACAACAAAACAACATCAACAACAAAACCTTCCTTAAACCGAACTCATTAATCATCCAAGCATTTTGAATTCAATCCATAACACCATCTTATTTAACAATAATTACCAACCCTCAAATATGAACTAATTTACTTATGAATTAAAAGGATTATTACCTCATGATTAAATCCCAACTGAAAATAGATGATTGAACATTTGCTTAATCTCCAATCTTGACCCTAACTCTCTCAATCGATCAATACACATCTCGAATCGTCTTTCCTAGACATCAGTTTCATCATCTAATACTTTTCTGAGATTTTCATCCAAACCCTAGTTCACCTTCTAAGAAACCCTAACTCTAATTCTTCATGAAATCAACTGCAGAACTTCGATTAAGCACCAACCCCTTCATTCATCAACTCTACTCAAACCCTAACTTCAATTTGGGGAAGAACACATGAACCCTAATTTCTCGATTTCACCTCCAACCGCTTAAGAGCTTTAATTAAATCTCAACCCTTTTAATCTTCATCCATCTACAACCCGATTAACTCATCGATTCACCTATAGACTCAAATTCATTCTCAAAACTCTAATTTCAGTTACACCATCATCAATTCCTTTTCCTCCCGAGCTCAATTAACATCAACATCAACACTAGCACTCGATCCCTAAAGTTTACCCTAAGCTTCTCTTCGATTTCAACCTCAAAATCATCTTCCAAAATCGCTGGAGCGACGAACAGAAGCAGAAGAATAAAGAAGAAGAAAAATAGAAATAGAAGAATAAAGAAAGAGAAAGAATACAGGATTTATCTTCTCAATTTAGATAAGAATGACCAAAACGCTAAAGGAACACGAGAAATGGATAAGGGGGCAGCCAAGCGGTTAAGATTAAAAAATGAAGATTTTGCGCTTCATAATAATATGATGATATCTTCTTCGTACGGTACCCGTATGACACATTCGAGTAGTCTAATTCGCATAACTTTCCGAGATCTATCCAACAATGTTAAATTCGTATCTAGATCGTTGTTAGATTAATTCCTATTAATTAATGTTCGTGTTAAACTAATCGAGTCATTATCGGCTAACTCGTTTCTTGATTGTTCTAATAGCGTTGACGAGCTTGAGGATCGTTACATTCTCCACACCTTATATTATTTTCATCCTCGAAAATCGAACCATTCTTCTGGTATTCATATACTCCCCACCTTATAGAATAATCCCATCTCTTATCTAAGCGCAAACAACATAAAACAAAGCACAACCCTATATGGTTTTCTACTACTAAAATTTGTGGCTCAAAGTTCAACTATGCTGATTTAATTTCTATCCAAGAGTGAAGTCTAAGTTTCTTACATGAATGAATCTTTATAATGGAAACTACGAATTTTTAGGTTTAAATTGTCTAAACTAATTTCTATGTCAATAACTTACTGGTTTCAAGTACTTTTAGAAGATATTCAACAATAAAGTTTCTCATTAAAATTTGGGATCTATTAGTTCACTAATAGAAGCAAGTCTCCCTTCAATGCCTAGTGATACAAGAATGCAGTTGCCCTGTCTAGGTTCGCGACGCCTGACAATGCCTACCTACGTAACAAGTATCACCCGAACACATCAGAATTACCAACCTCACTATTCCCCAGTGCTGGATTAACTAAGTATTCATTCTAATTAATCCTTAACTTTTATCTTAACTTGTGTAACTCAGATAAATTTACTTCATAAAATATATATAAATAATTTACATCATTTTAAGTAATTTATTCATCAAAATTTGATTAATTAAATACTAACTTATTATGACTAATCAATCTCTAAAATCATTGTAACTAATTTAGCTTAAAATTTCTACTTCATAAATTATATAAATAGGTTACATCATTTTTTAGCAATTTAATCATCAACATTTATTTGATTTGATTTATTTATTTTATCTATATAGCAATCCAATTTCGATTTTACGTTAATTTATAATATCTGATATTTTTAACTTTGTTGTTCATATATAATTTTTAGATTCATGAACTATTTACGAATAACTTAATGTTATAACCATTATCCAAATGTTATGTTATTATTTTATTTTCAACATATTATTTCCAATATATCTATTGTTTATTTCATTATGTGACTTGATATAAATAATTAACTGCTAACTATTTTTCACAGTTGTTTGGTATTAATATTTTATTATTATTATTACATTTATTTATTTTTAGTTCTCAGACCAATAAAATTTAATCGTAATTCAATCATGATTCCAAGTTTGATTTTTATTTTCAATGTTGATCTAACTTTATTTCCTTACATTTATATTATTGTTAAGTAATCCTTATGTTGTACTATTAATTTAATAAAATTATATTTTGCTGTTACTATCCAATAATTATTATCCAAATGATATTACATTAACTCCAACTTTACAATAATTAGTATTATATAATATTATTATTTGCTGATCTTATAAAAATTATTGTCTTGATTATATTATCATTTTCATTATTCTTAAGTAAGAGTCCATATGGTACACAAAGATTTAATCTTCTAATTGTAACTCTATATTCAGGTAAAGATTTATATAATAGATTTTATTTATTCATATTGAATCGGTAGTATAGTATATCTTGTTACATATTGGCGTTGGTAATTTAATATAATTTAAATTTTGAGTCTGCATAAAAATTTTAATGTCTTAATAGTCTTTAGATTTTGATATTAATAATGAGTATCTTATTCATAGACAAATTTACTCTCCTCTAAGTCTAATTTTGTACTAAGTATTCAAGTATTATAATTCTCACTTCATGTGAATAATTTAGTGATTTAATGAATCATTTATTGAACAAAAGATAATTTGTTATAAGATTGTTAACAAGTTTAGTCTTTATTTTATGCATTATATGACCTCACGCTTTTACCTAATATGTCTTATATTAACTATTCGGTTTAAACATAAAATATATAATTCTAATTTGTTCTTATTTAACTTTGCAAAACCTAACCGTAGATAAGCACTAATAATTTTTTTCATGGTTATTTAATCGTAGTCATTATTTTATCGCTATTTATTTGTTAATTAATGATATTTTAATTTAATTTATGCTCAATATAATACTAATTTAAATTCTAACAATTTAAGTTTATATACTAATTTTCCATTTCAAAAGATGGTTGAATTTATTTATGAAGAAAGATCCTATTAATATAAGAATTTATTTTCTTTTATTTATAATATTACACTAAGCATCTGAATACTATTATTACTAATTCATGTATATTTGTTTCATTTTAAAGATTTACTGGGTCATTTATTAGACTAAAGAATACTTTGGTACAAGATTTTTAACAAATTGGATTATTTATATTTATATTTATATTTTATTTTATATAAATATTATATCCTCGCTTTCTTAAGTCTTATCGCCTATAAATATTATATTAACTATCTAATTTTAGACGCAAAACATATATCTTTAATTTGTAATTAGTTTAATTTACAAAACTTAACTGTACACAAGCGTTACTAGTTTTCCATAATTATTTAATTAATTATTATTATTATTTTTATCGTTATATATCCCTATTAAAATTTTAGTTAATTTAAGTTCAATTTGATACTAATTGATAACTGCTAACATTACTTTATTAAAATTATTATTATTTTTATGAAAGAATGCAATCACGGGCTTTTATTGAAAAACAACAAGTGAATTATTATTCTAACAACTATAGTGAATTATTCTAACAACAAGTTACTTTTATTATCATCTATCTATAGTTACTATTATAACATTTTATTGAATTATTATTCTAACAACTCTTACAATTTTTATTGAGTCTCAAAATATTATTGACATTTATGTGATTATAAACTGTTGATTCTACGTATAAGTCAAGGTGCTTAATAAGTATATATGTGACTTCCAAAATTTATCAATACTACTAATCTAATTATTTTTATTATTAACTTGTGCATATGTTCTTAATTTTAAATCATTTATTCTCTAATCTTCATTAGATTAATTATTGGTGTACCCTACAATTTTTACTTCAATACCTAAACAAACAATCAAACAAACAAATCAATCAATCAAATAATTATTTTAATTATTGATAGCTTTTAGTGATTAAGATTTATCTCACAAACCCAACCCAGTTCTAGACTAATCTAGTTCACTAACATGCACTGGCTATTCCTATCTTTTCCCACGTAAGATCTAATAGTGAGCTCTGATACCAACTTTGTAGCGCCCCCTAAGCTAGCAACTGACAAATTCAATAAATTAACTAAATAAAGAGGCACTAAAATCTAAAACATGCACTTAAGCATTCAATTAAGAAATGCGATACAGAACTTAACCCCAAAGCTAACCCCGCTCAGAAATATTTATACAAGATCTTCTCTCAAATGATACATATATAATAGTCATTTGGTTTTTTAATAAAATATACAACATAATCAATATAACAAAATTTAATCAACTAGCGAAGTCAACCCGTGAAGCTTTCGCTGCACAACTCTGATCTGTCACAGAAACTGAAGTGGGAATAATTAACATTTAACCTTCTAAGTAATCATAGGCAAGATTTGGAAAACAATACATGTTTTTCCGAAAACATTAAACAGTGACTAAGTCACTGAAAATAATCATACATGTATATGGAACAAACTCCTTCGTCAAACAATGTACTAATATGGTTGTGAACCCCTAAATACCGGCAATTCACACCTATATAGATATGGATGCCACCAAGACCGTGGTGACCAACTCTATTCAATAAAAGCTCTAGGTATAAAAGTGAAGGAGCGTATCCTATATACCACAAGTGGAAATTCTCATTTCCCATAACAATTCATATTGACAACACATTATAAGTCCTTTCCAAATCATGGAAAGATTCACAGAATTAACAGAATAATCGTAATGCAATTTAAGCAAAACATGGAATGCACAACTAGACAATGCATGAGTTTATTAAACGAAGACTTTCATAAAAGAAACAAAAATGATTACAAAAGAGTCAAATGCATTCCCACACCTTTTTGAAGACAGGCCACGCCTACCTCGAGATCCACAATCCACTGGTTCGTCATTTGAATTGGTTGTTGTTAATAACTAACTGTTAATCATACAAGCACTCTAAGAATCTAGCCAAAATGGCTCACACAAGAATCATTTAAGTCTATCTATTTGCTCTAAGCCCAAGGTCACTAATTAAGCCCACTAAAACATAGGCCTGGTCCAACTAGTCAACTAAATGTCTCTAACGGTCAACTGAGTCAACTAACGGTAAACGTCAGTCAAAGGTCAAAGTCCAGTCCACAGTCAAAGGTTAACTCGGTCAAGTCAAGGTCAACTGGTCAGGTCTCTGAGTCAAGGTCCACCGAGTCAATTCTGATTCAACACTAGTCGACTCAGTTAGCTAACTGAGTCAGACATCTGACTGGGATGACTGATAGGTCTAATTCTATTTAATCTTCACTTCAGTTGGAAATCTTACAGTCTCAACTTCCATTTTAACATCTCAACATCAAATCATTCATTCTTAAACAAACTTTGAATTTCATTTACAATTAAGAACTCTTTTTACCTGCAATGACAGAAGTTCCAAGATTTACAACAACCACTAACATCATCTAACACCAATTCAATCCACTCATCTTAACCTTAATTGTAACTCACACATCATACCTCAAACACTTCAGGTAACCCAACTCAGATTCTGTAGTTGTAGGAAATCCCACAACTACACCCTCATGAGATTCTATTAATTTGATTTGATGATCTAATTTATTTGATATGAAAATGAAGATTAAAGTACTAAAATTGTAAAAGAGACACAATGATTTTTACATGGTTCGATCATTGTGATCTACATCCATGGTTCTTCACTAGTGATTGTATGTAATTACATGATTTTACAATTGAGACTCCATTAAAGAATATTTGGAGCTCTAGATTTTTGGAGAATAAGATCATCAAGAAAATAAGTCTCTCTCTCTTTACAAAATTCTAACTTCAAATGTCTCTCCAAAATCTCTTCTCCAAAAGAACTCTCTTTTCTCTCATGCCTAAATGGCTATTTATATGATTTTACATAGAAGATGACAGTTGTGTTGCCCCGCAATTTCAGATCTAAAATATGTCATGCGAGTCTTCGCAGCCTTGCTCGCAAGATGTCTTTTCTCTCCACAATTTCGCAAGCAATCATTTGTTGCGTCGTTAATTATTCGTAAGCATAATAATGCTACGAGATTCTGCTCCTACATTTTGCCTCTTTTTTCTTGAATATTGCTTGAAGAGCGATCTTCAGGAAAAAACTAGTTGTTGTAGCTGTTGGAGTAGTCTTTAATCTTTGTTGATGAAGGAACGAGTGAAAGAATACTGGACTTGAAAAGTATATACTTGCCTCTATTCTTTTGCGAAGTCCCGGAATGTTGCGAAGTAAATAAGAAGTCTCACCCTTGAAGTATAAGAAGTATGAAATATCCTTGATGAAGTATAAGAAATATAAAATATCCTTGAAGAAGTATAAGAAGTACTCAATCCTCGAAATATATAAGAAGTATGAAGTATCCTTAAAAATTATAAGAAGTACTTAATCTTCTAAATGTAAGAAGTATTCGTCCTTGAATAAGAGTGATAAGTATTGCCTCTATTCATGCGAAATTATTATTCCATTTTTGGTGAGGATTCTTGCTAAGAAGATAAAGAACATAAAATATTTTCTTAGTACCCATAGTTGCCTCTGTTCTTTATCTGTGAGGGTAAAATCCTTGAGAAAATGTTGAATGAACGAATTGTTTCCTTATTCTTATCTTGCCTCTGCCTCATGCGATAATATTTTTTAAAAAATAATCACATTCTGCGAAATGATCACATCTCCTGCGAAATTCTGAATGTGTCTGCGAGGTTATGAATAATATGGATAATTTCGGAATATTCCTGCTAGTTTCTGAATACTTCTGCGAGATTCTGACACATTCTTTAAAATTCTGAGTAATTCTGCGAATTTGTAAAGTTCTCTGCAAATTTCTAAAGTTCTCTGTGAAATTATGAAGTATTCTGCGATATTCTGAATAATGTTCCTGAAATATTGTTGCGAATAGTGTTGCGAATTTCTGAATATTTTTGCGAAGTTCTGAATATTCTGTAAAGTTATGTAAAATACTTGTGCGAATATAATGCTTATGTGATAATGTTGTTATGAGATGTATATGCGATGTTTATGCCATGAAATGCTTATGCAATGCTTTTATGATGCGAGTATGATGCTTGTATGATGAGAATGCTTATCTATTGCAATGTATTAGCTAATGTTTGTGTTACTTAGCTCATTTTGCCGCGGTAAAATTGATGTAGCTTTAAATTGCCTCCATTCTCCCTTTCTTTGACTTTTTCTCTAGTGTGAGCATTTCTCTTTATTCTCGCAAGTTAATTCGCTTGTGCCTCATTTTCCTGGATCGTTGTATCTCATTGTTTTATTCCTGCACTATTAGTCTCGCATGATATAATTAAAATATTAAAGATGCATAATATCAATTTCATTTCAGTATATATGTTCGCAAGCTTGTTTGCTTACATATAATCATCTTCGCAAGTTTATTTGCGTATTCTCTTGTGGTCTTATTTTGCCATCCTAATTAAAGGTCTTATTTTGCCATCTTTTGTTGCGACAAAATCGCAGGACGTTCTTACACTTTCATGCAAAAACCCATTGATCTTGCCTTAACTTTTTTGTATAGTATTTTAGCCTCTTCAGGAAGTGTTGCGACAATATGACAGGCCTTAATATTCTTGCGAACGTAAAGCCCCGTGACATTTCCGTCTTTGCGATGAAATCGCAGGACGTCTCTACACTTTCATGTAGTGACCCATTGATTTCATCTTAACTTCTTTATTAAGTTCTGCGAGTTTTTTTTTTTTTTTTAGAAGGCTCGCAGAAATACGATTGTTGCACAAATATGACAAGCCTTTACGTTCTTGTGAACAAAAAGCCTTGTGACATTTGCGTCTTATAGCACGTATCAGCTCCCTAATGGAGGGTGCTTCCCTTTATCTCCCCCCTGGTTGCCCCTTCAAGGAAGCCTACATCGACCATACAAGGTTATCTCTTCCCATCCGGTTTTTCCAACAACCAGCTTTTGTTCGCAACCTCTTATCGTTTTTTCCTATAGGGATTATAGTTACGAGGTTGCACCCTATGGGGTATCTTTGAACCAAGTGCATCATTTGCCAAGACTTGTCAAGAATGGCAGATGTGCTTCAAACCCATCAGGAACACTTGACTCAACCGTGTACCTCGGCGCCTTGATCGTTTTCTGCACTTCTTGGGAAAGATAGTATGCCTTAGTCGCCCAACCTAAATCATGTTACATCGCAAGATTAGGTTGAGAATCCAAGGTGTCTTACCCGGATAGGTACCCCGTTTTTGGGTTATGTACCCCGTAATGTTCATGTACTCAGGTTCCGTGGTGGTGTTCCGTTTTCCCTGAGCCATGCTTATAGGTACCCCCCTTAAATGACGTACTTTAGGACTTTGCCTCTTGCGAAATGTTGCTTCGCGAACTAGGGTGTACGTCACAAAGGTTTGCCTGTGTAAAATTTTTGCGGCTTTCTTTCTTTTTTGAAAGCTGATCACAGTTTGTAATTCTGCGATTATGTCGCTTTTTGTAAATCAAATAAAAAATCTTTTATTTTCTGTAAAAGTAAAATGTTCAAGGAAAGTGGTACTTAGCTTTCTTGCGATTTTCTATTGCGTCCGTTTCTTGTGAAGTAATCGACTTGCTTGCTAAATGTGAAGGAATGAGAAATGAAGTCTTGTGAAATTAACTCTTGATCTGGCTCTTGTATAATGTTGCGTCATACCAACTGTTCTAACCATTTCTTGCGAAATATGTTTGTGAAATAATCTCCCATTTTCTTCTTGCGAAATAACCAAAGACCTTGCGAAGTAATAAAATACCAAATTTTTGCCTCTAACCAACTTGCGCTAAAATTAGACTTCATTTTCTCGCTTAGACAATTACTTGCGTGAAATAGATTGGTGGCTGTAACCTGCGTGAAATATCTTGGACAAACTGGGCTTGATTATGTAATCAATTTTTCCTGCGACTCATTTCTTATTGAAGTTGGTACTTGGGAAGATCTGCGAAGATAACTTGGATGAACTGTTCATTTGTGTTGCGAAGAGAACTATTTACGATATGAATTCTTGCGTAGCCAAAAATTATTTGAGTGGAACAAGACTCGAACCCGCGTTAATTAACTCTTTTTCTTACTGACTGACCATCTGTACTGGCTGTTGTCTGCGAAAGAAAACCTTACTGCTGTCATTTTATTCTTCTCCCTGGTTTGATATTCTTTCTCTTCCTATTCGCATGGGCTTTAGCGGTTCGCAGAAACTAATCATTGTTTATTCTCTGCATAGTCTCATCGTTGAATATGATGAACATCATCATTTTCTTTGCTGTTTTATGTGATACCATACGTTAAGAATTAATTAGAAGCAACACATTTACTCTAATTGAACGTCCAATATTGTATAGTTCCTGTATGTGGACTTCATTGGCTTGCAACTATGACGTCATGACCATCATGCATGTAACCATGTTTTTGTTCTGTCTCCCTTCATGCAACGTTTTCTTTTCATCAAATTTGCTCTTCACACTAAAAATTTCTCATCACTTCCACGAATCTTTGCCATTATGGATGTCGTCCATTGGATTATAGCTTTGTTATTTCGCGTACAAGAAGGTTCATTCTTCCACGCATATAATTGTGTTGTAGGTCTGATACATTCGCAGATTGTTAAACGCGGATCGTTGTATTCTTGTTTTTAGCTGCTATTGATCGCAGGATCGTCAGTGATTCCGCTAAATTACTGCGAGCTGATGCTAAACTACTGCGTACAAACTTACTACCATAACAAGTTCCAGTTCCTAAACTGAGCTGATGAATTTGAGTGGCTCTTTTCGCCGGTTGTACTGGTTACTACAGCGTAAGAGTTGCTGGCTTGGATGCTTACTGCTCTTATCATTCGTCTCTGTTTGTTTACTGTTGCTTCTACCTCTGATACGTTTTCTTTCTTCGCAGAAACTCATCCCATTTCTTCGCAGAATGATCACGTAATAGCTTAGCCTAATCTGATGCTATTGATTAGCAATAAATGCAAATGAAGCTACATTTCTTCGTGAATGAAGTGTTTCTCCTCTAGCCAATCCATTTGAAGCTGTTGACTTCGCCTGTTGTCTTCCTAGTGACTTCTATGAACAACTTTATGCTGTGTGTTTTCTTCGCAGAATTAATTTTCTGTTCCTACACTAGCTATTGTATTATAATAGCAGCGTTGTATTTCTTCGCAGAACCAATCTTAGCAAAATTAAGCTCCATGAATTGTTGTGTCATACTTCTTATACTTCTGAAAGATTGCTCACTATTTTGAGTTGTCAAAGTATCTTCGCAACCATTCTTTTCTCACAGCTTATGAAGTTTACTTTCTCTATATGCAGCTTATGAAGTTTACTTTCTCTATATGAAGTTTATAATATCTGATAATAACATGGTGAATTCTTCTTTCCCTCCGCTTCTGACGTTTTGGATCTTCTACAGAGTGGATTCCATTTTCGCCAGTTAAATCTTTACCGAAATCAATGACTCAACTTATTCATCGCAGATTCATTTTCATAATTGATCTGATTTTTAACAGAAACACTTCTGAGATTAAAAGTCGGTTCATCCTCTTGAATTGATTTTGATGCAGCTATGATTGGTTCCAATATGATCCTGCTTCTGTTTTTCAATTCTACTTTCCTTATTCAAACTTTCTGCCTCTCTTTATTTTTTACAGCGAGTAATGGGCCTTCATTAGTCTTTCATTCTCTTTTTTGAAGCTAGTTGGACAGTTAACTAATGAGCCCTCATTAGCTTTCATTGCAGAAAGTTATCACAAATGCTTTCACTATTTTTCCATACATGTTGGTGTTTAGAGAATACTTCAGTCATATATGCTGCAAACGATCAGTAAATTTGGTTAGATGTTTATAGATCGTTAAGATGAGTAATGTTTGCCTACGAAGAATGAAAACTTTCCATGTATTCTACTTGTTTTTGTTCTTGTGAAATGTAAATCTCTAAATCTCTAACCAACAGAAAATCTTGAAATTTGACTTTTTCAGAAATTCATCAAACAAATTCGTAAAACGAGGTTTGGTTACTATAAATTCGTAGCAAAAGTATTTTTAAATTCGAGACTTCCCTAATAAATCAAATTTCTTCAGAAAACAATTTTTAGGTTTTATAAAAATTCATCTTTTCCAATTTTCGTTTTGGAATTCATAGATCCGAAAAATGAAACAAAGAATAAGAAAAGTGAGAAGAGATTTGTCCTTTTTATTGACAAATTTTGCTGCAGGAGGCGTGTTTGGTTCTGCTTTGCGTTGATTTTGTTGTAATTAATTTCTTCCCTGAATCTATTCCTGCGTCGACATCTTGAATATTGCTGCTTCGTATCTGCTGAAAATGTATATTCCTCCTAAACCTCCTTGTTTTCCCTTGAAAATTATGGATCCAGTTTAACTCATGATCAACCGTAGCTAATTTCTTTGAGTCTTCTTAAAACCAACAAGTAATAGGTCCCTGTTTCTAGCGCCAATTATGTAGTTGCAGGAAATACCACAACTACACCCTCATGAGATTCAATTAATTTGATTTTATGATCTAATTTATTTGATATGAAAATGAAGATTAAAGTACTGAAATTGTAAAAGAGACACAAGGATTTTTACATGGTTCGATCATTGTGATCTACATCCATGGTTCTTCACTAGTGATTGTATGTGATTACATGATTTTACAATTGAGACTCCATTAAAGAATATTTGGAGCTCTAGATTTTTGGGGAATAAGATCATCAAGAAAATAAGTCTCTCTCTCTCTTTACAAAATTCTAACTTCAAATGTCTCTCCAAAATCTCTTCTCCAAAAGAACTCTCTTTTCTCTCATGCCTAAATGGCTATTTATATGATTTTACATAAAAGATGACAGTTGTGTTGCCTCGCAATTTCAGATCTAAAATATGTCATGCGAGTCTTCGCAGCCTTTCTCGCAAGATGTCTTTTCTCTCCACAATTTCGCAAGCAATCATTTGTTGCGTCGTTAATTATTCATAAGCATAATAATGCTGCGAGATTCTGCTCCTACAGATTCATTACAACCACAAGCTTCACTCAACAGCTTCAGCAGATAACTCATATCCCCTGCAACTTCAACTAAACTATTATGACTCTGCCACACTAAGAAGTTCTAGTACTAGTTGCAATGCCAAATATCTCCAATTCTAAAGCCTTGTCTTGCTGTCTAAATCATTCACCACTTGCAGTTCCATATTCACTCAACACCACCAATTCTATGGGATGTTGTCACTTCCACCACAATCACACAACCACAAGTTTACTCCAATTTCCTTACTCTTACGCACATCCACTTGAATACACAACATCAGCAACAATTCTACCAGATCCACATTGAGAATCTCAACACCACCTTCATAACTTAGCTTCACTATTTCAGAACCCCTAACTGAAATTATACAACCACCAGATACTCGATTTCATTTCCAAAAAATCTCAAACATAACAATACCACAACTTATGCCTTAGCATCACCACTACCATACCAACAAAACCACCAATACCAATCTCTTGTTATCAATTCCACCTACACATATAACTCCACAACCATCTGCAATGCTCACAATAACAACAATACCACCGATCCAAACAACTCTGCACACACGACCTAAATCTCAAAAACTTCAGTTTAAACCCATCACCAGCAACACTAGTTCAATGACCACCAGTTTCACTAACTACAATTACTCATACCCTCTCTTGAAATCTCCCAATCATCCACAACAAAACAACAGCAACAGCAAAACCTTCCTTAAACCAAACTCATTAATCATCCAAGCATTCTGAATTCAATCCATAATACCATATTATTTAACAATAATTACCAACCCTCAAATATGAACTAATTTACTTATGAATTAAAAGGATTATTACCTCATGATTAAATACCAACTGAAAATAGATGATTCAACATTTGCTTAATCTTCAATCTTGACCCTAACTCTCTCAATCAATCAATACACATCTCGAATCGTCTTTCCTAGACATCAGTTTCATCATCTAATACTTTTCTGAGATTTTCATCCAAACCCTAGTTCACCTTCTAAGAAACCCTAACTCTAATTCTTCATGAAATCAACTGCAGAACTTCGATTAAGCAATAACCCCTTCATTCATCAATTCTACTCAAACCCTAACTTCAATTTGGGGAAGAACACATGAACCCTAATTTCTCGATTTCACCTCCAACCGCTTCAGAGCTTTAATTAAATCTCAACCCTTTTAATCTTCATCCATCTACAACTCGATTAACTCATCGATTCACCTATAGACTCAAATTCATTCTCAAAACTCTAATTTCAGTTACACCATCATAAATTCCTTTTCCTCCTGAGCTCAATTAACATCAACATCAACACTAGCACTCGATCCCTAAAGTTTACCCTAAGCTTCTCTTCGATTTCAACCTCAAAATCATCTTCCAAAATCGTCGGAGCGACGAATAGAAGCAGGAGAATAAAGAAGAAGAAAAATAGAAATAGAAGAATGAAGAAAGAGAAAGAATACGGGCTTTATCTTCTAAATTGAGATAAGAATGACCAAAACGCTAAAGGAACCCGAGAAATGGATAAGGGGGCAGCCAGGCGGTTAAGATTAAAAAATGAAGATTATGCGCTTCATAATAATCTGATGATATCTTCTTCATCCGGTACCCGTATGACACGTTCGAGTAGTCTAATTCGCATAACTTTCCGAGATCTATCCAACAATGTTAAATTTGTATCTTGTAGTTGCAGATTAACCTACAACTACACCCTCGGTAGAATTTGTAAAACTTAAGAAGTTATTGATGATGAATGATAATTTTCTTATTAATGCTCTCAATTGATTACAAAGAAGTATCTAAATGGAACTAGAATAGTTACAACTTTATCTATTCTCTTTCCTAAGATATTTTCTAACACTTACTGAAAGAACCTCCCGAATTTTACATTTGAACTACTATTTATAGTGAAATCTTTACAACTGTAATAACCTGCGAAGCATCGTAACTTATGATCGCAAGCTTATTTTATACTCGCAAACTTTCCATTCTTCTCCCGTGTCTCTTCTATCATCGTGTTATTTTGTGACACTTTCCTCTTATAATCGTTGCTATATTCGCAACCCAATATCTTGCGATATTCGGTACCTACATCTTGCCTCTTCTCATGTCATTTCTGCGAAGAAGTAATGATCGTGAGAATATAACCGTTACTTATTATTTTTATTTGGACACGTCTTTTGTAACCGTTCTTTTCTAACTATTTCCTTATATAAACTCCTTTTATTCCCTTCCTTATCTTTCTCTCACTTTCTCTTTTCACTTCTGAATTCATCTTCTTATTACATTTTCGGTTATCATTTTATCTTCTTGTTTTATCTCATCATGAGTTCTCCAAGGTAATTTTCTTCTATCTCTCACGTCTTTCACTTGTTTACCTCTTTGATTTCTGTCTAATTTATTGTTTGATTTTGATTTGTTTCAGCAAAATTATTCCTCAGGTGAAACCTTCAACCAAAAAATCAAGTCCTAATCTTCGAAGAAGAAAATCCGAGAACCAAAAGGTAGTTAAAATACTTTGTTTTCCTTTTTAAACAATATATTGTTGCCTCAGTTTTTAATCTACCTTTTGGTTCGTAGGTTGGTGAAAAATCAAACCCCAATAAGATATCTCGAGTGACCAAACCCACACCATTAATTTCAATAGATGACTTCCTTCCTGAGGTTGATGAAGAATTTCCCTCTCCCCCTCGTGAAAGTACTTCTTCACAAACTCTTGCCTCTACTCCATTACCCAGTTTTCAATCTCCCACCAATGTCAATTTATCGACACTTCTTCGAGATCAACCTTCGCAAGATACTTTCTCAACTTCGTCTCCCAAAAAACCTATTTTTACCCCTAATCCCTTGAGTACTGTTGCTCCAAGCAATTTACAACTTGCTTTAATTCCTTCAAATTCTTCTCCTCTTTATCAAGAAGCCCGAGATGGAATTTATTCAACTTTCCAAATGTTATTTGAGGTTTTAAGTAGTACTGCGAAGTCTTCAAACATTCGTTCGCACTCTGAATTTTGCGAAGTGCTCAATAATTTCATCAATCCTGATATTTATATTTCACGTCAGTCCTTGGAAAAAGAGGTTGAATTGCTTCGCCAATTTCAGGAATCCTTGAAAGCGGAATGTGAGAATCTTCGTAAAACGAATTATCAGCTTCAGAATGATTCTCTAGATTGTGCGATCCTTCGCAAGAGGAATAATGCATTAAAAGGTATTACTATTATCTCTATATTTTCTTTCTTTTTGTTTACTTCTATTCCTCACATGCTTGAAACATCCATTTAAACCCATTCCCCTTTATAAAATCTATCCATAAATGTAGAATGTTGGTACTTCATCATGAATCAGATGCAAAAGAATCTCAATCCAAGCATGCAAGTCTTTTGAACCAATTCTCCCACTTATCTAATCTTCATTCATGTACTCTCAATAATTTTGATGCCCTTTTCCAAGAGAATACTCAATTAATTTACTTTCATAAATTTTTGAATGATGAAATATCTAAACTCAATTCTTCTTTAACTAAAGCCGGTTTAAAGATAGAAACCCTATTAGAAGAGAATCAAACCTTATCAAAAGAATGATGTTTGTACTTGAATACAATGAACGTTTCTTTGCAACAATTTTATATTCTTCAGAGTAAATGTTGCGATCAAGAAAATCTCATTTATTTGTTAAAAGGTAAACTTGAGGAATTAAAAAGGTCTTCAGATGCTGAAAGAAGTTCAGAAGAATAAACTTAAAGAAGATTACTCTCAACTAGAAAGTCTTAATGGCAAACTTGCGAAGGATAAAATTTTTCTTATTTCCAAAGATCAAAAGCTTCAATCTAGACTTAAAGGATTAGTTGGTGATGGTTTTGATAATGCGATGGATCAGATGAAGAATTTTTGTCTATCTTTAGCTCAATTTCTTACTTCACAAAGAGAGGGTAGTCATCAAAATTTGACTGCCTTTGGTATACCTTCCAATTTTATTATACCCGCAAAATTGATTCTTTGAATTTTGTTTCACTCGCAGAATCTGAGAAAAACCTTCGCAGTGCTAAAGCTGGATTAGAAGCCTCCTGTTCTGAGCTTCGCAAGAAAAATGCTTTGCTTTCTACTCGTTTAATCAATTCTCGTGATCGTGCCACTCAAAGATTCAACTATCTCGCTTATGCCAAAGATATCGAAGATACCAACCATAACTACACCCTCAGTAGAATTCTATTAATTTGATTTGATGATCTAATTTATTTGATATGAAAATGAAGATTAAAGTACTAAAATTGTAAAGGATACACAAGAATTTTTACATGGTTCGATCATTGTGATCTACATCCATGGTTCTTCACTAGTGATTGTATGCAATTACATAATTTTACAATTGAGACTCCATTAAAGAATATTTGGAGCTCTAGATTTTTGGGGAAGAAGATGATAAAGAAAAATAATCCCTCCTAAAAATTTCTCTCTCCTCCTAAAATTATCCTTTCCTACTAAAAAGACCTCTCCCACTTCTCATGCCTAAATGGCTATTTATATGATTTTACATATTGAATAACAACTGTCTGTTCCTTAACTTCGGATCTGAGAATTATCTTGCGAACCTTCGCAGATTTATTTCGCGAACTTCTTTTGCTTTCGCAATCTGCTCACACTTTCCTCGTGATTTCCTTTGCTCGTAAAATATCCTTTCTCTCCATAATTTCGCAAGTTATCATTTGTTGTGATATTCCGCTCCTACATTTTGCCTCTTTTTTCTTGAATATTGCGTGAAGAGCAATCTTTAATAAAAAATCTGTTGTAGTAATCTCTGATCTTTGTTGATGAAGGAACAAGCGAAAAATATCAAACTCAAAAAGTATATACTTGCCTCTATTCTTTTGCGAAGTTCTGAAGCTTTAAGAAGTAATTAGAAGTATCCTCTTGCGAAGTATGAAGTATGCGAAGTATTCTTGAAGAAGTATGAAGTATCTCAGAAGAAGCAGAAGAAGTACTCAATCCTTGAAATATATAGGAAGTATGAAGTATCCTTAAGAAGTATAAAAAGTACTTAATCCTCAAAATATAAGAAATATTCTTCCTTGAATGAGAGTGATAAATATTGCCTTTGTTCATGTGAAATTATTACTCCATTTTTGGTTAGGATTCTCGTTGAGAAGATAAAGAACATAAAATGTTTCCTTAGTACCCATAGTTTCCTCTGTTCTTTATCTGTGAGAGTAGAATCCTTGAAAAAATGTTGAATGAACGAATTGGTTCTTTATTCTTATCCTGCCTCTGCCTCATAATAGTGCTGTGAATAGTGCTGCGAATAGTGCTGCGAATTATAAATAGTCCTACGAACTTTCGCGGTATTGCTATGTAAAATTTTGTAAAATACTTGTGCGAATATAATATTTATGTAATGATTATGTTATGAAATGTGTATGCGATGCTTATGCCATGAAATGCTTATGCAATGCTTTTATGATGAGAATATGATGCTTGTATGATGAGAATGCTTATCTATTATGGTGCATAGCTAATGTTTGTGTTACTTAGCTCATTTTGCCGCGGTAAAATTGATGTAGCTTTAAATCGCTTCCATTCCTGCACTATTAGTCTCGCATGATATAATATAATTAAAATATTAAAGATGTATAATCTCAATTTCATTTCAGTATATATGTTCGTAAGCTTGTTTGCTTACATATAATCATCTTCGCAAGTTTATTTGCGTATTCTCTTGTGGTATTATTTTGTCTTCCTAGTTAAAGGTCTTATTTTGCCATCTTTTGTAGCGACAAAATCGCAGGACGTTCTTACACTTTCATGCAAAAACCCATTGATCTTCCCTTAACTTTTTTGTATAGTATTTTAGCCTCTTCAGGAAGTGTTGCGACAATATGACATGCCTAAATATTCTTGAGAACGTAAAGCCCCATGATATTGCCGTCTTGCGATGAAATCGCAGGACGTATCTACACTTTCATGTAGCGACCCATTGATCTCATCTTAACTTCTTTATTATGTTCTGCGAGTTCTCTCTTTTTTTTTTTTTTTTTTTTTTTTTTAGAAGGCTCGCAGAAATTCAATTGTTGCACAAATATGACAAGCCTTTATGTTCTTGCGAACAAAAAGCCTCGTGACATTTGTGTCTTATAGCACGTATCAGCTCCCTAATGGAGGGTGCTTCCCTTTATCTTCCCCTTGGTTGCCCCTTCAAGGAAGCGTACATCGACCATACAAGGTTATCTCTTCCCATCCGGTTCTGCCAACAACCAGCTTTTGATCGCAACCTCTTATCCTTTTTGCCTATATGGGTTATAGTTACGAGGTTGCACCCTATGGGGTATCTTTGGGCCAAGTGCATCATTTTCCAAAACTTGTCAAGAATGGCAGATGTGCTTCAAGCCCACCCGGCAGATGTGCTTCAATCCCACCCGGCATTCATGACTCAAGAGTACATGAAATATTCTCACGAAGCAACATTTCTCAAGAGGTAAAATCCTAAAGTGCGTCATTTAAGGGGGTACCTATAAGTATGGATCAGGGAAACCGGAACACCACCAAGGAACCTGAGTACATGGAACATTACGGGGTACATAACCCAAAAGAGGGGTACCTATCCGGGTTAGACACCTTAGATTTTCAACCTAATCTTGCGATGTACTATGATTTAGGTTGAGCGACTAAGGCATACTGTCTTTCTCAAGAAGTGCAGAAAACGATCAAGGCACCGAGGTACACGGTTCAGTCAAGAATTCCGGGTGGGCTTGAAGTACATCTGCCATTCTTGACAAGTCTTGGCAAATGATGCACTTGGCCCAAAGATACCCCATAGGGTGCAACCTCGTAACTATAAGCCCTATAGGCAAAAAGGATAAGAGGTTGTGATCAAAAGCTAGTTGTTTGCAGAACCGGATGGGAAGAGCTAACCTTGTATGGTCGATGTACGCTTCCTTGAAGGGGCAACCAAGGGGAAGATAAAGGGCAACACCCTCCATTAGGGAGATGTTACGTGCTATAAGACGCAAATGTCATGAGGCTTTTGTTCGCAAGAACATAAAGGCTTGTCATATTTTTGCAACAATCATATTTCTGCGAAGTTACAAAAAAAAATAAATGATGATGCTCGTGAAAGTCAGAAGGCTATACTTCGTGAAGGCTATACTTCGTGAAAGTCATCTAAAAGCTCAAGTCTTTACGAATAACATTCTCTTATCAAGGTCCTTGCCTCCCGTGAGAATTACTCCTCTGAAAATATCTGATGATGAGGTTGCTCGTGATCCTGATAGTGATTTTGATTACGAGAGTGACGATGAAGGACTTGATGATGAAAAAGAATCTATCCCTCAAGGAGATGTTCCTTTTGAAGGCTCTACAAAGGGTGATATTTCACAAGAGTTGAATACTGCTAATGACCCTGCTCATCTTATAGACCCAGTGCAGAGTGTTGATGAAGAACATTGAGCATAATAAATTTCTTTTGAACTCTTTCCCTTGATTACTGTTGGTTCCCTTTTGTCAAATAATTCTGCCTACCGTTTATGTTCCTTTAAGAAGTATATTTTATATTTTGCGATAATGATTTGGTCTTTCTTTAATTGAATGCTTTCCTTATTTGCATAACTTTATTATATGAAGAGGAATAATATACCTTGAAGACCTAGCTTAGTATTCCCTTTCCCCCTTATTATTGCTCTTTAGGTGATCAATTCTTGTTTTAAGTATCTAGAATATCTGCCTCAGTTTAAGTTGCGAAGCTTCAAGTTTTTGCGAAGTAAACATGAAATCTTCCCCTTGAAGTATAAGAATTATGAATCCTCCTTGATGATTTATAAAAAATCCTTGAAGAAGTATTATGTAATATCCTTGTAGAAGTATAAGAAGTATATAAAATATACGAAGTATCAAAAAATATTTTACTCCTTGCTTGCGAAGTATAGGAAGTATAAGAAATACAAGAAGTATTTAACCTTTAATTGTGGAATAAGATAAGTATAAGAAGTATCCAATCTTTGAAGAAGTATAAGAAATATCCAATCCTCGTAACATGAAATATCCGTCCTTGATTGCGAATATATAAATAACTCTTGATCGAATTGATATATATCGTTGTTGGAAATATAAAGAATCTCCAATATAATTGATTTCCTTAGTTGATGTGGTCTTACCATGCCTTCCTAAATAAAGGTCTTATTTTGCCACCTCTTTTGTGATAATATTTTTGTTCTTGCGATAATATGACAAGTATGAACATTCTAGCAAATATACAACCTCGTGACATTATCGTCTTGCGATGAAACCGCAGGACGTTATCACACTTTCATGTAATAACCCATTGATCTCATCTTAACTTTATTGTATGTAATTCTGCGAGCATCATCATTTTTTTTTTTTTTTGTAACTTCGCAGAAATATGATTGTTGCACAAATATGAAAAGCCTTTATGTTCTTGCGAACAAAAGCCTCATGACATTTGCGTCTTATAGCACATATCATCTCCCTAATGGAGGGTGCTGCCCTTTATCTTCCCCTTGGTTGCTCCTTAAAGGAAGCGTACATCGACCATACAAGGTTAGCTCTTCCCATCCGGTTCTACAAACAACCATCTTTTGATCGCAACCTCTTATCCTTTTTGCCTATAGGGCTTATAGTTACGAGGTTGCACCCTATGGGGTATCTTTGGGCCAAGTGCATCATTTTCCAAGACTTGTCAAGAATGGCAGATGTGCTTCAAGCCCACCCGGCATTCTTGACTCAACCGTGTACCTCGGCGCCTTGATCGTTTTCTGCACTTCTTGAGAAATACAGTATGCCTTAGTCGCCCAACCTAAATCATGGTACATCGCAAGATTAGGTTGAAAATCTAAGGTGTCTAACCCGAATAGGTACCCCGCTTTTGGGTTATGTACCCCGTAATGTTCCATGTACTCAGGTTCCTTGGTGGTGTTCCGGTTTCCTTGATCCATGCTTATAGGTACCCCCTTAAATGACGCACTTTAGGATTTTACCTCTTGCGAAATGTTGCTTCGCGAACTAGGGTGTACGCCACAAAGGTTTGCCTGTGTTATATTTCTGCGGATTTCTTTCTTTTTTGAAAGCTGATCACAGATTGCGGTCCTTTATTCGCAAATTAATTTTTGCGTCCTTCTTTAATGGAAGCTAATCGCAAGAAGAATTTAGAAATTCGTAACTTTGGTAGATTTCGTGCGAGCAAACAATATTCGCAAAATTTATCATGAGTTTTATGGATAATACCTTTTCAAATATAGTCTATTCCAAGGTCTACCAAGTCTTAAACCCATGTATCTCCCTTCTGGATCCATTAGCCGATAAGCTCCACTTCCCACAACCTCTTTGATGACATATGGTCCATCCCATTTTGCTGCTAATTTTCCTCCATTTTCTTTCTGATATGGAGGTGTTTCTCGCATGACCAAATCCCCTGGTTGATATTCACGTTCAATGACTCTCTTGTTCTATTCTCGAGCTAATCTTTCCTGATAAACTTTCATATGTTGCAACACCTTTTCTCTTTTTTCTTCCAAATCATCCAGTTCATTTAATATCACTCATGCACTTAAATTTCTTTCCCAGGCTTCTTTCTTTGTTGTCGTATTTATAACCTCTGTTGGCAATACAACTTCTACTCCATATGTTAAGCAATAAGGAGACATTCCTGTTGCCTCTCTTCTAGTTGTATTGTATGCCCAAACTGCGCTAGGTACTTGTTCGCACCACCCTTTGAGATGTCCTTCTAATTTCTTTTTAATTGTGTCTGCGATTGTTTTATTTGTTGCCTCTGCCTGTCCATTAGCTTGTGGATATAATAGAGTTGATTTCCCATATTTTATCCTAAAAGCACTGAGTAACATCTCTATATTCTTCCCTTCAAATTGTTTCCCATTGTCGGATACTAATTGTGCTGGAACTCCATATCTACAAATGATATTCTCGAATATGAATGTAAAAACATCTTTATCACGAATATGTTGTACTACTTTTACTTCTGCGAGCTTCGTGAAATAATCAGTTGCGACTATTAAAAATATTCTCTGCCCAGATCCATGTAAGAATGGACCAACAATGTCCAACCCCCATTTCCCAAAAGGCCAATAGCTTGTTGAAGAGGTTAATGTTGCTCCTGGTGCGTGAGTTCTTTTCCCATGTCGTTGGCATTCTTTGCATCGTCTTACCAATAATTTTGCGTCTGTGTGCATATAAGGCCAATAATATCCTTGTATTTTTGCTCTGTACGCCAGAGATCTTCCCCCACTATGATTTCCAGCTTCTCCTCCATGTAACATCTTCAATAGTTTTTCTTCTTCTTCACGAGTTAAACATCTTAGAGATGGTCCACTGAAAGATTTTCTGTATAAAATTCCTTCTCGTAGTTCATAATTTGTTGCACGACTCTTTAATTTATGTGCTTCTAGTCTGTTTCTGGATATTTCTCCTGTTGCGAGATATGCATGAATTTCCTTTCTCCAATCTGCGATATCTTATGCGATGTTATCTGATAGTTCCCTTTCTACTTCCATCGCAATTGCTTCTTTAATTTCTTTTTCCTCTTTATTTATTGATGGATGTTGAATTGTATGAATTTTGATGTTTCTTGCATTGGGGTTTGTCATCATACTTGGAATGAATGCAAAAGCATTTGCGAGTCGATTGTATTTCCTTGTGATATGCCTCCATTTTAGCTTTGGTATCTTCGCAGATAATTCATCAATGAGTTTCCTGTATTTCTTCAAAGAAGACTCATTCGTGGTATATTCCCCTTTAATTTGACAAATTACCAACTGAGAATCACTTGTTATTCTTATACTTTCGAGCTTCTTCTCTATTGCGATCTTCAATGCATGCACTACAGCTTCGTACTCTGTTTCATTGTTCGTGGATGCAAATTCTAGTCTGAATGAGAATGATGTTCTTTCTCCTTCTGGTGAAATCAACACAACTCCTACTCCATTCCCCTTACTGTTGGATGATCCATCTACTAAAATTTCCCACCTATTTGGTTATGTTAACAAGTCTTTTGGATTCCCAAATTCTTCTTCAACATCCATCATCTCTTCTACTGCCTCATCTTCTTCCAAAGGAAACTCTGCCAAGAAATCTGCGACAACTTGTGATTTTTGCGATGATAATACTTCGAACTTTATCTTGTAATGGTTTATTTGTGCATTCCACCTCTCTATTCCTCCTGATCTTTTTGTGTTCTTCATCACTGACTCAATTGGGACTTTGGTAACCACTTTTATCACATGCGATTGAAAGTATATTCGCAATTTAAATGACGCATAAACCAAAGCTAAGATTAATTTATCCATTTTAGAATAATTCCTCTCTGCTGTGTTAAAAGTTTTACTGATGTAGTAAATGGGCCTCTCTACTCCTGCATCTGTTCGCAACAAAACTGCACTTAAGGCGTATTGAGTTGTTGCGAGGTACACAAATAATTCTTCCTCTTTCTCTGGTTTCTGTAATATGGATGTATTCGTGAGATACACCTTGATCCCTTGAAAAGATTTTTCACATTCATCAGTCCACTTGAATTTTGCTCCCTTCTTGAGTATGCTGAAGAAATGTTTGCACTTATGTGACATTCGCGAAATAAACCTTCCAAGTGAAGCTAAGAGTCCATTCAGCTTTTGCACTTCTTTTACTGTTGCAAGTGTTGGCATGTCACGAACTGCTTGTACTTTTTCTGGATCGACTTGTATTCCCTCCTTTGATACTATGTATCCCAAGAATTTTCCTGACGCAACTCCAATTATACATTTTTCAGGATTCAATTTGATGTTGAACTTTCTCATTTGTTCAAATATTTCCTTCAAGTCTTGCACATGATCCTTGGCTTCTTTACTTTTTATCAACATATAATCTACATACACCTCTAAGGTTTTATGTATCCACCTTGCGAACACCTTCTCAACCATTCGCTGATATGTGGCACCTGCATTTCGCAGACCAAATGGCATCTTCACATAACAATATAAACCTCTTGGAGCAAAAAAGGCAGTATGTTCTTGGTCTTCTTCTGCGAGTGATATTTGATTATACCCTTTATATCCATCAAGTGAAGTGACTCTATCATGTCCTGCAGCTGATTCCACCATTTGTGGTATGTCTGGTAATGGAAAACTGTCTATCGGACAAGCTTTGTTTAGATCAGTGAAATCTATACAAATTCTTATCCCTTTATTCTTCTTTGGGACAATGACCATATTCGCAATCCATTCTGGGTATTTAGCTTCTCTTATGATTCCTGCATCCAGCATCTTTTGTAATTCTTCTTCTATTTGCGCATGATAATTTTGCGAGATTTTCCTTATTCTTTGTTTGAATGGTCTCACACTTTTATCTATGTTTAATCTATGACACGCCACTGATGGATCAATTCCTGGTATTTCATCTACACCTCCTGCGAATATATCTTTGTATTCTCGTAAAAGATCAATAGTTCTTTTTTCTTCTTCTTTGTCCATCTTAGTCCCGATTCGCAAGATTAAAGGCTCTTCTTTAATTCCAATATTTATTTCTTTGGTTGGTTCTGCTGCGACATAACTTGGACTTTGCTCTCCCATAGGTGTTGGCTCTTTGATTACTTTCATTGGTTCTCCTTCTTTTTCTGGGATCTCACTTGGTATTCCTCTTCCTTCTTTTGCTCTTATTGTATACACCCTGAACTCCTCTTCCTTTTTTGCTTCTTTTGCAAGTTTTCTGCGAAACTGTTTCTTTGTGGCTCTTCCTCCACACTGTTTTACTTCAGTCTGATAACAAAATTTTGCACTATCAAGATCTCCTTTTATCTCTTGTATTCTGCTTGGTGTAGGAAATTTAATTGATTGATGTAATGTCGAAACAACAGCTTTAATCGCATGAATCCATGGTCTTCCTATCAGCATATTATATGGAGATTCCATATCTACCACACATAAAACTATGTGTGTTTCAATTTCTCCCAGCGATATTCGTAACATTATTTCCCCTTTGGATTTTGTTGTAGATTTCCCCAATCCATGGATAAGATATTCTGAATTCGTAATTTCTTCATCTTTGATCCCCATCCCCTTAAGTGCATGATAGAATATAATATCAACAGTACTCCCTGTATCAATCAAAACTCGGTTTAATTTCCATTTTTCTATAGATTTTGTAGCTTTCTTTTCTTCTCGCATGATCGGAATTGTGACTACTAATGGTGAAGTGTGGTTCAAGTCTTCATTTGGAATTTCTGCTACTGAAAACGTGATTTTATGCTTTTCCCATTCTTTCAAAGTTGTTCTTTTCTCCACCTCCATGATCTTTCTTCCTCTACAGTCTCGTTTGTGTATTTTTCCCTTTATGTTGTTATGAAATTCATTAATCATTGTCTTTGTGATCATATTACATTCTTTTCTTTTACAATCTTCATCTGTTGATTCCATTTGATCTTCAAATTTCCAAAATTCCTTCAAATTTCTGCTATGATGATCTTCAGTCCCTGTTTCTAGCCCCAATTATGTAGTTGCAGATTAACCTACAACTACACCCTCAGTAGAATTTGTAAAACTTAAGAAGTTCTTGATGATGAATGACAATTTTCTTATTAATGCTATCAATTGATTATAAAGAAGTATCTAAATGGAACTAGAATAGTTACAACTTTCTCTATTCTCTTTCCTAAGATATTTTCTAACACTTACTAAAAGAACCTCCCGAATTTTACATTTGAACTACTATTTATAGTGAAATCGTTACAACTGTAATAACCTGCAAAGCATCATAACTTATGATCGCAAGCTTATTTTATACTCGCAAACTTTCCATTCTTCTCCCGCGTCTCTTCTATCATCGTGTTATTTTGCGACACTTTCCTCTTATAATCGTTGCTATATTCGCAACCCAATATCTTGCGAAATTCGGTACCTACATATCTAGATCGTTGTTAGATTAATTTCTATTAATTAACGTTTGTGTTAAACTAATCGATTCATTATCGGCTAACTCGTTTCTTGATTGGTCTAATAGCGTTGACGAGTTTGAGGATCGTTACAACATCCCCCAAGCAAGATGACACACACTACCTACTTGTATTTAACCAATCCTACCCAGCTACTTGGGATACCATTCACTGTAAAATCAAAGCCACATTATGCAAGATTGATGAGTCCATACCAAGATGAACTTCCAATGTAGTTTTGATTGATGAGCAGTGAGCACTGACAATCATTCCAAAAGCTAAACTTTGTTCCTTTGCCAACTAAGGTGAACTTCTTCATCCTTCCCTTCTGACTTTTCTTCTCTTGGATCCTCCTTGCAAGATTACATCATGTTACTCAAAGAAATGTAAGCTTCATAACTAGCTCGCAAGAAACAATTTGAAATCTAGCAGATATAATTTGTATCAAGGGCACCCAACCCAAACTTATTGAGAACTAGATACTGATTCATGGCAGTTTTTGTTGGAACGATTGCCTAATTATGTCTGCACAACAAATAAAATCAAACACAAAATAAATAACGTTATGGCTGAGTCACGGACTAGGTCGCTTTTTTTAAGACGTTACGCGCCTCTTTCCAAGATTGTGCAAGCAGTTCTTTAATGTCGCGTCGTCCCCAGGTGTTTATGGGTAAAAGATACTTCTGCTGGTTTTGGTAATTTGAGGTGTGTGGATAAGAAATGAATCTAAACCCTAAACAAATGCATTGCACGGGAGTGCTTTTGATTCGATAGATCAATCTATACAATTATGTCCTAAACCAATAAATGGTTGTTCCATACTTGCTTCGGTCACAAAGTGAAGGAGATGGGGTTGATCTTAGGGAGGGAAGCGAAGAAGGTGTTGAGATTATAAAGGTGTATGCTTGTTTATGACTTGTAACAGGAGGGTGTGAAAGATTACGATTAATGCAAGCAGACTCTGGGTGTTTGGATATGTTTCGTATTAACACTTGATTTCTGTGTTCTGTTCTGTATTGGAAATAGGGAGGAGAACCTATTTATACAAGTCATTTGAGCCTCATTCACGTCTCTCGTAGGAGGTGGAGGAAATGGAGTGATGGAGTAGTGGAGTTGTGTGTTGGTGTCACCCGATTAGTCTTTCCCTTTTCTCCCATCATCACTAACCGTCCATGTCTTCCTGACATGCTCTTGTGATGGCGCGTTGCACGCTGCACGCTGCACGCTGTAAACCGCTAGACCAATACCCCAGTATGTATCCCCTAGTTTGTGACATGATTGATGTCTCGAGTGTGTGTATAGTGGGACCCAAAGAAGGTAGCATGTGATGCTAGGTTAAATAACTAAGTTATTTAGAAAGTCAATACTTGTGAAGTATCGAGTGTAATCTATGCAAGTTATGCATCGAATGTATTCAGCATGTATGAAGCATCGCTGTTGAACATTATGCCCTTCCTACTTTGAGTGACCGTTTGGAGGCTTCATGGGGAAAGCCATGCCTTAGTCTATCATATTATGTGGAAGAGTGGCGGACAGTGATCATGGTGATATATCACTTGTCGCATGTTTCCTATTCTAGGCTACTCGTCCAAGATAGCGAAGTTGGATGGATGAGATGGCTTGCGACCCTAATCTGCGACCGTTGGATTAGGGTTTGGGAGGTATGCAAGCTGCCACTTTCAACTCGAACGAATTCAAGCTTAGGGAGCGTTTCTGGAGGGACCGATTTTTCTTGCAATGAGGTGGCACGTTGGTGTTTACGCCCATGCTTGCTTGACTCGCAAAGGTCCAATCTAGACCACTCAATTTGGCCGGCAAAGACGAGTGGTTGAGATTAGATTTCAACAAAAATACTATGTCGCAAAGGATTTGTTAAGAAGCGTGACACATCACTTTTGGGCACGCGAATCGAGGTGCCTGACCTAGGATGGATTTGGACGATCGGTCGGACATGAAGCCGGGCCCACGGCGGTCATGCTAGCATGTTCGGCCTCCCCTAAAGTTTCATCTTTGCCTCTATTCAAGCCTGCGAAGATGAACGCTCGATATGATTTTACGACACATGAATGGCGCCGCAAACCCTAATTAGGGTTTCAGACCGGCCGACTTCAACCAAACGGTTTTGGTGGTTGTACGCCTCCTTTAGGGAGGCCGATTACTTAGGAG
This sequence comes from Papaver bracteatum, assembly GCA_023529315.1. Taxonomy (NCBI): domain Eukaryota; kingdom Viridiplantae; phylum Streptophyta; class Magnoliopsida; order Ranunculales; family Papaveraceae; genus Papaver; species Papaver bracteatum. The sequence goes on along the minus strand of JAJJWX010003730.1, from coordinate 249,698 downwards.
GCATCTTGGGATGACGGTGAGCATATGTACGCTTGCTTCATGGCCCTGGTTGTAATCTAAGCCATCCAACTATGCCTGCGAAGTTGGATAGCCGTGATCGTTTTGAAACACATGGATGATGTCGCAAACCCCAATTAGGGTTTTGGACGGCCGTGCGTCATGCCTTGTTTGGGTGCACGAATTGTGATGACTAAATATAGTTGGTCTTGACCGATCGGTCAGGTATGTAGGCGGGCCCACGGTATTTGTGTTGACATGCTCTGGACCCTTTGAATCTACATCTACACCCTCCATCTATGCCTGCGAAGATGGATGGTTGAGACTGTTTTACGACGCATGTAATGTAACGCAAACCCTAATTTAGGGTTTCATGTCCATGCTGCTTTGGCTGGACGAATTGGTAAGCCATGCTCCCCTCTTAGGGAGACCGGATCCGTACCTGCTTGGGGGTTATGGATTCGATCCGGCCATCCAATCATGCTGGTGAAGTTGGATGGTCGAGCTAGTATAACACTCCGAGACTGATATGGACAGTCCGGATGCTCCGAGAGATGATTCTATTTGTTAGAGAATGGTGTGGCATGTACGGGTATTTCATGCATGTTGGTACTTGGATATTCATGTTACTCTGCTGAGAGTAACAATCAGTCATCATGCCACACCAACAATGAGAGTTCTGCTGAGAACATCACAGGAAATACAAGGCGATTCATGCATTAATTGGTAATGCTAAAATTCACAAAATACTTGGGGATTGTTGCTACATGCTCCATTCTAGGTGAATTTAATAAAGCGAAGACGTATTCATCACTTATCAAGTAGCCTTATCCTTTGCAGGACGGTTGTACAAAAATTGGTTTTACAACTTTTAGCCGAGAACTAAAATCCACCATCAACACTAGGATAAAACAGCTGAGTTCAATCTCTTACACAATCACTCTTGCACGATGAGAGGATGTGAAACTTCTACACTTCATTCTTGCTCAGAAACATTTTTAGAAAAACCAAGGATGATCACACACTTTTTTTTCTTTCTCACAAAAAAATCATTTTTTTTTAAAACTCAAAATACATAAAAATAAAACTCTTTATTATAAAAAAGGCTTTTAAAACTCTTCTTATTCTTTTTCATCAAAATATGATTTTTAATAACCAAATAAATAAGTATAATCTTAAATGAAAAACATTATTAAGATGTTAATTAACATCATTAACTCATTCAAGAAAAAACGGTTCTTGACATTAAATCAAAACAAATTTATTCTTTAAGGTGAAGAATAATTTTCATATTAAAACCATTTTTAATGAGACACTAATTTATTGAAAATAAATAATGTTTTTATAACGTATATTCCCAACAATCCCCCACTTATATTTTTCAAAACATTGAGCAAGAACGTACAGAGTTGTGCATAAGCAAAGGTGTCTGGCGACTTGAACCTTTACGTAGTGTTAATAAGCTCTCTCAAAACCTGACTTAGAGTGAACATAAGTCTTTAACTCTAGGAGATAAAAATATTGCTTAACACACATGGCTATACTAGTGTAAATTCTAAAGCCAGCACATTACGACCCTGCGCTTGTATCCCAGTTTAACGAATGATCTAGAGAACTGCCCATATTCTTATAGAAAGCGGCCACACTTTCACATTCATATAGGTGAGTTTATCAAGAGTACTCCTAAAAGTACCCCACTCTAAATAGAGATATAAACATCATTAAGAGTTTAAAATTTTAAAATAAAAAATTGAACTCAACCTTTACTCGTTTCAGGATGTCATGTCGTGGGATGAATTCTTCAAAAGCATGATTCTCGCATCTACATATCATCCATGACTTAGTCTAGTCCCTTTGAACCTATTTCTAGGTTGGTGTTGATGGTGGTTTTTAGCTTAGGGTTAAAATCGTAAAACCCTAAACCCTAGCCAGACAGTGAGGTCGCAGCATTTAAGTAATAATCTTTTACTAGGCGCATTTATTGAAACATTTAATATGTCTGTGAAAAATTACCAGGGTATCTTTTTCTTTTAATAATAATTAGGGTTACGACAAACCAAACCCTAATTCCCACGTGTGCCAATAAATAACCATACCAGCCACACCTACCGTGCCAAGGCATGCCAACCATGCTAGACGCACCCCTGTGCCAATGGAAAACCATGCCAGCCACACTTCCCGCGCCAAGCCATGCCAACCATGCTAGACGCACCCTTATGCCAATGGTAAACCATGCCAGCCACACCTACCGTGCAAAGGCATGCCAACCATGCTAGCTGCACCTCTGTGCCAATGACAAACCATGCCAGCCACACCTACTGTGCCAAGGCATGCCAACCATGCTAGCCGCATCCCTATGCCAATGGCAAACCATGCCAGCCACACCTACCGCGCCAAGGCATGCCAACCATGCTAGCCACACCCCTGTGCCAATGGCAAACCATGCCAGCCATACCTACCGTGCTAACGCATGATAACTATGCTAGCCGCACCTCTGTGCCAATGGAAAACCATGCCAGCCACACCTAACGCGCCATGCCAAATGCACCTTGCCATGGCCCCATGCCAACCTAGCCGCGCCACCATGCCGGCCTTCCTTATGCGGCTACCAAAACGAAGGCGTGCGACAATCAACGGTCACCCTTCAATCCCAGGAGAAAATCATAGATATCCAAGGTTACCAAATAACCTTTAGCCCGAAACCCTAGCTTGGTCACGCCAAACCCTTCGCCCTACATGCCAAGACAAACCGCACCTAGCTAAGCTAGCCGCGCCATGCGCCCATGGCAAACCCTTGGCCCCACATGCCAAGCCAAACCGCACCTAGCCAAGATAGCCACGCCATGCACCCATGGGAAACCCTTGGCCCCACATGCCAAGCCAAACCGCACCTAGCTAATCTAGACGCGCCATGCACCCAAGGAAAACCCTTGGCCCCACATGCCAAGACAAACCGCACCTAGCCAAACTAGCAACGCCATGCACCCATGGCAAACCCTTGGCCCCACATGCCAAGTAAAATGCCCCCTACCTTGTCCCTATCCGGGCCACCATGCTTGCCTTCCCTACGCGGCTACCAAAAACGAAGGTGTGCAACAATCAATGGTTGCCCTTCAATCCCAGGAGCGAATCCTAGCCATCCAAGGTTACCAGATAACACATGGTAACCTTTGGCCCGAAAACCTAAGTTTGGCCGCGCCACCATGCCATGCCAATGGTATGCCAACCTAGCCGCACTATCATGCCATGCCAACGACATGCCAATCTAGTCGCGCCACCATGCTGGCCTTCCCTACACGGCTACCCAAGTGAAGGCATGAAACAATCAACGGTTTCCCTTTAATCTCAGGAGCAAATCCTAGCCATCCAAGGTTACCAGACAACACATGGTAACCTTTGTCCCGAAAACCTAAGTTTGGCCACACCACCATGCCATGCCAACCTTGCCGCGCCACCATGCTGGACTTTCCTATGCAGCCACCAACGAACGAAGGCGTGCGACGATCGACGCCTTCCTTTCCTCTTAAGATGCAAAATATCGACCGTTGAAGGTCACCAAGCTACCAAGTATTCCAAGCTCGACTTTCCAGGCAACAACAATATGCTACATGTTTTCCATAAAAACATTCGAGACATCAACACATATCACAAACTGGGGGATCCTCTTTGGGTATTGGTTTGGCGGTTTACAGCGTGTGGCGTACACTACACCCATCATAAGGAAGTGTCACAAAGGTGAGACAGTTAGTAAATACAGGGAGTTAATGGTGAAACGCTCTGGGACATCAATTCCATACGTTGACGATTTTATGGAACATCAATTCCATGTGTTAACGGTTTTATGGAACATCAATTCCATGCATACGGTTACCACCTCCTCCCATTTACTTGCCTATTTTTCCATTCCTTAATGAGACCAGGGTACGTTTCACTTCGACTTGTATAAATAGGTCTTACCTATTTCCATAGAACAACAAGTTCATTCGGGAATATACAACTCTCAGAAAATACTTGCTAACTTACCATTTGTTAGCCTTCCCACTTTTCTGATACAATTCGCAGTAACACAACTACTCTTCCAGAATCAACTATTCTGGTCTCATCACTTTCCTTGCTTCCCTCCCCAAAACCAACCCATTATCCTCCACTTTGTAACCGAAGCAAGTCCGGAACGGCCATTTCTTGGTTTAGGCTGGATTTGTACAGATTGATCTCTCTTATCTAAAGTACTCCCTTGCAGTACATTGTTTAGGGTTTAAATTGTTTCTCACCCGTACACTCGAAATTACCGAAATTAGTAGAAACCATTTTCACCTACAAACAGTTGGGTATCCATCATAAATAACTCAATCTCAATGGCATCAACCTCATCCCATAATATGTATTCACATCTTCTTATCAATCCTTTCGTCAAAGGACTAATGAAAACTCTTTTCAGACACTATATTATTCATTCTCATAATATCAACTCTTATAGTTATCGTTACATGCATTCTCAATTCTTGCAATATCTGCGATACTATTACATTGGATTAATATGTTTGTTCCTCTATCTATTAGAGGATTGAATCACTTTATCCCTTAGAGGATTCATCTGAAAGGATGTCCAATCATCTTCGCAATATCCTTAAGGGATTGCGGTAACAATTTAGATAGTGTATTTCTAGTCGTAAGATGTGTTTGAAACACCTCATAACCTTATCAAAATTGTACCAGTTTTCCATACTAGGATTGGTAAATCTAAATATAAAACCCCCACTACGGAAGTAATATATTAAACCCCCACTACGAAAAGTACTTATACATAGTCAATCATGTAGCAAAGAAACATAATGAGCTACCATACTCATGTCTAGTGCAATCAGACGCAATCTCAAAAGAATTATCATTAAACCAAATTAGTGAAAACTAATTTACAATCAGACTATATATATTTCTATCTTTTTTAAAATTCTATTTTTATTGAAATGAAATAGATCCAAATAAATAACAAATTCATTTCAAAAAACATACACCATCTTCACTAAAGTCTTTCATATCACATATTAAACTAAGCATGTTCTCAATTTCGTTTTCATCCTATAAGTTAGAATAAAAATTCAACAAATCACATATGCATACAAAACAAAGAGTATTGTGCATTTCACTTTCATCAATTCTGAAATCATTCGAATGAATCATAAATTATTTTAAAGTTGTTTTTCAGAATATAAATGATAACTTATCTAACTTATATGCTTTCTTTTATTATAGAAACTACACAATTTTCCATGCTTGGTTTACATAGATTCTCATCTTTAACTTACACAAAAGTATATTTTTTTACTTATGACTATAACAAATCATACATCGTAGAAACAACATCAACAAAAAGCATGTAAGTTAATTTAGCGACATGAATGCAAGTGTCAACAATTTTCTGTTTGCTTTTCTAAAGATAATAGTTTCACGAATTTATTTTTCAAAAGATTAATTTTTTTGAATGAACAAAGTTACCTTTTATGAGAAGCTATCTTCCAAATTATAAGAAACAAAATATACATGACTACATTTTAGTCTCACTATTATGGTTTTCTAGGATCGTTCATCTTCATTTTTCTAGTTCCTCTATTTTAAATCAAAGGTGTTAAAATATAGGGTATGGAACCCCCACTATTTTTTGACTCAAACAAGAATTTCAAAATAATATCCAAAGATCCCAAAAATTGTGAAAAACTAATAAACCAATGATCTAAACCCAAAACGTTTTGCACAATATAGAGAAAAAATTCAAACAATTTTCTTGAAAGCAACATTGCCTAATTCACTACTCAAAAATCATATTTGATATCAACACAAGTTACTCGAAGCATCTTTATAAAATTCTCAAATACTTTATTTCATCCAATATCATTACAAGTTGCGTAAGATTACATACATATTATTCGAAAAATTCACCAAGTTTAGAGGAAAACATAACACGCACATACTCATCACTAACTCATTCATGTGGAAACATTCAAAGTCCAAGTCATGTTATGGTAAGATTTCTATGTTAGGTTTAACCATTTCATACATAACATATCATTTGTAGTACCACAATGATCAAATTCCACAATTTTCTAATTTCAATCTTGTTAAAAACAAGATAGGCCAAAATTAGATTCTTTCTCATTTCGAAAGTATGAATATCCTTAACAAGATAGTTCTACCCGAAGTAAGCTTTGACACCATACCAATACCGAGAATATTAGAGATGTGAGTATAACTCAACACCACTTTCTTTCAAATGATCTGGTTCAACTTTTGAACCATAACCTATCAAAACAAACATTGTGTAAAACACAAAGATATACCAACCTCTCACCGTATCCACAATACACATTAACTTAGCTTAAAAAGCATTGTTAATAAACATTTGATATCCTTGCAATGCATTATTAAAATGCTAAGCTAAGTGTTGTTACTAACTTAGCTTAGAATCTCGATCGACGAGTATGAGATTTATCAAATAAATTCATAATCAATATTATGTTCATTTCTTGGTGAGAGTTGATATTCACAATAGTTTTGACTAGGTTTCTAATTATTTCGGTTTTGGGTTCGTATAAAATTCCATCTCATAAGTTCCAAACTTATATGAGTCACATGTTTATTGTCATACACAATAACTTTCAATATCTTGTTTCCCTAAAATTTATTCTAATATTGAACAATCAATTTATTCAATTTAGAATGTCATAATTTGATCACTACAATAACTACAAATAGTTCATCAAACATACCTCAATTGCTTTTAAAGCTCAATTGGTTATAAACCATTATCCATTCTATGCGCACCAATAAAGAAATCAACAACCTCATTGCTCCACACATCGATTAATCTCCCGCAATTTTTATTTCACTGGAGAATAAAAACCTGATCAAGTAAGTGAATTTTCACCTTTCACAATCATGTACATGTGAGCATTTAAAACCAAAAATATGTAAGGTATGCACTTACATAATTTCTTGAAAATCAAATAAAACATAGCACTCCATGTTTCTCTTAAGTTTCAAACAAAGATTCAAAGTTATACAGTTATAACATCATACATATAGTTATAACTTTCTACTAAGCATATTATCAAACACATTAGGCGCATTAGTTTGATTTCTAAGAATGATCTTCTTTTTCATTACCAAAACAAGAGTATGAAGTAATAAAAATAAAAATCAAAGCATGATGTTTAATGTAATTTATTACATCTCAATCTCTAATCTCTAATCTCAAGTATCATGTCTCCTATTTTGGACAAACATATATACACAATCACTCTTGCACGATGAGAGGATGTGAAACTTCTACAGTTCACTCTTGCTCAGAAACACTTTTAGAAAAACCAAGGATGATCACACACTTGTTTTTCTTTCTCACAAAAAAATCACTTTTCTTTAAAACTCAAAATACATAAAAATAAAACTCTCTATTATAAAAAAGACTTTTAAAACTCTTCTTATTCTTTTTCATCAAAATATGATTTTTAATAACCAAAGAAATAAATATAATCTTAAATGAAAAATATTATTAAGATGTTAATTAACATCATTAACTCATTCACGAAAAAATGGTTTTTGACATTAAATCAAAACAAATTTATTCTTTAAGATGAAGAATAATTTTCATATTAAAACCATTTTTAACGAGACACTAATTTATTGGAAATAAATAATGTTTTTATAACATATATTCCCAACAGTTTTCAAATGTTTATACATGTGTCACTTCAATCTAGCAGCATTTGAAACTTAAGTGAATCCAAAGATTCTTAATCCAGACAAAACCACACATACCATATAAAACTAAGAAATACAATCACAGATTAATCCTTTTAATTAACTTATAAGTATCATATAGATGCAATAGAGTCTCCAAAATGTAAGACAAAATATCAAAAAGTCGACCATCATAATTCCAGAAAAATTGCAGTAAATTTTCTTCATCTCTTCAATGATCACCTTCATCTTCCTCTACATAATCCATTGTTGTTGTAGGGTACTTCCAAGGTAGATAATCTTCTTCATCTTTTCAATAACTACATTTATCTTTATACTTACATATTCCTCTGTTTCTATAGAGTATTTTAAGGAAGAGAGTGGTAGCCGATAACTGACCGGTTCTTAAGATGTTTACCTACATATCAAACCTAATCATCCCACTCTTATCAAAAATAATTCCAATCTTGGGATCCTCTCCTTTCGTTTTCTTGTTATACTCTTTTGAATCAAAATCCGCGATGTAATTAAGTTCTCTCGGAGATTGCGCAACTACTGCGTATCTCCCTTTCATATCCGTAAAATTCCTTTTGATATACTTCTTCAACCTCCTTGCAATGTCATGAGCTTTAGGATCGAGGTCGGCTAGTGGAGGAGCCATAAAAAATATATGAGGGGGTTAAAAAAGATATTATTTAAACTTAAAGAATTTTAGTGGACTAAAATTTAAAACCAAGTGGACTAAATGCAAAATATTAGATAAATATAAGGGCTTTTTAGTGGTTTTTGTGATTTTGAGGGGGGCTAGAGCCACAGTTAGTCAACCCTTGGCTCCGCCCCTGAGGTCGGCAGCAATATTCTTAACAACATTTATGTTATTAGTCTAGACCATGCAGAAAAGATCTACAGCTTCCCTGGAGTCCGAAAAGACCTACAGCCTATAAAACCCCATTCCAACACACTTATGCAAGAGCTTCTCTAATGCTTCCAGTTCATGATACGTTGCACTCCGCACATCACCTGATCTCCCTCCTACTGTCAAATACGTATCATGATCACTCACGGAATATCCGAAACCACCTCTCTCGCGATCGTGATTTGTGTTCGATGAATCATCTGCTATATGCAGTGAAGATCCCCTTGAGGGATCTGCTGCATCCGAACGACAATACCAATGTGTAGATTCGACTTCTCTTCAGATACAGGTGGAGTAATCCAGAAATCCTGCATTATGAGCTCGTTAGTTCTCTTATAGTAGTAGTAGTACCTTTTGTCTAATTTAACATTAGGATCAGGTCTAGAGTTTAACAAAATTGGAACATCTTTGGTATCAGGACCTAGCTGAAGAATTTGACAATCATGTGTTGTATAAATTCTGGGATATTCCCCTAGGTAAGTAAGAAGTTTCTCATATTTTACATAAGGTAATCTAGGTTTGGACGAAGAATCCATTACAACACCTGTAACAAACCTCATGTCAGAAACAAAATAACCTATTTGCAACAAAATAAAAAAATGTTCAAGATCATAAAATCTTAAAAAACAGATAATATGAAAGACCCAGACAAGAGAATTTGGCACACTTAATAGAAGAAATTTTGTTCCATTATTCAGATTTTATTCTCCTATTTAAAAATTAAGTTGACTTCAAGGCTGATAAGAACACTGACTTAAACATATAGCTAACAACAACATGTTAAAGGGAAAAAAATCCAAATCCAGATCTCATGGCACATTAATAGAAGAAGAAATTTTGTTCCACTAATCAGATTTTGTTCTCCTAATAAAAAATTAAGTTGATTTAAACACTGATGAGAACACTGACTTAAACATATAACTAACAACAACATGTTCCAAGAAAATAGAACAAAATCCAGATCTCATACATACCTCAGAAGAAGAAGAAGAAGAAGAAGAAGAAGAAGAAGAAGAAGAGATGACTTTCTGCAAACCAACTTCTTAAAATCTTCTGAAACAACTGATATGAATGCAATCTCAAAGACCCATACTAAAGAAACATCTCAAAATCTGCAAACCCACTTCTTAAAATATTCAGAAAAAAATGATATGAACGCAATCTCAAAGACCCAGACCAAAGAAACAACCCAAAATTTAGTAACCGGAACTGATTTTACGAAATTTCAATCATTGAAACTCAATAGAGAGACATATGAATGGATTTTCTCTGCTGAGAGACTCTGTACAAAATACAAAGATGGAGAAAAGTAAATAAATAAAGAAGAGGGGTTCTTACTGTTGAAACTTTTTGGGTTCTTATTGTAGAGAAAAGAGACACTGATTAGGTTCCATGATTTTTTCTTATTGACATTATTCTGACTGACTTTCTTGATGTTTTTTTATTTACTTACTCTAGTCTTGTATAGTAGAGTCTATATACCCAGGGTGATGTGTTGGCCAAATTGCCCTGCTATTTTTTTCTTCTTTAGGCTTATCCATTTTACCGTTGAGCAACAAAGAGAGAATTGATTGTAGTTGTTAGCAGTAAAACATGCCCAGCAAAGAGATATCCCCCATCGTATATTGATTTGAAATCATGTGTTGAATAAATTATAACAATACAGGTAAAACTATGACAATCATGTGTTGTATAAGAAGTTTCTCAAATTTGGGAATCATGTGTTGTATAAATTCTGGGGTATTCCCCTGGGGTAGTAAGAAGTTTCTCATATTTTACAGAAGGTAATCTAGGTTTGGACGAAGAATCCATTACAACACCTATAACAAACCTCAGGTCAGAAACAAAATAACCCATTTGCAATAAAATTAAAAAATGTTCAAGATCATAAAATCCACCAACATTCAACTACCATGTTTTCTAAAGAAACATCTCAAAATTTGCAAACCCACTTCTTAAAATCTTCAGAAACAACTGATATGAACACAATGTCAAAGACCCAAACCAAAGAAACAACCCAAAATTTAGTAACCGGAACTGATTTTACGAAATTTCAATCAATGAATGGATCTTCTCTGCTGAGAGACTCTGTGCAGAATACAGAGATGGAGAAAAGTAAATAAATAAAGAAGAGGGGTTCTTATTGTTGAAACTTTGTGGGTTCTTATTGTAGAGAAAAGAGACACTGATTAGGTTCCTTGATTTCTTTCTTATTGACATTATTCTGACTGACTTTCTTGATTTTTTTTTATTTAGTTACTCTAGTCTTGTATAGTAGAGTCTATATACCCTGTGTAATGTGTTGGCCAAATTGCCCTGCCAAAATGTTTTCTTTAGGCTTATCCATTTTACCATTGAGCAACAAAGAGAGAATTAATTGTTGTTGTTAACAGTAAAACATGCCCAAAAAAGTGATATCCCCCATCATATATTGATTTGAAATCATCTGTTGTATAAATTATAACAATACAAGTAAAACTATAACAATGATGTGTTGTATAAGAAGTATTTCATATTTTGCAATCATGTGTTGTATAAATTCTGGAGTATTCCCCTGGGGTAGTAAGAAGTTTCTCATATTTTACAAAAGGTAATCTAGGTTTGGACGAAGAATCCATTACAACACCTGTAACAAACCTCAAGTTAGAAAAAATTTTTACCCATTTGCAACAAAATGAAAAAATATTCAAGATCATAAAATCCACCAACATTCAACTACCATGTTTTCTAAAGAAACACCTCAAAATCTGCAAACCCACTTCTTAAAATCTTCAGAAACAACCGATATGAACGCAATTTCAAAGACCCAGAACAAAGAAACAACTCAAAATTTAATAACCGAAACTGATTTTACGAAATTTCAATCATTGAAACTCAACAGAGAGACTTATGAATGGATCTTCTCTGCTGAGAGACTCTGTGCAGAATATAGAGATGGAGAAAAGTATATAAATAAAAAAAGGGGTTCTTACTGTTGAAACTTTGTGGGTTCTTATTGTAGAGAAAAGAGACACTGATTAGGTTCTATGATTTTTTCTTATTGACATTATTCTGACTGACTTTCTTGATTTTTTTTTATTTACTTACTCTAGTCTTGTATAGTAGAGTCTATATACCCTGCGTGATGTGTTGGCCAAATTGCCCTACCAAAATTTTTTCTTTAGGCTTATCCATTTTACCGTTGAGCAACAAAGAGAGAATTAATTGTTATTGTTAACAGTAAAACATGCCCAACAAAGGGATATCCCCCATCATATATTGATTTGAAATCATGTGTTGTATAAATTATAACAATACAGGTAAAACTATAACAATCATGTGTTTTATAAGAAATTTCTCATATTTGGAAATCATGTGTTGTATAAATTCTGGGGGTATTCCCATGGGGTAGTAAGAAGTTTCTTATATTTTACAGAAGGTAATCTAGGTTTAGATGAAGAATCCATTACAACACCTGTAACAAACCTCAAGTCAGAAACAAAATAACCCATTTGCAACGAAATAAAAAAAATGTTCAAGATCATAAAATCCACCAACATTCAACTACCATGTTTTCAAAAGAAACAACTCCAAATCTGCAAACCCACTTCTTAAAATCGTCAGAAACAACTGATATGAATTCAATCTCAAAGACCAAGACCAAAAAAACATCCCAAAATTTAGTAAACGGAACTGATTTTACGAAATCTCAATTATTGAAACTCAATAGAGAGACATATGAATGGATCTTCTCTGCTGAGTGACTCTGTGCAGAATACAAAGATGGAAAAAAGTATAAATAAAGAAGAGGGGTTCTTATTGTAGAGAAAAGAGACACTGATTAAGTTCCATGATATTTTCTTATTGACATTATTCTGACTGACTTTCTTGATTTTTTTTTTATTTACTTACTCTAGTCTTTTATAGTAGAGTCTATATACCATGCGTGATGTGTTGGCCAAATTTCCCTGCCAAAATGTTTTCTTTAGGCTTATCCATTTTACCGTTGAGCAACAAAGAGAGAATTAATTGTTGTTGTTAACAGTAAAACAGGCCCAACAAAGAGATGTCCCCCCCATCATATATTGATTTGAAAACATGTGTTGTATAAATTATAACAATACATGTAAAACTATAACAATCATGTGTTGTATAAGAAGTTTCTCATATTTGGCAATCATGTGTTGTATGAATTCTGGGGGGTATTCCCCTGGGGTAGTAAGAAGTTTCTCATATTTTACAGAAGGTAATCTAGGTTTGGAAGAAGAATCCATTACAACAGCTGTAACAACCTCAAGTAAGAAACAAAATAACCCATTTGCAATAAAATGAGAAAATGTTCAAGATCATAAAATCCACCAACATTCTGTAGTTGCAGAATAACCTACAACTACACCCTCAGTAGAATTTGTAAAACTTAAGAAGTTCTTGATGAGGAATGACAATTTTCTTATTAATTCTCTCAATTGATTACAAAGAAGTATCTAAATGGAACTAGAATAGTTACAACTTTCTCTATTCTCTTTCCTAAGATATTTTCTAACACTCATTAAAAGAACCTCTCTAATTTTACATTTGAACTCCTATTTATAGTAAAATTTGTACAACTGTATATGCGTTGCGAAGTATCTCAACATATATTCGCAAGATTATTTTATGCTCGCAAAATTTTCATTCTTCTCCCGTGTTTCTTCCATCATCGTGTTATTTCTTGACACTTCCTCTTATAGTCGTTGCTATATTCGCCACCTAAACTCTTGCGATATTCGGTACCTACATCTTGCCTCTTCTCATGTCATTTCTGCGAAGAAGTAATGATCGTGAGAATATAACCGTTACTTATTCTTTTTATTTGGACACGTCTTTTGTAACCGTTCTTTTCTAACTATTTCCTTATATATAAACTCCTTTTATTTCTTTCCTTATATTTCTCTCACTTTCCCTTTTCACTTCTATAACTTCATCTTCTTATTACACTTTCAGTTATCATTCTATCTTCTTGTTTTACCTCATCATGAGTTCTCCAAGGTAATTTTCTTCTATTTCTCGCGTCTTTCACTTGTTTACCTCTTTGATTTCCGTCTAATTTATTGTTTGATTTTGATTTATTTCAGCAAAATTATTCCTCAGGAGAAACCTTCAACCAAAAACTCAAGTCCTAATCTCCGAAGAAGAAAATCTGAGAATCGAAAGGTAATTAAAATACTTTGTTTTCCTTTTTAATCAATATATTGTTGCCTCAGTTTTTAATCCACCTTTTGATTCGTAGGTTGGTGCAAAATCAAAACCTAATAAGAGATCTCGAGTAACTAAACCCACACCATTAATTTCAATCGATGACTTCCTTCCTGAAGTTGATGAAGAGTTTCCCTCTCCCCCTCGTGTAAATACTTCTTCGCAGACTCCTGCCTCTACTCCATTACCCAGTTTTCAATCTCCCACCAATGTCAATTTATCAACACTTCTTCGAGATCAACCTTCGCAAGATACTTCCTCAACTTCGTCTCCCAAAAAACCTATTTTTACCCCTAATCCCTTGAATGATGTTGCTCCAAGCAATTTACAACTTGCTCTATCAAATTCTTCTCCTCTTTCTCAAGAAGCTCGAGACGGAATTTATTCAACTTTCCAAATGCTATCCGAGGTCTTAAGTAGTACTGCGAAGTCTTCAAACGTTCGTTCGCAATCTGAATTTTGTGAAGTGCTTAATAATTTTATCAATCCTGATATTTCTATTTCACGCCAATCTTTGGAAAAAGAAGTTGAATTGTTTCGCCAATCTCAGGAATCCTTGAAAGCGGAATGTGAGAGTCTTCGTAAAGTGAATCACCAGCTTCAGAATGATTCTCTAGATTGTGCGATCCTTCGCAAGAGGAATGATGCATTAAAAGGTATTACTATTATCTCTATATTTTCTTTCCCTTTGTTTACTTCTATTCCTCACATGCTTGAAACATCCATTTAAACCCATTCCACTTTATAGAATCTATCCAGAAATGTAGAAAGTTGGTACTCCATCATGAATCAGACGCACAAGAATCTCAAGACAAACATGCAAGTCTTTTGAATCAATTCTCCCACTTGTATAATCTTCATTCATGTTCTCTTGATAATTTTGATGCCCTTTTCCAAGAGAATACTCAATTAATTTACGATCAGAAATTTTTGAATGATGAAATATCTCAGCTCAATTCTTCTTTAACTAAATCCGATTTAAGGATAGAATCCCTAGTAGAAGAGAATGAAACCTTATCAAAAGAACGATGTATGTACTTGAATACAATGAATGCTTCTTCAAAACAATTAAATATTCTTCAGAGTAAATGTTGCGATCAAGAAAATCTCCTTTATTTGTTAAATGGTGAACTTGAGGAATTGAAAAGGTCTTCAGATGCCGAAAGAAGTTCATTTGCTGCCGAGAAGAAATCCCTTCTTAATAAGAATATGATATTAAGTACTAAGAGAAATAAACTTAAAGAAGATTACTCTCATCTAGAAAGTCTTAATGCCAAACTTGCGAAGGATAAAAATTATCTTCTTTCCAAAGATCAAAAGCTTCAATCTAGACTTAAAGGATTAGTTGGCGATGGTTTTGACAATGCGATGGATCAGATGAAGAGTTGTTGTCTATCTTTAGCTCAATTTCTTTCTTCACAAAGAGAAGGTAGTCATTAAAATTTGACTTCCTTTGGTATACCTTTCAATTTTGTTATATTCGCAGAACTGATTCTTTAAATTTTGTTTCACTCGCAGAATCTGAAAACAACCTCCGCAGTGCTAAAGTTGGACTAGAAGCCTCTTGTTCTGAGCTTCGCAAGAAAAACGCTCTACTTTCTACTCGTTTGATCAACTCTCGTGATCGTGCCACTCGAAGATTCAACTATCTTGCTTACGCCAAAGATATCGAAGATACCAACCTTCAGAAGGCTATACTTCGTGAAAGTCATCTGAAAGCTCAAGTCTTTGCGAATAACATTCTCTTATCAAGGTCCTTGCCTCCCGTGAGAATTACACCTCTGAAAATATCTGATGATGAGGTTGCTCGTGATCCTGATAGTGATTTTGATTACGAGAGTGACGATGAAGGACTTGATTTGGAAAAAGAATCTATCCCTCAAGGAGATGTTCCTGTTGATGATCCTATCCCTCCTAAAGATCCAGTACAAAACGTTGATGAGGAGCTTTAAGCATGATGGATTATTCTACTGTTATTCTTCTTTTTAACAACTTTGTTTTCCTTTATTTTGAATTCTTTCTCTTGGTTATTGTTGATTCTCTTTTCTCTGAACGATCCTGCTTACTGCTTGTTTTCCTTAAGAAGCATACTTTGTACTTTGCGATACTACTTTGATCTCTCTCTAGATTTGCATGACTTGATCATATGAAGAGAAATACTATGTCTTGAAGACCTAACTTAGTATTCCCTTTCCCCTTATTATTACACTTCAGATGATCAATTATTGTTGTAGATATTAAAATACCTGCCCCAGTCTAAGTTGCGAAGTTTCAATTTGTTGCGAATTAAATAATAAATTTCCCATTTGAAGTATAAGAAGTATGAAATCTCCGTGAAGAATTACGAAACATCCTTGAAAAAGTATAGGAAGTATGAAATATTCTTAAAGAAGCATAAGAAGTATGAAACATCCTTAAAGAAGTATATGAAGTATGAGGCATCCTTGAAGAAGTATAAATTTTTTCAATTCATAAAGAAACATTCACTGTTTGAAGAAATATAAGAAGTATTGAATCTCTTAAAAGTAAAAGAAGTATTGAACCCTTATGAATATGATTGCGAACAAAATTGCTTCCATGCTTATGAATTCTTAACATATATTCTCGTAAAATTTTTCCCATAATATTGATGGTATTGATTTCATTAATTGTTGTGGTCTTATCATGCCTTCCTAAGTAAAGGTATTATTTTGCCACCTCTTTTTGTGATGATATTTTTGCGATAATATGACAAGTCTGAACATTCTTGCGAATATACAACCTCGTGACATTATCGTCTTGCGATGAAATCGCAGGACGTTATCACACTTTCATGTAATAACCCATTGATCTCATCTTAACTTTATTGTATGTAACTCTGCGAATATGTATATATATATATATATATATTTTTTTTTTATATTCGCAGAAATATGATTGTTGCACAAATATGACAAGTCTTTATGTTCTTGCGAACAAGAAGCCTCATGACATTTGCGTCTTATAGCACGTATGGTAGGCTCGGAAAGATACCTACTATTGTGTATACTTCAAGTGCACAGTGTCGACAAGCAACACATGGCAAGCACAGGTCGAACCACAAAGACTTGGAGAGTGTAGAAGTTGATTCTAAATCCTGATTCAGGGAGTAACCAAAAGGGGTTTGATTTTGTCGATACGACGATATGATTTTCAAGTGACTGAAATAATAAAAGTAAAAGATTCAAATAACAAGATATGTAAACAATGATAATATGGATACTAGGGTATTCAAATCCACCAATAACCTATGATATGCATTCAACTTGTAATATTATTCTTGTCCTTATAGTAGATTCAAGTCTACCGTATAACTAAGGTGTTTCTCCAATGGATAATTTAATCACAACTAAAGTATTTCTCCAAAGCATTAATTGTCTAATTAAGCACAACTAATCTAAAGATCAATATTTGGTTAAGCATGAGTTGTAGCATAATCAACATAGAGATATTCTAACTACAATGGATACATGGCATACATTGTGAGAGCAAGATGTTGAAAAACTTGGATTAAATTATATCTTTAAACAATTCTAAACTTTCAAGAACAAGATACAAGATATGAATACATACCAATGAGATTAGGGCTTCATCTAAACCCTAGTAAATGAAATTAGAACATGAAGAACATTACAACAAAATTGAAATTTGATAAACTAAAATGAACAAGCTATTCTTGGATGGTTTTTCAACACAACAACCCTCTCTATTTATACACAAAATTCCCTCAAGCACTTGGATTCGAAATTTGGAAAGCATCCACTCAACAAAACATGTTTTCTTAATTGATGGATTGAATGGAATATATTTGGTTGTGGGAAACAAATTGGGAGTGATTGAGTGAGAGAATGGGGATGTTTTCTTTAATTGATGGATGAAATGGAATACAATGGGGGTGAGGTGGATGTTTGGAAAGAATCCAATGGGGGTGAGGTGGATGTTTTGGAAAGAATCCAATGGGGGTGAGGTGGAAATGGATTTGGGTCTTGGGTTTTGGATCATGGGTTGTTTAATCCCATGAATTTGTAAACAGGTTGCCGCTGATGCGCGAGCAGGTTGCAACGCTTCCAACTTTCTTCTCTTTTGTCTTCTCAATTCTTCCAAGCTTTATTTAGTACTTAAAAACACAAAATTAATTAATACAAATATTTATTCTTGAAAATGGTAAAAATGCAGAATTTGGGATAATATATGACTTTGAAGCGCGAAAGATGAGTTAAGTGCCAATGAAAAGGTGTATGAATATGCAATATTTGGCACTCATCAACGTATAAGCTCCCTAATGGAGGGTTCTGCCCTTTATCTTCCCCTTGGTTGCCCCTTCAAGGAAGCGTACATCGACCATACAAGGTTAGCTCTTCCCATCCGGTTTTGCAAACAACCAGCTTTTGATCGCAACCTCTTATCCTTTTTGCCTATAGGGCTTATACTTACGAGGTTGCACCCTATGGGGTATCTTTGGGCCAAGTGCATCATTTTCCAAGACTTGTCAAGAATGGAAGATGTGCTTCAAACCCATCCGGCACTCTTGACTCAACCGTGTACCTCGGCGCCTTGATCGTTTTCTACACTTCTTGAGAAAGACAGTATGCCTTAGTCGCCCAACCTATATCTTGGTACTTCTCAAGATTAGATTGAGAATCCAAGGTGTCTAACCCGGATAGGTACCCCGCTTTTGTATTGTACCCCGTAATGTCCATATACTCAGGTTCCTTGGTGGTGTTCCGGTTTTCCTGAGCCATGCTTATAGGTACCCCCTTAAATGACGTAATTTAGGACTTTGCCTCTTACGAAATGTTGCTTCGCGAACTAGGGTGTACGCCACAAAGGTTTGCCTGTGTAAAATTTCTGCGGCTTTTTTTTTTTTTTTTTTTTTGAAAGCTAATCACAGTTTGCGGTCTTTTATTCGCAAGTAATTTTTGTGTCTCTCTTTAATGAAAGCTAATAGCAATAAGAGTTAAAAATTCGTAATTTAAGCTTCGCACGAGTGAACCATATTCGCAAAATATTTCATGAGGTTTATGGATAATACCTTTTTAAATACAATCTATTCCAGGGTCGACCAAGTCTTAAACCCATGTCTCTCCCTTCTGGATCCATCAGTCGATAAGCTCCACTTCCTACAACCTCTTTGATAACATATGCTCCATCCCATTTTGGTGCTAATTTTCCTCCATTTTCTTTCTGGTATGGAGGTGTTTCTCGCATAACCAAATACCCTGGATTGAACTCACGTTCGATAACTCTCTTGTTATATTCTCGTTCTAATCTTTCTTGATAAACTTTCATATATCGCAACACCTTTTCTCTTTTTTCTTCTAAATCATCCAATTCACTTAATATCACCCATGCGCTTACATTTCTTTCCCAGGCTTATTTATTTGTAGTCGGAATTATAACCTCTGTTGGCAATCTGACTTCTACTCCATATGTTAAGCAATAAGGAGACATTCCAGTTGCCTCTCTTCTAGTTGTATTGTATGCCCAAACTGCGCTAGGTACTTTTTCGCACCACCCTTTGAGATGTCCTTCTAATTTCTTTTTGATCGTGTCTGCGATTGTTTTATTTGTTTCCACTGCCTGTCCATTAGCTTGTGGATATAATGGAGTTGATTTCACACATTTTATCCTAAAATCATTGAGTAACATCTCTATATTCTTCCCTTCAAATTGTTTCCCATTGTTAGATACTAATTGTGCTGGAACTCCATACCTACAAATGATATTCTCAAATATAAATGTAAAAACATCCTTATCACGAATATGTTGTACTGCTTTTACTTCTGCGAGCTTCATGAAATAATCTGTTGCGACTATTAAAAATCTTCTCTGCCTTGATCCAGGTAAGAATGGGCCAACAATGTCCAATCCCCATTTCCCAAAAGGCCAGCAGCTTGTTGAAGAGGTTAATGTTGCTCCTGGTGCGTGAGTTCTTTTCCCATGTCGTTGGAATTCCTTACATCATCTTACCAACAATTTTGCGTCTGTGTGCATATATGGCCAGTAATATCCTTGTATTTTCTCCCTGTACGCCAGAGATCTTCCCCCACTATAATTTCCATCTTCTCCTCCGTGTAACATCTTCAATATTTTTTCTCCTTCTTCACGAGTTAAACATCTTAGAGGTGGTCCACTGAAAGATTTTCTGTATAAAATCCCTTCTCGTAGTTCATAATTTGTTGCACGACTCTTTAATTTATGTGCTTCTAGTCTGTTCATGGGTACTTCTCCTGTTGCGAGATATGCATGAATTTCCTTTCTCCAATCTGCGATGTTTTTTGCGATGTTATCTAGTAGTTCCCTTTCTACTTCCATCGCAATTGCTTCTTCAATTTCTTCTTCCTCTTTATTTACTGATGGGTGTTGAATTGTTTGGATTTTGATATTTCTTGCATTAGGGTTTGTCATCATACTTGGAATGAATGCAAAAGCATCTGCGATTCGATTGTATTTCCTTGTGATATGCCTCCATTTTAGATTTGGTATCTTCGCAGATAATTCATCAACGAGTTTCTTGTATTTCTTCAAGGAAAACTCATTCGTGGTATATTCCCCTTTAATTTGACAAATTACCAACTGAGAATCACTTGTTATTCTTATACTTTCAAGCTTCTTTTCTATTGCGATCTTCAATGCATGCACTACAGCTTCGTACTCTGTTTCATTATTCGTAGATGCAAATTCCAGTATGAATGAAAATGATGTTCTTTCTCCTTCTGGTGAAATGAACACAACTCCTACTCCATTCCCCTCACTATTGGATGATCCATCTACTAGAATATCCCATCTATTTGGTTCTGTTAACAAATCTTTTGGATTCCTAAATTCTTCTTCAACATCCATCATCTCTTCTATTGCCTCGTATTCTTCCAAAGGAAATTCTGCCAAAAAATCTGCGACAACTTGTGATTCTTGCGATGATAATACTTCGTACTTTATCTTGTAATGGTTTATTTGTGCATTCCACCTTTCCATTCTTCCTGATATTTTTGTGTTCTTCATAACTGACTCAATTGGAACTTTGGTAACCACTTTTATCACATGTGCTTGAAAGTATATTCGCAATTTGAATGATGCATAAACCAGAGCTAAAATTAACTTCTCCATTTTAGAATAATTCCTCTATGATGTATTAAAAGTTTTGATGATGTAGTAAATGGGCCTTTCTACTCCTACGTCCGTTCACAACAAAACTGCACTTAAAGCGTATTGAGTTGTTGCGAGGTATATCAATAATTCTTAATCTTTCTCTGGTTTCTGTAATATGGATGTATTCGTGAGATACTCCTTGATCCCTTGAAAAGCTTTTTCACATTCATCAGTCCACCTGAATTTTTCTCCCTTCTTAAGTATGTTGAAGAAATGTTTGCACTTATCTGACATTCGCGAAATAAACCTTCCAAGTGAAGCTAAGAGTCCATTCAGCTTTTGCACTTCTTTTACTGTTGCAGGTGTTGGCATGTCACGAACTGCTTGTACCTTTTCTGGATCAACTTGTATTCCCTCCTTTGATACTATGTATCCCAAGAATTTTCATGATGCAACTCCAATTATACATTTTTCAGGATTTAATTTGATGTTGAATTTTCTCATTTGTTCAAATATTTCCTTCAAGTCCCTCACATGGTCTTTGGCTTCTTTAATTTTTATCAACATATCGTCTACATATACCTCTAAGGTTTTATGTATCCACTTTGCGAACACCTTTTCAACCATTCGTTGATAAGTAGCACCTGCATTTCGTAAACCAAATGGCATCTTCACATAGCAATATAAACCTCTTGGAGAAAAAAATGCAGTATGTTCTTGGTCTTCTTCTGCGAGTGATATTTGATTGTACCCTTTATATCCATCAAGTGAAGTAACTCTGTCATGTCTTGCAGCTGATTCCACCATTTGTGGTATATCTGGCAATGGAAAACTATCTTTTGGACAAGCTTTGTTTAGATCAGTGAAATCTATGCAAATCCTTATCCCTTTATTCTTCTTCGGAACAATGACCATATTCGCAATCCATTCTGGATATTTTGCTTCTCTTATGATTCCCGCATCCAACATTTTTTGCAATTCTTCTTCTATTTGTGTATGGTAATTTTGCGAAATCTTTCTAATTCTTTGCTTAAATGGTCTCACACTTTTATCTATGTTCAATCTATGACACGCCACTGATGGATCAATTCCTTGTATGTCATCTACACCTCCTGCGAATATATCTTTGTATTCTCGTAAAAGATCAATAGTTCTTTTTTCTTCTTCTTCGTCCATCTTAGTTCCAATTCGCAAGATTAAAGGATCCTCTTTACTTCCAATATTTATTTCTTTGGTTGGTTCTGCTGTGACATAACTAGAACTTTGCTCTCCCATAGGTGTTGGCTCTTTGATTACTTTCATTGGCTCTCCTTCTTTTTCTGGGATCTCACTTGGTATTCCTCTTCCTTCTTTTGCTCTTATTGTGTACACCCTGAACTCTTCTTCCTTTTTTGCTTCCCTCGCAAGTTTTCTGCGGAACTGTTTCTTTCTGGCTCTTCCTATACACTGTTTTACTTCAGTATGATAACAAAATTTTGCACTATCAAGATCTCCTTCTATCTCTTGTATTCCGCTTGGTGTAGGAAACTTAATTGATTGATGTAATATCGAAACAACAGCTTTAATCTCATGAATCCATGGTCTTCCTATCAGCATATTATATGGAGATTCCATATCTATTACACATAAAACTATGTGTGTTTCAATTTCCACCAGAGATACTCGTAACATTATTTCCCCTTTGGATTTTGTTGCAGATTTTCCCAATCCATGGATAAGATATTCTTAATTTGTAATTTCTTCATCTTTGATCCCCATCCCCTTAAGTGCATGATAGAATATAATATCAACAGAACTCCCTGTATCAATCAAAACTCGGTTTAATTTCTATTTTTATATAGATTTTGTAGCTTTCTTCTCTTCTCGCATGATCGGGATTGTGTCTACTAATGGTGAAGTGTGGTTCAAGTCTTCATTTGGAATTTCTGCTACTGAAAATGTGATTTTCTTCTTTTCCCATTCTTTCAAAGTTGTTATCTTCTCCACCTCCATAATCTTTCTTCCTCTACAATCTCGTTTGTGTATCTTTCCCTTTATGTTGTTATGAAATTCATCAATCATTGTCTTTGTGATCATATTACATTCTTCTTTTTTACAATCTTCATCTGCTGATTCCATTTGATCTTCAAATTTCCAAAATTCCTTCAAATTTCTGCTATGATGATCAACAGAAATCCCTGTTTCTAGCGCCAATTATGTAGTTGCAGAATAACCTACAACTACACCCTCATTAGAATTTGTAAAACTTAAGAAGTTCTTGATGAGGAATGACAATTTTCTTATTAATTCTCTCAATTGATTACAAAGAAGTATCTAAATGGAACTAGAATAGTTACAACTTTCTCTATTCTCTTTTCTAAGATATTTTCTAACACTCATTAAAAGAACCTCTCTAATTTTACATTTGAACTCCTATTTATAGTAAAATTTGTACAACTGTATATGCGTTGCGAAGTATCGCAACATATCTTCGCAAGATTATTTTATGCTCGCAAACTTTTCATTCTTCTCCCATGTTTCTTCCATCATCGTGTTATTTCTTGACACTTCCTCTTATAGTCGTTGCTATATTCGCAACCTAAACTCTTGCGATATTCGGTACCTACACATTCAACTACCATGTTTTCTAAAGAAACAACTCAAAATTTACAAACCCACTTCTTAAAATCTTCAGAAACAACTGATATGAACGCAATCTCAAATACCCCGACCAAACAAACAACCCAAATTTTGGTAACCAGAACTGATTTTATGAAATTTCAATCATTGAAACTCAATAGAGAGACATATGAATGGATCTTCTATGCTGAGAGACTCTGTGCAGAATACATAGATGGAGAAAAGTAAATAAATAAAGAAGAGGGGTTCTTACTGTTGAAACTTTGTGGGTTCTTATTGTAGAGAAAAGAGACTCTGATTAGGTTCCATGATTTTTTCTTATTGACATTATTCTGACTGACTTTCTTGAATTTTTTTATTTACTTACTCTAGTCTTGTGTAGTAGAGTCTATATGCCCTGCGTGATGTGTTGGCCAAATTGCCCTGCCAAAATGTTTTCTTTAGGCTTATCCATTTTACCGTTGAGTAACAAAGAGAGAATTAATTGTTGTTGTTAATTGTTGTTGTTAACAGTAAAACAGCAGCAATAAGTGGATGTTTGTAGTACTTTCTATATCTCTTTTTCGGGAGGAGGAAAAGGTTTAAGTTGAATTCTTGAAGAAAAGAAGAAGAAAATATATTTTTTATTATTTATTTTATAGACAAAAGTGCTATAGAAAACTAGTGGAAGTAATCTATCTATCTTAAGTAGACTTCTTTACTTAAAATTTTAATTTTAGCTTTAATGCCCACCTTCATGTTTACTTAACACAAACCAAAACCTTCATAATAATGATTCTTCTTCTTTGCGGAGAAAAAAAAAGTAACAGCAGAAAAAAAGAAAGGAGAGGTTTTTACTGTTGTAACTTTGTGTTGTTTGTTTTGTCTTGTAGAGAAAAGAGACACTAAATGACATTGATTGGTAAAATTTATGACAAAATATTCACAGAGCATCTTGCATTATCCAGGTTATTGTTAAATACCCCCTTTACTTTCTTCAAATTTTTAACTTTCATCCCCCAAACGGCTAAACCCAAAAATGCATGGCCTTTGATACATGAAATTTTGCGTCATGATGATATTCAAAGTATAGACAATTACGTTGTTGTTAATAGAATTTTTTTGAAAAGATTGGGAATTTGTTTTATTGAACTGTTCACAGAAAACTGTTGCATCTTTGTGCGAAGATATTTGTTAATGTACGGTGACACGAATGAAGTATGTCATGCTGTATGGAACTGTTACTCGTCAAGATATATTAACTATGGGATTAAGATTGAGAGTGATTAGTCATGAACATTATTGAAACAATGTACAAAGAATGTGAAGAAAAATGTATGATGATGCTTAATTTGGGTTGTTAGAACATTGTTTTGAGAGCAACCTGATGGCTTGACGCAAAACGAATCCGACAAACATCTTGAATAGTTTGCCCTTTGCTTTGAAACTTGTATATAAGATTGCCTAAAATTAAAGATCCAAATATAAAGTTCATTAATGTCTTAATTGATACTAAAACACAACTACTTAATCCATATGAGAAATGTTTAGACCATTCACCACCCAACATTATTAATTCAAGTACTATCACTAAGTATAGTCGAACTCCAATAGTTCTTTTAGATGAAAGAATTGATTGTTCTTTTTCATTTTAACTTATATATCAGGTAATATGAAACATTCTTCTTTCTCATAAAAATAAAAAGCAGGTCAATTGTAGAGATTATTTATTTTTACTCAAAAAGAACAATATATTAGAAAAGGACAATAACACCAATAAGGAGATGGTGTACTGTCAAAAAAGAAAAATTACAGAGCTGAATTATAGTAGAGCTAGTCTTACAAAGGGCCAAGCACTACTTCCCAATTGCTCAGGACTTGAATGATAGAAATATCTTCAAAAATATTAAGATTGATTGACCAGTTGTAAATAAGAATTTTGACACTGTCAGTAATCTCATCTAACGTCTTGTACTTTCCATTGAAGTGTCTATTATTTATCTCAATCCAGACTGCCCACCATATTGCAAAAGGAATCAAATCCCAAATTATTGTTCCTCTAGATAAATTTGATCATTTTTTCTTGTTCAATTCCCAAAGAGTTTTCCTAACTGATTGCTGAAAGACCCACTGCATTTTATAACCTTCAAGAAGTATAACCATACCTTTCTTGTAGTCTGGCAGTGAAGAAAAATATGATTATTTGATTCAGCATCTTTTTTACATAGCAGACATCCATTCACCACAACCCTCCCCTTCAGTTTACCACAAGTAGGTGTAGCATCATAACACAAACACCACACAAAAAATATCACTTTTTGTGGGATTTTTGGATTCCACAAACTCTTATGATGGAAGGAAATAAGGCCACCATCTTCTAAAGCCTTGTAACAACCCGCAATAGAAAAAGAATCACCAAATTTCCAAATTCTTTGATCATCTCCACCATCTGAGTTAATGACTTGTAAAAGAGGAATTAGCTGAGACACTTCCTCTACTTCCTCCTCCTTTATAGCCCTGCAAAATTTCAAGTCCCAACCTTCATTTGAAAAATATCTTTAATAGTAGCATCTTTTGATCTACTAATTTTATACAATGCAGGGAACAAATCCTTCATATAATGACCACTAACCCAATTGTCTTTCCAAAACACACATTTTTTGCCACTGTTAACATGTATTCTTGAATTGGCCACCACATGCTCTTTAATTTTTATAATTCATGTCCATAAACTCTTCCCTATTGGTTTCTTTGTATGGTTAGGATAAAAAGAATTGGTACTGCCTCCAAATTTCTGATTAACAATTCTTCTCCACAATGCATTTTCCTCAACCCCATGTCTCCAAATCCACTTGGCATGTAAAGATTTATTCATTAGTCTTAGCTTCTTTATGTCCACACCTCCACCATCTTTTGGCAAAGTTACATTCATCCAACCTACCCAGCTTTTCTTAGGTTTTGAAGCAGATGATCCCCACAAAAAATGTTTCATAATCTTCTCCATTTTTCCCCCCACAAAAACTGGTAATTAAAAAATAAAAAGGTAGTAGACAGGAAAACTTGATAAAACATTTTGAATGAGCATCAATCTACCACCCTTAGATAATTAATTTCTTTGCCAACAGTTCAACTTCTTCTGAAGTTTTTGAAGAATCACCTCCCAAACACCAGCAACTTTGGATTTACTGCCTAAAGGTATTCCAAGATAGTTCATGGGAAAGGAAGCTAGATGACATCCAAAAATAGCAGCATATTCAACTGCAGAATGAGCATCTCCCACTGGAACAATTGTACTTTTGTTGTAGTTAACTTTCAGCCCTGAAATAAGCTCAAAAGAAAGTAAGATGTTTTTTAGATTCTTTATCTGATCAACATTATCATCTAAAAAGACTATTAAATTATCTGCAAATTTCAAATGATGTATTGCTTCAGTGCCAACAATAGGCCTAAAACCATGGATTAGCTCAAGTGAAGCAGCCTTTTTGATAAGAAGAGAAAGAACTTAAACAACAATTATAAACAGAAAGGGAGATAATAGATCTCCTTGTTTAATTCTCTTGCTAATTATGAATAAAGATGAAGCACCCCCATTAATACACATGGAAAATCCTGTTTCAGAGACAATCCATTTAATCCAGTTCCTCCAGATCACCCCAAAACCAAATCTTGAAAGTGTATAATCCAAACAACTCCAACTAATACTATCAAAAGCTTTATGAAGATCAACCTTCACCACCAAACCAGGAATTTTATCTCTTTCCCTTGAATAAATTAATTTAGATGCAATGAGAATGCCATCTGTGATTTGTCTACTGTCTACAAATGCTCCTTGGAACTCAGATATAATAGTTGGCATTACTACTTTCAACCTATTTGCAAACAATTTAGTTATGATCTTGTAAACACCACCTATTAAACTTATAGGTATGAAGTTATTCATAGTCATAACCCCTTCACATTTGGGAATCAAGATAATGTTAGTGCAATTGAGCTTCCAGTCCAATACACCACTGAGTTCAAACTCCTTAATGACATCCATAAGATCCATTTTAATGATATCACAAATAGTCTTATAAAACTCCATAGTGAACCCATCAGGTCCAGGAGATTTGTTTGAGCCAAAGCCCCATATTACCTTCTTTACTTCTTCAATCTCAAAAGGCTTCTCCAACATAATAGCTTGCTGGACAGAAACAGTTGGAACTTCTAAACCTTCAAATTTTGTCCTGTGAGGAGTATCTTCACTGAAAAAATTCTTGTAGAAATTTTTAGCTTCTTCACTTATCTTTTCTTTAGCATGTGACATTTCACCATCATTGATCAAAGAGTTAATAAAATTTACTCTTTGATTATAAGAAGCATTTTTATGAAAAAACTGTGAATTCCTCTTACCATCTGCTAGCCACTTCCCTTTAGATCTTGCAAACCATTTCCTTGCTAAGTTAAGAGAAGCTTTTTGTGATTGACTTTAGCAACTTCCCTCTCAATGAAATCTTCTTGAGATAAACCATTGATTTCTTCTAAGATGTCTAAAACATCAATTTTAACCTCCAAATTGTCCACTTCTTTCTGCAAAGAACCAAAAACCTCTCTTCCCCATTTTTTAATGAAAAACTTTAATGCTTGTAATTTTTTTAGCAAAAACATAACTAGGTCTCCCATAGAAAGTTAAGTTACCCACCAAGTTTCCATTTGCTTCAAAAAATCAGGATGAGAAAGGTAATAGTTCTCAAAATCTAAATGGAGGCTTAGACTGATTACCTGCATTACAATCAAGAAGGATTGGCGCATGATTCGAAATTGTAGAGATTATTATCAATAAAATACTAATAAAACCTGGTTTAATTGGGGGCCATTCAAATTAAATGGGGGCAAACAAATTTTATTTGCACCCCAAAATTACCAGGGGCATATTTATCCGACTATGAAAATACTATTTTACCCTTACCTAAAACTAAACATTAAAAATGAGTTAACCTTAATTAGAAACCTTAATTATGCTTCTCTTCTTCATCATCTTCCTCTCCTCCCCTTTCTCTTCTCCACCACCATCATTAACGACTATTTTGAAGATTTGTTTTTCTTCAACCGATCCATTGCGTAATCTTCTCCAAAAAATCAAAAACCAAAAAATCTATGGCTCCAATTAGAAGGTATGTGAACTTAAACCCTCCTTGGTAACTGAAAATTGGCGGTTTCAGTGTAAGGGTCGTTAGTATCGAAATGAAAACCCTTAACGACTTTTCATTTGCATGCAGATTCTATGAAAAATCGTTATTGTATTAGGATGAAGATGACGACCCTAATTCTGCTACTTCAAGATTTTTTGCCCTAGAATAGAGTCGTTACCGTATTAGGTTGAACATGACGACCCTATTTTGAAGACCCTTTGTTATTGGTTAACGACTTTAGGTGAACATTATAAATGGTTGGTTATGGTCGTCAGTAAATCAGAATATCCCTATGACGACTCAAACACACAAAAAATTGCATTTTTATACATCGAGTTTGGATTCGAGAGTCGTCTGGGTATTAAACGAATCAACTAACGACTCTAGGTGAACATTATAAACAATCTTCATGGTTTAACACACTACCTTGACGATTTTTCATCACCATTAAAAGTTGCAGGTTAGAGTCGTCGTCATGTGTGTCAACAACCTGACGACTCTTTAGGGTCGTTTGCGTATACAACACCCGACTATAACGACCCTCACTCTGAGTAGTTCCATAGTTCCCATGAATCGACCACTTGGAGCACCATTCAGACAATTTGAAGAGTATATCAAGTTTCCCTGATTGTTTTGAGCTCCGGGTTCTTCGTTTCGAGGATTGGTTCCTTTATTTTGAGCAATAGCTTCTTCATTTGCACCATTATTCATGGCTTCCTCAATTAACATCTCTTCATCAAACATCCAATCCATAGGATTAGTTGAGACAATCTTACCATCAACACAATCATTGTTGTTATTTGAACCTACACCAACCTCATTCCCTCCACTTGAATAACTCATTTCTAAAAACCCTAGTTTTTCCTCTCAAAACTTCACTTCTTCTCAAAACATAAAAACCCAAAAATAAAATTTCCCAAAAATTTAATCCCAAAACCTGATTTTAAACTAAACTAAATTAACACACTAATCTACTTCATTAACTCTTAATACTAATCACTCAAGGCTATTTTAGGCATTTAGAAAGATTTTTAAGGGGTGACCCAAATTGCTATTGGGAGACCTATTTTGTCTTCTAGTTCCTGGCCCCATTTAATTTGAATGACCCCCGATATGGACAACTTGTACGCCTAATAATGTTTCAAAAGGAACAAAATCTTTGTCAATCTCCTAATTAACAAAAACATTTAATAAAGAACTCTATTATTGGGGCTGCAAAAGTTTTGGTCAATTGGGGGCTATTTTGGGTCACCAAATAGCAATTGGGTTACTCCCTATCCAATACTTATATAATGACTAAAGTGCCCCCATATGATAATAAACTTGATTAACATTTGTAATCATGATTAGGAGATGAATTAAGAGTAATTCATGTGTTTAAGTTAAGTGTAGATGAAATGAAAACAAAAAAAAATCAGAGGGAAGAGGAGAAGAAGAAGAAGGAGAGGAAAAAAAATAATTAGGGATTTTTTTTTTGAAAATGAGTGATTCAACCAAGAATTTTGATGTAGGTGAGCCTTCATCTTCAAAATATGATAACATATTAATACCCATCAACAACGATCAGTTCTTTGCTGATTTTTCAGAAAATCAAGAATTTTTGTCTCAAACTCAACCTAACCCTTATGAACCTTACGATGATTTCGAAGGACCAGCCCAAGAAGCAGCATAAGAAGAAGAGATCAATGCTGAAGATTACCAGGTATGCCTCTTTTCTAACTCTAATTTCAGTTTTTAAGATCAACTTTTCGATATTTTCCTTCCGAAAACCCTAGGTTTCAAGCCGTCAGTAGTTATAACGGATGGGAAACCAAGAACTCCTGGCCGTTGTGCTGTTTTACGGACAGGAAATAATGAACTCCCATCCGTTACCAAGTACTTACGGCTGGGACGATAAAATTTCCTAGCCGTTACTAAAAAAAACGGCCAGGTTTTTCTCTACGTGCATGGGAAGCAATTAATACTGTCAGTGACGGTTGGGTTACCCGGCCGTAACTTGTCTTACGTATCGTTTTCTAGGCCGTAGGTAAACTGTTGTAGTTACATGACAATTTACGTCTTGGAATACCTGTACGTGACACTATTACGGTTCAGAATTATACTTTTTGACCCAGTCGTTTTATTTTTTACTGTTGGGAGATAACTTATCGACCCAGCCGTTTACCCTATGACGGCTGGAATATCACTGGTTTACCCAGACGTTTTTGAGTGTTTAAATTTCTTTTTGAATAATTATGTGACATATGTCATTCTATCATAGATTGTACCATACATTCCGGTGGAAGACCAAGAAGTGCGTATGGAAGATGAAGAGGTGCGAATGAAAGATGAAGAGGTGTTTATTGATCAACCCCAACATGTGCAAGTTTTCGAGGACACAAGTGCTCACTATGCAAACAACTATGAGTGGGAAGATAAGGAAGATGCAAAGGAGTGGGCTCGAGCACAAGGGTTGAAAAAGATGTGCATCATAGTCCAGAATAAACAAGTTAAATTCGACCGCTTTGAAATGGTTTGCGAGTGCAGTGGAAAGTATGAGAGCCATCGGAAAAAGGGTAGTTAGTATGTACGAAAAACCACAAGGAAGAAGGGAGTATATAATACGAAGAAGTGCGGATGCCCTTTTAAGATTCAATTTAAATGTAACGCCGATACGAAAATGTGGTATATGGATAAAGTCGTCTCGGGTTATCATACTTATCCTATTCTAGAGTGTTTGATCAACCATCCTTATCCGGAAAGGCTCAACACCTTAGAGAAGGAGTTAGTACACGTGTTGAGTAAAAGATGCACAAGACCTATTGATATTCTTAGTGCCGTTCAAGTGTTAAACCCCCAAAACTCATCCTCATTGTCAATAATATATAACGAAAGAGAAAAATTTAGAAAAGAGACACGGAAAGAGAGAGTGCTTATGCAACAATTATTTTTTTTGTTTGATGAGGCAAAGTACTCTACCGCCTATGGTACGAATGAAGAAAAGGAAGTGGAATATCTTTTCATCACCAATC
Source organism: Papaver bracteatum (assembly GCA_023529315.1). Classification (NCBI taxonomy): domain Eukaryota; kingdom Viridiplantae; phylum Streptophyta; class Magnoliopsida; order Ranunculales; family Papaveraceae; genus Papaver; species Papaver bracteatum. Next base: position 217,950 of record JAJJWX010003730.1, on the reverse strand, counting down.
CGGAATATATACAATTGGCAAGATGCTTTCATCAAATTATGTTTATGGATTGCACATATAAAACTAACAGGTACAACATGTCGATATTGAACTTTGTTGGGCAAACATCTACCAAGTCGACATTTACGGTTGCGTTTTGTTTCTTGAAAGACGAGACGAAGGAAAGTTATTTGTGGGCATTGCTAAAGGTGAAGTTATTGTATCAAGAAGGTTATACTCCACAGGTGTTGATTACGAATAAGGAGCAAGCATTGGTGTGGGACATACCCCATGTTTTCCCCTACGCGCGTCATCATCTTTGCACGTTTCATATATGGAACAATGTGCAAACTAATTGCAAGAGTGTTATATGGCCAGCAAAGAAGACCGAGATGGAGAGGAATAAAAATCTACCATTGGAGAAACAACCAGAAGAAAAAGAAATATTCGAGATGAATGACAAGATAGCCGAGGTGCTTTGGGCGTATTTTCAAAAAGATTGGGAAGAACTAATATGGTCGCTCACGGAACCACTATATTTCCAAAGGGAGACTTTTGTAATGGAAAAATGGTCAACCTACCCTGATGTTATAACATATTTGAAGAACGAGTTATTGGATCTTCACAAGGAAAAGTTTGTTAGTGCATGGGTAAACCGTTATAGACATTATGATAATCAAGCCACAAGCACAGTGGAGTCGGCTCACTATCGGTTCAAGAGTAAGTTAAATGGTTGTGATGGTGGATTCGTTGTTGTTTTTGAAGCTATGGTCGAGTATTTCAAGCGTGATCTTCATAGAATTAGAGGGTTTATTTTAAAAGAGCCGATCTAGAACGGTTGTCGACTACCTGGAAAGCCCTTGGTTCCGGGGAATAAGTTTACATGTTTCTCAATGGGCAATCCTAAAAATGATAACGGAAGTGGAGGCTTGGGAGGAACACAATTATCCATCGGGAATGAGATGTAATTGTCCCATTAAGTCGGCTATGGGGCTCCCATGTAGGCATGCAGTAGCAAATTATCCCAATAGGATGATTCCGATCCAAGATATAGATCCATTTTGGAAACAACTAGATTTTAAAGATCCATCACCCGATCAAGGTTTTGGGGACGTGTTTTGCGACACAGAGGTACACAAGGAACTTTTTGAAAAGTATGCTTCTTTACTACCGAAGCAAACACAACTTTGGTTGTATGAAATGCGGAAATTCACCCGTCCATGCACTATAGATGATGTTTTAGAACCTAACAAGGGGAAAGGCAAGGGTAGGCCTTCGAAGAAGATAACAAAGAAACAGGAAAGGGCGGAAGGTAGGAAAAAGGTTCAGGAGGGTCCACAATTGACTCATTCAATGAGAAGAGATAATTCAGGTTTGGAGAAGTTGAACGAGCTCTACACCCTTAAACGAAAGGAAATGGAAAAAGGCGGACCAAGCCGAGCTAGTGGAACAAAGGTAAAAAGGCGCAAGAAGAATGTGGTTGTTGCATCCTAAGAGAATTCAAAAAGAAAAGTTGATAGTGGAGTCAAAATTAAAGACCCGGTAGTTTCATCCCAACAAGATTCAACAACAAAAGAAGCTAGTAGTGACCAAAGAAAATTTGGTGGTGCGGTTGGTATTAAGCAATTAGCGAGAAGCCGAGGTAATGATGTCAAAGGAAAATCACCGATGGTCGAACCATAAAGAGTTGTTAGTAAACTTGACGGTGAGAAAGAGACGGTTTACATGGATGTAGGTCCGATGAAATCACCCCCTATAGATGAGGAAGGTAATTATATCCGAACTACTTACACGATATACAAAAATTACATGCACTTTGTACCACATTTTATTCATCAGTACGTCAAGTCCACCGACGATGTTGAGGGCGACGGAAATTGTGGTTACCATGTGTTCGTAGATCAAATTGGACTTTTTGAGGAGGCAAAAGAATGGGGTGACGACCAAATTACTTATGTAAGGCAAAAGTGTTTGCTTGAACTATGTCTTTTCCCCGATTTCTACAAGGAAATGATGAGAATCGAAATAAATGACACGGAGGTGATGCTAAACGAGGCGTTCAAAGCATTTAAACAGCGTTTAATGGGAAACACTACATTGACAAGTGAGTATTGGATGAGAATGCCAATATGTGGCCATCTACTCGCCAACGCATTCCATTGCGTTATTCATTCCATCTCCTTTGCACATAGTGTTACTTACGCACCAATAAGACGTATTTTTACCGAAGAAGAATCTCCAAAGATAGTCATCATGGGGTTCGTGATGATGACCCATTATATCGGCCTCCAATTGAAAGATGGATTCCCATTACCTCCATTAAGGAGGGTAGACAGATATGACGGCGAAATACCAATGGGTTGGTGCCATATATTCTAGGAAAGATTTCATTTGTGGGAAGCATTACAATTGTCGAGGGATGGACCGTTGTGTGTACTAATGAGTTCAGATGAGGATGACTATGAGTAAATGTCGTGTGAAGGTATATGATAACAATGTTTTTTTGTAGGGTGGTGATTAAAATGATAATATGATAACAATGTGGTGTGAACCTATATATTTTGAATCACTCATTATATATATATGAAGAATCTAGTTTTACTCTTACTATGTGTTTGTAATGATGATGTGATAAAAATGTGGTTATTTAGAGGTATTTACGGCTAGGTCGTACGCCGACACGACCTAGCCGTAATGACCCAACTAGGATATTCTTCTGCAACTTGGCTGGTAAACCTAACCGAAAAACAAAAAACATCCAGGAATCCTAGCCGTATTTCTGGGTATTGTCAGTACTACGGCTGATAATCTTGGCCGTAACTATTCCTGGAATTTCAGTTTCATTTTATACATAGTTACAGCTGAGAAACTAAACCGTGAAACAGAAAACGTCCAGGAATCCCAGCCGTAAATATGGGTAGTGTCAGTTCTACGGATGTAAATCCTGGCCGTAACTCTTCCTAGAATTTCAGTTTCATTTTATACATAGTTACGGTTGAGAAACCAAACCGTGAAGTAAAAAACGGTCAGGAATCCTAGCCGTAAATATGGGTATCGTCAGTTCTACGGATGTAAATCCCACCTATAATTAGTATCATATTATACTTAAAAAATAATCGGATACATTAACAAGCAAAACACTAGTATCCATTCATTCAAAGTTAAGTCTGCATAATGAAAAGGGAGTCTGAAAAGTAAATCACCCAAATCCATAACCTAAAACATGCTAAAAGTCTGACTTAAACAAGTACATAACCTACAATCATCCACTACGACCAACAATCGAAGGAACTTCCTCAGAAGATGATGAAGAACTGTCGGGAGTTTGGGAAAGACTGATCTAATCATCCTCGTCGTTAGTATAGAGATCATCCTTGGCTGGATTATGTAACTCCTGAAGCCTCCTAATCAGTGTTCTTTGTTCGTCGCAATCCAAATATAGAACCTCCTCAATGTTACGGATCAGTCCCCTGGCAATCCACTTAGCTGTCTTGACCTGTTTTCACACCATTCAATTAATAGTGGTACATAATTTGAGCAATGTATATAAAAACAAAAGAATATAACACATTGGTACCGTCATCGTAGCAATATCACATATTGGTATTTCCTGGGGTTCTTTCTCCTTTTCAGAGTTCCTCCTAAAAATTATGAAAAACATATCAGAAAATACGACCAATCCACAAGGAGTGATAAAATTATGATTTGGAAATAACATATAATCCATCCGTAAACCAAGTTTCGGCTTGGAAATATACAGATTATCTCACCGTAAATAAAATATCGGATAGAAATAAATAACAACGCCTAGGAAATTCAATTTACGGTTAGTTACGCCCAGCCGAAACACTCATCACCGAATTTTACTCTGCAAATACAGGAAAACTTACGGCTGGGAAATACCCATCCATTAAATACAGTTACAGTTAGGTTTTCAGATTTTCCCAACCGCTTAAGACATTAATGGCTGGGAGTTCTTGACGTCCCAACCGTTATATACTATTACGTCCAGGACGAAATGAGTTCCCAGCCGTAATTGATTCAGAAAACCTTTTCTGGAAACCCTAAAATCATCAATCGAACCTAGTTTTTCAATCTAATGGCAAAATAACTGGTGGGTTTTTTTGATTCTTACCGAGTAGGATTCATTTGTGGAGGATTCGAAGGTGTTTGAACAGATTGGTTCACCACATCTCCATTAAAAGGAACATCAATAACTTGTCCTGTTTCAGAATCAGGGTTCAATCGGCCGAATCTTGTTACTCTTGATCTTGCTGCAATCTAAAGCTTCTTCAGAAATCAGTGGAGAAGAAATGGAGATATTGTCAGGTTTTTGAGAGGTTTTGGAGAGTGTTTTTGAGAAGAAGAGAAGAGAAAATGGTTTTGATTTTTGGAGTTTTAATTAGGATTAGGTTTTAATTATATAAGATTTGTTTTTAAAATTAATTTATTAGGAAAGAGTAAATCTGACTTTTTAACACTTGAGATCTCCACCTAACCATTTTGTGGCTCCCCAAAGTAAAATAGCCCCCAAAAAGTCAAAGGGGAGTAGCCCAATAATAGAGTTCTTAATAAATCCAAAACAAAAAACATTTCAAAAGGTGGAGGAAGATTGTACAAAGGAGAAGGAGTCTGTATAAAGTCAATTCAAGTCAAACGCCGTTATTATGAGATTGCTTTGTAGTGGACTCCACTTCTTCGACCTCAATGGCTGACTTTTAGGGGCATAAAATCAAAGGATAATCATGATATGGACCAGTTAACAATTTGTTTGAAGATGAGATGGGGCGTGTTAAAAAAAACAAACTTTGAAAAATTGTTTAGGTCTGCAAGAGAGAAGTACAGGGTAAAAACCTAGGTTAAGCAAGGTCTTAAATAAGTTGTGTGGGCATGTAGAGAGAGAAAACGGACAGAAGATTTGCACGATGATGATCATCGAATATCTTGCGCAGGGATTCCTGCAAACTTTTCTGAAAAATAACTTGCAGACGCGAAATGGTAAACGTCCTCCGCTCCCTTCCCCCACTGTTTTCCTTCACACCTAGTTCTTTAACAAACCTCTTTATCCATATCATGTCATTTCCTCTGTAGCTGCAATGCACTATGCCTCAGTAGTAGACAATGCCACACATTTTTGTAACTTGGATTGCCAAGACACAGCTCCCCCTGTATAGGTAAATAAGTAACCCAATGTCGACTTGAGACTGTCTTGAGCACCTGCCAAATATGAATCTGTGTAACCAACTAACTCTGGCTTGTCACCATCATAGCACAAACACATATTAGAAGTACCCCTTAGATACCATAGTATCCATTTCACTGATTCCCAATGCTCCAGACCAAGATTTGATAAAAATTTTCTTACCACTCTGATAAGTGCATTTTGCACATATATTTTGTGTTAATTCCATGCTAATATTTGTTGGTTTTCTTGCATATTATTGTGTGTTATGCTTGTTTTCTCTTATTTGTGTGTTATTAGGTGAATAATCCAAAAAGAAGTAAATTTGCGCTTAATTGTGCAATAAAAGAAGCTCGCTAAGAGTGAAGAAGGGCCAAAGAGCAAATGTAACTCATTCAAATACAAGATTTCTATTTTTCATTGTGTAGAGGACGAGAAGGCGAAGGCAATGGAGAAAGAACGGAGTCATTCGGAGTTCGTATGAAGAAGTTATGGGCGAAACAAGAATGAAGTTGGAACTAAACTGTCAGTCTTCCGGGACTGACAATTGAATGGAGATTGTTAAGGGGCACCCTCACTGTTCGCTAAGGGACACGCTCATGTTAAGGGGCAGTCAAGTTCAAAGGAACTGCTAAAGGCAGTTCGGTCTTTTGTAAAGGAGGAAGCAGTAATTCAAATCCGTTGAAGGCACGCGACCTAGTTACTCGGGGCACTTCATCTTCCTTAATCCAAACTAGACACAATCGACGGCTGTTGTTACTCGTGATTGATCATCATGATCACGATGATAACAGATTAGAAGTGATGTTCGAATGGGTCATTAGGTTACTGAAGGTATTATAATACATGGGTTGCTGTTGGATTTCGTTAATTCAGTGGTGTTCAAGCTTGGAAGAGAAACAACCTAATGCGGCCAACTTCGTGATTAATGTCGTCGCTGCCATTGACGACTTCTATGGAGTTCAATATAAACACGAACATAGACGATGATGTTTGATAGATGATGGATCTGCTCGGGTTTTTCCATGACTGAGAGAAAACGAGCCGGGAATGATGAGAACGGTGATTGGAGCTGCTGGTGATAATAATGGCCGAAATGGAGAGTACGAGCTTTGGTTGTCCGAGGCAGTGATGATGCTGGTAGCTGCTGAGAAGAAGGTGACGAAGCTTGAGCTCGAGAAGGAGGTGATCATCATGTTATGGTTTCAATGGAGAATGGAGCTCGAGCAAGTTTGCTGCATGCATGGCCAGAAGAAGAACAATGGTGATTCTCGGGTTTGCTGTTGGTAGATAACAATGAAGAATGAAGCTTGGTTGCTGTTTCGGTGGGGTTGAGTTCGAACAGGACAATGGATAGAAAGTGGTTGCTGTCATTATTGACCGAAGATCGAGATGGTAGAGAAAACGTGTAATACTGACACACCTAACACGCCGTAGGAGGGAAAAGAAAAAAAGCGGCCACCAAAAATGACTTGGAAAGTCATTCAAAGCACGCAGAGCGGAAAATTGTCGGTTATTTTCCCCTATAAATAGGGAGCGAATTTAGACAGAAGGAGACACCTCTTCTCTTACACTTCTTCTTGGTTCTTAATTTATATCTTAGGGTTTACCCCTTTAGGGGGAAACCAATTTAGTCTCTTCTTTATTTCTTTTATATATATATTTATGGGTTTTAGTAAATCCATGTGTAGCTAAATTTACTAATTATGGATGATTTCAAGGTCATGAATAATGGAATTCTAATTCTTTTTATGAGTTTATTTTAAGTTGATTTTTCTTATCGATTGTCTCTATTATTTTTAATGTCTAAGATTGCTATTGGGTTATTCAATTGGCCATTTGAATTAATCTGATAGTAATTCTTCTACTAGTATTGGGGTTGGTGATACGTGTAATAGTCACTCAATTCCATACACAAGTAGTAAATCGCAAGAGTTGACAGAGGGATTCTGTTAAGAAATTGTGTATAGAGATAACACTAGTAAGCAGACTGAGCTTATGCGTCTGATGCTAGGATCAACCTAATTCACAAAACATAATGCATTCGATTGGGTTACACCTTGAGAGCTTATTCATGGTGGCTCAGATGGATAGAATCTGGTAGTCGAGCGCTTCCGTATCCAGTGGCAACAGGAATTTCGGGGATAGCAGAGCTTATTGCTATTCTACGGTTGGTGATAATAGAAATTCTACAAGAGGTAAACAAGTACTTTTATTAAGTTTCTTTTCAGTGGCGGTGAATGATTCCTTGATCATATTTGTTTTCTTATTATCTCTTTATTCTACTTTCATCAAACAAAACCCCCCTTTTTGTTATTTATTCTTGCTAATCAAAATAACCTATCAATTACACATCTCTCTGTGGGAACGATCTCTTACTACCGCTATATTACCAGTTAATTAGTGGGAAATATTTGTAATTAATTTGTTGCGTAAACGACGCGCACCACACTCCAACTGCATAAGCTATATCCGGCCTTGTACACACCATTGCATCATTAAAAACACCAACTGCGGATGCATAAGGAATTTCCTCCATCTTCCGTTTCTCAACATCATTCATAGGACATTGATCACGAGTTAACTTAAAATATTTAGCAAGTGGATAACTTACCGAATCAGCCTTGTCCATGTTGAATCTTTGCAATACCTTCTCAATGTAGATTTCTTGTGATAACCACAACTTCCTTGCTTTCCTATCACGAGTGATTTTCATGCCAAGAATACGCTTTGCTACACCCAAGTCTTTCATAGCAAAAGACTTTCTCAAATCTGACTTCAACCTGTCAATTTTTTTCTTATCTTTGCCAACAATAATCATGTCATCAACATATATCAAAAGAATAAGAAAATCACCATCAGCAAATTTTTGAATGAATACACAATGATCTGAAGATGTTCTCTTGTACCCATGTTCCTTCATGAACGATTCAAACTTCTTGTACCATCTTCTAGGAGCGTGATTCAAACCATATAGACTCTTCTTTAGCTTGCACACCATGTGCTATTTTACTTTGACTTCAAAACCCTCGGGTTGTGCCATATACACATCTTCTTCCAACTCACCGTGAAGAAATGATGTCTTGACATCTAGTTGTTCTATCTCAAGATCCAAACTAGAGGCTATTTCCAAGACAACCCGAATAGAAGAAAATCTCACCACCGGTGAGAAAATCTCGTCAAAGTCAACACCCTTTCTCTGATCATAACCCTTCACAACTAATAGTGCTTTGTACCTTGGTTGTGAGTTACCATCTTCAATCTTGATTCTATACACCCACTTGTTCTTCAGAATTTTCTGGTTCTCTGGCTTGTCAACCAAATCAAAAGTGTCATTCACATATAAAGAGCCAACCTCTTCTTTCATGGATTTCAACCACTTCTAACTTTCAGGAACACTAAGAGCTTCTTCATAAGACTCTAGTTCACCTTCATCTGTGAGTATCACATACTCATGTGGTGTATACTTTGTTGAAGGTAATCTAGGCCTGCTGGATCTTCTCAACTCAACTTCTGGTTGTTGTTATTTCACTTCTTCCTCAACATCACCCTCTGGAACATCTTCATGAGCTTCATCTTCATGATTTTGTTCAAGTTCTTCATTACCATTACCATCAGCATCATCATCATCATCATGTTGTTCAAGAGAAGGAACAACTGGATTTGGATCCAAGGTCATATCATCTTAAATCTTTGGCATCTCAATCTGTTAGAGCATTTCTCGGTAGAACTCGCATTCGTTGCTATCCCAAGCATGTTTGTCAATGTTAATTATCAAAATTATAAGTCATGATTTCTAGTCTACTATAGCTAAGATCTCGGACTAGGATAGAAAGTGTAGTTGAGCTCAATAACTCCATGGTAATCATCATATAAGACGAATGACTACTCAAGGAACTGGTGGATCTTCATCCACTAAATGTGGAGACTTGAGCTTATCTATGACCAACGTTTTTCATCTTCATGTTTTTAGATTTATTGGTTTAAATTCTAAAATTGTTTGGAAGATGATTTTTGCAGTATTAATCTTTATGATTTTATATATTGCAATATTTTGTCGGGATAATGTGTTTGCGTCCGTGAACTTGATTGTCCCATACATTGTCAAAAGTAAAGTCGCTTATGATTTGATATGCTTATATCGATAAAAGAATGAATTGGCTTTTGTCAAATACAAAAGTTAATCCTATTATGTCAATTTTTGATGGAAGATAGGTTAAAATATTTTGTTTTCAAGGATTATGTCTATTATATGTCATTGTGAAAATAGTGATGGAAAATAGAATAATCCTTGTGTATTCCGCAGTAATTGATCTTCCCTGATCCACATTTTGTGTATTACTGTGAGGCTCCGTATTGTGTCTTATGTTGAGCACTAAACAACCAAAGTTTATTATTGTTATGATTAGCTTCGTTGTTGTTCCGTAAGGTACTTTATGTCGAGCATATTGAACTAAATTAATCATCTTGTTTGGTTATTTAGTTATGACTCCGTAAGTTTTCTTATGTTTGAGCATTTTTGACTGGGTTGATTGTTTTGATGATTAACTTAGTCATTGCTCCATAGATTTTCTTATGTTGAGTATGAAATTGATTACAATTAAATTGTATGAACAATTAAATTGATTACTTTTTATTCGGTTAAATTAATTATGAGTTCGCTTATGGTTAATTTAATAGTTTTGGATTCAAATTCATACTTGTATGTGATTTGTTATGTCCAAAGAAATCCTGATTAGTTTAGCTGTGTATTCCGGTTAGATTAATTATGGGTAAGTCTCCATAAGTTTACTTGTGTTGAGAATATTCGGTTAAATTAATTATGAGTTCGCTTATGGTTAATTTAATAGTTTTGGATTCAAATTCATACTTGTATGTGATTTGTTATGTCCAAAGAAATCCTTTTTTTCTTTGGAAATTAAGGTCGTTCTTGTTGTTCTTTCGGGAATGACATCTTATGGGGGAGAGCTACACCAAATTTGGGTTTTTGCAACAAAAATTAGCAACGGTAATTGAGCAGTTGCTAATTTGCAACTAAAGAAAGCAGTTGCAAAATATTTCCAACGGCGATTTTCTGTTGCTGATTTCGCAACTGCTCACAGCATTTGCAATTTGCAACTGTTGAAAAGCTAGGCATGTGAGCCGTCCGTGAGCAGGGTCACAGCCGAGTGTGTAGAGCTAAATATCTTTCCACCCAATATCTTAGGTTTTATCAATTCTAAAACTGTTTTGCACCCCTATTTTCACTATCGAGCGGGATTTTATTCATTTTTCCCTCCCAAACTGTGCGACTGAACCACAGCCATACCTGCTTTCTCTTATAACTTCACTCTTTCACCATCTAGATCTGAGAAATTTGTCTGAAGAAAACTCTCCAACTTATCGCACCAACTTGGTAAGTCTTTCGATACTCATTATCCTTTGTTATTCTCTATCTTTGTAGTTAGGGTTTTTTTTAAAGTAATCTATTGGATTAACAGTTAGGGTTTCACTTCTTCTATGTAGTGTTTCTATCTATTGATGAAATTGAGTTTGTTCCACTGCAGCTAGAAGCTAGTGATTTGGCTCATCTGAAAGAAATTGCTTATCGGGAGTAATCTAGGTATAAGTTTCATCTTTTTGTTCTAATTTAATTTTTGGGTTTAATTTTAGGTCTATGAGATTTGGGTGTTTATTAGATTTTGGATTTGTTGTTATCAAGGTTTGGGTGTTTGTATATATTGATTTGAATGATTCAATTTATTTTTTATAAATATGGGGATATACCTCATCAGGACACTAAAGTATAAATCAAATGTTTAGGTTTCTGGGGAAAAAAAGTACTTTGTTTGGAATTTTACTTAGCAAGAAGGGACTGCATTTAAATGGAATGAGTTGTTTTGCTTGTATATGAGTTATTTTGTTTGGAAAAAAAAGTGATGGTTCTAACTTGGAACAAGCGTCATGGATTAGAGAAGTTCTAGTCTAGTTAAGTTAAGTAAATGGAATGAGTTGTTTTGCTTGTATCTAGGTTATCTAGTCTTTTGGAAAATTTTCCAATGATATTGGGTTTCTTGTTTTGCAGAATTTTATGCTTTATTAACATCTTTACTGAAGTAACTGTATTGTAGATTAAGTGTTTGACAAATTATCTCAATAAGTACTCAGGTCTATGTACATAGATACCTGCTATGTTTCTGAGGGTAGTGATTTTTGGTAGTATGGAGAGGGTAGTAGAGATGTTGGTGGTATTGATTTGAAGTATTATGAGGCTGGTATGAGTAATATACGGAGTAGTGGTACTGGTCATGGTGTTGGAGGTTATTTGTAGTAGTAATAGTACTGGTGACTGTGTTGGGTGGTGATTGTAATACTAGTAGCACTGGTGGCGCTGTTGGTTGTGATTATAGTAATAGTAGTAGTATTGGTGAAGGTATTGGTGGTGATTTGTAGTTTAAAGGGATGGTACCAACGATGGAGTATAGGGGTGTTCATGGTTAATGGTTAACCAAGAAACCGAACCAAACCAAACCGATTAGGGGCAAACCGAACCAAGCCATTAACTAATGGTTGGTTTTGGTTTAGAAAAGATGAAAACCGAGATTAATGGTTTGGTTTTGGTATGATAGAGAAACCGAACCAATAACCAATGGTTAACCGAATATTGATAAAAAAAATTAATCATTGATTAAATTTTCATTAGAGATGTCACTGTATAGCCTACCATTAGTTAAATCTTCTTTTGATCTCTAGATTTAGAGTAAGCTTTAACTACTATTGATATTATTTTTATTTATTTTTTGTCTTTAAATTTTGCTAAACCAATACTATTTTTTTCTGTAAATTTGTGTAATTTTTTTTTTTTGGTTTGACATAATTATTGGTTAACCAAAAACCACTGGGAAAAACCGAAACCGGCTGGAACCATTTGGAAACCGAACCAATGGTTAATGGATTTGTTTGGTTTCAATTTTTAGAAACCGATAGTATTGGTTTCGATTTTGGTTTGGCTTGAAACTGAACCAAAACCGACCATGAACACCCCTAATGGCGTAGGTGGGGATTTTTGTAAGTATGGGGAAGGTATGGGAGATGGTTGTGGCAGTGACTTGTACTAGTATATATCGAGATGGTACTGGAGATGGTGGAGGTGGAGATGCACAATAGTATTTGGTGGGTGTTGGAGATGTTCGAGGAGGTAATTTGTAGTAGTATGGAGTTGTACGACAGATGGCGGAACACCTTATGCTAGTAACTTGTCATGTATTGTCAAGCACTTTAACCTGTGAAGGTGATTGGTAGTTAATTTAATTTGCTGACATTCTTGAGTAGAATACATCGGTGGAACTTGTATTAATGAAATGTAGTATTGAGTTAAAAATTCTCACTAAATTTCATTAAGAATGACTTGCGCGAGCTATTTTCAGGATCGATAAAGTGAGTGGAGGATACAGAAATGAAAGTATTTAACCACTAAAATAGTGATTTGTTAATAATGCGTCATAATTGCAGAGCTTGGTATATCTCTTTCTTAGACATCAGATATACTTAGACAAATAATGATAGTCGTGATTGTTTTAGTAGATATAAAAATATCAAATATGTTTCAATTTTATTTAGTTAATGAGTAAAAAATTATTGTTCTAATATTTGTAATAGATGTCTCTCTGGTTCATTTACGTTTACAGGAGCACAAAAAGGTTGATACAGCGAACATGTTCTATACAAGGGCCTGTCAAATCTTATATCTTGTGCATTTTCAAGTAAAACCGTTCGCCAGACCCACCATCTTGTTCCCTTTATTCAATGTATTGGTGATTATGCTTTACGTTAAATTTACTAGTGAATTATGCTTGCTTAGCCTGAGTACGAAATATCTTTGACTAACCGTTTAATTTAAATGCAGTCTCATCTTGTTGTAATTGTTTAAACTACATTATATATGGCTTTAATCTTTTGTGGCTTCAATTCAGACTTTTCAGTAAGCTGAATATGCGTATATGTATCTTTTTTTTGTTGCTTTTATGTAGTTGTGCATAAGTATTTAGTTATGTTCGTCTTAAAACACTCTTTGATGTATCTATATGAACACCTATCGTAATCTTATCGATCGTTTTACCTTATTTATCTGTGTGGTTGTTATATTATGTGTGCTGTCTTTTTTCCTGCTACGTGTGATTGCGAAGGTGACTTCACTTAAGGGTACGTATATTGAAGCAGTAGTAGCCACCTGAGGAGATATTAATCTCTGGTAAGCACTTCATTCACTTATGCTGATATATTGAGTTGAAATTTATGGATACAGTCTTATGCAGTTTGAACTTTCTTGTGAGGTGTTATGCACAATGATCATTAATGATGGGAGAGATGTGAACTGCAACGCGCAGGTGTACCTACAAGTCTTTGAGTGCATATACGAAAAAGGTATGCTTTTTTCTTGTTGATCACTGTTGTTTCACTACATTAGTCTTTGCATATTCTTTAGAATTAGAGATGACAGCCAGTTTCGGTTATCAGTCTTCGATTTGTTTGTTTTTTTTATTTTTCCATTGTGGAATATGATCAGCCTCTTCTTATTCATCTAGGTTATGAAGTTTTTGGTTGATAAGAACAATAACAGTAACAATCTGAACAATAATTTTTTAGGTAATTTGAGATGTTTGCTTGAGTAGTGTCATTTATACCTAGTATTGTGATAGAAATGTCTAGATAGACCATTTTTTGTTTCCGTCATTCGTAGTAGCTTCTGAATTTTTCTTTCTTTGCGACTACTACAACGTGCATGTTACTATTTTCCATCTGCCCACCTGTTGAAGATTAATCCCAACAGCACTTTATTTAAATATTGTTAAGTTGAAGCTTATGGATGTAGTCTTATGCAGTTTACCTTTCTTGCTATGTATTACAAGCAATGATCAGGGCGAGAAATGAACTGCAGCAGTTCAGGTATACATACAAGTCTTGGAGTGCATATATATACTAAAGGTATGCCAAGTTACAGAATCAAAATTGTAATACCTGCAAGTTACAGAATCAGAATTTTAGTAAATGTATCATAACTGCAACTTACATAATCAGATACATAGTCATAATTTTCGTTCAATTGAATTCATGAAATATTAAACCCTTACAATTTTTAACCGTGAAAAATTTGTCTGGAGTAGTCGTTTCCGTGGATTAAATGCTCTTTTGTGTCGATTGAATGATGGGTTGTGTAGTTTGAAAGTTTTCAGTAAATCTGAGAGAATTGGGATGAATCTGGGTAAATGCAGGAACATTTTGTTACAGGAGAAATGAATTTTGACTAGGTCAGCAGAGACTGACCAACTGGTTTTTTTGTTGCAAAAATTTCGCAACGGCTGGTACCTATTGCAAACTTTAGTACAAGAACCAGGATATCTGGTTCAGAGCAAGGATATCATATCCGGTACTTTTTAATCCGTGTTAAATAAAAAACTTCGAAACGGCAAAGAGAAGTTGCGAATAATTTTTTTTCGCAACTGCTGGCTGCCGTTGCAACTGAACCGTTGTGAAAGTAATTCGCAACGGTGCCATTACCGTTGCGAAAAAACTGCAACAGGGTGTTTCGCAACGGCTGTCTGCCGTTGCATCCCATTTTGCAACGTGAGAAAACCATTACTAAAACCGAAATTTGGTGTAGTTCTTAATTGAACTTGTGCTTAATTGCCAAATCTTTGTGGGGAGTACGGCTGTGGAATATTATAGGGGTTATCTTGTATCTTTATAGACTCCTTGATGAATGCATTTAGCTTCGGCTTCATGTTTGCATCTAAAAAGATGATATATGCTTACTTTTGGTCATGAAATGTCTCTTACGGAAATTTCATTAGGATCCCGTTCTTGTACCTTTGCCAATTTTATTGACAAAAAGGGGGAGAATTAATATGTAGTTCACACTACAAATACATATGGTTTTCGGATCATTATGTAAGGGGGAGTGGTTTCCATGCGATACAGAGTATTGACTAAGGGGGAGTGATATATCACCATAGTATTGTTGTTAAAGTTGTGATGCAATTGGACTTTGACGCTGTGTAATGATACTATGACACTGTATAACAATGATTGAGAACTCTTGTTTTCTCATTGTTATATCTATGGATTTTCAACAACGATGATGCTAAACTTACAACCTTTGGGATCATTGGAGTACTTGGAAGTGACGAAGATTTCGAGTAATGTTGAAGATTAGACATGTGGAATAGGAGCTACAAACTTTATTTATATATTTTTTGTATTCCATATGTATTGATAGTTTTGTCACTAAAATTGACAAATGGGGAGATTGTTAGAGCATTGCTTGGTCGAACTCGCATGCATTTCTATCTCAAGCATGTTTGTCAATATTAGTTATCAAAACTATAAGTCTTGATTTCTAGTATACTATAGATAAGGTCTCGGACTAGGATATAAAGTGTAGTTGAGCTCAAGAACTCCATGGAAATCATCACACAAAACGAAGGACTACTCAAGGAACTGGTGGATCTTCATCGACTAAAATATATGTGGAGACTTGAACTTATCTATCACTCAAAAGTCTATTTATCTCATATCTTGAGACAAAAGTCGTTTTTCTATATAGGCTAAAATTATACAAATTTAGTATTTCGAACTGAGTTTACCTCGCCTATCTATTTCTCGAAATATGTGTCGGTAAAGCGTTCTCTTTAGCCAAGTTCATCTTTACCTAGTGACGAAATTCATGTTAAGTTTCAATCACTTTGAAAATTGCTCTGACGAAAAATGGTTTGTGAATAACAACTATATAACGTCCTCTGAGAATGTTTAAATGATTGAAATGAGAGTTTATACAATATAACCACTGGAGGATATAAGCATTGTTATGGAAACACATATATGTATAAGTCCTTATTACTTGAACCGAAGTTCGCGAACTTTATTAATCAAGAGAACCATAGAAGTGCGTGAGCTTAATCCGCGAACTCAGTCCGTGAACCTAGTCTGCGAACTGGATGAATTTCTCAACCAAAGAATTTCTTCTAGAGTTTGTGAACTCCATCCGAGAACTTAAGTCCGTGAATCCAGTCCGCGAACTTGAGTAGGTTATGTCAAAAGACGATGTTTGTGAACTTATCTTTATAAACTAAGGAATGCTATTGCAAACCGTGGCTATATAGTTCATGAAACGATTCGAGTGAATCAAATAGTGTTTGCTTCAATTGTGTCTTATGTAGTACATGAGATTTCCTTCCAATTGAATAACTCTCTAACTAGTTCATTTGAGTCATTTGAATTAGTTATGGTGAAGAAGAATATGGCTGATATGAAAGTTATCATATGGCTAACCATTTGGTTAAATATTGTTGAACCAACGAATGTACAAGTTTGGGTACGTTTACACAATCCTACAAACGTTCATTTCATGTGTGTATAACAAGCTATGTTTTCGATCTAACGGTTGATAAATATTAGCCTGAATCTAATCAGGTTTTCATCTAACGGTGAATATTGAATGCTTTGTTACTAAGATAACATTGATTGCAAACCCTGATTTGAAAGACTATATAAGGGAGAAATCTAGCAACTGGGAAACCTCATCCCTACACATTCTGTGTGATACTAGTTGTGCTAAGCTAGAGTCGATTCTCCTCTAACCTTTGGTTTCTTCTTCTAAACCAGGTTAACAACTCAAAGACTTCATTGCGATTGTGAAGCCAGACCAATACTACTTTTCTCTTAGTTGTGTGATCTGATCTTGCTATTTCTATGGTACGAGTACAATTGTAATAATTGGCTTGATATTTCTATCTCCGATAGGCAAGATAAAAAGTAATCACAAACATCTTCGTCTCATCGTTTATGATTCCATAATATATTTTTTCGCTGCGTCGATTAAGACTATTGTGAGGTGATTGATAATACTGAGCTGTTCTTCGGGAATATAAGTCTGGTTTATCAGTTGGTTCCTGTTCACCTTGATTTATCAAAATACGGAACAAAATCCGTAGGTATATTCGTGGGAGGCGGATTTATCTATTGCCGTAGACTTTTCTGTGTGATACAGATTTGTTTATTAAAGTCTTCGACTTTGGGTCGTAGCAACTCTTAGTTGTGGGTGAGATTATCTAAGGGAATCAAGTACGTAGTATCCTACTGGGATCAGAGATATATGAGCATAATTGTACCTTGGATCAGTGTGAGATTGATTTGGGTTCAACTACAGTCCAGACCAAAGTTAGTTTGGAGTAGGCTAGTGTCTGTAGCGGCTTAATACAATGTATGTTTAATCTGGACTAGGTCCCGGGTTTTTTATGCATTTGCGGTTTCCTCGTTAACAAAACTCTGGTGTCTGTGTTATTTATTTTCCGCATTATATTTGTTATTATATAATTGAAATAATACAGGTTGTGCGTTGTTTAATCAATTAAAATATCCGACCTTTTGGTTGTTGATTTAAATTGATTGACACTTGGATATTAGTCTTTGGTACCATCCAAGTTTATCTCTCTTATATTTAAATTGAGACTCGCAGTTTGCTTGAGTAAGATTTAAATCGAGAGATAGAGATATAAACTCTTTGATATACATTTTATTGATTGAGTCTAACTATCTAGTTGATTCTCATAAAAGTATATTGGAGTTTGTCCATACAGATTGATAATTCGAAATATTGGGTGTGGTTGTTAGACCCCCGGTTTTTCACAATCTTCTCAAAGTCTTCAATAGTCAGGTCTTTAAGGAATACTGCATCCCTACTTCTGATAACCTTCTTCTCAACTAGATCCCAAAATCTGTAACCAAACTTCTTTGTTCCATATCCTAGGAACACATACTGATTTTCTTTGTCATCGAGATTTGATCTCTAATCTTTTTGTGATATGAATAAATGCCCTGCAACCAAACACTCTCAAGCGATCATAAGTAGGCTCTTTGTCTCTCCATACCTTCTCTTCTACTTCTCTATCTAGCGGTCTTGAAGGAGATCAATTGATCAAGTACACATCATTATTCATTGCTTCACCCCAGAAATGCATCCGCAACTTGGAATGAGATAACATGCACCTGATTCTCTCAAGAATGGTGCGGTTCATCCTCTCCGCAACACCATTATGTTGTGGAGTCTTCGGTACTGATTGTTCATGACGTATACCCATGCTCTTGCAATACACTTCAAGTGGTCTAATGTACTCTCCCCCGTTTTCAGAACGAAGGAACTTCAAGGTTCTACCTGTTTCTCTTTCCACCATGCTGTGAAATATCTTGAACACATGAACAACATCATCTTTGGTATTGATTGCATATGACCAAACCCTCCTTGAAGCATCATCTATAAAAGTAACAAAATAAACAGCACCACCAAGTGTTTTTACACTTAAATATCCACATACATCAGAATGAACAAGATCAATAATACCATAATTGTGCTTGGGTGAAGCTTTATGAAAATAAACTCTAGTTTTCTTACCAACTAAACAATGAGTACACTTACCCAATTGCATACCTTTGGCATTTGGAAAAACTTGTCTTTTGGTGAGGATTTGAATTCCCTTCTCACTAAGATGACCAAGTCTTCTATGCCACAACTCATAGGTTGAATCTTTGTCAACAACATTCAACTCACCTTTCAACACCTTCACGTGTGTTTTGTACAATGTTCCACACTTCTTGCATATCTTGCAATAACCATGGAGCCCTTGCTTAGTGCTTCCATTTTCCATCACCCAAGTGCTTGTTGTACCCTTCATCATCTAACACTCCCGGTGACATTAAATTCAAACGAAGATCTGGTACATGTCGCACATTTCTGAGAACCAATGTGCAACCAACACTGGTCTCAACCTTCACATCACCCATTCCTACAATCTTTGCAACACCACTATTTCCCACTCTGACTGACCCAAAGTCACCATCCTTGTAGGAGGTAAATACATTTTCATGAGGAGTAGCATGATAAGATGCACCCGAATCAACTATCCACTCCAAATCAGAACCTGCAAAACTTACACAAACATCATTACAATCTGAGAATAAAATGATATCACATCTGTTGCAATGGCTGCAACATCATTGTCTTGTTTATCATTTCCTTTCCCCTTCTTATGTTCTTACTTCGGCTTCCTGCATTCATTTGAATAATGACCTCTCATACGAAAATTCCAACATTCAACGTCCTTTTTGGGCTTTGATTTACCCCTAGATTTGCTACAGCCAACTTGTCTTCTGTCTTTTCTTCTACCCTGATTTTCTGTAACAAGAGCTTCTGAATGAGATGAGTCTAATGACCTTCTTCTAACTTATTCATTCAACAAACTTTTTGTTGCAACAGTCATGTTCAACTTCCTTTCTGGAGCAGAATAACTAAGACAATTCCTCAATGTCTCCCAACTGTCTGGTAAAGTATTTAGTAACAAATAAGCTTGAATCTCTTCAAGAATTATCAGCTCCATAGATGTAAGATGATTCATAATACCCTTCAATTCATTTAAATGTTGTGCCATTGAACTTCCTTCCTTGTAGCACAGCTTTCCAAGCCTTTTGAATAGAAGAGCTTTTGCACAAGGAGACTGCTGATCATATATTTGCTCTAACTTGGTCCACAAAGAATATGATAGTGTCTCACTAGCCACATGATGAAAAATACCATCATCAATCCACTGACGAATAAAACCAACTGATTTACAGTTAGTAACTTTCCAATCTTCTTCACTTGTCTTCTCAGGCCTCACTCCCATACTCTCTATTGGACCATAGAGATCTTAATAATATAACCAGTCTTCCCTCTTCGACTTCCATATCACAAAGTTCTCACCGGTCAAATTTACCCTTCTATTACTAGTGCTAGCTTCCGTCATTGCACAGGATTAGCTCAACCCAAAAGCTATGTTACCACTTGTTGGGGGAGACTTACAAAATCCGAGCCGCTATGCGCAATATGAAACCTACACAAGCAATGAAAACACAAATGCGTAAATGACACAACTATGCAATATTAAAGCAATCACACAACACCGACAATTACGTGGAAAAACCCCTCCAAGGTGAAGGGTAAAAAACCACGGGCAAATATTCCACTATAACGATAATGGGTTACACACAATTCTCTCAATTTGGGGATAACAACAGCTTCAAGGTGCATATAGCACTTGGATAACTATTTGCCTAAATTACACTGACCCCTAAGGATGGATCAACAATTTATTTATCAATTGATAAGATTCACAAACAATAACAAGTGATTGAGATACTTACTACTAGGGTTTGAACAAACCCTAGATTTTAACCCTTTGAAAAAATATGGAAATTTGTGGAACAATCTTCACCACAATGACCAAACGGACCCTTAGCAAAGAACCCTTCTTTTTCCTCTTCAAGATTAACTTCAAATCTCACCAAAACTTTCTAATGGTGGTTGCTCCCTGTTTCTCACTCTCACTGCCTCTCTTTCTTTCTTTTTCACGACATAAGAAGAAGTGAGGAAAGAGAATGGTTCCCGGATATTTTGTAAACAAAACACAAACCTAACTAGGCTTCTTCTAGTTAGCTCCTCCCATTGGTTAAGGGGACACCGAAATGTTAGGTCCATAAGGAATAAACCCAACAGGGTGCTCCAACTATGGATATTTTTTCCAGAGAGCTGGTAAAGTCAATTTTAACTTGTGCATCTTCTGTGTAGTTGATTACGAGTCTCACAATTATCTTTTTATACACTGTTCTGAAACAAAGAAGACGTGACATTAATTTTTTTAGAAAGATTTGGAGTTAAGTGGGTTTTTGCTGAATATATCAAGGCCAAGTCCAACAAGATAAACAGTAAAATGATAAAGAAAATTTGGGGTCTCTTCCCTTTCACAATTTGGTGGACAATATGAAGTGAAAGTAATTTTAGGCCCTAAAAGAATTTTAGTTTTTTTTTTATCAACTGATTGTTGTTGTTAACTGTTCTTTCCTTAACTGGCCTAGGTTGTGCGAAGGTTACTTCTTAAGTACCTTAATTTGTAATTAGGACATGATAGGTGTAGAATACACCTAATTTACTATCTAGTAGTTTATGCTTTCTTTGCTATTTTTCTTGTAAATTATGTATTTTACGCATGTTTTTGAGTTATTAGGTACTCTGGAGTCGCACAGAAGAAAAGAAGAAGAAATCACCCAATTTGAGCAAAATGGGCAAATCTGTCATTTCATGGGCGGACACTATATGGATCCCAGTTAATGTTAAGAGGCAACTCTCTTTTGGAGGAATGATTAGAGACAGCTAGCAAAGGTTAAGGGATGACCATCTGTTAAATACACCCAATCTGGGGTGGCTCTTGGGAATGGGTGTCAATATCCTTACCCAAAAAACTAAGCCCTAAATTGAGAAGATTGCTTCTCAATCATTTCTACGCCTGAAAACAAAAAGAAGCAGCCATTGTTGCTGTTGTTTTGTCCGAGAGATAGAGAATACTATCTAAAATTGAGAGACGAAGATCAAGAAGAAATTGAAGGTGTTGAAGAGTAAATCAAGAGAGGTTGAAATGGAGACAGATATGGTTCTATCAAAAGAAGGGGAGATGGACTTAGGGTTGAAAGATGATTGACGTTGCTGCTGATTTAGGAGATGGAGAAGAACAAGACATTGGTGGTGATGTAAAAGGGTTCAGTGGATGAATCAAATCGAAGAAGATGTTGTCCGTGATGGTCTAGTGGTCGTTGTACAAGATGAATGAGGTCTGGTGAATGGAATGGGATCTGGGTTTGTTGCGGTCAGATGGGTTTGTGTTTGTGGATGATTTAGGGTGTTGCTTTTGAGAAGAATTGAAGCCGAGAGATGGAGATGGTGCTGTGGAGGAGAAATGGATGCTGATGAAGGCTGAAATTGGGTCTGCTGTGGTCATGGAATTTTAAAACAGGGAAGAACAGAAGGGGATTACCCATTTGCAGTCAGGATTCAATGGGTTATGAGAAGGGTGAAGCTTTGTTGCTGCAGAACGGAATGATTGAAACTATAGATGTATGCCTAGGAATTGTGCAGGGAAGTGAAGAAGAGATAGGCCTGAATTTGGCCTGGAAACGACCAAAAAGAAACGAAACTCGCCCGATGCTTGGTTCAGGCTAGTCAACTCGGTAGCCGGCGATGATCAATCCAGCACAGTGACTCAACAACTCAGACCACTCAGCCTTGAATAAGACATCTAACTCGGCTGACTCCCCTCCTTTGACTTTTGTTTTGATTGACGGTTGACATGTTTGACCGTTAGTCCTAACGGTGAACTGACGGAATATTCCGTCGACGGAGAGAATTTTCAGGTTGCCGACGGTAACGAATTCTGGCCTATTTCCGGCCAAAAACCCAATTTTCCGGTGACCAAAAATGCAGAATTTTGAGTGGACTTCCTCATGTGTGTGAAGACTTAGAATTGGGAATTGGATGAAAACTTGGAAGTATTGGAGTATTGGACTAGAAATTGGAATATGGCTCAAATTGGGAAAGTGGTGTTCTTATGGAATGTAGAATCTTTTCCTACAAAGATATTGAGAGTATTGAAGCCTATAAATAAAGGAGTTCTCTACAACTTTTATATACATCTACTTTGGAGAAGGAGTTAAAGTGCACAAGGATTGGAGGAAGGAGCAACCATCATCTTTTCAATAAGTTTTTCTTTCTTCCTTATTTATTATTATTATTGTGTGAACTCCAAACTATGAGTAGCTAATTTTCTTATTGATTGAAGATGAATTCCTAGTTCTTAATATATGGTTTGAGTTTTTGTTTCAATTCTACTTTGAAGTTTTTCATATGATTATCGTTTGTTTTTACTAATATTAATGTTTATGATTGATTGATAGGTTGTTTGGAGTGCAAGCTAAATTGATTTTTTAATTTAATCTAAAGCTAGTGAAAGTTAGGGAGTACGTAATAGTTTCTTGACTCTTTACACAAGTAGAAAACACAAGACCTTGCGGAGGGATTCCGTGGAGCAATTGTGTGTGAAAACAACGCTAGAAAGTGGACCAAGCGAACTGAGTCTAACTACTAGTACTAAACCTAAGTTCATAAATCTTAATGCGTTCGGGGAATTACATCTTGTAAGCGAACCTCAAGGTGGTTCTTTTGAATAGAATATGATAACTAAGCGAACCTATTACTCAGTGAAATAAGGAATTTTGGGATTAGCTAAGCGAACCTGCTATCCTACGGTTGGTGATAATCTATGACTAATAAAAAGTGGAAAAGAACATAACTTTAATCATTGTTTTGCAGCGAAGAGGGTTTCCTTGATCTATTCTCTCTTATTGAATTCAACTTACACTTTTAATTGCTTTGTTTATTTCCTTTGCTTTTAAAATCTTGAACCAATACCCCCCTTTTTGTGACATTATAAGACAACTATAATCTCTTGCTCCTCGTGGGATCGATCTTGACTACCCTATATTACTTGTTAATTAGGTAGTAAAATATTAATTAATTTGTTGTGGTTACGACACACATAAAATTTGGGTGCCGTTGCAGGGGAACAACGGACGATTTTAGTTGTTTTTATTTTTCTTTTTGCTTTATTCTTGCTTTGTTAGATTCTATACCGTATCTAACTTAGTTTTGTTAATCTTGTTTTAGGTACTATATCTTTGGTGAATGATTAAAAAGGGAAGACCGAGTCCAATACGTCTTCGATCCGGCACTCAACTAAAGGATTTCATTCGAGCGGTTAACACTCCGCTTCCTCATTCTACATCAAGTGAATTCGCAGATTCGGACATAGAAGAAGAAACAATGGGTGATCGTACACTCAAGGACCTAGCTTCTCACAAGCTCGATACACAAAAATGGTGTATCCAAACTAACTCAACTTTCGAGATGAAGCCGGGGTTGATTAGAGAATTACCAAAGTTTCATGGCATGGTGAATGAAGACCCAAAAAAACATCTTATGGACTTCAATACCATAGTCATGGCCATGCTTCCACCGGATATTAATGCGGATGGAGAAAATTTGAAAGCTTTTCCGTTCTCTTTGGCGGGCAATGCTAAGGAATGGTTGTACTATTTGCCTTCCGGAAGAATCACAACATGGAATGGGATGAAGAAAATTTTCCTCGAGAGATATTTTCCCGCATCGAAAGCTACTCAAATTCGCAAGGAGATTTGTGGGATGAAACAACATGTGGGAGAGTCATTATATGAATGTTGGGATCGGTATAAGAGATTGGTGGCAAGTTTTCCACACCATCAATTTAGTGACGCCATGATAATTCAATATTTCTATGAAGGTATCCAAACAAGTGATAGATATCTTCTTGACACCACCGGTGGTGCTGCACTAGTGAACAAGACGGTGGCCTAAGCTACCGAATTGATTGAAAGTATGGCGGCAAACTCGCAAAAATTCTATGTAAGAGGTGATTCAATGGTTAAGTTGGTGCATGAAGTTAGTGACTCGTCTTTACAATCTGATCACCGGTTAAACAACATAGAGAGGGTAATGCAACGATTGTCCGCGGTAATTATTCCGGATGATGAAACCGAACAAGTAAATGCTTTATATCCAAATCAAAGGCCAAGGTACGATCCATACTCAAATACTTACAATCCCGGTTGGAAGGATCATTCCAACTTTAGCTATGCAAACAAGAAAGCGGCGGCTCCTAATCCATATGCGCAACAAGGTGGATTCCAACAATCACGTTTCCAACCTCAACAACAACAATTCCAACCACAACAAGTCAAGGAGAAATATTCTTCGAATGATGACAAGTTGAATGTGATAATGCAAAGCATGCAAGGTCTCACTTCTATGTTACAACAAAACCAAAAAAAGACCGATTCGGCAATCAAAGCTTTGGAACAAAGGACCAGTTCGACAATCAAGGATTTACAAACTCAAATGGGACAATTGGCGACCGATATGAACTTAATGAAATCTCAAAATCCACAAAACTTCCTTCACAACCATTTGTGAACCCAAGAGAGAATGTTAATGCAGTTACTTTACGAAGTGGAAGACAAGTAGAGAGTCCAAGTCATCATGAAGAAGCTAGTGAAGAGGTAGTCAAAGACAAGGAGGAAGCCGAACCAAGGGAGAATTCTATACCAACCGCCCAATCCAAGGAACCGGTTCCTACTTTTACTACTCCACCTTGTTTTCCTAGTCGTTTTGCTAAGTCCAAGAAGGAATCTCAAGACAAGGCACTCATGGATATATTAAAGAATATAGAAATCAACATCCCCTTCATCGAGGCCATCAAGACAATGCCAAGGTATGCTAAGTTCATGAAGGAATTATGCACAAAGAAGGATAGGTTGCTTGATAATGAAATTACTAATTTGGCGAGAGTGCGTCGGCTATGCTTTTGAAGAAGATGCCTACAAAGTGCACGGATCCCGGTGGTTTCACGGTGCCAATTACTATTGGTAAGAAAAGGTTTGAACATGCTTTAATTGACTTGGGAGCTTCCATTAGTGTGATTTCGGCCGATATATATGACTCCTTGAATCTTGGACCATTGAAAGAGACAAGAGTTATTATCCAATTAGAAAACAAGTCTAACATTTATCCAAAGGGACTTGTAGAAGACGTTCTAGTGCAAGTGAATGAGTTAATTTTTCCGGTGGATTTCTTTGTGGTGGATATGGACAACAATGAGAATCGGTCATCTACTTATCTACTTCTTGGGAGGCCATTTATGAAGACCACAAATACGAAGATTGATGTGGACAAGGGTACACTCACTATGGAGATCGACAAGGAAGTAATACACTTCAACATATTCGAAGACATGCGCTACCCAAGTGATGTGCATTCCGCTTACTCCATTGATATGGTTGGTTCATTAGCGCAACAAATGGTGTAATTGAATCAAGAGGACGAACTTGATGTGGTGTTGCAAAAGAGCATTGAATTGGACGTCCACGGCTTGTCTAACTAGGATGTTGAAATTTCCACGGAATTGGTGGAGACGTGTGGTGCTTTGACGGCATTACAAGAAGCTAAGGGTAATGTTTCATATATTTCTTTACCTGTGAATGATGAATTACTTGTACCATCTATTGTGAAGGTGCCTAAACTAGAGTTGAAGCCACTTCCGGATCATTTGAAGTATGCGTTCTTGGGAGATGGAGATGATATTCCGGTGATTATTGCAAAGAACCTCACACCGGTACAAGAAGACCGTTTTCTTAGAGTCTTGAAAGAGAACAAAACGGCTATTGGGTGGACAATTGCGGACATAAAAGGCATTAGTCCATCCATGTGCATGCATAGGATTCTAATGGAAGAGAATGTGAAGCCAGTACGTGATGCTCAACGTAGGCTTAATCCTCCCATGATGGAGGTTGTGAAGAAAGAGATACTCAAATTGCTAAGTGCGGGGGTAATTTACCGAATCTCCGATAGCAAATGGGTTAGTCCAGTACAAGTGGTGCCAAAGAAGTCCGGTGTTACGGTTGTTCGAAATCAAGACGATTAACTTGTTCCTACAAGAGTTCAAACCGGTTGGAGAGTATGCATTGACTATAGAAAGCTTAATTCCGCAACCCGAAAGGATCACTTTCCTTTACCTTTCATTGATCAAATGTTGGAGCGGTTAGCGGGGCATTTGTTTTATTGTTTCTTGGATGGTTATTCGGGATACAACCAAATTGTGATTGCACCGGAGGACCAAGAGAAGACTACTTTCACTTGTCCGTTTGGAACGTTTGCGTATAGACGGATGTCGTTTGGTCTTTGCAATGCACCGGCTACTTTCCAAATATGCATGGTAAGTATATTCTCGGATTACGTGGTGCGTATTATCGAGGTATTTATGGACGACTTTAGTGTTTATGGTAATTCTTTTGATAGTTGTTTAGACAACCTTGAACTAGTTCTTAAACGATGCATAGACACAAACCTTGTCCTTAATTGGTAGAAATGTCATTTTATGGTAAACCATGGCATAGTACTTGGTCACATTGTGTCCTCTCAAGGGCTCGAAGTGGACAAGTCAAAGATAGATTTAATAATAAACTTACAATATCCCACTTCGGTGAGGGAGGTTCGTTCTTTTCTTGGCCATGCAGATTTTTATAGGTGGTTTATCAAGGATTTCTCAAAAATCTCCATGCCGATGTGCAAGTTATTACAAAAGGAGGTACCTTTTGACTTCAACAAGGAATGCAAGGATGCTTTTGACAAATTGAACGCAA
Source organism: Papaver bracteatum (assembly GCA_023529315.1). Lineage (NCBI taxonomy): Eukaryota > Viridiplantae > Streptophyta > Magnoliopsida > Ranunculales > Papaveraceae > Papaver > Papaver bracteatum. The sequence continues at coordinate 190,664 of JAJJWX010003730.1, read as the reverse complement.
TGTTGACAAGTGCGCCGATTATCAAGTCACCGGATTGGAATCTTCCTTTTGAACTTATGTGTGATGCTAGTGATTATGCGGTTGGAGCCGTTTTGGGTCAAAGAGTGGACAAGTTGTCCCATGTTATATATTATGCATCTAGGACCCTCAATGATGCACAAATCAACTATTCTACCACGGAAAAGGAGTTATTGGCTATAGTGTTTGCATTGGAAAAATTTCGATCATACTTGGTGGATACAAAGGTTATTGTGTATTCCGATCATGCCGCACTTAAATACTTACTAAAGAAGAAAGAATCTAAGCCAAGATTAATCCGGTGGATCCTATTACTACAATAGTTCGACATAGAAATTCGAGATAAGAAAGGTGTGGAGAATACCGTTGCGGATCATCTTAGTAGATTTGTTATGTCTCACGAAGAACTTCCATTACAAGACCGCTTTCCGGACGAACAACTTTTCTCCTTGGAAGAATCAACACCTTGGTATGCAGATATAGTGAATTACTTGGTGACAAGAAAGGTACCTAGTACAATGTCCAACTTCCAAAAGATGAAACTCAAGAAGATAGCGAAGCAATATGTGTGGGATGAACCATACTTATGGAAATATAGCATTGATCAAATAATGCGAAGGTGCGTACCTAACTCCGAATTTCAATCTATTCTCTCCTTTTGTCATACTTTTGCTTGTGGTGGCCACTTTGGTTCTAAACGTACCGCTCTCAAAATTCTTGAAAGTGGATTTTATTGGACCACCTTGTTTGAAGATTCATATGTTTTTTGTAAATCGTGTGATAGATGTCAAAGAACGGGCAATCTAGGTGCTCGAAATAAAATGCCACTCACACCAATTCTCGCCATAGAGATTTTTGATGTGTGGGGTATCGATTTTATGGGCCCTTTTGTCAATTCGAATGGAAATTTTTATATACTTCTTGCCATAGATTATGTTTCGAAATGGGTGGAGGCTAAAGCCACCAAAACTAATGATTCTCAAGTTGTTTGTGATTTTGTAAGAGAAAACATATTCACTAGGCACGACACACCAAGAGTGGTGATAAGCGATGGAGGCTCGCATTTAAAGAAGTCTTTTCACGCTCTCCTCAAGAAGTACAACATAACACACAAGATTGGTATGCCTTACCATCCACAAACTAGTGGACAAGCTGAAATTTCAAACCATGAGATCAAGCCCATTCTTGAGAAAACGGTGAATACCAAAAGGAAAGATTGGAGCTTTAAGCTCAATGATGCACTTTGGGCGTATAGAACGGCGTACAAGACACCGATTGGTATGTCTCCATATAGGTTGGTTTATGGCAAAGCTTGTCATCTTCCGGTTGAACTTGAACATAAGGCTTATTGGGCGATAAAGAAATTCAACATGGAGTATGATGAAGCGTGGAAACAAAGAAAGTTGCAACTAAATGAGATAGAGGAGATATGTAATGATGCTTACGAGAGTGACCGGATTTACAAAGAAAAGACCAAGCTTTTCATGACAAGATGATTTCTCGAAAAAGTTTTGTTGTGGGGCAAAAAGTTCTTTTATTTAATACTCGTTTACGTTTATTTCCGGGTAAGATTAAGTCCCGTTTGGTGGGACCATTTATTGTTACTAATGTTTATGATCATGGTGTTGTTGAAATTGTTAGTGAAAAAACAGGACAACCCTTGAAAGTCAACGGCCATAGGTTAAAGCCATATTATGAAAACTTTCCAACGGAGCATGTGGACGTGATTGGACTTCGATATGTGCTCCCTCTAGAGGAGTAATGTGAAGCAATATCTATGTCAGGCCGTCGACTTTAAAACAAGCGCTAAGTGTCAGGCAACCCACCGGTTTTGTATCTCTTATCCTTTTGTTTTTATTTGCTTTTTGTTTTGTTTGTTTATTTTTCTTGTTTCATATCATATTAAGATTTCCCACCTTAACTTTACTTGGATGATTCAATTACATTGAGGACAATGTAAGGTTTAAGTGTAGGGGAGTGGTTAAGCATATATATTTAAAAAAAAAAAAAATTGCATAAAAACTTCAACTTTTAGAGATTTTAGAGTCACTAGCATACTTCTAGGTATGATTACATAGAGAATTCTGACCGACATAATTGAACTTGGAAGTGTTAGGGAACTACGTTCAGATTTATTATTTGTTAGAGTGTTAAATAATGGATTTAATCATGCCGGTGATGCAAATTTGGTGCAGGGAGAAGTGCGTTATTAGAGTTGCTGATCAATCATTAGTGGAGACTACCCATTTTCATATCAACCAAGGCACCGACCAGAAAATTCTTCCATGACTAAAGAGATTCTTTTGAGTGTGTGTCACCATACGTTAATTCCGGGTAGAATGGTGAGCTACCCAATTTCACACCAATTTCAGCACTATTTTGATCTCTTGAGTGCTAATTTTTGTCAATCATGAGGGTGACGTCTATGGATGAAAGCCTCCTTCTTGTAGTTCGACTTGCAGTTAGCACCATTCTCTCAACAACGGGTCCATAGAAACACCATCATCAACAAGGGAGCGACATCAAAATCTACAAGGAAAGTTGAAAAGGTTCAAGGTTTGCAAGCAACAGAACAAGAAAAGAACTAAATTTCAAATCCAAGTAAAGCAACATACAATGAGCAGATTTTTACATATATGTTGAAGACTTACAATACAATGAGGAAATTCTATATTCAAGTATGAAGACTAATTTACAAGAGCGAAGAAAGTAAAAGGTGAGAATTATTGAAGTTTATGGTTTGAAGACGATACATGTTGTGAGGAATCAAGCAGTAAAGTACTTTTCCACGGCCATGGTATTTTGTTTCTCTTGTTTTAAAAAAAAAAAAGTGAAATTTTTTTTTTTGAAAAATATGAGACGAGAAATATCTATTATTGTTTTGTTTTTGTTTTAATTGAATAAGCCGTGGGGAAGGAAAATCTATAAGGAAGTTTCAAGAGACAAGGATTTTAAGGAAAAGGGTTACAAATTGTCGAGGATCAACGAAATTCGAAAGTTTATCATCAATAGTTGAAGCCGAAGACCAAGAAGATAGGAGCGGAAGACGTTTCTTTTGGATTCCGTGAGAGTGGTGTTATCATAATTGGCAATCGGATGTGAAGGTAAGTAAGTAATCTCATCCTCGATAGTGGTTGATTTCCTTTCTTAGAGATCATTAGAAAAAATGGTTTTTCAAAATATTAAAGGATGTGGGTTTTCAAAATTTCGGAAGTTATCCTTCCCACCATTCAACGTGTTGCAGGAATTCTCTCTTCATTCCTACCTGCACACATGTGAGACCCATAAAAAAGCCGTCTTTTTGAGTGCAATTTCATAAAACCCTTTTAAGTGAGGCAGAAGTCGAGGCGAAATGCTGATTGATCGTTTCTCAAACACGCATTATCTCATTATGGTGTGGTTATTTCTCACTCAACATTTAAGAATGAGAATATGTTCTTTAGTATTTGTAACTTCATATTACTAGCATGCAGAAACTCTATGTCCTCATAGCTCTTTGGATGCTTGGGATGCTAGAACGCTTTGAAGTTGTAAGTTTTAGTTTGATTTGCTCGAGGACTAGCAAAGTCTAAGTGTGGGGGAATTTGATAGTTGTAGAATACACCTAATTTACTATCTAGTAGTTTATTCTTTCTTTGCTATTTTTCTTGTAAATTATGTATTTTACGCATGTTTTTGAGTTATTAGGTACTCTGGAGTCGCACGGAAGAAAATAAGAAGAAATCACCCAGTTTGAGAAAAATGGGCAAATCTGTCATTTCATGGGCGGACACTATATGGATCCCAGTTAATGTTAAGAGGCAACTGTCTTTTGGAGGAATGATTAGAGACATCTAGCAAAGGTTAAGGGATGACCATCTGTTAAATACACCCAATATGGGGTGGCTCTTGGGAATGGGTGTCAATATCCTTACCCCGTAAACTAAGCCCTAAATTGAGAAGATTTCTTCTCAATCATTTCTACGCCTGAAAACGAAAAGAAGCAGCCATTGCTGTTGTTGTTTTTTCCGAGAGATATAAAATACTATCTAAAATTGAGAGACGAAGATCAAGAAGAAATTGAAGGTGTTGAAGAGTAAATCAAGAGAGGTTGAAATGGAGACGGATATGGTTCTGTCAAAAGAAGGGGAGATGGACTTAGGGTTGAAAGATGGTTGACGTTGCTGCTGATTTAGGAGATGGATAAGAACAAGACAGTGGTGGTGATGTAAAAGGGTTCAGTGGATGAATCAAATCGAAGAAGATGTTGTCCGTGATGGTCTAGTGGTCGATGTACAAGATGAATGAGGTCTGGTGAATGGAATGGGATCTGGGTTTGTTTCGGTCAAATGGGTTTGTGGATGATTTAGGGTGTTGCTTTTGAGCAGAATTGAAGCCGAGAGATGGAGATGGTGTTGTGGAGGAGAAATGGATGCTGAGGAAGGCTGAAATTGGGTCTGCTGTGGTCATGGAATTTTAAAACAGGGAAGAACATAAGGGGATTACCCATTTGCAGTCAGGATTCAATGGGTTATGAGAAGGGTGAAGCTTTGTTGCTGCAGAATGGAATGATTGAAACTATAGATGTATTCCTAGGAATTGTGCAGGGAAGTGAAGAAGAGATAGGCCTGAATTTGGCCTGGAAACGACCAAAAAGAAACGAAACTCGGCCGATGCTTGGTTCAGGCGAGTCAACTTGGTAGCCGGCGATGATCGATCCAGCACAGTGACTCAACAACTCAGACCACTCAGCCTTGAATAAGACAGCTAACTCGGCTGACTCCCATCATTTGACTTTTGTTTTGATTGACGGTTGACCTGTTTGACCGTTAGTCCTAACGGTGGACTGACGGAATATTCCTTCGACGGAGAGAATTTTCAGGTTGTCGGCGGTAACGAATTCCGGCCTATTTCCGGCCAAAACCCAGTTTTTCGGTGACCAAAAATGCAGAATTTTGAGTGGACTTCTCTCATGTGTGTGAAGACTTAGAATTGGGAATTGGATGAAAACTTGGAAGTATTGGAGTATTGGACTAGAAATTGGAATATGGCTCAAATTGGGAAAGTGGTGTTCTTATGGAATGTGGAATCTTTTCCTACAAAGATATGGAGAGTATTGAAGCCTATAAATAAAAAAGTTCTCTACAACTTTTAAATACATCTACTTTGGAGAAGGAGTTAAAGTGCACAAGGATTGGAGGAAGGAGCAACCATCATCTTTTCAATAAGTTTTTCTTTCTTCCTTATTTATTATTATTATTGTGTGAACTCCAAACTATGAGTAGCTAATTTTCTTATTGATTGAGGATGAATTCCTAGTTCTTAATATATGGTTTGAGTTTTTGTTTCAATCCTACTTTGAAGTTTTTCATATGATTATCGTTTGTTTTTACTAATATTAATGTTTATGATTGATTGATAGGTTGTTTGGAGTGCACGCTAAATTGATTTGTTAATTTAATCTAAAGCTAGTGAAAGTTAGGGAGTACGTAATAGTTTCTTGACTCTTTACACAAGTAGAAAGCACAAGACCTTGCGGAGGGATTCCGTGGAGCAATTGTGTGTGAAAACAACGCTAGAAAGTGGACCAAGCGAACCGAGTCTAACTACTAGTACTAAACCTAAGTTCATAAATCTTAATGCGTTTGGGGAATTACATCTTATAAGCGAACCTCAAGGTGGTTCTTTTGAATAGAATCTGATAACTAAGCGAACTTGTTACTCAATGAAATAAGGAATTTTGGGGTTAGCTAAGCGAACATGCTATCCTACGGTTGGTGATAATCTATGACTAATAAAAAGTGGAAAAGAACATAACTTTAATCATTGTTTTGCAGCGAAGAAGGTTTACTTGATCTATTCTCTCTTATTGAATTCAACTTACACTTTTAATTGCTTTGTTTATTTCTTTTGCTTTTAAAATCTTAAACCAATACCCCCCTTTTTGTGACATTATAAGACAACTATAATCTCTTGCTCCTCGTGGGATCGATCTTGACTACCCTATATTACTTGTTAATTAGGTAGTAAAATATTAATTAATTTGTTGTGGTTACGACACGCATCAGGACACTATCATGGGAAGTAGTTTACCCGCTCAGCTCTTATTTATTTATTTATTTATTTTCTTAATATCATCAATTGATGATTGTTAATATTTAACCGATTTTATCCCTTGCCTTTAAAAAAATAAAAACGATAGATTGTATTAGACAGAGTGAGGGAAAAAAAACTAGTTAATAGAGCGGAATCGGCAGGGATATTAATTTACCTGGCATATTTGAGCATAATTCAAAAAGAATTTGGGGCGATCAATAAAACAAAATACTGTCACTAAGAAGTATTAATACACCTTTTATCCAGAGTAAATTTTTGATGGGGGCGTTTTATGATGGGGGCATGGGGACAAATCATGTCTTGACATGTGTTTTTCCAATTAATTATTTTAACAAATTCTGTTACCAAAACTATCAAGGATAAAATATCACCAATTAAGATAACTATTATGTTCACCAAAAATAGACTTCTTTTATATATTTGGAAACAAAATTTGATGGAATCAATTTATAACAAAGACACATGTTAATACATGATTTGTTCTCCCATGCCCCCATCATAAAACGCCCCCATCAAATATGTTTCCCCTTATCCATACATTTTTTTCTTGATGACTAATTTATTCTTGCTTAATAAGTGTCAATTAGTTTGTTAATTTTTATTATATTAGTGTTGGAAAAAATCATTTGAGTTATAGTTTTAAAAAGAAATAGATAGTGTGTTAGAGAAGAAGAAGACGACGTTTCGGAAAACTAAGTTTACCTAAAATCAATAACAAAAATGGATGAGTGTATGAAGTAGAAGGCGAGAAACATCATGAAGAATATCATGTTAAAGATTCAATAACGATTAGAAATGATGATAAAATTGGTAGATAATAGAATATGTTGGCTGCCGATTTTACTCTCTATTCCAAGATAGAAGCACAATCGGTAGTTTCGTGGTGTTCATCATCTACTAAATGTGATAGTAGACCCAAATCTATTTTTTTAACAAAACTAATAAAATTTCGAATTTTCCTAATCTCACAATTGGTAGTTTCGTGATGTTCAATTATCAACCTAGGAGTGTACCAAATATGTTTAAAGTGGTATACTTTTAAGGAAGCTGGTAAACTTGTTAGGGGTGATGGGAATTAGGGTCAATACGGATGTAGGTCACAAAATTCCAACCAATACATGAGGTGCCCATGAGGTCATACGACTCGAACTGCACGACGATAACACAAAAGGGAAGAGTGATGTCATATGGAGTTATTAACTTATTGGCACCAAATGGCCCCGGATTATACATGGTGATATTTAGTCAATTGGGAGGTCGGAAAATATTCAACGAGTCAACAGTGGAATATATATTCATCGTATTATAATCCAAATGATTGCTCTGAAGATAATCCATCTTTTTCTTTTTTAATGAAAGAAGATTAATTCATTTTAGTGTTTCACTTTTTTTTTAAGGCCTGCACACGGTTCGGTTCGGTGCGGTTAGTTGTAAAACCATTCAACTAACCGTTTATGGTGCGGTTAGCACATTTAAAACCGTAACCGAACTCAATAGTATTCAGTTTTGTTATTTTTTAGTTCGGTTCGGTTTTAACCATAAATTAATCTAGGCTTAGTAAAACAAAAAAATACCCCTGGAAATTGATATAAAAAAATTAATCAAAGAGAAAACAACTTACTAGATCATAGAGGTGGTGGTGCTTTTAAGTCTTCAATCTCGATGGAGGTGGAGGAGTCGGAGAGGAAGAGAAGAAAAATTGAAATGGCTGCAGAAATAGTTTAGGGTTTAGTTTTTATACTCTAGGGTTACCCAATTTTAAACGGATAGGATTAATCTTAATAAAAATAAATCAACGACCTATAATAATCGGTTATCGGTTCAGTTAGGGTGCGGTTAGTAGTCGAACCGATAGTCGAACCGAATATCCAACGGTTACCAAAATTAAAACCGGCACCGACCGTTGGATTATCGGCTCGGTTCGGTTACGGTCCAGTTAGTGCGATTATCGGTTCGGTTACGGTTATCGGTTTGGTTTTGTGCATGCCTACTTTCTTTTTTTTTTTGCATAGTCAAAATTCCAAAAGCATAATCAATTCAGTTTCAGTACCATTAAAGTCCAAAATCCATTAGAACCTTCTTAGTTTGGAGTAGGCCCTCCCTAGTGCATGAGCCAACTCAGCCAAGGAAGCTGTAGTGCATATCATTCTCTGTTATTCCCGTAATATTCCGCACATGCCCACAGCTTCATAACAGCTAGAGGCTAAAGAAGTACCACCGGTGTTTGTTCAGTGTTTTTAGTGGGTATGTGATTGATTGTACATACCATTACCATATCTTGCTAGTATTTAAGTTTTTAATTAATTTTTTTTGGATCTTGACTGAGTATAAAATCTCAGTCTTTTTCTAATAACCTTCGAAGATCCAAGTCGAGCACCATCATTTTTTGTTGAAGATGCGCCTGCTAAATGCAAGATTGACTAAAGGTTAGGTTATAGGAAAAAACTCAGACTTTTTATTTTGCATATAATATTTAAAAAAATCACTAGTAAATACACCTAAAGATTAGGATTTCCGACAACTTTCATAGAATACATCATGCTTTGTATATCAACTGTCACGTATTCGATCAACATCAATGGCACACCACATGGATATATCACTCCAACTAGAGGAATACGACAAGGGGATCCTCTATCTTCATATGTGTTTATTATTTGTGCGGAAATTCTTACAACTAACTTGGGAATTTTGGAAGCCCAAAAAGATGTTGAGGGACTGCGCATTTCACAAAAAACCCCATCAGTTCTCCATCTTATGTACGCAGATGATCTCCTCATCACATACAAGGCCTCAAAGGAAGGCACGAATCAACTCAAGCGCCTCCTCCAAGCATACAACACATCAGCGGGTCATCACATTAATACTTCAAAGTCCACCATCATCCATCATCCAAAACTCAACAAACAAAAATTAATTGAGCTTCATGAAGCTTTCAACATGCCCACAACCTCGACACCCCCGATCTACCTGGGAATTCAATTCAAGCACGGAAGATCCTTTCGCCACATTTTTGAACCATTGTTAAATCTGTTGGCGCGTAAGGCAAAGGGCTGGATGACAAAATGTCTGACACCTGCAGGAAGACTAGCTCTCATAAAATCTTCTCTAACCACTACATCAAACCACATCATGCAAGAACAACTTCTGCCTATCAATGTGAATAAGAAAATAGATCGTATCACCCGAAACATTTTTTTGGGACACGATTCCTCAGTCAGGAAGCTTCACCCACTGGGATATGATAAGCTGACTATGACCAAATCAGAAGGAGATCTGGGAATTCGAAGAAGCAGCGATCATAATAAGGCGCTAATCATGAAGCGGATCTGGAACATCCATGAAAAACCAGATTCAATCTATGCTAATCTTTGCAACGAAAAATATCTTAAGCAACAACCTCTATTTTCAAGGACTATAACTACCCCATTTTAAGTCAGTCCCCAATGGAGGCAATTAGCGTCCCTCATTCCCAAATTCAAACAATATATTTTCCACCAAGTCGGAGATGGATTAACAACCCCTATTCAAGAAAACTGGATCCCGAATTTCGATAACAACCTAGACCCGGCAAGCTGTTACCCAATCCAGATAGCTGCTGACCTCATTGATCCTCTCACTCACACCTGGAATAACGATAAACTAAATCTCCTACCACCACACATAATTCAACGAATCGTGAATATCCACCTACCCCAAAACAACTCCTCTGATAGAATCATCTGGCCTTTCACCAAATCTGGAAAGTACACCACATCATCAGGATATCACTGCTTAACCAGCTCATCAGATCATTCCCATCAAAAACCCCTGCCGCCAACTAAGTTTATATGGACACTCCCATGTCCTCCAAAATTACAGATTTTCTTGTGAAAAGCAATCAACGAAGGCCTCCCGACCTTCGCCATTCTAAACCATATCCACCTCACTGATTCCAACATCTGTCCACAATGCAACTGTGATCCAGAATCTGTTGGTCACATTATCCTCCATTGTCCCGTAGCGGTGGTTGCATGGAACATTCTCCTCGCAAGACTACCTACTCATTCAACTACAAACCAGAATCTTCCAAACTTTCCAAACCCACATATGACAATCATAAAACTATTACAATTGAAAACTCATCCTCTTGTCAAAACAGCCTTTTGTTTCCTTTTTTTGTCCTTATGGATATCTAGGAATGATTACATTTATCGACAAAAGCAACCGAATCCAAGTAGCATTACTCAAATGGCTCTCAGTCTCCAACAAGAGTTCTCTTGGGCACAAGAGAACCACCATCCCGTGCTACCTGGAACACCAGCTCCCGCAAACATAAGAAATGAAACACCAGTGCTTGCAACAATCTTAATAGGCTGGATCAAACCTAATATAAACTGGATCAAGATCAACACAGATGGAGCAGCGCGCGGACACCCGGGAGTAGATGGAGCAGGTTTCATTTGCATGGATGCTTTTGCCAACACCTTGGTAGCCGTAGTACAACCACTAGGAATCACAACCGCTCTCACAGTTGAGTCTTGGGAAATGCTCATTGCATCCAGAACGGAAAAACAACTAAGTTGTCCAAAGGTTCTGTAGCGCCCCCTAAGCTAGCAGCTGACTAAACCAAGAATTTAACTAAATAAAGAGGCACTAACGAATCTAAACCAAACACTTAAGCATTCAATTAAGAAAAATATACTACAACTTAACCCAAAACTAGCCCCGCTCTGAAATATACATATATATAAAATCTCCTCTTAAATGATACATATACAATAGTGATTTGGTTTACAAAGAATATGCAACAATAAACATAGCGGAAGTTAATCATCTAGCGAACTCAACACTTGAAGCTTTTGATGCACTACTCTGATCTGTCACTGAAAATGAAAGTGGGAATGGGTGAGCACATCATCCCTAAAATGGGTTCCCAGAAGAAATAATAACTAGCTTTCAAGTAATCATTAATATGATTCGAAGACAATGCAGGTTTAATCGAAAGTCGGTAATACAAGTAAAGACAATGAAACATAAAGTAGAAACTTCTTCATAGACATTCATAAATAACAGTAAACATCCATATATGAGATGTGTGTTGCCGCACATAAGGGAAGAATAATATTGTGGTGCATCGCCCTAGCCATAATAATATTGCGGTGTATCGCCCTAGCCATAGAATACTGAATATATATAAAGGAAGAATAATATTACGGTGTATCCCCCTAGCCATAATAATATTGCGGTGTATCGCCCTAGCCATAGAATACTGATATTGTGTCGGCACACATCTCATACCACACCAAGCACACAAAGATATGCATGAATTTCACAACACAAAGATTGATTTGTAAAACAATAATGAATACAAGAGAGTTCGTTATCGATTCCCACCTCTTTTGATGACAAGCCTCGCCTACCTCGAGATCCATGATCCATTGGTTCATCCTTTGAATCGATCGTTGTTAATAACTAACTGTTAATCACACAAGTACTCTAAGAGATTAGCCATGAAAGGCTCATACAATGCTTATACAAGTCTAACTAATGGTTCTAAGCCCATTAACTAAGTCTTATGAACATCTATAACTTTGTAGAAGAAGTACAATGCTAAATCAGACCATAAGGGTCTAACTCATCAAACTAATAAAACTAGTCTTAAGCCCAAGTTACTAAGCTAGCCCATTAGCACGAGGCCTGGTCCAACTGGTCAATCTAACAGTCACTGACGGTCCACTGGGTCAATTGAAGGTCCACGTCTAAAGTCAGTTCAACGGTCCAAGTCAAGGTCAAGGGTTAACTCAGTCAAGGTCCACTGAGTCAAGTCGGGTCAACTGAGTTAAACTGATTCAACTCGGTCAGATATTCTGAGTCAGGTAAGTCAGCTAGATAGACTAGGGTGACTAATAGGTCTAAACCAAAACATCTATAACACAAACTTCAACTCCAATTCTTGCATTCTCACCTTCTTGATTAACATTTCAACTTCAAATCACTCAATCCAAACAAACTTTAAATTTTATTTACAAAGGAACTCTTATTACCTGCAATTCAGCTTTTCCAAGCTTTCACAGGAGCTACTAGCCATTCCCTACAACCACCATTACTAACTACACATCTCAGTTACACCTTCAACTACACATCAGACATAAAAACTAAACTTCAACAGACTATTACATCACCACAATTCCATTCCATACTGATTTCAATTTCAGATTCAAATTCATACCACTATTAGGATTTAACTCCATTTTCAAACCACACTGCACCTCTATTACCACCAAACTCTCATCTCCACTTTTATTTCACCTGCACGACCAAAACTCCGGATTCAATATCATCATCTTCACTAACACAAATACCTTTATCCTTGATATTTCACTTCACCTGTACCTGCAACACTCTCATACAACCCCCTAGTCCATTCATTCATTTAAACTTCAACTCAATAATCCCACATCAACCCCAAATTATCATCTTAAGAGAAAATCTTTGATTCCTAACACCATTTATCACTATTTGTATCTTCTCAGCTCATTACAAACCCATGTAATCAACATCAGTACCAATTCAACCTTCGTATTTCTTGTACTTTATCTATTCAATCTAGTTCACAGTAATTCAATACAAACCTACTTCATCTACAGTTCTGCTCCATATCCATCTCATAACACAATTTCAATAACAACTATACAAACTCAACAATTCAATGATTTATCTTTCATGTGTCACAATCAATGCAATTAAAAGCTTACCCGAGTAACATCATCCATTGAATTGACATTCCTTCACTTGCATCTCAAACCCATAACTTCTAAATCCAATCCCTCTTCACTGCTAGTACAACCCTGCTTCAATCAATATTCTAATTCACTTCAAACCCATCTCTAATCACTTCTTTAGACCTTCAATTTCATATTCTCGCCCTCTTCTGTAAATCTCATGAAACCCTAATTCTTTGATTCATCTCTAAAACGACTACAAAACTACAATTAGATATCAACCCAAGCTTTCTTCATCTGTTAACATCTAGTTTAACTTATCAATTTCTCAATTATCTCAACATCAATCTCAAACCCTAATTATAATTCTTTGTTTCACTTTTTCGGTTTCATCATCTCGAGCAGAACTATATCAATCCCCTAACTCTCCTCCTCGATTCAGCACCACAACAACACCTCCATCATCTAATCATTTCATCGAACAATTCTCTCAAATGATTTCTCACAAACTCTCATAATCGCACAAAGAAGAACAGAAGAATAACGAAGATGAAGAAGAGATAAGAAAGAATAAGAAGACTGAATGAGCTTATCTGCTCGATTGGTTTTGATAAATCCAAAGACAAATGATAAACTCAATCACCCAAATGATACGGGGAGTCCAAGTCGGTTTAATAGCCAAATAACTATTTTGTCCTTCGACTAATCTGATGAAATCTTCTTCATCCGGTATTTGAATAACGCGTGCGAGTAGTCTATTTCGTATAACTTTTTGAAAGATATTCAACGGTACTAGTTTCGTAGATAGATCATTGTTAGATTAATTCCTATTAATTAACGTTCGTGTTAATCTAATAAATTCATTAGCGACTAAATCGTGTCTTGACTGGTCTAATTGCGTTGACGAGCTTGAGGGTCCTTACATTCTCCCCACCTTGTATGATTTTCGTCCTCGAAAATCGAAATTCCCTTCTGATCTTCAAAACTCCCCACCTTAAAGAATACTCTCATCTCTTATCTAAGCGCAACCAATAAGAAATAAAGCACAAACTTAAATACCTTCTACAACTAAAATTTGTAGCTCTAGGTTGAACTATGCTGAATTTAGATTCTATCAAATGGGGAAGTCTAAGTTTCTTAAAATAATTTCTATTTCATAAGATAAGATATTTGTTTCTAACTTCAAGGAAAAAAATTCCAACGAATCTTTCTAAGTGGACTTACACTTATTGGTTTTCCAATTGAATCACAATATCTTTCTATGATCGGTCATCTCTGAATGCAGTTGCCCTGTCAAGGTTGGCCAATCCCAACAATGCCTTCCTACAAACAGAGAAAACACAACCTTCACTATTCTCCAGTGTTAGATTAATCTATTAAGATTAACTAGTTTTTTTAAAATTTTATTATAACTGGTGTAAGTCTTATAAATTTACTTCGTGAAAGGTATAAATAGTTCACATCCTTTTAAGCAAATTAATCATCAAAATTTATTTTATTTTTATTTATTTATTTTATCAAAATAAGTATTTCACATCAAATTATAATATCTGATATTTTCAACTTTATTGTGATAACATACATAAATTTTACAAAAATTATCTATTATAAATTTACTACCAGTTTAATTATTCAACTATTATTATCAACTGTGTTATTAGTCTCATTATTCTTAAGTTGATAGTACGGTTGGTACACTAAGCCTTAATCTTGTAAATATAATTTTACATTCACGTAAGAGTTGATATAACAAATTTTATTTATTCATATTAAATCCATATACACTATATCTTGTTAAATATTGGCGTTGATAATTTAATATAACTTAAATTTGAGTCTACACAAAATTTATATTATATCATCATAGTCTTTAGATTTTGCTAATAATGTAAAGTATTTTATTAATGTACGAATTTATTTTCTTTTAATTCGAATATTACACTAAGCATCAAAATACCATTATTACTATTTCATGTATACTTATTTCATTTTAGAGATTTATTGGACCATTTGTTAGATTAAAATAATTTTGGTATAAGATTACTAACAAATTGAGTCTTTTATTTTATTTATTTTATCTAGTTTAACCGCATAACATATATCTCTAATTTGCAATTATTTTAATTTACAAAACTTAATTGAAATAAGCGTTAATAATTTTTCATAGCTATTTAATCATAATTCTTATTTTTATCATTATATATCTTTATGGAAATTTTAGTTAAGTTTAAGTTCAATATCATACGAATTAAGAAATGATAACATTATCAAAATTATCACTTTTATAATGATTTATGATGATAACTGTTATAATATTTTTATTATTAACATTGATGGTTGAACTATTATTCACTACTCTTTCGATTATTATTTAGTTCCAAGAATATTATTAACATTTTATGTGATTATAAATTATTGATTCCTATGTATAAATCAAGGTATTCAATAAATTTTATGTAACTTTCAGGATTTATCAATTGGGTTAATCTCACTATTTATCTATTGGATTATGTACGTACTTGTGTTCATACTTTTTTTTTATTAATTATTATCAAATCCTAAAGTATTGGTGTACCCTACAATTTTTACTTCAATACATAAACAAACAATCAAACAAATAAATCTTTTAGTTATTAATAGCTTTTAGGGATTAAGATTTATCTCACAACCCAACCCAGTTCTAACTAATCTAGTTTACTAACTGGCACTGGCTATTTCTAACTTTTCCCATATAAGATCTAATAATGAGCTATGATACCAACTTTGTAGCGCCCCCTAAGCTAGCAGCTGACTAAACTAAGAATTTAACTAAATAAAGAGGCACTAACGAATCTAAACCAAACACTTAAGCATTCAATTAAGAAAAATCTACTACAACTTAACCCAAAACTAGCCCCGCTCTGAAATATACATATATATATAAAATCTCCTCTCAAATGATACATATACAATAGTGATTTGGTTTACAAAGAATATGCAACAATAAACATAGCATAAGTTAATCATCTAGCGAACTCAACACATGAAGCTTTTGATGCGCTACTCTGATCTGTCACTGAAACTGAAAGTGGGAATGGGTGAGCACATCATCCCTAAAAGGGGTGCCCAGCAGAAATAATAACTAGCTTTCAAGTAATCATTAATATGATTCGAAGACAATGCAGGTTTAATCGAAAGTCAGTAATACAAGTAAAGACAATGAAACATAAAGTAGAAACTTCTTCATAGACATTCATAAATAACAGTAAACATCCATATATGAGATATGTGTTGCCGCACATAAGGGAAGAATAATATTGTGGTGCATCGCCCTATCCATAATAATATTGCGGTGTATCGCCCTAGCCATAGAATACTGAATATATATAAAGGAAGAATAATATTGCGGTGTATCCCCCTAGCCATAATAATATTGCGGTGTATCGCCCTAGCCATAGAATACTGATATTGTGTCGGCACACATCTCATACCACACCAAGCACACAAAGATATGCATGAATTTCACAACACAAAGATTGATTTGTAAAACAATAATGAATACAAGAGAGTTCGTTATTGATTCCCACCTCTTTTGATGACAAGCCTCGCCTACCTCGAGATCCATGATCCATTAGTTCATCCTTTGAATCGATCGTTGTTAATAACTAACTATTAATCACACAAGTACTCTAAGAGATTAGCCATGAAAGGCTCATACAATGCTTATACAAGTCTAACTAATGGTTCTAAGCCCATTAACTAAGTCTTATGAACATCTATAACTTTGTAGAAGAAGTACAATGCTAAATCAGACCATAAGGGTCTAACTCATCAAACTAATAAAACTAGTCTTAAGCCCAAGTTACTAAGCTAGCCCATTAACACAAGGCATGTCAATCTAACAGTCACTGACGGTCCACTGGGTCAACTGAAGGTCCACGTCTAAAGTCAGTTCAACGGTCCAAGTCAAGGTCAAGGGTTAACTCGGTCAAGGTCCACTAACTCAAGTCGGGTCAAATGAGTTAAACTGATTCAACTCAGTCAGATATTCTGAGTCAGGTAAGTCATCAAGACTGACTGGGGTGACTAATAGGTCTAAACTAAAATATCTATAACACAAACTTCAACTCCAATTCTTGCATTCTCATCTTCTTGATTAACATTTCAACTTCAAATCACTCAATCAAAACAAACTTTAAATTTTATTTACAAAGGAACTCTTATTACCTGCAATTCAGCTTTTCCAAGCTTTCACAAGAGATACTAGCCATTCCCTACAACCACCATTACTAACTACACATCTCAGTTACACCTTCAACTACACATCAGACATAACAACTAAAATTCAACAGACTATAACATCACCACAATTCCATTCCATACTGATTTCAATCTCATATTCAAATTCATACCACTATTAGGATTTAACTCTATTTTCAAACCACACTGCACCTCCATTACCACCAAACTCTCATCTCCACTTTTATTTCACCTACACGACCAAAACTCCGGATTCAATATCATCATCTTCACTAACACAAATACCTTTATCCTTGATATTTCACTTCACCTGTACCTGCAACACTCTCATACAACCCCCTAGTCCATTCATTCATTTAAATTTCAACTCAATAAACCCACATTAACCCCAAATTATCAGCTTAAGAGAAAATCTTTGATTCCTAACACCATTTATCACTATTTGTATCTTCTCAGCTCATTACAAACCCATGTAATCAACATCAGTACCAATTCAACCTTCGTATTTTCTTGTAATTTCTTTATTCAATCTAGTTCACAGTAATTCAATACAAACCTACTTCATCCACAGTTCTGCTCCATATCCATCTCATAACACAATTTCAATAACAACTATACAAACTCAACAATTCAATGATTCATATTTCATGTGTCACAATCAATGCAATTAAAATATTACCCGAGTAACAGCATCCATTGAATTGACATTCCTTCACTTGCAGCTCAAACCCATAACTTCTAAATCGAATCCCTCTTCACTGCTAGTACAACCCTGCTTCAATCAATATTCTAATTCACTTCAAACACATCTCTAATCACTTCTTTAGACCTTTAATTTCATATTCTCGTCCTCTTCTGTAAATCTCATGAAACCCTAATTCTTTGATTCATCTCTAAAACGACTACAGAACTACAATTAGATATCAACCCAAGCTTTCTTCATTTGTTAACATCTCGTTTAACTTATCAATTTCTCAATAATCTCAACATCAATCTCAAACCCTAATTATAATTCTCTGTTTCATCATCTCGAGCAGAACTATATCAATCCCCTAACTCTCCTCCTCGATTCACCACCACAACAACACCTCCATCATATAATCGTTTCATCGAACAATTCTCTCAAATGATCTCTCACAAACTCTCAGAATCGCACAAATAAGAACAGAAGAAGAACGAAGATGAAGAAGAGATAAGAAAGAAGAAGAAGACTGAATGAGCTTATCTGCTCGATTGGTTTTGATAAATCCAAAGACAAATGATAAACGCAATCAACCAAATGATATGGGGAGTCCAAGTCGGTTTAATAGCCAAATAACTATTTTGTCCTTCGACTAATCTGATGAAATCTTCTTCATCCGATATCTGAATAACGCGTGCGAGCAGTCTATTTCGTATAACTTTTCGAGAGATATTCAACGGTACTAGTTTCGTAGATAGATCATTATTAGATTAATTCCTATTAATTAATGTTCGTGTTAATCTAATCAATTCATTAGCGACTAAATCGTGTCTTGACTGGTCTAATTGCGTTGACGAGCTTGAGGGTCCTTACAGGTTCAATTCGAAACCGAATCGGAAAACCTTCTTCGATTCCTAACTTCAGATGCCACTCCACCTTGGTACATATCAGGGATGATTTCTGAAACCAAATAAAACATGAGACAGATCCCATACATGGAAAACAATCAGGCAGCGGACGGACTGGCCAACCTAGCGGCAGACAACAACCAATTAGAGAACCTTACAACTTTATTCTGGGACCATACAATCCCACCATGCATCAATCAAATTATAATGGATGACTCTATGGTTATCACCCATCCTCGTGTAATTGCCGCTTAATATTAATAATAATATTTTTATGCTTCAAAAAAAAAAAAACTAAAGATTGTAAAGTAGGCACAAAAAGTTACATGGATCATGTTTTGGAATAGTTTACTTCAAAAGTCCCCAGACTCCAGAGTCCAGATAAGTTAACACTGCATAAAATGTGAAGGAAAGATTTCCTCATTCTTTTGACGCCAGTTGGATAAGAGTGTGGTTGTCTTTTGTTGACCCAACATTTGAATCAGACTCGACTCGAGTCAGATGTCAGACCATTTGATTTTTATTTTGAGTCAGATCTGATTCGCAATATGACTCATACCTAACCCCTGATTCGGACTATTTGAGGAGGGGGATAAAATACCCCTGATTCATGGGACCAAGCCACTGACTCACATAGTTTTGAGTCACCTGTCAGCTGACTCAAAAAACAAACATATTGAGTCAAATTCAGATGAATCAGGTGATATCAGTCAGATCTAGAAGAATCAGATTCAGACGACTTAGATGAGTCAGAAAAAAAAAACAAAAACATTGTAAGGTATGTGTAGCAGTTATATAGAGAGGACAACAATATCCTACTAGATTTAAAGGTGTTTTTGTGTTGATTCCCTTGTGTAACTATGCCAACTTGATACCAAATTAGTTATAACCCAGATCCACATTTAGAAAAAGTGATGGAGCCGGGAGTGAAAATAAATTGTATTTTTTTTTTGTATTAGATAATGCATGCAGGGGCAAGTTTTTCCAAAATGTGCATAAACAAACTCTGAAGTCAGGTTTTCCAGGTAAAAATGAAAACTTTGGAGTCATACAACAAGTGAGTGAACTACCTCACATGTCCATACCTACATCGAGGAAAATAGGCGGTGGTTGGGGTGCTCCATCTACTCTCAAATCACCCGTCCAAAATTCATTTTTGCAATAATAATATTTCTTTTTATAAATAAATAGTCCCCTAAAAAATTTGACTTTTAATAACATATACAATTGCTTTAGTCTACCTGGACTTTCAATTTACTTTTGGTGTTGCGTGTCTGGATCTGCCCTATCCAGAGGTAATTATCCAGAGATATCATACCATAACATCTATCCGTATCATCCACTTCAAATGGCAAATAAAAATACCAAACAAAATCATTTTGAAGTTCAGCCAACATTTGGTTGCACATTTAGCAAGTGGTATATATTGGCTGCAAGTGGTACACGCAGACATCCATCAATTTTAAAGCCACCATTATCGAAGACATGGGATCGATTTCACACCCAACAACTCCTCAAAATAGTGAACCTTCATTGAATATTAAAAACTAATATATAACTAATATGACATCAACTGCAAGTCATTCGACTCATTCCCCAATCTATAAAACAATGAGTTAATAGTATGATAAGTTAGAGCAAAAAACAATAGAGAATGGAAGACAAGAAATCTACACTTATCATCTTCAGATATTCTAACAGACTTGATATTTTACTAATGCTACTAGGAAGTGTTTGGGCAATAGGAGATGGGATGGCTATAAACTTGTTCTTAGTTTTTGCAAGACATCTTTTGAACACATTAGGACATGGTAAGAGTAAAGATGATCAAGGAAATTTCATGAATGAGATCGAAAAGGTTCGAATATACATTTTTTATTTTGCTTCTCCTGGTATGAGTTTTTTCTTAATAGAATCTTTATTCTCATTGTCATTGTTTTTCTCCCTTTTGGCGTGTTCTTCAGAGTATCCTGCACTTTGTTTACGTCGGTTTAGCAGTCACGGTTGCAGCTTTTATGGGTAAGTACTAAGTTTCACCTATAAGTACGTAAGGTTAAGGTAAAACACATGGTATAAGCGGCGTAATATTTACTTAACTCAAGACTGACAATGATATTAAAAGAATTTTGCAGAGGGTTATTGTTGGAGTTGGACGGGCGAAACACAAGTGCGTAAGATCAGACACAAGTATTTGGAAGCTATTTTAAGACAAGAAGTTGGGTTCTTTGATTCACAAGAGGCAACGACTTCAGAGATTATTAACAGTATATCCAAGGATACTTCACTCCTTCAAGAAGTTTTGAGTGAAAAGGTAATCCAATTGGTACTACAATATTATTTCAAGAGACGAATAACAAAAATTAATTAATCACTTCATTTGTCTCCACTCTTTCTGCAGGTACCATTGTTCTTAATGCATACATCTACCTTTGTCTCTGGACTTGCTCTTTCTATGTACCTTTCGTGGAGGCTCTTCGTAGTAGTCTTTCCTCTAGTTATTCTACTACTGATTCCTGGAATTATCTATGAAAAGTACCTACTTCATCTTTCTAGGAAGTCCTCGAAAGAATACGACAGAGCAAATACAATAATAAGATGTTGCGATGCCAACTCTTACTTCTTTTATCACAGTTAGCTTATTAGTTTGGTATTTGGTTTCTTTACGTATTTAGTATTTAGTTTCCTAGTTTTACAGGTTTCCTTAGTTGTTTACTTGCTTATCAAGTATGTTTAACTATAAGTAGCTCTAGTTTAAGCTTGTAATGGACAGATTATCAATATTAAGAAGTTTATTAAGTTTATTCTTAAAGGTAGAGGTTGCTCGCCCCAGATCAAAGGGCTTTATCCCCTATTTTCAAGTATTCTTACGACTTAATTCCAGTATAAAGATTTAGAACCCTAACACATGGATCAGAGCAGGTTGATTCACATTCAATTTTCACCCATTTTTTTATACTACAATGGGTCATGATTATACAGAGAACCTTAAATCCGTAAACGAGAGTGTGACTAGCCTGGATAAAACTGTTGATGACTTCATCAAAGCCATGGCACAACAAAATACCAAGGAACATGAGAGTAACAAAACCAAGTAAGTCGGTAAACATCAGCAACAGGAGGAATAACGAGTTGATCGTAAGCAGGAACTCGAAGATAACAACACAGTCCTAGCAACCTCCCTCACCACAACAATCACAACTGCTCTCACCACACAACTGACTCAAACTACCACCACTATCAATACCCAACTTCATGCTTCCCTTCGCTCCGTTTTTGCTGATTATATGCCTCAGCTGAATCACAATCATGGTCATGGTGCTGATCCACGTCCACCCCCACCTGGTGGTCATCTAAACCCAGCCAGAGCCAATACAATCAATCTAAAGTTTCCTCTTATTGATGGAGAAGATCCTGATGGATGGATTTTTAATGCTGACAAATATTTCAGCGTGCATCAAGCTGACGATGCTCTTAGAATTACTATTGCTGCTTCTAGTCTTAAGGGTGATACTAATGTGTGGTATCGTTGGAAGCAAACTAAGGTCACCATTGTGACATGGTTAGAGTTTTGTGCTCATCTTCGTGCATATTTTGCACCTGAAAAGTTTGTCGATGCACGTCTGGCTATTAGTACAATTAATCAAGTAGGTACAGTAAGGGAACACATACATGCTTTTGAGAAGTTATTAAATTTTGTGGATTTTCCGGAAGATTAATTGATCAGTTGCTTTATTATTAGATCTCTCAAACCTCACATTGGTACGGTAGTGAAACTGCTTGCACCTCAAACTTTGAATGGAGCCTTTACAAAGGCAATTCATCAGGAAGAGGCTTATGCATCTGTTAATAGGGTTCATGCACGACATCCTTACCGACCTCCTCCACTTCGAGCTGCAATGCCTTCTACTAATGCTCCAATAAACAAGCTTACACTACCTACTGGTTATAAGAAATTATCCTGGGAAGAGATGAAAGAAAAACGTGAGCAGGGTCTTTGTTTTAATTGTGATGAGCCATTTAAGTCTGGACATGTTTGTCCCAATAAGCTTGGCTTCTTACTATTAGAGATGGATTCTAATTCTACTGAGGTTGTCACTGAAGTTAAGCATCCCATCGAAGATCAACAAGTTAGTGATGAAATTGTTGCTTCGGAATCGACTCCAACTATTTCTCTTAACTCACTTTTGGGTTCTACGTTTCCAAATACTATGAGTATCGATGGTTATGCTAAGGGTCGACCTCTCACAATTCTTATAGATTCAGGGTCTACACATAATTTCTTACATCCCAACATAGCCAAGCAATGTGGCTTTGTGGTCTCTACTTCTGATTCTGTTTTACGTGTGACGATGGGTAATGGTGGTCATCTAAACACTAAAGGTTCTTGCACTGTTCCTATCCAATTACAAGGTACGAATTTTCATATTGAATTTCACCTGTTAGACATTAGTGGTTGTGATGCAGTATTGGGAATCCAGTGGCTACGTACATTGCGTAAAATTGCTTGGGATTTTGAGAAGTTGACTATGCAATTTCACATTAAAGACACAACTGTCACCTTAACTGGTAACCAATCATCAACTGTAATGATTATGGATGTTCCCATGCAACGTTTATTATATACAGAAAATTATGGAATTTTATTAGAACTAGTTATCGTAACTACTTCAGTCACCAAGCATTCAGAATTGTGACCTGAAATTAAAGAACTGCTCTCAAATTTTGGTGACATTTTTTCTACTCCAACAACACTGCCTCCTGAACGTGTGCAAGATCACAAAATTTCCTTGCTGCCAGAGAAAGGACCTGTGAATGTACGTCCTTATAGATATCCATACTTTCAAAAACATGAAATTGAAAAAATAGTTGGTGAGATACAACAATCTGGTTTTATCAGGCCTAGTTCTAGTCCTTTTTCTTCCCCTATTCTTATGGTTCGAAAGAAAGATGGTTCATGGCGCATATGTGTTGACTACCGTGCTCTTAACAAGATAACCATCAAAGATCGTTATCCAATTCCGGTGGTAGATGAATTATTGGATGAATTACATGGTGCATATTTATTTATCAAGCTAGACTTACGATCGGGTTATTACCAGATTCGTGTTCATGAGGCTGACATTTTAAAAACAACTTTCCGTACACATGATGGCCATTACGAATTTTTTCCCTTTGGATTGTCTAATGCACCAGCAACATTTCAGAGCTTAATGAATGATATATTCAGGCTTTACTTACGCAAGTTTGTGTTGGTTTTCTTCGATGATATTCTGATCTATAACAAGGATTATAATACTCATATCCAACATCTAGAGCCGGTGTTTGAACTTTTGCGCAAGCACAAATTATTTGTTAAAGAATCTAAGTGTACTTTCGCACAAACTACTGTCGGTTACCTTGGTCATTTGATATCAGCTAATGGAGTTTCCGTTGAACCAGAGAAGATAGACTGCATTCTTTCTTGGAAGATTCCTTCAACAGTAAAAGAACTTAGAGGCTTTCTAGGCTTGGCTGGTGTCTATGGTGGATTTTAGATAAGGGGTAAAATCATAAAACCCCATGACCTAGTGTTACTGGCAACACATTAACTAAGAGCATTTAATTCAGGTGTCAATAATTAATGGGGGTATTTTTTCAAAATACCAGATTAGGGATGTCGACACAGAACCCTAATTCCAAAACCAAGCCGCATACTGCGCACCATGGCTACGACGCCAAAACCAAGCCTCATACTGCCCACCTTGGCAACGACGCCAAAACCAAACAACATATTGCACCCACAGGCAACCATGCCAAACTAAGCCGCTATAACATTTGGCACATGCCAAAAATAGCTCCCTAGGCTTGCAAACCGTGCAACTAGATCAACTTGGCCGTGCGTGCCATTGGCACATGCCAACACGCACCACTAGAAAATTTCTAAGCCGCTATACCATTTGGCACATGCCAAAAATAACTCCATAGGCTTGCAAACCGTGCAACTAGGTCACCTTGGCCGTGCGTGCCATGGGGACACGCCAACACACACCACTAGCCAAATTCTAAGCCGCTATACCATTTGGCACATGCCAAAAATAGCGCCTTAGGCTTGCAAACCGTGCAAATAGGTCAACTTGGCCGTGCGTGCCATTGGCACATACCAACACGCACCACTAGCTAAATTATAAGCCGCTATACCATTTGGCACATGCCAAAAATAGCGCCCTAGGCTTGCAAACCGTGCAACTAGGTCAACTTGGCCGTGCGTGCCATTGGCACATGCCAACACGCACAACTAGCCAATTTCTAAGCCGCTATACCATTTGTCACATGTCAAAAATAGCGTCATAGGCTTGCAAACCGTGCAACTAGGTCAACTTGGCCGTGCGTGCCATTGGGACACGCCAACACACACCACTAGCCAAATTCTAAGCCGCTATACCATTTGGCACATGCCAAAAACAGAGCCCTAGGCTTGCAAACCATGCAACTAGGTCAACTTGGCCGTGCGTGCCATTGGCACATGCCAACACGCACCACTAGCCAAATTCTAAGCCGCTATACCATTTGGCACATGCCAAAAATAGCGCCCTAGGCTTGCAAACCGTGCAACTAGGTCAACTTGGCCGTGCGTGCCATTGACACAAGCCAACACGCACCACTAGCCAAATTCTAAGCCGCTATACCATTTGGCCCATGCCAAAAATAGCGCCCTAGGCTTGAAAACCGTGCAACTAGGTCAACTTGGCCGTGCGTGCCATTGGCACATGCCAACACACACCACTAGCCAAATTCTAAGCCGCTATACCATTTGGCCCATGCCAAAAATAGTCCCCTAGGCTTTCAAACCGTGCAACTAGGTCAACTTGGTCGTGCGTGCCATTGGCACATGCCAACACGCACCACTAGCCAAATTCTAAGCCGCTATACCGTTTGGCACATGCCAAAAATAGAGTCATATGCTTGAAAACCGTGCAACTAGGTCAACTTGGCCGTGCGTTCCATTGGCACATGCCAACACACATCACTAGCCAATTTCTATTTTCAAGCCGCTATGCCCAGCTAGCGCCCACAACTTGGCCCAATAGCCGTGCGTGCCATTGGCACATGCCAACATGCATCACTAGCCAATTTCTATCTTCAAGCCGCTATTCCCAACTAGCGCCCACGACTTGGCACAATAGCCATGCGTGCCATTGGCACATGCCAACATGCATCACTAGCCAATTTTTATTTTCAAGTCGCTATACCATTATAGCGCCCGCGACTTGGCCAAGGTGGTCGTGCGTGCCATTGGCACATGCTAACACACAACCACTATCCAATTCCCATTCCAAAACCGTTATACCATTGTAGCGCCCGCGACTTGGCCAAAATGGTCGTGCATGCCATTGGCACATGCCAACACGCAACCACTAGCCACTTTTATCCCCAACCTTCTAGCCAATTTCCAAGGAATTCCTCACATGCCATTGGAACATGCTCCACTAGCGACTTTGGCATTGCCATTCGCACTCAAAGTGCAACTCGCGGCCAAGGAATTTCGCACATGCCAAATGCTCCACCAAGCGACTTTGGCATTGCCATCCGCACTCAAAGTACAACTCGCGGTCGAGACATCCCGCACATGCCATTGGCACATGTCGCAACGCTTCACTAGCAACTTTGGCATTGCCACTTGAGCCCAACTCTCGAGACATCAACACAAACTGGGGGATGATTTCTTGGGGTTTTGGTTTGGCACTCACAACGTGCAGCGTACACTACTCTCTCAATAAAGCAAGGCGTGCAAGGAATGAATACGGTCAATTAAATAAGGAAATTTATGGTGAAAACGTTTTCACCATAAAGCCAACGGTTTCCACCTCCTCTGTTTTAATTGGCACATTTACTCAATTCCTTAATGAGGCCAGGGTTCTTTTAATCTCACTTGTATAAATAGGTTTCACCTATTCTGCCAAAACACACAAGTCTTGGTCAGGCAAAATACAACACTATCAGATAGAAACTTTGCAAGCTCTCTCAAAATCTTCCATCACTAGCAAGATTCCGCAAGATTCTACACTTCTAATACAAGTTGAGATGCTACCTAGCCAGAACTCTCTGGTCTCATCACCCTTCTTCGCTATCCTCCCCAAATCAACCCTTCTCCTCCACTTTGTGACCGAAGCAAATATGGAACAGCCATCTTCTTGGTTTAGGCCAGAGTTGTACAGATTGATATCTCGAATCAAAAGTGCTCACATGCAGCATATTTGTTTAAGGGTTTAAACCAGTCTCTCCACCATCAACTTTACCAAATTCGGAAGAGGCGATTTTCTCCCATAAATAGCTGGATATTATCGAAAGTTCGTGAAAGATTTTTGCAAAATCAGTGCTCCTTTAACTAAGCTTCTTAAAAAGGATGCATTCAATTGGACTGAAGAAGCCACTGTTGCTTTCAAATTGCTTCAACATGCATTAAATTCTACGCCTGTTTTGATACTTCCAGATTTATCCAAAGAATTTTATTTGGTGTGTGATGCTTCTGGTGGTGGCATTGGCACTGTACTAATAAAATTTGTGAGGCCTATAACTTTCTATAGTAAACCTTTATCTGGTAAGAATATTAACTTATCTGTTTATGACAAAGAAATGCTTGCCATTGTATCTGTAGTAAATAAATGGAGACCCTATTTGCTTGGTCGACATTTTAAGATTTACACAAACCACAAAAGTTTGAAATATTTCTTGGAGCAGCGTCTTTCATCAATTGAGCATCCGAAGTGGGTTTTCAAATTACTAGGCTATGATTATGAAATTATATATCGCAGTGGATCGACAAACAAAGCCGCAGATGCTTTGTCTCGACTTATTAATCCCCAATTGTTAGCAATAAGTGCACTAATCTTATCCGGTGTGACTGCCATTTTTGCAGAATGTCATACTGATCTGAAACTTCGTGCGTTAATTGATCAGTTACAGTAAGATCCTAACAGAAAATATCACTATTCATACTTTAATGGAGTGCTGCGCTATAAAGGGAGAATTGTGGTGGTTTCATCTTCAGAATGGTGTCGCAAACTTATGCATGACTTTCATTCTACTCCA
The DNA here is from genome assembly GCA_023529315.1 of Papaver bracteatum. NCBI lineage: Eukaryota > Viridiplantae > Streptophyta > Magnoliopsida > Ranunculales > Papaveraceae > Papaver > Papaver bracteatum. The sequence continues at coordinate 162,948 of JAJJWX010003730.1, read as the reverse complement.
TTGGGTGGTCATTCGGGTTATTTACGCACTTTTAAGAGAATACATTAAAACTTTCATTGGTCGGGTATGAAACATTCAATTAAGGAATTTATTTCCCAATGTGAGACTTGCCAACGTAATAAGACTGAAGCTATATCTCCTCCTGGCCTTTTAAGTCCCCTGTCAATTCCTTCAGATGTTTGGATTGACATTTCTATGGATTTCATAGACGAATTTCTGCCTTCTAATGGTAAGAGTTATATCTTAGTCATAATTGATCGGCTAACAAAATATGCGCATTTTGTTGCATTATCTCATCCATATTCTGATAGTACAATAGCGGATTTGTTTGTATGAGAAGTGGTACGACTTCATGTAATGCCTAAGACCATTACAAGTGATCGAGATCCTGTATTCATGAGTAATTTCTGGAAAGCCTACTTTACAATGAAAGAAACACAAATGTGCAAGAGTTCGGCTTATCATCCGCAAAGTGATGGCAAAACAGAAGTAACAAATCATACACTAGAATGTTATCTTCGATGCTTTGCAGGAATGAAACCAAAAGACTGGTTAAAATGGTTAGCATGTGCTTAATGGTGGTATAACACCATCTACCACTCTACAATTAAGATGACTCCATATGAAGCTCTTTACATCCTTCCTCCACCAGCAATATTGTCTTACTTACCTGGATCAACTTCTGTGCATGATGTGGATTTGAACTTATGTGCCAGAGATCATACACTTAAGTTGTTAAAGTCTCACTTGTCTGATGCTCAGGATCGAATGAAGAAATATGTTGATTCTCATAGAACTGAACGACAGTTTTCAGTTAATGACTTTGTCTATCTATGTCTCCATCCTTATAGAAAGATTACAGTTTCTAATCAGTCTTTTTCGCAGCTGTCACCTCATTTTTATGTCCCTTTTAAAGTTCTTGGGAAAATTGGAACTGTTGCATATAAACTGGACTTGCCTGTCACTAGCAGAATCCATCCGGTATTCCATGTCTCCCAGTTAAAACTAAAGATAGGTCCTACTGCTGCTATTTAAACTACATTGCCTACTGTTATTGACTATGATAAATGGGAGCCAGAAGAGATTTTAGATAGACAAATGTACAAGAAAGGGAACCGAGCTGCTACAAAGTGGTCGATCAAATGGAAGGGTCACTCCAAAGATGATGCAACTTGGGAAGATGCTTATGATATCGTTGCGTGTTTTCCAGAATTAGAGGCTTGAGGACAAGCCTTGTTTCAAGCAGGGTGGGATGTTGTGATGCCAACTCTTACTTCTTTTATCACAATTAGCATATTAGTTTGGTATTTGGTTTCTTTACGTATTTAGTATTTAGTTTCCTAGTTTTACATGTTTCCTTAGTTGTTTGCTTGCTTATCAAGTATATTCAACTATAAGTAACTCTAGTTTAAGCTTGTAATGGACATATTATTAATATTAAGAAGTTTATTAAGTTTATTCTCAAAGGCAGAGGCTGCTCTCCCCAGATCAAAGGGCTTTATCCCCTATTTTCAAGTATTCTTACGACTTAATTCCAGTATAAAGATTTAGAACCCTAACATAAGAGAAGTGTTAAGATCCATCAAAACCATCTACTCATTAACAATTGAGAGGATGATTGTAGAGAGATATTCGGAAATGCTAAATACAACATTGAAAATCGGGTTAAAGCAAGGCCTCGCGAAAGGTTTAGCCGTGGGGAGCAATGGCCTTGCGTTCTTAATATGGGCATTTATAGCTTGGTATGGAAGTCAGTTAATAATGCACAAAGGGGAGAGTGGAGGAAATATTCATTCAGCAGGTCTTTGTTTCATCATAGGTGGAAGGTAATTACGCACTCGTTTTTTACAACTACAAGTTTTAATCTACTAGATGGATTATTACATTATACTACCTCGAGAAGTGATATTTTCACTTTTACCTAAAAATAGGCCATATTGAAGCAGTAGCATGTTGGAGGATATCATTTCAACAACTTTTCTTGATGTTTCTGACATATTGCAGAACTCTTGGAGTCGCATTTCCTAAGATTAAATATATCACGAAAGCTCCTATTGCTGCAGCTAGAATTTTTGAAAGGATTGATAGGATTCCGAAAATTGAGGAGAACCCACAATGCCTAGCTTTAGATGAGCTTCATGGTGAATTGGAATTTGAGCATGTTAACTTCGCATACCCTTCACGACCTGACTCTTTTGTCCTCAGAGATTTCAATCTTAAGGTTGAAGTATGAAAGATAATTGCACTTGTAGGCGCAAACGGCTGTGGGAAGTCGACTGTAATCGCATTGTTACAACGATTTTATGATTCATATTCTGGAGTAATAAAGCTTGATAGCATAGACATAAAAACTCTACAGTTAAAATGGATGAGAGCGACAATGCTAGTGCTAGCATGGTTGTTACTAGCATTTCCAGACTATAGAAAACATACAACAGTTACAAGACAAATTGACATAAAGCAAATAAAAAAAATAGCATAATGAAAAGAAGAAACATGTAAACAGACTTACATTTGGACTGGCCTTTTGCAACAGTGATCCATCATGGCTGCAGACATATCTCGAGCTCCTTTCCTATACAAAGACCAATCCATCAGTATAATGGGCAAGTTTAAATTCATAAACTAAGAAAAGAAAACTAAATCAATAATAAAATTTTCACCTCTAACATCACAAGTCTCCCATTAAATTCCATAATACATTCCCGAAACTCGTTAAATAACCTAGAAATATCAATCACCTCACAATAATCGTAATCGACTAGCGAAACAAGATATTGTGGAATCACAAACGATGAGACGAATATGTTTGTGACTACTTTTCTATCTTGCCTATCGGATAAATTAATCTCGAGCTAATTTTAAAATTTTACTCACTACGATGGAAACAACAAGATCAGATCACGCACCTACAGAGAAAATAGTTGGGTCTGGCTTCACAATCCCAATGAAGTCTTTAAGTCGTTAACCTATAGGGTCTCGGTAGAAACCTAAAGTTAAAGGATAATCGACTCTAGATTATACAACTAGTATCACACAAAAGGTGTGGGGATTAACTTTCCCAATTGCTAGAGTTCTCCTTTATATAGTCTCTAAATCAGGGTTTGCAATCTAAGTTACCTTGGTAACAAAGCATTCAATATTCATCGTTAGATAAAAACCTGATTAGATTAAAGCTAATATCTTTCAACCGTTAGATCGAACTTAGCTTGTTATACAAAAATGAAATGCATGTCCATTTAGGTTTGTATAACCGTACCTAAACGTGTACATCTAGTTGGTTCAACAGTAGTTAACCAAATGGTTAGCCATATGAGCAGTTTCATATCAACCTTATTCATCTTCACCATAACTAGTTCAAATGACTCAAAAGAACTAGTTAGATAGTTGTTAATTTCTTAGATCTCATAGAAGTATATAAGACACAATCGAAACAAAAACGATTTTGATTCACCCAAATCGATTCATGAACTTTATAGCCACGGTTTGCAAGTATGCATTCCTTAGTTTATATAAGTTTAAGTTACGAATAAACAGTTTTTAGAAAATAACCCACTCAAGTATGCATACCGGTACGCATACTTAAGTACCCGGTTTAAGTTTGTTTTCAATTCACAAACTCCAGCAGAAATTCACGGGATGTGAACTTCCGGAAGTACGCATACTTTAGTTCCGGTTATCCTAAGAAGTAAAGTAAGCTTACTTTGGTTCAAGTATTTTGGACTTACACACGTATGAGTTGACATACAATGTTTATATCCATTCAAGGTTATATATTCTAAACTCTCATTTTAATCATTGAAACATTCTTAGAGGATGTTAAATATAGTTATTCAACACTATTCTTCATCAAAGCAATTTTCAAGATATTGGAATAACCAACATGACTTTCGTCACTTGTAAAGATGAACTTGGCCAAAGCGAAAGCTTACCAATACATATTTCGAGAAATATATAAGCGAGATAAACTCGGCTCGAAATAGAAAATGTGTATAATCGAACTCTATATAGCAATACGAATTTCGTCTCAAGATAGGAGATAGAGTATGTAACACCCCGAGTTCCAGACCAGGGTCAAACCCATATGGAGATCCGAACTCGAAGCGTTACGGGTCGGAAAGAGAGTTAAAAATTTATTTTTATACTAAACATAATTAAATCTTTATATACATGAGTTGATTCATATGAATTTACTAAACACCTTTAACAACATTTCAGTTAAGATTTACATTTCAAGCAATACAATAAAACAGTTCAACCACTAAGCTACTCATTTCTAGCTTTCGCTGCGCCACTCTGATAAATCTGCAAGGATGTCAATTGGGGTGAGATGACAACTCAATAGAATGCATTCCCAATTCTCCAAAGATGCACAAACATAATCATTTTATCAAGCAAAAACATATACCAAGAATCACATCACGACTTCGGCGAATCAATGTTATATTCGACAATCACATTGTCAATAATGTTTCTAATAAATTATCTTATTTAGATTCCAATCAGAATTCACAACGCCAATAATATTTCCAACAAATCATCTAAATTCAGATTCAAGACATGAGTTCATAACATCAATAACATTCTCAACAATTCATGCAATTAGATTTCACACTTGAGTTCATAACACTAATAATATTTATATTGTCACAACAAACCATGAGTTTACCACACCAAAATAATTGTCAAGAAGTCATTCATCAATGATTCAAAATATCTATTCACGTATTAATATCGTCACATAGAAACCATGAGTTCACTAATCATCCAATTGGGATTTAACACATCAATTCACAATTCATCCATTTAAGTTTCAACTCATGAGTTTATAAAATCAATTATATTTCCAATAAATCATTTAATCTATATTTCAACACATCTCACTAAAAAATCTTGAGTTAACAACATTTATGTTATTAAAAAACAAAGCATTTATCAAATCATCCATTTATGAGTCAACTCATCAATTCACAACAACAATATTGTTTTCAACAATTCATCCATTTGAATTTCACAAATGAGTTCATAACACCGATTATGTTTTCAATAACTCATTTAGTTTAGATTTCGAACACATTATTCACATATTTATAAGTCAATCAAACCATGAGTTCACGGTACAAAAACCTTGGTTCGTACACCCACCTATCGTTTATCGGCACGGACAACCTCCATCGATGGTCAGGAACAAAAGTTCCTATGGGGATCATACCCATTTTCTCTCGGGGATCATTACCCATCTCATTCACAGTCACCCATCTCAAACCTTGGTTCGTACACCACCTATCGTTCACAAGACGGACAACCGCTATCGATGGCCGGGAAACACAAGTTCCCAGATCATTACCCGCCGTTATCATGAAATATGTTCCATATAACGGTAAAACATGAACTCATTTACTTTTATAAATCCTTTTTACAAACAACACAAGCAACCATGGCTTAACATATGACAACAACATGAGTTTCTTTCAAGCATTTATGCAAACAAGTTAACTGTAGCTATTTTACATCATACATTTAACGATGATTTATTTATCTGATCTTATTTAAATTTCAAGAAAACATACATAGTTCAATAAACAAACACATATCAAAATTTTACAGTAAACTAACGGCTCAATCAAAAGATAATGATTTTATATTATCAATTTAAAATCTGGGCAGATTACATGTTATTAGCAAACAATTCATGATAAATTCATAACAATCTTAAATTGACCCAATCCAAAGCACACTGAAAGATAAGATGTTTATCTAAAACTTTTATTAAGATCTCAAATCCTTTTAACACCATTAAGATTTACTAAGAACATCAAAATCACAGCAAGGCGAAACTGTCCAGAAATTCAGAAACTATTACCCAAATTCAAACACACATTCAACGGTGAATTTGTGGTGTATTGGTCTCAAATTTTAACCATAGGTTCCTAATCATGTTATATAACAATTTCAAAAGTCTGATCATAAACAATAGGTACAAAGTTTATTCGAATAAATTATTGAATCATTAAATCATATAAAATAAACACCAAAGAAAAACAGCTAAAGAGAAAGGGTTTCACATTCTACCTCAATCCCATTGATTCTCCACTGATTTTCCTAATTAGAATTCTCTTCAAAAACCTTAGCTCCAATTTATCTTCTTCCTCTCCATAGCTTTCTCCTCCAAATATCTCTAGCCCTTTTTGATTTTCTAATCTCTAAATTCTCTCTCCAAAAATCTAATATAAACTTATACTAATAATAATAATTAACCTTTTATTATTTTCTTTATTTATATTAATTGCCTTTTCATTTTCTATTCATTTTTATTTATTTAATAAGATATAATAGGTGACTTTATTTTCACCCCAACTTGTAGTCTTTCTATTACAATCCACTCACCTAGGATAAGGCTAAGGAACAACATCTAAGCCACAAACTTAACTAATCCGGGTATAACCCGACCCGAAACAGTAGCTAAAAATACAGGGTATTACATTCTACCACCCTTAAAAGAAATTTCGTCCCGAAATTTAGAAAATACGTAAACCTAAATATACACATATTATAAATAATATAGTAAACAATACGACAATTCAATCCAACGCAAAATTAATAATTCACATGAGTTACACAAAGTCAACTATTATGATGAAGCAGGCAATACAACACTCAAATCAGACAAGCATGCATAACAACATACAAAGCGATTTATTTACGGTCCCATTCAAGATCTAAAGCCTAGAGCTCTGATACCAACTTGTAACACCCCGAGTTCCGGACCAGGGTCAAACCCATATGGAGATCCGAACTCGAAGCGTTATGGGTCGGAAATAGAGTTAAAAATTTATTTTTATACTAAACATAATTAAATCTTTATATACATGAGTTGATTCATATGAATTTACTAAACATCTTTAACAACATTTCAGTTAAGATTTACATTTCAAGCAATACAATAAAACAATTCAATCACTAAGCTACTCATTTCTAGCTTTCGCTGCGCCACTCTGATAAATCTGCAAGGATGTTAATTGGGGTGAGATGACAGCTCAATATAATGCATTCCCAATTCTCCAAAGATGCACAAACATAATCATTTTATCAAGCAAAAACATATACCAAGAATCACATCACGACTTCGGCGAATCAATGTTATATTCGACAATCACATTGCCAATAATGTTTCTAATAAATTATCTTATTTAGATTCCTATCAGAATTCACAACGCCAATAATATTTCCAACAAATCATCTAAATTCAGATTCAAGACATGAGTTCATAACATCAATAACATTCTCAACAATTCATGCAATTAGATTTCACACTTGAGTTCATAACACTAATAATATTTATATTGTCACAACAAACCATGAGTTTACCACACCAAAATAATTGTCAAGAAGTCATTCATCAATGATTCAAAATATCTATTCACGTATTAATATCGTCACATAGAAACCATGAGTTCACTAATCATCCAATTGGGATTTAACACATCAATTCACAATTCATAAATTTAAGTTTCAACTCATGAGTTTATAAAATCAATTATATTTCCAATAAATCATTTAATCTATATTTCAACACATCTCACTAACAAATCTTGAGTTAACAACATTTATGTTATTAAAAAACAAAGCATTTATCAAATCATCCATTTATGAGTCAACTCATCAATTCACAACAACAATATTGTTTTCAACAATTCATCCATTTGAATTTCACAAATGAGTTCATAACACCGATTATGTTTTCAATAACTCATTTAGTTTAGATTTCGAACACATTATTCACATATTTATAAGTCAATCAAACCATGAGTTCACGGTACAAAAACCTTGGTTCGTACACCCACCTATCGTTTATCGGCACGGACAACCTCCATCGATGGTCAGGAACAAAAGTTCCTATGGGGATCATACCCATTTGCTCTCGGGTATCATTACCCGTCTCATTCACAGTACGAAAACCTTGGTTCGTACACCACCTATCGTTTACCGGCACGGACAGCCGCTATCGATGGCCGGGAAACACAAGTTCCCAGATCATTACCCGCCGTTATCATGAAATATGTTCCATATAACGGTAAAACATGAACTCATTTACTTTTATAAATCCTTTTTACAAACAACACAAGCAACCATGGCTTAACATATGACAACAACATGAGTTTCTTTCAAGCGTTTATGCAAACAAGTTAACTGTATCTATTTTACATCATACATTTAACGATGATTTATTTATCTGATCTTATTTAAATTTCAAGAAAACATACATAGTTCAATAAACAAACACATATCAAAATTTTACAGTAAACTAACGGCTCAATCAAAAGATAATGATTTTATATTATCAATTTAAAATCTGGGCAGATTACATGTTATTAGCAAACAATTCATGATAAACTCATAACAATCTTAAATTGACTCAATCCAAAGCACACTGAAAGATAAGATGTTTATCTACAACTTTTATTAAGATATCAAATCCTTTTAACACCATTAAGACTTACTAAGAACATCAAAATCACAGCAAGGCGAAACTGTCCAGAAATTCAGAAACTATTACCCAAATTCAAACACACATTCAACGGTGAATTTGTGGTGTATTGGTCTCAAATTTTAATCATAGGTTCCTAATCATGTTATATAACAATTTCAAAAGTCTGATCATAAACAATAGGTACAAATTTTATTCGAATAAATTATTGAATCATTAAATCATATAAAGTAAACACCAAAGAAAAACAGCTAAAGAGAAAGGGTTTCACATTCTACCTCAATCCCATTGATTCTCCACTGATTTTCCTAATTAGAATTCTCTTCAAAAACCTTAGCTCCAATTTATCTTCTTCCTCTCCATAGCTTTCTCCTCCAAATATCTCTAGCCCTTTTTGATTTTCTAATCTCTAAATTCTCTCTCCAAAAATCTAATATAAACTTATACTAATAATAATAATTAACCTTTTATTATTTTCTTTATTTATATTAATTGCCTTTTCATTTTCTATTCATTTTTATTTATTTAATAAGATATAATAGGTGACTTTATTTTCACCCCAACTTGTAGTCTTTCTATTACAATCCACCCACCTAGGATAAGGCTAAGGAACAACATCTAAGCCACAAAGTTAACTAATCCGGGTATAACCCGACCCGAAACAGTAGCTAAAAATACAGGGTATTACAGAGTAGATAGACTTTTGAGTGATAGATAAGTTCAAGTCTCCACATACATTTTAGTTAATGAAGATCCACTAGTTCCTTGAGTAGTTTTTAGTCTTTGCATGATGAACGCCGTGGAGTCTAGAGCTCAACTACACTTTCTATCCTAGTCCGAGACTTAGCTATAAGTAGACTAGAAATCAAGACTTATAGTTTTGGTAACTAAACTTGACAAACAAGATTGAGATAGAAATGATTGCGAGTTCGACCGAGCAGTGCTCTAACAATCTCCCCTTTGTCAATTTTACTGACAAAACTATCAATACATATGGAATACAAAATAAATAAACTTTACAGCTTCTCTTCTGCATGCATGATCTCCTTGGTTCTCCAACATTACTCGAAATCTTCGTCACTTCCAAGTACTCCAAAGATTCCAAAGATATTAAATGCAGCATCATCGTTGTTTACTCATTGTTATGTCATTCACGCAACTCCAGCGTTATAGCATATGTAACTAAACAAGTCCCCGACAAGATCATGTATGTATTTCGAGCCTATGCCCTTGACACAATGTAACGCATGATCTACGAAGATGTCCATAGGCCGTCCACAACTAATGCATTGGCCATCTGCGCGAAGAGAGGTATACCTAATCTGTAATACAACACTGAACTGAACTGCCTTGGCCCAACGGCTTGGTTAAGTCCATTGATAAGTATAGAGAGCACGTAGGCATAAAGTTTTGGAAGAAGGAAGGCCAAACAAGTTTGCTGAATTCTGAGAGTGGCTCAGAAGTGTACAAACGCCGAAGAACAAGTATATTGGATATAGTTGGTTGCGTTCAACGAGGAAATTGAAAGGATTAGGTGGGGGATGTCTATTATGGTGATGCAAGTGTCGCATAATGATGGCACGTCACAGAGTTGCAGGCCAAGTCAGTATTCATCCGTAATGGCGCATTGCGAAGCCATAATAGCGGTATTAATGTACAGACTGTTAATTGTTGAGAATGGCATGATCCCACATGGCCAATGTATTGCAAGTATATCACTACATTCTAAATATCTTTGGCTAAGGAATGAAGCTTATTTGCCAACACAATGAGGCTTCATTAAGGGAAGACAAGACAAGGCCAAAGTGACAATTGCAATATGAGATGTTGGCATTGAAGCGTGTCCGTGAAGTTGAGTTGGCCCAAACTCAAGGATGATGCAAGAAGAGTGAAATAGACTAGGAGTTAGTCTATGGCATTGGTTCAAGGCTAGCCAAAGCTTGAAAAATGCAAACAAGTTGGTAATGCAAGAGTTGCATTGCTGTTTCCAAGAGAATTGGCGTAGTGAAGCATATATGACGCATGAGTAACTAGAGTGAGCTTAAGGAGCTGGCCTCGATGTTTGATGCTTGAGAATTGTCTGTGCATGAGTTTAGAATGATAAACATGCAGGTCCAAGATGTCTGAACGTTGGAGCGTGGCAGAATCCAGTATCCCATAACAAGTGGCGCAATATGGCTCAAGTGACGGTTACAATTTGGTTACGATCTTCACAAGCATGCCAATGACGCGTGATGAAGATGAGCGGTTATAAAGGAGTTTATAATCGTGGTAGAAGAGTTCTAACTGCCAAGAGAACAGGTGTTGGACGATTGGCGCAAGTTAAAGGAGAACTGGCCAGTTGGCATTGTAGTTGGCGGTTATGAAGCTGCTCCCCAAGATAGATGGCTGTCTCTAGCGTGTGTAACGGTTATGCACGGTTTGGAAAAGCAAAGCAGTTGTATAAATAGTCCTAAGGCATGGGAAATTCATATGCCTAGCCTATGTGAGAGTAAGCTAACATATGTGAGTGTAAAGGTTGCATATGTGAGTGAATATGAGAGTTTTTGTAAGACTTAGACTTGGTTCAAGGAGTGAACAAGTCTGTATAAGTCCCAAAGTGGGCAAGTTTTGTATTTCTTCCCTTTGATGCAATAAAAGAGTTGATAGTCTCATTTTCTAAGTGTTCTTGGTTGGCTGATTATAGTTGGAAAAGTATGGCAAAGATTGAATGCATTATGGGGTGCATTTGATGAGTTTAAGTTAAAGAGAAAGAAGGTTAAAGACTTCCGCTGTAGAATTGTTGAGTTGGCTGTTTGCATTGGTACAAACTTATAAGGCTGAAGTGCAAGTGGGTGAAGCTTTATTCACAGAACCATTGTGCTGCTGGGTTACACTTTCGCAAAAAAATATCTGGGGTGTTAGAAGGTGTGACGATTCGGGTATCAGAGCTGTGTTTGGTTTACAGTTCAAGTGTATTTGTTGGATAATACACTAAGACTTCTTTCTCTCTTAAGCTATTTTCCTGTGAGAAAGTAAGTGGCGCATTATTTCCCGAGTATTGCTTTAGAAATGAGTTCTAATGGCATGATGATTGACGAAGAACTACCGGGTGCGTTTGATCATCTTGAGGAGTATGGCAGTAATCTTGAAGATTTTTTCATAGACATGGGATGTGGTGGCCTTGAGAATCCTCTTGTTTCTGAAGATAAGGGCAGGCTATACCTACTTGAAGGAAGGATATCAGATTGGTTTAAAGAATTTGACGAAAGGGTAGGTGCAGTCGAGGACAAGGTGTCTGATGCAACCTTGTTGAATTATGAAACCAATGCTGAAGTGACTAAATTGAAGGTGCAATTCAGTGACATAAAGACCATACTAACAAGCCATGCGAAGAAAATGTCTTAGGAAGTGGCAAGCATTCGCGGGTTAATCAGTAACGACATGTTTTTAGGAGGAAACGTGCATGGATAAAGCTCAAGTCGAGTCTCCGAGCCAAGAATTTACGTTGGTTCCAGAAATGCTAGGGAAATTGAGAATTTCTTGTATGACGTTGAGGAATACTTTGAGGCGAATGGAACTGGGGAAGGACAAAAAGTAACTCTCGCAGGAAATTACCTTGGTGGTGATGCAATGGTTTGGTGGAGAACTATGCTGCAAGAAGATGAAGTTGTTGGTTATGCCAATCCTATGTCATGGAATGACAAGAAAGAGGGACTGAGATGTCAGTTCTGGCCGAGCAATGGTGCTTGGTATACTAGAAAAAGTTTACGTAGGATGAAAATGATGAGTACACCACAGGCCTATGATGAAAACTTCCTTGCATTGGTGCAAGAAGTACGTGGCATGAGTGAAGAAGATCAGATGTTCTAATTTCTGGCGGGCACAAGTTCAAGTGTGATTGCTGAACTTAAGAAGCGCAAAATCCAGAGTATCCAGATAGCTATTCAAGTGGTAAAAGGACTTACTAGATGCACAATAAATGAAGATGTGCAAAGCTGTGAAGGTGAAGACAAAAGGAAGGAAAAATCTGTAGGCACTAAGCGCAAGTATGAACCGAAGGAAGATGAATTATTCCCTTCAGCCCGGAAGTATATAGGATGTTTCATTTGCAAAGGTTTGTATTTTGCTAGAAGCTGTCCACTCAAAGCACAACTTAATATATCAGTTGGGAATGACTATGGGGGTCATTCTAGCAAGACTCGTAAAGGCCAAAGTGAAGGTTTAAGGAAGAGACCACGCAGCGAAGTCTTTGCTCACTTCGACAAAGTTAGAAACTAAGCTAAGAACAAGAGTAAGTGTTTCTGTCTCTATTGGGGACACTTTGATGCCAGAACAAAGAGTGTTCCTGGCCTTGTTTTATGTAGCTTTAGCTATTGGTTGTTGAAAACTCTGTGTGTAGAGTTTGGTTGTACAAAATTTTATTTGAGTCTTCAAGTTTGTATATACTTTGCTTTGGTGTAAGCAAGTTGCTTTGGTAATGAAGTTTTAACTTTCCAAAAGTGATCAAGTGGATGATCAATCATGTAATGGTACATGGTCTTGTTATGTAAGTGCAGTAATGAACAAGGGTGTTTTCGTTTATAAAGTCTTGCGTCTTTATTTACGATGTAAAGCTAGTTCATGGGAAGATGCTGCAAGTAGCATGCTTAGCCTAACGTATGCAACGGTAAGACAAGTTGAAAGCTAATAAGAAAAGCATAGGACAAGGATCCTAGTTGGTGTAGAAGTGATGTTGCTGTTTGGGGATTGCAGAATATCACGACGGCAGATGGGCAGCGACGGTGCAAGCAATACATCAAGTAAGAAATCACATCATCAGCAAGCATGAGTTGGGTATAACTCATGGCCTTAGAGAAAGTCACACACACTTTCCAGGCAATTAGCAATGCCGTTCAAAGAAGTATTTGGAGACATATTGGCTTTGAAGGCGTAGCATATGGACAGCTAAAGGGTTAGCTAATGATATGTCCAAGAGATAGTTATTCACAATTTTAAATGGGCTGTGCAACTCAATAGTTTTTTTGCATGGAAGTTAAGTAAAGAAAACTCACCATTCCAGTTCGGGTATGCAAAATGGCATAAGTATAGAGTTTATACTTAGTGGCCACATTCAGAGAAACGAGTTCTTGAATGATGCTTGCATAGTCTGAGGTTGGCGAGGCATGAAGTGTTACATTCTGGTGTCTAATGCAAAGAGAACCCCTATTCACTTTGTGACGTGCTTAATGAGGAGCGCGGAGAACAATAGTTTAACGGAAAGTTTCCTAACAAAATTGATTGAAAATGAAGCCAAGTCGTTTATAAGTCTTTATCACGTTGAGTGAGAGGAAAAATCGGAAAGCGATGGAAATAATCATGATGATCAGGTTGAGAAGAATCATTCAGTACGTATACTTAGGCGCAAATGATTCATGCGAAATTCAGGCTAAAAGGGAGTTGGCTAAGAAGAATTTCATATTTGCATTTGGGTATTGAAGCATGATTTGAGTAGCAGCGTAAGCATGGTGCACGACGCCGAAAAGCGGATCAAGTATATGGGATCAATGAAAAAGTAGTAAATCTAAGTGATGGCATGTGGTACTAGGCATAAAGTTTTGGCAAGAAGGAAGGCCAAACAAGTTTGCTGAATTCTGAGAGTGGCTCAGAAGTGTGCAAACGCCGAAGAACAAGTATATTGGATATACTTGGTTGCGTTCAACGAGGGCGTTGAACGGATTAGGTGGGGGAGGTCTATTATGGTACTGCAAGTGTCTCATAATAATGGCGCATCACAGATTTGCAGGCCAAGTCAGTATTCAGCCGTAATGGCGCATTGCGAAGCCATAATAGCGGTATTACTGTACAGACTGCTAAGTGCTGAGAATGGCATGATCCCACAGGGCCAATGTATTCCAAGTACAACACTACATTGTAAATATATTTGGCTAAGGAATTAAGCTGATTGGCCGACACAATGAGGCTTCACTAAGGAAAGGCAAGACAAGGCCAAAGTGACAAATGCAACATGAGATGTTGGCATTGAAGCGTATCCGTGAAGTTAAGTTGGCCCAAACTCAAGGATGATGCAAGAAGACTGAAATATACTAGGAGTTAGTCTATGGCATTGGTTCAAGGCTGGCCAAAGCTCGAACAATGCAAACAAGTTGATAATGCAAGAGTTGCATTGTTGTTGCCAAGAGAATTGGCGTAGTGAAGCATATATGACGCATGAGTAACTATAGTGAGCTTAAGGAGCTGGCCTCGATGTTTGATGCTTGAGAATTGTCCGTGCATGAGTTTAGAATGATAAACATGCAGGGCCAAGATGGCTGAACGTTGGAGCGTGGCAGAATCCAGTATGCCAGAACAAGTGGCGCAATATGGCTCAAGTGACGGTTACAATTTGGTTACGAGCTTCACAAGCATGCCAATGATGCGTTATGTAGAGGAGCGGTTATAAAGGAGTTTATAATCGTGTAGAAGAGTTCTAACTGCCAAGAGAACAGGTGTTGGACGATTGACGCAAGTTAAAGGAGAACTGGCCAGTTGGCATAGTAGTTGGCGGTTATGAAACTGCTCCCCGAGAAAGATGGCTTTCTCTAGCGTGTGTAACGTTTATCCACGGTTTGGCCAAGCAAAGATGCTGTATAAATAGTCCTAAGGCATGGGAAATTCATCATCCCAGCCCGTGTGAGAGTAAGATAACATATGTGAGAGTGAAGGTTGCATATGTGAGTGAATATGAGAGTTTTTGTAAGACTTAAACTTGGTTGAAGGAGTGAAAAAGTCTGTATAAGTCCCCAAGTGGGAAAGTTTTGTATTTCTTCCCTTTGATGCAATAAAAGAGTTGATTATGTCATGTTCTAAGTGTTCTTGGTTGGATGATTGTTGTTGGCAAAGTATGGCAAATATTGAATGCATTATGGGGTGCATTTGATGATTTTAAGTTGAAGAGAAAGAAGGTTAAAGACTTCCACTGTAGAATTGTTGAGTTGGTTGTTTGCATTGGTGCAAACTTATAAGGCTGAAGTACAAGTGGATGAAGCTTTATTCACAGAACCATTGTGCTGCCGGGTTACACTTTCGCAGAAAAATATCTAGGGTGTTTGAAGGTGTGACACCTAGCAACAAGTTGGGCACCAACATCTTTCTGAATAGTAATACCTATTCTATGTAAAAGGGAGCCTCCAACTTTGGAATTAGCTTCCTGGCTCGCAAGGAAGTTCTTCAACCTTCTCAGAAGCGTGCGAGTATCCATACCTAGTTATCCAAGTGTTGAAAGGCCAGAACACCAAACTCGTAACCGTGTGTGGAGCACATGTCTTCTTGATATTATTATTATTATTACTTATTTTATGTATGCCTCCAAATAGGTTTCAGCAAGAAAGAACGGTGGTAAACTCAATGCGTCCCAAAACCAAGTTTATCAACAACATGAGGAGCCCAGTTAGATACTGCGCAAAATGCCACTCAAAGTAGCAAGAGATAATAAACAAAGAAGAATGCTACAGTTTGGTGCACTAAGAACCTAAGTAGACCTTTAAATCATTTCTCATTACTCTCGGGAAATCTATCAGCTCTTAAACCACCATAGGGATGCCTTATCAGAGATTGGACTCATATTATTAGGCTATTATTAATTTATTTATTATCATGTCAAGAAATTGCATTACTTGAATAACCCAACTTAAGAATATGAATCAATAAATAAGTTCATTTTTACAGGGTTTAAAGGGGAACTTTTTTTGTAGCCCATTTATCTTTTTTCTTATATATGAAACCCACCATTAAAATTTTATATACGAAGAACCCATATTTATCTATAAGTAGGAGTTGTTTACATAATTAACATTTTACTTAATAATTTTTCTTTTCTTTTTACACATATATGAAAAACGGTTGTAACAATTAATTGTCCCTAAAAAAAACTCCATAAATAACTCCCTAATTTGTCCCTAAAAAAATTCCATAAATAACTCCCTAATCGTTTATTTATTTCTCACCTTAAAAACTTAATTATCACGTTTATTTGTTTGTCCTCGTAAGTTCTTTTTTTTATCACCCATAAAGATTTAGGAAAATTCCAGTTTTCACAAGGTGTTGTTTGGTGAAATTTCTAGTTTTCACACTAATTAGATTTCGTGAAAATTCCCGTTTTCGGCGTAAACTTTAATTTTTATTCATATTGATGTGGTGTGATTGTGAAAATTACAATCTTCAATGAAAATTCTAATCTTTATCAATTGATAATCGCAATTATCAATAATAATATGTAGTGAGAATCTTAATTTTCATCTGTAGGTATCACGGAAGAAAACTTAATTCTCATCGAGCAAGGAAGAAGGTGTTGGCTACTATTAGTAGTTCTGTTAATTCCAAATTCCCTTATATATATATATATATATATGGGCATGCACATGACACGCAATGTATTTGTCATCAACTAATGTTAACAGATATACGTTACATGCTATGGTAGAACTTAAGTATCCTTAGTTTAAGCCTAATTACTCGGTGAGAGATTATCTTTATTCAAATCTAATTACTCACCCTAATTACTCGGTGAGTACAGTGCAAATATAACTAAACGACGCCAATATAGCCCACAAATTATTACGCCCATAATTATTTGACCATAAATTACTGATTCTTTTTTACTAATAATGTGTAACTGACAAAGGTTAATTTGGTCATGCTGAAAACTGAAAAATCTATTTACGATCTAAAACTATTAATCTTAACCGTACATCTTATACTTTGGGCTAGACATATATATTATTTTATTGATGGGTTTGTAGAAGAGAGAGAGTCCAAACTTGGGCTCCTCTTAAATTTCCACACTTTAAATGTTTAGACTTGGGGAATTCTTTACATTAATTTGACTTTGAATATAATTGTGTTGGCTTTTTAAGCTAAAAATAAATAAGTGGGAGTTAACTGTGGAAGCAGCATAAAAGAAAACAACGCTGCTACACACACCGTGATTTTATCACGGTGATATCACTTACACACAGCCTTAAGGACCCCACCAAGAGAAAAGAGGGTTTGGTTTTTATATTTAGTGGGGCCCACCATTTTTTTTTTTTGTGAGAGGGTGTGATATCACCGTGATTTTATTATGATGAATCTAGACTTTTCAATAATGCTGGATTCTCTCCTGAAAAATCCTGATACACTCACACAGTCACTGAGCCCACCGAGGGATTAGAAGGGGTGAGTTTTTGGTCCTACCACGTGTGCTGCGGGAGATTTTTGGGGAGAAATCTCTCGGTCAGCAAATCATTTCCGCTAAATTTCACCAGCCCTTGCCAATAAGCCACAGCCAATCAAGTGCTATACCGACAACCAAACCTCCAAGAAGACAAATTATAAGCAAATTCCCCAAAGCATTTTGCTCTGGCCCCTGCAAACACATTTTAGTCATTTAATGAAAACAAAGGAGAAAAATATTGATTCTTAATCTTATAATTAAGCTAAATCACAACATTTTACAACTCATAACTAACCTTATAACCTTGGGGTGCAACAGTAAAGAAGCAAACAGAGAGATAACCGTTGGTTAACCCTAGTAAGGATGTCAAAAGTATCATCCAACCTTGGTCTCCATATTTAGCAGTGAAATAGAAAGCTGGAACAAATGCGAAACGAGAAATGGTCGCAATCATAAGGCCTCTTCTTGACTCCAACTTCAAGCTTTCTAACATGGGAATGTATTTCCCGAGTAAATCCAACACATTGAACATTGCTATTAGCACAAGTGCATACCTGAAAATTTTATTCCCGCTCACTGTTAGAAAGTAGAGTTACTAATGGATTCATACATCTTCATTTGGTAAACAAGTGCTTATGTTGTTTATTTAAGTTTGAAATTCCCATTTTGTAGGCAAAAAAGAATGAAAATGCTCGGAAGAGAAACTGAAGGTATTACCATGTACCCAGGCCATGCTTCCCAGTATCCTCTGCTAAGAACCCAGGGAAAATTGAAAACGTCAATACAGTTGTCAGAAACGCAATAACTGCATAATCTTTGTTTTCAAGAAGCAACTGCTTATGGCTCAGACGCTCCATTTCATTATTAGAACCCTCTTCAGACTGCAGAGAAATAGAAAGCTCAGAATCTTATATTGGAAAAAATGTCAAATATTTTTGAATTTTATTAACATGCGAGTCAAAATGAAAATGACGTACCATTTCATTTTGTTGTATTTTAATACCAGCAGCAGCTAAATCAGCCATAACTGTTTTTGATCCCTCTGAAGCTGCCTTTGAACGATAATATTTGACAATGGGTAGTTTGGCAAAAACGAATGCGTAGGGTAGTAGACATAGCAATGTTGGAAAACAATTACTAAAAAATGATTTTTAAGGTTTTAATAAAATTATAATTTATTATTTTCTTTTGTGAATAAAAAATTTATTAGTCCCACATTGTGGAGTTTCCACTTTTTAGTTGTTTTAAGAGACTATATAAGCTTTTTAGTCCCACATCGGAGAGTTCCTCTTCTTAAGTTATTTTGTTCCATTATATAAACAAATTCACTACTTTTGTAAAATCCATAGGAAAGGGGTTGCTCTATATTTTAGAGGGACCTCCAAGGGAAGATATTTTATATGTTTTCACAAGCGTTCGCGATTTTACTTTATGGTTTTTCGGAGTTGCCAAGCTCAAGATTGAGCATCTACTACATATGCTAGTAGTATGTGTATTAGGGTGTTTGATCCTGGAGATATCCGTCCTGTGAGGGCTATAGCATCACTCTTGAGTGTAGCCGGACGCTAATGTCTTAAGGGCAACGTGTTGAACACGTGACTCACTCTGTTTTTTCAAAGTTTTGCCTTGTTGTTGTTGTGGAGATATGAGAAGCTCGCTCGTTTCGTCAAATCCATCACTTCCATTTAAAGGAGCTAAGTATCAATAACTTTTGCTTATTTTATTTTTCTTTGTTTTGATTATTGCACCCAACAATCTTAAGACAATAGAATTTGTAATAATCATGAATGTTAATTATGGAGTGAAAAATAAAATAAAAACGAAATTTTGGTCAGCTGTAGAGTTTAGAATGTATCTCTCAACCTAGAAGGAATTTCGATGAAACCTTTTGAAAAAACGTAGTGGACATCATGATAGTTACCCACGTAAAATTTCATAATTTTTGGAGTTGTAAAAGTATTTTTTTGATATTTTACAAAGCAGAGAAACGTTCCTGAAAAATTCTGACGGGCAGAAATTTGTTGTTAACTAAAGTAGTTTTTATGGGGTAACCATGAGTTTTTTGATATGGTGGTTCAAACGAAGTTTGTAAATCTAGATATTATCTTCAAAACTCATATTTTATCTTTCGTTTCGGAACTAATGTTTGTGAGATATGGTGTATTAGGTGATTGGGAAATTACCGTGACCGTGGTCAAAGTATAAACGAAGATTGTGACATGAAATTGAAAAGGAACATGGCTACCAGGCGCATGTGGATGAACACAAGTCTTCCAAAGCTGACAAAGGCGAGAACATCAAACACAACTCTAAGTGTAGTCTTCATAAGAAAGGTATGTTTCGTAAAACTGAATCTGGCATTACTTTAATTAAGGGTGATTGTTATGTTTGTAAAATTCCTATCCGTACGGCAGTAAAGTGTAGACAACATAAAACCTTAATAAGTATAAAGTTAATGCTAATTTAGTTGAAACAAATTAGAACAAGTTCATTGACATGATGTCGGAAGTTATTTTAATAACCAATGTGAGAGACTGGTGGGTGGACTCGGGAGCCACTAAGTATGTTTGTTGAAACAGAGACATGTTCACCTCTTATCAGAGGATAAGGGATGTCGAGAAACTCAATCTGAGTAACTCATCTGCGACAGAGGTTGCATAAAATGGAAAGGTCGAGCATTAGCTCATATCTGTAATATTCTCACACTGTATGAAGTTTTCATGTTCCGAGCATATGCAAGAATATTGTATCTTGTTCTCTTGAAGATGGTAAAAGATTGAAGATCTTATAATTAAATGTGAAAAACTTGTTATAACTAAGGGCTGTGATTTTTAGGCAACAATTATAGGACTTAGGGTCTATATAAGCTTAAAGGAAAATCTGATGAAGTAAACATAGTTGATTCTTGTGCTTTCTTTTGTGTGTCTTTGAATGTTTTGCATGGTAGACTTGGAACCGTAAAATTATAAGTCAATGCATAAACTGGCTAGCATAGACTACGTACCCAAATTTAGTTTGGACTTTGACCATAAAAGTGAATTCTATGTAGAATCAAAATATGCTATAAAACCTTTTAGCAAAAATGTTCAGAGTAATTCTAAGCCCTTAGAATTAATTCAGTTAGGCCTAGTTGAAATGAGTTCAACCCAAACTAAGGTGGTAAAAGGTGGTTTGTAACTTTCATAGATGATTGTACGAGGTACTCTCTTATATACTTGATTAGGGGTAAGGATGATTCCTTAGAAGCCTTAAGAGTATAAACTTGAAATTGAAAGCGAAATATATGTTACCACTAAATTGGTTAGGTCTAAACATGATGGAAAGTATGAAATTCATATAGGAGAACTTTACTTGTTAAATGGCATTATTCATAAGATCGCATCTCCTTATTCACCATAGTCTAATGGTATAGTTGAACGTAAAAGTAGAATTATTAAGGAGATGATTTATGCCATGTTGTTTAAAGGATAACCCCAAACTTGTGGGGGGAGGTCGTTCTCTATTTTTGTTATATCCTGAATAGAGTAACATTTAAAGGATCAGATAAAAATTCATATGATTATGGAAAGATAGACAACCTTTTTATGCATACGTCAAAGTGTGGGGGTGTTTAGATAAGGTTTCTTGAGTACCCTACTGCATATAGATTTTTGGTTGTGTGTTCTGATTTTTTAGACTTTGGTGTGATTTTTTTGACATTGGTGTGAAGATTATTACGGGATCTAGGGATGCCGAGTTTTTTTAACATGTTTATTTTGAAACCTGTCTCTTCTTAGGGATGTGTTGTTGATCCCCTAGATGTATTTCAACTAGTCAGAATATACCTTCGAAAGAAGATGAACTAACGTTGATCCTAAGAGAAGTAAAGTATTATAACTGAGACTTCTTATGGACATGACTTCATAATTTTCCTAGCTTAGTCTGAGTTCCAGACTCGTAAAGAAACCATAACATTTATTGAAATCCCATTCTGGTAAGAAGCTTCATTT
Source organism: Papaver bracteatum (assembly GCA_023529315.1). NCBI lineage: Eukaryota > Viridiplantae > Streptophyta > Magnoliopsida > Ranunculales > Papaveraceae > Papaver > Papaver bracteatum. The sequence goes on along the minus strand of JAJJWX010003730.1, from coordinate 141,299 downwards.
AGTGAAATGGACTCAGTCCGTCAAACCAGACTTGGGAGCTTGCTAGTTTACCTCTAGGGAGTAAGACCATATGATTAAATGAGTCTTTAAGAGGAAACATAATTTAGATGGAACTGTGAAAAATATGTGGCTAGGTGGATAGCTAAAGGATATAAACTAAAAGAAGGTGAAATTTTTTTCTTCTTATTCTGCTGTGATGAGAATTAGTTCCTTTGAGATGCTAATTGATTTTGCTTCCATAAACAACTTGGAGATACATCAGATGGATGTTAAGATAGCTTTCTAAAACTGTGAATTAGATAAAGAAATTTACATAGAACAACCTAAGGACTTTGTAGTGAAAGGTTATGAAAACAAAGTTTGTAAGTTGAACAAATATTTGTATGGTTCCAAATAAGCACGTAAATAGTGATATGGAAAATTTGATCATGTAATAATATGCATTGGATTTAAGTTAATGAATCTGACAAGTATATTTACAAGTAACTTGTTAAGGATGCCTGTGTGATTGTATGCTTGTATGTTGATGATATGCTTATACTTGATACAAACATAGATGTGATTAATTCCACTAAAACATGCACTGAATGAGAACGTTGACTTGAAAGACTTAGGCCCTTTTGATGTAATCTTAGGGATGAGGATTAGAAGATAATTAAACATTTATAGTCTTAGTCATTCTCATTATGTTGAATTTTGCTTAAGAGATACAATCAGTGTGATTGTAAGCCTACTTGTACTCCTTATGATTATTCTTGTATACTCAAGAAAAATAAGGGTAGTGGAGTATCTTAACTTGAATACTCAAGAGTTATAGGATGTCTGATGAATTTTATGAACTGTAAGAGTCCAGACATTGCCTATATTGTGAGTAAGTTAAGTAGATATAATTGTAGTCCATAGCAAGAGAATTCAGATGCACTGAGTAGAGTATTATGGTACCTAAAATACTCTATTACCTTTTATTTGATTTATGAAAGGTGTCTTGCTGTCCTTGAGGGAATTTATGATGCAAACTGGACAGTTGACTCAGAGGAGTCTAAGTCTACGAGTGGATAGTTTCACTCTAGCATAAGGGTTTGATTTTGGAAGATTTCCAAACAGACATATACTGCTCAATTCATTATGGAATCTGAGAGTATTGCGTTAGATAAAGAACGAGAGGGGGCCGAGTGCCTAAGATGCTTTTTAGAAGACATTCCTCTCAGGCATAGGCCTATGCCATCTATATCTATACACTGTGTTAGCCTAGCTGTAATAGCTAAAGCTAAAAACTAACTAATCTCAATCGGCGTTATTTCCATTGATTGGATAGAGTCCAAGGATAATATCGCATAACCTTTGACGAAAGGTTTGTTCAAGGAGATAGTTAGAATTGCATCGAAGGGGATGGGTCTTAAGCTCAATAATTAAACTTGCCATGAAGGATACTCAACCTTGCTGACTGGAGATCCCAAGATCAAGGTTTCGAATGAGACAACTAATTTATGGTGGGTAAAGGTAAACACTATCAGAGAATTTCATTATCTGTCCCTTCCTTATGGTGTAGACGTGATAGTGTGACTGCATGTAAAGGATGACTTTTAAGAAGTCTTAATGAGTTCTATAGTTTCAATTTAAGATTGAAGTGGGGTGTAGCAGTAACACTCTTTATGGAAACTCACCTATCTGAATGAGGAAGTGGGGCCGCATCCTATGAGAATATGAGCTTTGATTCTCTAGAGCATTCTGAGAAACAGGATATGTCCAGGGCCAAATTGGAAAAAAAATGCACGAGCTTAGCAGCACCCTGGGAGATATCATCTGTGGTCGTTATCGCGAATTACATCAAATGCTAGCAGTTCAAGACATAGTTCACTGTATCTAGCAAGTAATTCCGGTAATATCTCACTAAGCAAAGGTTCAAGACCTCATGGACACCTCTGCCTAAAAATGGTATTTCCTGCGTTTTTTATGTGATTTTCGTTTTGATGGTTTTGGTATTACTGGAAATTAGGACCTAAGGGTCACTAAGGGTTCACTAGTTCATGCTTTTTCACTTTGGTGAAAGAACCTTTAGTCTCACTTGTGGGGAACTAAAGATGAAAGCTCTCTATACTATATGATTTTTCCAATCCATAGTATGACCCTGGGGTCAACACACTGTTGTGTAAGGGAGATGACGTTGGAATGGCTAGTATGACTTCAACATGCACGATTTGTCTGTCTGTTCAGTCAGTTTGGGAGATTGGGTTGTTGATTTACCAAGATCTATTTGTGTTTTCGTGTTTTATTGAGTTTTCATTCATGTGGGGGATTGTTGGAAAACAATTACTAAAAAATGATTTTTAAGGTTTTAATAAAATTATAATTTATTGTTTTCTTTTGTGAATAAAAAACTTATTAGTCCCACATTGTGGAGTTTCCACTTTTTAGTTGTTTTAAGAGACTATATAAGCTTTTTAGTCCCACATCGGGGAGTTCCTCTTCTTAAGTTGTTTTGTTCCATTATATAAACAAATTCACTACTTTTGTAAAATCCATGGGAAAGGGGTTGCTCTATATTTTAGAGGGACCTCCAAGGGAAGATATTTTATATGTTTTCTCAAGCGTTCACGATTTTCCTTTATGGTTTTTCGGAGTTACCAAGCTCAAGATTGAGCATCTACTACATATGCTAGTAGTAGGTGTATTAGGGTGTTTGATCCTGGAGATATCCGTCCTGTGAGGGCTATAGCATCACTCTTGAGTGTAGACGGACGCTAATGTCTTAAGGGAAACGTGTTGAACACATGACTCACTCTGTTTTTTCAAAGTTTTGCCTTGTTGTTGTTGTGGAGATATGAGAAGCTCGCTCGTTTCGTCAAATCCATCACTTCCATTTAAAGGAGCTAAGTATCAATAACTTTTGCTTATTTTATTTTTCTTTGTTTTGATTATTGCACCCAACAAGCAATTCAAAGAGCGCGGAGATCACAAGGAACATTACTGCATTTAAACGAATATTTTCAAAATTGACTTTGCTCTTTTTATCATAGACGGCAAGAATAAATCAAGTGTAATTGATTATACATACTAACTCCCACGCGAAGACCATTCTTCGAGTTTTTGAACACTGCTTTAGTACTGATCCTCAAAGCCGAAGTCAGAACTCCTGATGCAGATGAACCAGCCAAGAATGACTGCAACGATTTCCATCAGCAAGACAGAAAACATAAAGAAGCTAAGTGGAACAATTATTAAAAAAGAAAAAGAAAAAAAAAGAGAACCCCTTACTTGTATGAACTCAGGGCACATCAAGGAGAGATCGCCAAGCATTCCACCTTCAACACACCCATCGCCAAGTCCAAAGATGACAACAATACAGCACAGGCCAATGTATGTCGCAAAGCCTCCACTCCCAGAAGTAGCTAAGTCAACTAGAAACAATACGTCAAACATAAACGGAGTAGGCCGCAAAACTGAGCAATCCAGAAAGAGGAAATAGATTACAAATGCGAAGAATAGAATAGAGTACTCACAATTGGAATTGACAGGGAACTTAAAAAGAAAAGGAGATAGCCAATTAAATTTCGCTTTCTTGTGTTTATTGTGGCCTCATAGTATGTTAGAATTGAGCTTGTTCCTAGAGTAATTACAACATAAACAACTGTGAAGACCCTAGTAGGATGAAATCTCTGCGGAGGAAGAAAAATTTATAATCGGTATAGTAAATTGTAGTGTTTCTTTTAGTTACTTTTTGGTTTGAAATAATGATCAATGGCGTCGAATAGATAGAACCCAACCACATAGCCAAACTAATTACAAATGACAGGAAATCTTGAAATAAGAAACACACATAAGCCTACCAATGCAATATATAAAGCGAGTACCTTCAAAATTTATAGTATCAACTGCACATCCTTTTTACAAATATATGAAAAGAAACTCATGTAAAATCTAAAGCAGTTGCAAAGAGGTTAGGAAACAACATGTACCGGGAACAGTGTGAGGTAGTAATCCTCTGCAGTTAACATGCTGTTCCAAACAAAAAGGTGGCCATTTCCTAGAAGCCAACATACTATCATGGCACTTGTTTTTCCCTGGAGCTGTTGATATGAGAAGATAAAATCAAAGTAAGAAGTTGACAATTGGAAAAATAAAATAATGTAAACTGATTCCGGCCCATCCTAATTCCCAAGCCATATCAAGTCTATGGATTGAAGCATTAGAAGAGTTTACATTCATAAACCTTGTAGGAATTATTAGACAGTGAAGACAAATAAGTTTCTTTAGGTAATACTAAATCATTAACAACTGGAAGTGAAAATCTCTAGGAAGAAAGTTAAAAAGATGAAGATTATAAATAAAAAGTAAACCTCAGCTCCATTGGTTATTATTGGTGGGATCATCTTCTGGTAACATGAAGAAATCGTAAAGAAGAAGAATAGAAACACTGAAAAATAAGTCAAAAGAGATACAAAACACACCCTGCAGACAAGATCCTCGGTTCTCGGTTCCACTGTTGACTTGGGGTTTCTCACGTTTAAGCTACTATTTGGCGTAAAAATAAGAGTGATGTAAGCTATATTTCGTCACCATATCCGTATCGGTGAATTTTGCGCACCCGTTATTGTCCCAGTTCTTACGCGAGAAGAAAGTTAAGGTGTTGCACTTGCAATATATGACCAAGTTTAACCCGGAAAATGCTCAACCACTTCTCATGTTCGGAGTAAGGGTACAAATTTTCATTAATCATTGCTAAGCTCCAGTGATACGTCAGAAATTAAACCACCAAGAAATTCCTAAGCGCGACAGTGATAAACAATCCAGGCCCAAAACTAACGAACTGCATGAGGAGCCCAATTTGATGCTATCCAATGTAGCAAGAGATGCCTAACAAAGCAAAATGCAACAATTTTGATGTATCTCTCATCCTTTAAAACACTAAGTCATACAAGCTCCCACGTTGCACGGTGAGTATGACACCCACCTCAAATTAAATTGTAGGAGATACCATATAGTCCTAGAAATAATATATTAGAGAGAGTCTAGTTCAATTGACCTAGTCAATTGTCTGTTTGGTCCTATTTGATAATATAAATTATCATTTGGTCCTAAAACTTATAGTTTGGTCCTACGATGATGTCATAGATGATGTAAATGTCATCTTGTAGTGGCAAAAATACCCTTATATTATTGTTTGGTACTAGAAAATAATGATTTGGTCATAAGCTAATGTCACATTCCTTTGTTTTTTTTTCTCTCTTAATATAAAAATAAATAAATAAAACTTAAAACTTAAATATCTTTTGAACTATATGTCTAAAAATGATAAATTTTATATATTCGGAAAGCCCTCGACGATAGATTTCCAACGAGTACCATTGTCGCTATGTTTCAGAGCTTTTAATTTTTGCCTTATTTTTTAGCTATAAAATGAACTATTATACGAGTTTATTCTATAAAATGAACTATTTTGATGAACTATTATATTCTGGAATGAAGTCCATATAAAAACTTGAAAAAAACAGACTTCATTCCATAAATGAAGTCCATATAAAACATATACAAACAGACTTCATTTTTGGAATGAAGTCCATGTAAAAACGTGAGAAAAACAGACTTCATTCCAAAAATGAAGTCCGTATAAAACATATACAAACAAACTTCATTCCAAAAATGAAGTCCATATACAAATGGTTTTTGCAAAATCCAACGGTTGTGAATGGGTTAGTTAGTGCGATCCACGGCCATCATTTGCTTTGAAAGTTGAAAAAGTTGAGAGACAAATCGTGGCTAAAATTCAATCCATGTTTTACTCCTGGATCCAACCGCTCAGATTTGTTCATCCATTATTATCCTCTTCTTCCGTTACACATTATCAACCGTTCCACCATTATTATCCTCTCCATTACAGATATATGTGCCTCTCTCTTCCTCTAATTATCCTCTTCCGTTACCATATATTTAATTCAGAGATCTCTTTACTTATGTTTCTCCCAACTTCTTGCCCTAATTATCATCTCCGTTACCATATTCTTCCGATTTTCTCTTCTCATTCTCTCTTTCATCTGCTTTAAAATTAGGGGAAAATACGCTCTTCAAGTATTGGCGACATTGAAGACCCGTATATACGTTGTTCATACGTTACAAATGTTCCCCTACATAAACACCAACATCTCACCATGCTTCATACGCATACTCTAATGTCCATTTTTTGTTTTCAATTTTAGCTTGATTTTTCCCATTTTTTTCTTAATTTCTTTTCAATTTTTTTTTTTTTTTTGAATTTTAAATTTTAAGTTTCTAAGTTCATTGTTTGCAGGTTGTTTTTTTCGGAAAAGAGGTGTCATCCATCTTAGGTAATTGTTTAATTCTTTTTCAATTTTAGTTTGATTTTGCCCATTTTTTTCTTCAAAATTTCTTTTCACTTTTTGTTTGAATCTTAAAGTTAAAGATTCTTAGTTCATTGTTTACAGGTTTCGACTGTTGTTTACGGAAAAGAGTTGCCGTCTATCTTAGGTAATTGTGTTACTGACTTTGATTTTCAATTTTGTTCCTGACATGTCCTTTCCAAAATATATAAGCACCTTACCCTTCTGTGTCTTCATGTGCAAAGGACAAAATCAAAGAAGGTACATAACACGCTTTTGTCCTGATCATATGAATTATTAGTTTCATAATATAAGACGATTTCGTTATGTGGGCAAAATCAAACTAAAATAAAAATCCACAATGCTTTGAATTAAACTACTTACCCTGTTTAATGATCTTAGCATATCATTTGGAAAGATGTAAACTACTTACTCTTCTGTGTCTTTATTATCTTAGCATAGTTAATGTGGATCAGATCGTGATGTGTTCAAGATTTGGCAAGGAATGAATATTGGTTCATTTAGTTTATGACTCTATGAAATGGGTTTGCATCTTGTTTGGATTTTTTGGTTATAATTAAGCATAGATAATGGGTGTCATTTTTAAAAAGTAAACCTCAGTAGATGCCTTACAATATTGCAGCCATATAGGTTTAAGAGGTCCAGGTTTGTATTATGTATGCATAAAATTGGAAATACCAGTCTTTAATGATAACCTTTGAATCTGTTAATGATACTGAAGAATGAGAAATAAATTCGTTGTACTGGTGGAAAATATGAAGAAATTAACAAAACTTCAGCAAAACAGGCAGAGCCGGAGACTAGAATCATCCGACACTTTATCTAACCAACAACTGCTACTTATCCTATGGAGTTGTTGAAGGAGGCATGTGAGCAGGTAATTAACCTCAACAATAAGATTATGACATGGATACTGCATATAAGTTTTGTTTTTGTTTGTGTTGATTCATCGTTTTGTTTTACAAGTGAATTTGCTTGTATCTGACTAAATTTCAAACTTTGGCTTAGATTTGGATCATATATAGATACAAAATATTTTGCCATTTGGTATGGTATGAACTTTGGAATGGAATGTGCTACCTTTTTTTTTTTTTTTTTTGCTAATAATCTTAGTTATGAGTATGGGATCTGTTTTCATGAATTGGGATTCTTGGGTAAACTATATAAAGTTACATATATTCATATTCTACTAGATATAATAGAGAAAGGGAAACATGTAGGATTACTCTTATGTTGATAAATGAGATGACTTGGTAATTAGGGCGGAGAAAAACACAAATTAGAGAGTTTCTGTTATGTTTATGATGAGGAACATTTAATCTCTATTTTGAGTTGCTTTGTTACTGTACAGTGGGTAATACTTTAAGAAAGGGATTTGTTATTAGGTATACCAACCTCTAATTATGTGATCTTTTGGGCTATATTCTCCCAGAAAAAATAAATCTTTGTCGTTATGGTTGGTTCCGTTTATGATTTTCAACTTTCAAGGTTCTGTCGCAGGTGCTCATCTAGGTTTTGTTGTGGTTGTTGTGTTGAAGTTATGTTTGGAACCTATTTGTATTTTTACTTCCCCGAGGATTTTGGGTATGCCTTACTTCATATATATAACTATTTAAATCTCGATTACGTGGAGAAATCTGTAGAGCCTAATGGAAAAGATTTTATTCATCATTTTTTTAGATTTGCTTCCCATTTATTTATCGTGGCCTTGGTTAGTGGTATGTAACAAATGTTGCCGTGTGTTAGATAGCCAATGTTAGCTTATGACAAATGGGCTCAATTAGTTTGCTCTCCAAGTATATTCAGAGAAATAAGGTTGTTGACGTGTATTGCAGCCATACCAAAACCGGGTAAAGGCAGACAAAGATCCTTGACTACTGTCAAAGCTGAGGTTTTTGTGTCGCTCAGAGGAAGGGAGCATGATGTTTCTCAAGCGCATGACACATTGTTCCTTTATTGGTACAATGGTAACTTATTTTCGTTATTAGGTATGGTTAATGCTCGATACCGTTTTCTAAGGTTTATGTTCCTGCCTTCTTCACTGTCACAGTAGAAGAACTTGAAGTTGCCATATCCTATATTACAAGTTACGACCTTGAAGCTAGAAAAAAAAATACATGTATAGTATTTCTAACCTACTGGCAAGGAAACTTGAATAATCGTAATTCAAGAATTCCTAATCGCTGAATATATAGTAACTGAAATATTGTAGATGTTCCTCCATTGTGCTACTGTAACATAGTTAAAGTTCTGATGGAATGGTGCCAATATCATTTTAGATGCAACATAAGAAAACAAGATCACTATTCACTACCCTTATGATACACGTGCATTTTAGTGAAACCAACATCTGTTCCTTAACCTATATGAATTATGAAATGAATTCACTTTTCTCTGCGGTGGAATCTGTTCCTCTTATAGTGTTTTCTTAAGAATTACCTCTCCGCTCTATGTTCAACGATTCAGTCTGAGATTATCATTTGCATTTCTCTGTCAAGGCTTACTAGAGGTCTGGGGATTGTTTCAGATCCATAGTTTTTTTTTTTAAATCACTCGAACTTAGCCCACTTCGTTTTTAAAACTTAGTCCGCTTCGGAAGCTTGATTTTCATTGTCCATACTTAGAATTCGTTATCTATGTTTCTAAAAACCATGTACCGAATTTCGTGTTGGTCTAACTTCTTTTATTTTTTATGGAAGCATGTTGGTTTAACTTCTAAGATCGGGTTTTTTGTTACCACAGACGACACAAACTCAAGATCACTTCTGATACAATATGGATGAATCAACCATAAGTATTGTCCAAAATGTAACTTAAATACAATTGTTTACACACTAATTATGTACATTTTTGTATTATTTTCTAAAAGTAACATCAATACTAGACAACGTGTACACTGATTTTTCTATGTTAATATAACTGTTCGTAAAATCAGAGTCTTGGTGTTTCTGTGCGCATGTCTTTACTAATGAACTAATTTGGTTTTTAGTTCTGACATGATTGTGTAGTGGGGTATAGTTAGGCCGACCGAGCGAAGCGGGAGGACTCTATATATGGTGACTTTTGTCAATGTGAAGCGTGACATTTTTTTTCAATTGGACAAAAAAGATTGGATTTGGTGTAACCAAAAAGGACGTATGTGTAATTTTTTAAAACAATATTGAGTTACGGATCCCGGGATCGAATCCCAGGACCAGCAACACCGCCAAAACAACTTTTTTTTTATTTACAATCATTTACGACACTTCGTTATCCCAACACCACTTCTTCTTCCTCCTCCTCCTCCTCTCGATTTCTTCTCTGCATCTTCTTCTTCTGAGAAGATTTCTCAACATCTTCTTCCGAGATCTCTATACACTTCCATCATCATCAATAGAAATCAGTTACCAAAATCGATTTTCTCTTCCTTCTTCTTCTTCCTTCTTCTCTCTGCAAATTCTTCTTCTTCCTGTAGCAACCTTGGAGCAGAAAATTGGTGATCAAAAATTGAATCGGTGAGGACCAGAAGATATGAATTGTTGATGAAGTTGTTACTGAAGCTGATTGAGCTCTAAAAATAGTAAGTAAAATTAGGTTTTTAATTAATTGATGTCTCGGTATGAAATTTGTATGAAAATTAATTGATTTTAGATGGGTATAATCTTAATTAAGGTGGAGATGGTTAATAGGACTTAATTTTAGTTTCTTAAGCAGATTAAAATCTGAAATTAGGGTTTGTACTAATTAGGGTTCTTGAGATTATACATCTTTTCCGAATTGATAGATTCAGGATGAATTGAGAATCAAAATATGAATTAGGGTTTGTTTCAGACTCTGAAGAAAGATGTGCAGTTGGTGGTGATTGATGCTAACAGAGAAATTCCGAGAATTAGGAAGTAGTTGAATAATTGATGAAGCATGGCTTCGATTCATGAGAAGATGGTGGTGGTCTTAACTGAAATGGTAGTAGTGTTGTTGTGTTAGTTTCTGGTGGTGGTGCTGAAAGAGTTGGAGATCAGTTGGAATTGTAATACTGATATGACCAATGGCTCTTCTAAGAACAATCAATCAAGAATTGAAATAGAAATGAAAAACAAATGTAAAATAGGCACACACACAACACAAGGATTTATAGTGGTTCGATCGAGATGATCTACATCCACTTTGGAAGACGACGATAACGTTGCACTATGATATGAACAAGTTTACAAGAGTATAAACTCCTCTCAAGAACAAGCCTTTAATGGCTTCCTCACACTCTCTCTAGAACACTAGAACACTTAGTGTTTCTCTCTTCTTCTCACTAATGTTGGGATGTCATTTACAATGAGACTACAAGGCTATATATAGTATATCAAATGTCGACATACTCATTTGCTTACTGATCACCGAACCCACTAGCTCACCCACTAGACAGCTTGTTTTCCAATAGCCCCACTAACCCAAAGCACCACTACTTCTTTAGTTTACTCCAGCCGAAAGCTAAAGTCACTAACCCAAAGCACCACTACTTCTTTAGTTTACTCCAACCGAAAGATAAAGTACTTCCACAAGCCGAAAGTAGCCGAAAGTGCTCCTTAATTATTCAAGGCATTATCAACAAATATTCACCTTGACTTGAATACCATCATCGCTCATCATCATCGTCTTCGCTCATCCCTACAAGGGCTCTCAACACCTATTGACACCAACCAAGTCCAAGCAGTGCTTGAACTTGATACTTGGAACTAGTTTCGTCAACATGTTTGCAGGGTTATCCACTGTAGGAACCTTTAGCATCGCTATCCTACCTTCCTCAACTGCATCCTTGATAAAATGATACCTGACATCGATGTGCTTCGTTCTCTCATGATACATCTGGTTCTTGGTCAAGTGAATGGCACGTTGACTATCACAGAACAAAGTTGCATTCTCTTGCTTGAAACCCAAATCACCAACCAAACCCATCAACCATATACCTTCCTTCACTGCTTCCGCGGCTGCCATGTACTCTTCCTCAGTTGTAGACAATGCAACCGTGCTTTGCAAAACCGACCTCCAACTGATAGTACTACCACACAATGTAAAAGTATAACCTGTCAATGACCTTCTTCTATCAAGATCACCTGCATAATCAGAATCAACATAACCCACAACATTTGTCGAATCACCATAGTGTTTATCAAACACTAAACCAACATCTGTACTTCCCCTTAGATACTTCAAAATCCACTTTACAACTTGACAATGAGCCTTCCCGGGACTTCCCATGTATCTACTTACCACACTCACAGCTTGTGCGATACCCGACCTTGTACAAACCATAGCATACATGATGCTACCAACTGCGCTTGCATATAGAACTCGAGACATATACTCTGCCTTATCTGCAGTTTGAGGTGATTGCTTTCTAGAAAGTTTAAAATGAGCTGCCAAAGGAGTACTTACTGGTTTTGCATCTTTCATACCAAACCTCTCCAACACCTTCTCGATGTAAGCCTTCTGGGACAAATGCAACTTCCCTTCAGCTCAGTTTCTATGAATCTCCATGCCCAATATCTTCTTTGTTGCGCCAAAATCCTTCATCTCAAACTCACTACTCAACTGATCCTTCAGCTTCTGTATCTCTGACATGTCTTTGCAAGCAATTAACATATCATCAAAATACAAGAGTAAATACAAAAATGAACCATCTTGGAGTTTCCTGTGATATACACAACTATCATACTTACTCCTGTCATAGCCATTTGCCACCATAAACGTATCAAAACATTTATACCACTTCCTTGGAGATTGCTTCAAACCATACAAATATTTCTTCAACAAACATACATGATCTTCTTTTCCAGGAACTTCAAACCCCTTTGGTTGTTGCATATAAATACGCTCTTCCAAATCACCATGAAGGAAAGCTGTCTTGACATCTAGTTGTTCCAATTTTAGATCTTTCAAAGCAACTATAGCAAGCAATTTTCTAATAGAACTATGTTTAACAACAGGAGAGAATACCTCATTGTAGTCAATGCATTCTCTTTGCGTAAACCCCTTTGACACAAGCCTTGCCTTGTACCTTGTTCCTTCACCATCTGAAGTACCTTGTTTCTTCTTGAAGACCCATTTGCTTCCAACAATCTTCTGCCCTTTTGGTCTTGCAACTATCTCCCAAGTGCCATTCTTGTCAAGAGACTCAATTTCTTCAATTGCGGATGATCCCCATTCTGCTGATTCTTCACCACCGATTGATTCTTCATAGGTTGTTGGATCATCCCTATATATGCTCTCACCTACTGCAAATGCATATGCAACCAAATCAGCATGGCCGTATCTCTATGGTGCTTTAACTTCCCTCCTCTCTCTGTCTCTTGCAAGATTGTACTGATGACCTTTTGCTTCTTCTTCTTGGGAAGGTTCTTGCACAACATCTTAATCATCATCATCATAAACAACAGTCTCATTGCTTCCTTGAACTTGCACCTCAAGTTCCACCTTGTCACCAAGCTCCACCTTATCGCTAACACCCTCTTCAGCTCTTTCATCTAGTTCTTCATTCTTTGGCTTCAACATCGATTTCTCATCAAACTTCACATCTTTGCTGATAAGAAACTTGTTTGATCTTTCTGCTGGACACCATAACCAGTAGCCTTTCACGCCCTTTGCATACCCAAGAAATATACACTTCTTTTCTCTAGGCTCTATCTTCCCCTCATTCACATGAGCATAGGCTGGACATCCGAATATCTTCAAGTCTTCATAGTTAGCATACGAACCTGTCCAAACTTCATTTGGAGTCTTGCACTCAATGGCAGTCGATGGAGATCTATTCACTAAATAAGCTGATGTGTTTGCTGCTTCTGCCCAAAACTGCTTTAGTAACCCGACATTGGAGAGCATGCACCGTACCTTCTCCATTATGGTTCTGTTCATCCTTTCTGCAATACCATTTTGTTGTGGTGTTTTTCTGACTGTGCGGTGTCTCACAATCCCTTGCTCCTTGCAGAACTCGTTGAACTCACCCCTACAAAATTCCAAACCATTGTCTTTCCTCAAGCACTTGATTTGTCTTCCGGTTTTCTTCTCAACCATAGTCTTCCATTGCTTGAACTTGACAAAAGTTTCATCTTTGTGTTTAAGTATAAATACCCATACTTTCCTTGAGAAATCATCAATGAACGTCAGCATATATCTACCACCACCATGTGAATCAACCCGAGAAGGACCCCAAAGATCAGAATGAATATAATCCAGAATACCTTTGGTGTTATGAATAGCTGTACTAAACTTGACTCTACACTGCTTTCCAAAGACACAATGTTCACAGAAATAAATCTTGCCTGTTTTATGACCACAAAGCAATCCTCGCTTGCTCAAAACATCCAACCCCTCTCGCTCATATTCCCTAGCCACATATGCCACAACTTGGTAGTATCATCATCAGAACTTGAAGAACATACAACTGCATCACCCGTCACAGTAGTACCTTGCAGCGTATAAAGACCATTAATTCTTTCGCCCTTCATAATTGTAAGACTTCCTCTTGAGACACGAATAACTCCACCTTCACCTTGATACTTGCATCCATTTGAATCAACCGTACCCAAAGAAATAAGATTTCTTCTCAAGTCCAAAACATGCCTAACTTTAGTTAAAGTCCTCACCATACCGTCATACATCTTAATTTGAATTGTACCTACACCCACCACTTTACAAGTGACATTGTTTCCCATAAGAACTTTACCACCTTCTCTAGCTTGATAAGTAGTAAACCACTCTTTATGAGGACACATGTGAAAAGTACACCCCTAATCAAGAATCCACCCATTTTCCGAGCTTTGGTATGAACCGTGAGAACCGCTCCATCATCACTTTGTACTTCAACATTTGCTGCGGTGCCTTGGTTAATATTCTTCACAATATTCTTCAATTTTGTACAATCCTTCTTGAAATGCCCCTTTTCCTTACAATGAAAACAATAGAATTTACCGGATTTTGATTTAGACCTTGACTTTGATCTACTCCTATCAAATCCGCCTTTTTGGTTTCCTCTTCCTCTAACGAACAACCCATCTCCCGAATTATCTTTACCGTCGATACCCGTCTTCTTTAACTCCTTAGAGTTCAAGGCCGCTTTAACGTCTTCCATGGAAATTGTATTTTTTCCATACATTACGGTATCAACAAAATTTTCATAAGATGGTGGTAAGGAAAAAAAGCAAACCCAAAGCTTGGTCTTCATCTTCAATTTTGACCTCAATATTTGCCAAATCCAAGAGAATTTTATTATAATCATCAATATGATTTATAATAGACGTTCCTTCATGCATTCTAAGAGTATGTAATTTCTTCTTAAGATATAAACGATTAGTTACGGATTTAGTCATATACCTTTTTTCCAACTTGTTCCATAGCCCGTCCGGTGTCGTTTCCGCCGCCACTTCTCTCAAGACCTCGTTGCTCAAACACAATAGAATTAATCCATGTGCTTTCTCCAGGTGATCTTCCTTTTATTCATCCTTCAATGTTTCTGCTAGAGCCGTTTTCCCCTTCAAAGTTTTCACCAAACCTTGTTGCACCAAAACAGCCATCATCTTTAGCCTCCATAAATTGAAATCATTTCTTCCATCAAATTTCTCAATATCATACTTTGCCGCCATCGTAGATCGTTTTTACCCGGAGCTCTGATACCAATTTGATATGACCAATGGCTCTTCTAAGCTCAATCAATCAAGAATTGAAATAGAAATGAAAAACAAATGTAAAATAGGCACACACACAACACAAGGATTTATAGTGGTTCGATCAATATGATCTACATCCACTTTGGAAGACGTCGATAACGTTGTACTATGATATGAACAAGTTTACAAGAGTATAAACTCCTCTCAAAAACAAGCCTTTAATGGCTTCCTCACACTCTCTCTAGAACACTAGAACACTTAGTGTTTCTCTCTTCTTCTCACTAATGTTGGGATGTCATTTACAATGAGACTACAAGGCTATATATAGTATAGCAAATGTCGACATACTCATTTGCTTACTGCTCACCGAACCCACTAGCTCACCCACTAGACAGCTTGTTTTCCAATAGCCCCACTAACCCAAAGCACCACTACTTCTTTAGTTTACTCCAGCCGAAAGCTAAAGTCACTAACCCAAAGCACCACTACTTCTTTAGTTTACTCCAGCCGAAAGCTAAAGTACTTCCACAAGCGGAAAGCAGCCGAAAGTGTTCCTTAATTATTCAAGACATTATCAACAAATACGAATGAAGATGAAGTTATAGGACTGGTGTTGATTCGTTGTGCTGGTTGTGACTGTGATTGATCCGGCAGAAAGAGTTTGATAGATAGCTAGGGATGAGCTGTGATTGGTGGTGATTGTAAATGGAGACCTAGAATTCTGAGATTATTTTACAGATGATGAAGAGACTATGCAGCGGTGTTATGAGATGGGCATGGGTGGATTTTGTTGTTGTTATATGTGTAAGTGAAATGGTTGGTGAAGATGAAAATGTTGAGGATTAGAATTGATAATACTACACTCAGTAGGAGGCTGAGTATGAACTGGATTATGAATGAGTGATGTGTGTTGGTGGTGGTAGACTTAAATTCGAGGTCTAGTGGTGATGTAGCTAGAATTGTGGCCTTGTGATGATTCTGGAGTTGCAATTCATAAGAGAAGTGGATACTGAATTTGTCAATTTTGCTCCGAATTCTTATAGAGTTTGATGAGTTAAGTTTTTTAATTGAGTTGTTAGGTTTGAAATTGGATAATTTCGAATGAAAATGTGAGTTGATGAACATTTATGGAGGTTTTTGGAACCCTTTGAATAATTTTCTGAAACTGGAAATCGAGGGTTCTTTCAAGTCATAGAACAATGATTACGTAATCGGAGTCAATGATACTGCATTTAGCTGAATACATGATTGTTAGGAAATTATTTAGTGACTAGTTTTGAGATGACAATGACCACAGCATCATATTTTTCAACTGCAAAGTTTATGGAAAGTTCAAATTTGCGGTGTGCTGTGCTATGCGGTTGTAATTATTCATGTTCAAAATAATTGTAAGTAAACTTAGCATGTGTTACCATTATTCACATATGAAACATTTTTTCCGTAGGTTGGAGGCCATCATACTAAGGAAGACTTTGCAGTGAGAGGCAAGGAACCCAAGAAGGAGTTAACTAATTTGGTATGTGACAGTTTCATACTCTCATCTTCTTTTTTAAAAATTTGTTGCAGTATGTGTCTACTTATCGAAGTTTGATCTCTTTCACTAGGTCAAAGAGATGCAAAACTATCATTTGCATTTGTATATCCCGACAAGAGTGGTCCTTTTGTAGTAAGACAGGTAAGCAGTTCTTCACTGTTTTTTTTTTGAGGTTGAAACTTTACATTTTGGTCAGGGTTTGTTTTAGCAGAAACAAAGAAATGGTATAAAATTAATGACATGTATATTTTAGATTTGTTTCAGGGTACAAATGGACCTATAATGCTTATAAAAAGTTACAAGAATTTTAGGTTTTTAAGAATCCTCGGAAGTCTAATTAGTTCCTTTCAAGTTTTTCAGAATTTTAGATATTAACAAGTAGTCTGCAGGTTGGTAAGTGATGCCGTTCTTGTTGTGTAAAGATAAGTTACATGTTACATTTTAAAGTGCAATTTTCTTGATAGTGGGGACTTCTATTGTTTCTAGAATAAGATGGTAGAATTATGGAATTGACTGCTCAAATCCCCACCTTTCACATTGTGGGACCTAATTTCCATCTGGTCATCAAGATGTTACTGGTGTAAAGATGTTCACTAGGAAATCGATGATAGAAAAGTTGTAATTTTAATATTTTGTTTTGTCTGAAGGTTGGATCGACCCATTCTCAAGGGATGGGAAATGCGAGAAGACAGGATGACCATAAGGCATTTTCTGACCTCAGCTTTCTGGTAAACCTTTAGGAAACAATTACGTGCTGCTAGACTTGTAATGAGTAGGCTCTGTGCGACATGTACTTTGTATCAGACATTCTATGCCAGATTTTCGGTCTCTTATCAGAACATGTATGGTTGATATAACTTGATGATGTAGCATTTACTTCGTGCATTTCAAATTTACAAATTTATAAGTCGACTCCGTGCTATTATAGCGGAATTAAATTTGTTATTATGGCGGAACTAAATTGGGAGTACAAAATTTAGTTTTGCGATAATTTTTTCGGTCGGCCATCCCACCGTGGCAGCGGTCATCTAGTAAATACCGTTGACTAAACAATAATGCTGTGGGATGAATTACAAACGATTAACAGGGTAAAATTAAATTTGGTTTGTGTAAAAAAACATGTGACGGAGGATGTCATGGGCCATGGCCACTGGATTCATTCATTGTGCTTTGATCGACTTGGTTTCAAATCAGTCCAGGGATGCTCCATTAGTAGAAAAAAAAAGAAAAAAAAAAGCCAAACTATATCTTGAAGCAAAAAATGATGAATTGCGTCATGAATTCATTTTTGATAAGAAACGTGTTGTGTGAAAAAAAAAAAAGAAAGGGGGCATGATAAATCAAAAAGTGTTGTTGATAATAATAATTTCTTGGTAACGACCTTATCATACTGTCGGAGGTAATGTATTCGTACCTGAAATAGCTCAAACCATGTGTGGGTAGATGAAGTAGTTAACGTTAATGGAATCTGTAAAGGATTATAAAAATAGTAGGAGAAAATGAACAGGGACCCGACTACGTGGTACTACGCCAAACACGGGTGAACCTCAACCTCATTAGAGAATCTCCAATATAAGGGGTCAAGGTCTTAAAATTATATGACACCCAAGATTTATAACTTTTTCCACTAAAATTTAATCTTCAATGCAAATGTGAACGTCATAAAAAGAAAATGACATAGTTAAATGGGGTAAAGGATTTTGGGTTTTAAGTCCACGTTATCTTTATTTTTTGAATTCAAACAAAAATTGTTAGATAAATAGTTTTTTTTTTTTTTTTTACTTTTAGCCATGATCTACTAAAAAAATAGGTGTTAATAAGACCTCCGCATAAGATGACGTTGAGATGTAACCAATGATAGTCATCGGAAGAGTGAAGTCACATTTAACGGTAATAGAAACAACCCAAAGCCCGGGTTGTTAAGGCACGGGTCATACACTAGTAAAACATATACAAACAGACTTCTTTTCTTGAATGAAGTCCATATAAAAACATGAAAAAATTCTTTAATGAAATCCATATAAAAACATCAAAAAAAACATCTTCATCTTCAAATGAAGTCCATATTTCTTCATCTTCAAATCAAATTTTTTCTTCTATGAGCTACTATTATACCGAAAAAATTTTAAAAGCTCTGAAACATAGTGACAATGGTACTCGTTGAAAAGCTATCGTCGAGAGATTTCCGAATATATAAAATTTATTAATTTTTGACATATATTTTTGAGAGATATTTAATTTTTAAACTTTTAAATATTAAGGTAAGAATGAGAGAGAAATTAATAGAGAAAATAAACAAGAGAGAGAAGGGGTACTTTAGATATTTTAATAATTATGGACCAAATTGAAAAGGTGATTTCTTAAAGGACCAAATAGACATGGGACCACCTAGAAAATGTCCAAACCATATTTTTCTCAATTAAATTAGATAAAAACTTTCAACTACAACAATTATGGGGAAGACAAGTGTCATAACATTATTGGTCGAAGATTTTTTTTATAAAAAACACCCCCTTAGTAGAGAACGTCATTGGTCCAAACCCCCCTGATTTTAACGACCAAATACTAAAATAGTTGGAAACCGTTAGTAGAAACGTGGGTGTACAAGACTTATGTGTTGATTTACACCTAATTAAAAAAATACACCGGGTTTACACCAAATACTTAATTGGACGTTAAGTAACGTCCGTCAAGTTGAAGAATGCTCCCGTAAAACCTGAATGAGATTTCCTCTCATCTCCCATTCACCTGAAACGAGAAGAAAATCAACAAAGCAGCAGTTGCTGCTGATTCAGATCGAAAAATAGGCAGAGATTGGGAGATTAAAGAGAGAGATTAAGAGATTAAGAAATCAAGTTATGGTGATGATTCAGTTCGAGTAGGATGGATTTTGGGTGAAATTTCGAGAGTAAATCAGATGAATGAAGGGGGATGTGGTGTTTCCAAATCCAGAAGTGGGGTTTTGTGTTTTTGTTATAGGGATTCGTCGATTGAAGGAAAGCTTGGGTTTTTTATATCAGTTTTGTATTGGTAAACCCTAACTCTTTTTCTGTCTCTTTTTTCTTTCTTTTTATGCCCAGCAATACCAAATCCAGAAATGGGGTTTTGTGTTTATGTTGTAGGGATCCAAAAATGGTCTTTGTTCTACTAAAGCTACATGAGTTATTCTTCTTTGCTCAAGTGGTACCAACAATCCCTCATTGAGACAAAGCTTTTGGAAAAGAAATTTGTTCTTGGAGTTAGCTGCTGGTTTGGATCATGGAAAAAGGTACATGAATTCCTCTAAACCCCTTATGCAATTATTATTAACATCTATGAACATGAAGATGGGTTTTGATTAAAATTTTGCTTTCGTTAGATGTTCTATAGTTGATTTGATGAATGTTTGTGATGGTTAGATTAATGATTAATATGAGTCATTGGGTTTTAATCCAATTCAATTTTGCAGGGAATTTGAGCAAGAAACATATGTGACAGAGTTATCTCCATCATCATCTCAGAGAACGATTATCAAGTGTTTGTAATAATGCCTGAACCATCAGTTCTTCACCAATGATCATTGTCAGTATGCTAATATCTTCTCGACAATATAAACTGAAAGAGGAGCAGAAAGCATACACATATGAATTTATCTCATGTACAGTGCATGTATAAAGATTTTTGATTTTTATTAACAGGAAGGAACCTCCATTTCTATTGCATGCATCGTAGTTCAAAAGTTTTTCACTAGAGTGATTCTTAGAGAACAATTTTTTTTTAGAAATGGTCGCAATAGCTATTTAATTGGATACAATGTAAGTCTCCTTTATTTAAGTCGTCCGATGCTCCCTCTTTGAGTCAGTCAGTGATAAATGGGGACTTTTTTTTGTATGCCTTACTCCTGTTATGCCTTATAGTTTCTGAGGTCTAACTGTAAAATTGGTTATTTTAGGTTGTTTTATCTGTAAACAATCATTTTTGGCATACCATTGTGAAATAATAATTAAATATTTCGGCTCATTTTTGGTTATTTTAGGTTGTTTTAACTAATGATTTCCTTGACCGAATCAACTAATTGCATTGTCTTTTCTTTTTGTGCAGAAGCAGAGAAGAAATTATTATCTTGGTGCGCATATCTTAAACAATTGAGCATTAGCAAGGTAATTAATTACGACAAATGTATTGTGCATTACAATCAATAAAGTGTTCATACTTTGTTTTTCTTTCTTTATTTTGATTTCCAAGAGCAATCGATTCCAAGTAAAAATTTTGTGGTCAAAATTCGCATCACACGTCACACGTCACACTTTCCCTTTTTTTTTTTTGAGAAGCTTCGAGAAAATGTTAAATTTACTGAAAGAATTTAACCTATCTAATCTTAATATGATGGAAAGCAAGATGCTAGAATGAGTCAGATGAGCCTATTGCATCATCACCGGTAATTCTCAGTCTAAGCCTTGGCCTTTATCAGTTTTCATCTTAAGAAGTTTGGTCTGGAAGGTGTATTTTAGCATTTCTCAAGTAACAAGCAATGGGATTGTATGATCGCCATACCAGCAGAAGCTTCAAAAATTAGAGGTGATTCTAGAAAAGGTTGAATGATAATATTTTTTTCTCTGGACACTCTATAGACTATGTTTTGCACTAATAATTGCTTCATGATTAAATGTCGAGGAATTCATATATGGTCACATGGTTGTCGACGTTAATAAATAATAGTTCTGAGGAATATTAATGATGGTGTTGATCGTGCTCAGAACAACCTGGCTTAGTGTTGTCCATAGGACGACAATAATATTCAATGTTACCTTGAATGCATACACTTGCTGTTTTTGGAAAATGTTCTTAGTTTTTGGTTTTCTAATTTAATCAACTAATGGTTACAAAATTATGATATATGGTAACTCCCATTATTTCAAGAGCTAGCATCCTTTTCATTTCAAGGAAGTTAATCCACATTATCATTCTTTAAGATAGGTCAACAATCAGTACAAACTGCAACCATAACTTCACTTCTCATGCTTTGCCATGTGTATACTACCACATCAGTCGGTCTGGATTGAAATCCAAATTATTGGTTAGTTAACACTTCATGTTTTTCGTCTCGGTGATTTTTATTATGAATGAGCGAACCCCTTGATTTTCCTATATGATGTGTTACTTTCAATTTCCATACTTTCAATGGGTTACTTATCTCAAACTCTCTTACTGCATCCGAGTATTTCTTGCAAAATCTGTTATTAACTGTCAAGGATTCTTCGGACACTTCTTCGATTGTTTTTCTATCACTAATAATACTCTCACTGTGTTTTTAAAGGTTTGATTTATTATTTTTATGTTAGGGGTGTTGTGGAGAAGGAAAATGGTGATGAGACCTGATCCTGAACAAGGCGTGGCAAATTATGCCGTCATAAGACAAACAAGAGGAGATGGAGTTGTTTTCTTTCCATCCTGGATTAATTTTTTCACTTAATTTTTGTATCTTATGGATATTGAGAACATTATAAGGATTATATAATTTTCTCTTGCAGACATCATTTAAGTTGATGACATAATTTGTATACTTAACTGTGTACCTATGACCTCTAGCTCCAATTTTAATTTTAAATCAAAATCTAATTCTAATTCTAATTCTGATTCCTTTTTTTATTTTTATTTTCTCTTCAAAAAATCACTTTGCCCGCCAAACTAAATAAAAATTGCATCGGATGGGGTGAGGAAAAGCGAGCCATATCAAATCAAAAATCCTAAACGACGGGAACGTGGGGAAGCCGAGCCATACCAAATAAAAAATATATCGTGACGAGGCGGGGCCCAACGATACCAGAAAAAAAATGTGATGAGGCGGGGCGGGGCGGAGCCCGGCGATACCAGATAAAAAATGCACGGTGATGGGGCGCGTCATTTTTTTTCTTTTAACCATCTTTTCGAACTCAGTCTTTATTGAACAAAGATTAAAAAAAAAAATGCACCAAATCATAAATCCTAAACGGCGGGGCGAGGCGATGCCGAACCACACCAAATCAAAAATGGACCGCGAAGTTCGGCTCGCCACACCAAATCAAAAATAGATTGCGAAAGGGGTTGGGCGGGGGCATATTTTTATTTTAACCATCTTTTCGAACTCTGTCTTTATTGAACAAAGATTAAAAAAAAATGCATCAAATCAGAAATTCTAAGCAGCGGGGAGAGGCAAAGCCGAGCCACACCAAATAAAAAAATGCATCGCGACGGGGCGGGGCGAAGCCAAGCTACATTAAATAAAAAGGCACGACGGAGCGTGACGAAGTCACATCACACCAAATCAAAAATATGGTTAAAAGAAAAAAATGATGGCGGATGGTTTTCGGGTCCGCCCGATGCGTAGCACGGGCACAAAATCTAGTTAAGAACCTAACAATTAGATCTCTAAATCATTTCTAATTAAACTCAGGAAATCTATCAGTTCTTAAACTAGTCCTTTAAGTAGCTCTTAAACACTAAGAGCAACTGCAATGGTGCGGTCAAACCAAAGACCAAAAAAAAAACGTCCAAATTTGAGTTTAGTCCGTGGTGTTACACTAGGATGGAAGAGTAAATTTGGTCAGGATCACATATAATGTTCGCTTGGTGATCAGGATCACATATAATGTCCGCCCCATTTTTAGGATCACATATAATGTACGCCCCATCATTAGTGGATCACATATAATGTCCGCCCCATCACATGATCAATTTATATGTTCGCCCCATCACATGATCACTTTATATGTTCGTCCCATCACATGATCACTTTATACGTTCTCTCGACTATATTTGGTTTTGGTCTTGGTCGCAGACCAAATATAATCTGGGATTTGGTTTTGGTCCAGCTTTTACTCGATAGTTTGTCACGTTGTGTCTCGTTTCTTGACCAAATATATAGGTTTGATCGTCCACTATGTTTTCTCTAAGAGCGTCTGCAGCAGGCGACCAAGACCAAAAATTTGGAAATAAATAGAGGCGTAATGGGACGGACTAAAGATCAAATACTAGACTATACCACTGTAGCCAGAATAAATTTGGTCCGCGACCAAGACCAAACCCAAATTTAGTCGGGCGTACGTAAACTGAACGCCCCACACCGAGCGCACGTAAACTTAACGCCCCACACCGAGCGCACCTGAAGTTCATGCCCCACACCGAGCGTACCTGGAGTTCACGCCCCACACCGAGCGCACCTGAAGTCACCGCCCCATTTTTTCCTCTTTAGCATGTGGCGTTAACTATAACAACGCCCCATTTTTTTTTCTTTTTCTTTTTAATTAGTATGGGGCGGTAACTATACCCCCGCCCCATATTACTCTTTGTTTTTTTATGTTTTTTTTTATTACGTGAACAGGGTTTCGGGCTCATCAGGCGTAAACTATATCAACGCCCCACACCGAGCGTAATCTTTACCAATGCCTGCAACAAGCGTAAGCAATATCAACGCCCTGCAACAAGCGTAAGCTATATCAACGCCCCGCAACAAGCGTAATCTATATCGACGCTCGACTAAATATACTCGTCCCCCACTGCGTCACTCAGCAGACTAAACCCAAATATGATCTTTTTTTTTACTCTTTACTCTTTAGTTTTAGTTGCACCGCTGCAGACACTCTAAGGCTGCGTTTGGCATGGAAGAAGTTTGAATTCTAGTGAGTTCCAACTACCTAGAATTTGAATTCCATCCTTCTAAATTTATGTGTTTGGCATGATAATCGATGAAATTGGTAATTACGTCATTCTTCTTTTTCAAATGTTTATTTCTTCAAAATATTTATTTGTAATATATTATTTGCTGGTAAATTTATTCTTGAATCACTGAATTTCTTCAAAAAATTATGTTTAATTACTTTTAAATAATTTTTAATTTAATTGTCATTAATAATGTATATTTTAATAAATAACTACATAAAAGACTAGTAAATTAATAAATGCAATATTAGTAATTAAATAAATATTATAGTATTCATATAAATATAATATTATTTAAATTAATTTTAAATATAATATTAACTAAATATTAATTAACTATATTAGCATATTAATATAATATAGTATAATATTGATATATTAAAATATTAATTAACAATTTTAATAATTGATAATATTAATATTAATTAATTAATTAAATATAATATTAATTTTAAACATAATATTATTATTTATGAAATTCCATAAAAATAATATTTTAAAATAGATTTTGCAATTTTAAATAAAATTATTATTTTAAATTTCAACATTAATAATTTATCAATAGTACTAGTGTATTTAAATAATAATAAAATATATTTTTTCCATTTTTGAATATGTTAAAAAGAATTTATTAAAGTATTAAATATTACCAATTAATAAATATTATAAAATTTAAAATAAAATAAAATATAATTATTTTTTAATTATCATAGTAAATTTATAAGTATAGGAAATGAATTATTGTTTAAAGAAGAAAAAAAAGTAAAATGTCAAAATGGTCAACGGGAGGAGTTGGAAGGATGGAGTTTCAAATTCTATGGGGGGGGGTGTCATTTGATTTTCCACTGAATGAAGGAATTTCAACTCCCTGGAGTTCCAATTCCATCCATGCCAAACACCCTTGGAATTCAACTCCATCCTTGACTCCTCCCGTTGACTGAACTCCACCCTCAACTACCTCCGTGCCAAACGCACCCTAAGGGATGTCTTACCAGTGACTAAAGACCTAAAACAGATAAAGTTCAGCATATCTCCTGAATAGGTTTATTTTTGATATTACCTGCTGCTCGGCTCTGATGGCTTTTCTAGTGTCTGTGATCTTTAAACATTTTGTAATCTCCGTACAGTTGGTATTTTATTAAAAAAAACACATACCCTTTCGGGAAAAAATAAGAAAGAAGAAAAGAAATCATTTTAGTAAGTGTCCGCCTTCTGTTGATGAGGACTCTTTTCGACACAAGTAATTCAGCTTCACATCCCGGTCAACACTTTTATTGGAATCCTTTTTTGGGACCATGGTTCTATTTTCCTAGCGACGGCTAGAAAATATTTTTTGCGACGTAACCGAGTTAAGGTTCAGTTGAAAAATATTTTTTGCGACGTAACCGAACTGCTGTTCGGTTGGGAAATGTTTTTTGCAATATAACCGAATTATTGTTCGGTTGAGAAATGTCTGTGAGGTAACCGAACTGGCCAGTTCAGTTGGGAAATGTTTTTTGTGACGTAACTTGCAACGTAACCAAACTATTGTTCGGTTGAGAAATGTTTTATGTGACGTAATCGAACTGACCATGGTCCCCCAAAAAAAACCATGGTCCCCAAAAAATATTTCTTTTATTGGTTTTTTGAGTGAATGGGCAAGCAACCACGAGGATATCAGTGTTCAAGCCCAAGCCCAAAATATTTGAATATTATCCGGTCCTCTAATTTCTTTGAACCTAGACGACAATGGGCCTCGAATCTTGCTGCCATCTCTAGAAGAATCATTTTGTGGGGACTACTCAAAAAATGGGGGGACTACTCTTAAGTTTTAAGGGTGGATATTGGAAGTAATATTTGGTCACCCCTTATAAATTTTTTTAATACCAACTTTACCCTTGATGATAAACTTAGTTAGTCTAATGATTAAAAACTGATTAGTTAGTGATTAGTGATTTATAAGTGGGATTGTTTTGTTATAAACATTATTATTGAGAGATAATAATAATAATAATAAGAAGAAGAAGAAGAAGAAGAAGAAGAAGAAGAAGAAGAAGAAGAAGAAGAAGAAGAAGAAGAAGGAAATAGGAAGAAGAAGATGGGTGAACCCAAGTTTTTTTTTTTTTTGAGTTTAGTAATTATGATATGAGTGATTCATGTGATGATACCTTAGATCTTTTTCTTTAAGAATCACAACAATAATATGATGTTTTGGGTACTCATGGATATTTCAAATTTAGTTAATGGTGCATGAATTGGACAAAACATTCCTAAAAATGAACAATTTACAAATTGATTTCCGTTTGGTTTACAAAGTTCGGCTATAATATTTGAAGAACAGGTTACCGAACTCATCTGCAAGTGTAGTTCGGTTAATGTTTCTAAAAACACAGGTAGCTTTAATGGAGTTTTTTGTTTCAGAGAAAATTTCGGTTAGGAAAAACAAATTACGAAGTAACCGAACTAAAAGTTCGGCTTGGAAAAAATAATGAAAAAAGTTGCGACGTAACCGAACTCAATATATAGGTTTTCAGAGAAAAGTTCGGTTAGGAGAAAAAAATTGCGACGTAACCGAACTTTAGTTCAGTTAGGAAATATTTTTTGCGACGTAACCGAACTTTTCTCTGAAAGAAAAACCTCCATTAAAAGTTGAGTTTGGTTAGTTCGACAAAGTTTTCACATAATTCCTAGACGAACTTCTCTCTCTGCAACTTACATTTTCAAATCATTTTAATGATTACTTCTCATTTTTGCAACAAAAAACGAATGACAAGTAATGGGTTTGCTATAATTTTGATTTTGATTTTGTTTTGTTTTGTTAATGATTTAAATTAAGCTATATATAGAGGTGGCTGTGGTGGTGGTTCGAGGTGGTCGGTGGTGGTGAGCGGCGGGGGTGATGGGAGGAGGTGGTTATATATATATAGGTGGTGGTGATGGGAGGATGTGGTAATATATATATATATATATATATAGGTTAAGGTTAAGGGTAGGTTAGTCATTTCCACATTTTAGGACACCCCTTATCATTATAGGGTGGACATTTCTATCACAAAGTAGTCCCCCACCTTTTTTGAGTAGTCCCCAAAAAATGATTCCTCTAGAAGCAATGACACGAAGGCTGCATAAGGAAGTGCTTCAAAAAACTCAAAATTAATGAAGGGTGAAGGTTGAGATTTGATGACCGACATTTTCGATAACGTTCAGAGAACTTGTACAGAGCATTCGAGCTAAAATACATTTGTCTCAAATGATATATGTCCGCGAGTTCTATGAAAGTTATCGAGATATCGCAACTCTAGTATATGGGAATGTTAGTTGCATAATACTATATCTTGATTTTTAGGCTATTAAAGTCAATTTCAGATTAGGAATAAAGCATGGTAGTTAAGTATAGGATATCACCATATACCCAAGAAGATTGAAGATTGAAGGACAAACGAATACATTTGCGAGTCATCGACAAATGTATGTGAAGACTGACTTATCATATTTACTCAAAGTATCTAATATCTTGTGAGACTATGTCGCGTCATTTTAGTAAATTTTATATGTAAAGAAGAAATTTCGCGTTCAAGTGTGTCTTAATTTATTCTCGAAACGATTCAAGCAGCGGTTGTTGATTGATCTTTAACAATCTTACGCAATAGAAATTTATTTGAGCCTCTATTTATAGGGCTAGACACAAGGACATCCCAATAATAAATGAGATTTATCCTAGATATTCTTAACATAATTATTACACGTTTATAACATTTTTTAATTATTAAAAGGGGGTAAGACTTTTCTTACCATTGATGGATTGGGTACGCTCCTAATCAAATTAGTATTACAGTCTAACCTCGATAAATGAATGCCCTCGGGACCAAGAAAAAATATTCGTTTAACGGGGTTATTAATTTATCGATAAATAAATAAAATATTCATTTATCGATAAACAAATATTTATTCATTTAGATAATATTTTCTTAATTAAAAAGTTAAATTGTATAAGATAATATGTACAAATGTACATATAGGATAGTTGAAGTTGTTAAAAATGTAGAGTTATTATTCAATCATGTGATGCTGGGATTATTCGAGCATTCAAAGTTTATTATCGACGTCATTTTTATTATAGCATCTTGCAAAGCCTTGAAGTTTGACCCACCAAATCTTGAAAAGATTAACATTTTGGGTGCTATAAATTTTGCTACTATGGCTTCGAGATTTGATGTGACGGCAAAAACAATTGCAAATTGTTTCCATCATTGTAAGGTTCGGCCTGAGGATATTGATGTTCCCAAACCATAAAAAGGCCAATTACAAGAATATATCCAAGGATTAACCAGAGTCATTCCTAATTTACTTTATAGATATGTGATGGACGTCGAATACCTTTTAAACTTTCTTAACGAGAATGATGCAATTATGAAATCTCCAAGTCCCAATAGACGAAGAAACTATTGAGTCAGTAATGATGAGAATGATCTTGAACTAGATGATAATAGTGTCGTACCAAATGTGTCATCTAAAGATGTCTTTCAAGTAATGGTCACTTTAATAAACTATTTGCTACAATACAAACAAAATATTTCATAAATTGTGCAAGCAATGCATAAAATTAAGGATGTGGTGCATTTTGATTTGGGTGGAAGAAAAGACAATCAACCATAGATGAATTGTGATGAGTTTATTTCTACATATATTTTTATATAAATTTACAGATTATGTATTTTGGGTTATTGTTATATATATTTTTATATGAAATTTAGTGATTATTCGTGTAGCGCCCCCTAAGCTAGCAGATGACTAAACCAAGAGATTAACTAAATAAGAGGCACTAAAAATCCAAATTAAACACTTAAGCATTCAATTAAGAAATGAGATACAGAACTTAACCCAAAGCTAACCCCGTTCAGAAATATATATACAAGATCTTCTCTCAAATGATACATATATAATAGTCAATTGGTTTTTAAATAAAATATACAACATAATAAATATAACAGAAGATAATCAACTAACGAAGTCAACCCGTGAAGCTTTCGCTGCGCAACCCTGATCTGTCACAGAAACTGAAGGGGAAATAATTAACATTTAACCTTCTAAGTAATCATATGTAAGATTTGGAAAACAATAATGTTTTTCCGAAAACATTAAACAGTGACTAAGTCACTGAAAATAAACATACATGTATATGGAACAAACTCCTTCGTCAAACAATATACTAATATGGTTGTGAACCCCTAAATACCGGCAATTCACACCTATATAGCTATGGATGCCACCAAGACCATGGTGACCAACTCTATTCAATAAAAGCTCTAGGTATAAAAGTGAAGGAGCGTATCCTATATACCACAAGTGGAAATTCTCATTTCTCAAAACAATTTATGTTGACGAAGAAACAATACAAGTCCTTTCCACATCGTGGAAAGATTCACAGAAATAACAGAATTATCATAATGCATTTTAAATAAAATATGGAATGTAGAAACAAACAATGCATGAGTTTGTTAAGCATAATATTTTTATAAAAGCAACAATAATGAATACAAAGAGTTAAATGCATTCCCACACCTTTTGATGGCAAGCCACGCCTACCTCGAGATCCACGATCCACTGGTTCATCCTTGAATCGATCGTTGTTAATAACGAACTGTTAATCACACAAGCAGTCTAAGAAACTAGCAAGAATGGCTCATAGAAGAATCATATAATTCTATTTAACAGTTCTAAGACCATTATGGTATCTCATTCTCCATCTTTAACATAACTAAGAGTTTACTAATCTAATTAGGTTGATTTTATAGTCCATTAGATATGTCTTATGAATATCTACAACTTTGTAGAAGAAGTCAAAGGTTAATTCGGACCATAAGTGGTCCAAAACATCAAACTAAAAAAACTGGTCTAAAGCCCAAGCCCACTTAAACAAACCCATCAATAAGGGCCTGGTCCAACAGTGTCTATTAATGGTCAAACGTAACGGTCAACGGTCTCTAACAGTCAACGTTAATCAAGGTCAAAGTCCAAGGTCAATGGTCAACGAGTCAAGACTAGTGACTCAATGGGTCAAATCCGGTTCAACTCGATTCGACTCAGTCAGATGGACTGAGTCAGCTAGAGTCAGATACTGACTAGGCTGAATGGCACAAGGCCAAAAGTACTTGCACAGGCCAGAGCCATTGCTCAGGCCAAAGATATGCTAATGCACAACCATTTTGCAACACTCAAACTCTAAACTTTAACAACTCTACTCAAGTTCAGTTTCAAACCAATAATACCCCAATTGAATCATTCCAATAAACCTCAAATTTCAATTAAAATTATAAACTCTAATTACCTGCAATTGCAGCTTTAAGCTTTGCACAACAAACGTGAACTATAATCCTACAACTATCATTTCAGTTAAACCTCCCCTGCCTGCAACTCTCAAACACACAGACAGTACCACTATAAAGGTTCGCTCCAACTACAATCCATCCCCAGGTATTCAACTTCACTACCGCCTTATTTCCTGCAACAATTCTCTATACATATCCACTACACCCTCAACAGTAACACCATAGCCTCAACCCACTAGCAAGACTCATTCCCTTTGTAAGACTCCAAACATTCATCTAAGTCCCAACCAT
Organism: Papaver bracteatum; assembly: GCA_023529315.1. NCBI lineage: Eukaryota > Viridiplantae > Streptophyta > Magnoliopsida > Ranunculales > Papaveraceae > Papaver > Papaver bracteatum. The sequence continues at coordinate 110,500 of JAJJWX010003730.1, read as the reverse complement.
TTCAGACATCAACAACATCATTACCAATTCAGCTAAACCTACAATTCAACTCATCTAATTCTAACTAATTCCTCATATAAACAAACACACCATACTCAACTAAAATTTGGCTTCAACATACCACCACCAGTTCAACACCACCAACAATTTGTACCCTGTAAAAGTTCTGCCAATTCAATTTACATCATTACTATCAATTGCATACAACCGTTCAATTAAAGCTTCATTATTGTTTCCATCTCTAAATACAGTTCTACACACACTGCCTCCATTCCTAATTACCAAACTAATTCTATAACCTCTCAATTACAACCACCTTCACTACCACTAGTAATTCAGATTACTCATTCCTCCATTTATCCCTGTCTCCTGTAATTCTATCAATTTGAACTGCAATTCCAGAGTCACCACAACCACAATCAATCCACTATTCTTTCGCCTGCAACTTTATATCACAGCAGCACCAATTCATATCATACCTCTCTACCAACATAAACAACTTCATCATTAACCATTGCCCATCCTTTACAGTTCATACATATGCATCACTAATTTTTATCACCATTCCCGCAATTATGCAACTCAACAATCTTATAAACTCATCTCTAACTCTATTAATTCTCAATCCCATAAACTACCCTGTAAAATTCTAACATACACTAACTCATCCCAAACCTAAACTCCCATCTGTTATGTTCCACATTCAGTTCATATCTTACCTTCAATTACAAAAACAAGTATTCACCAATCAAAAGAACAACTTTACAAAATTAACCTGAAAATATCAATTACCTCAGAACTGAGTTACTCAAGTAATTTCAATCTCAATCCCTTCTTCACTTGGCTCGGTTCAGCAACTCGTCTCAAGACTAACATCGACCCTTCAACTCAGTTCATCCATCATCATCAGTTCTCAATATCAAATCTTCATTTCTCTAATTCAAACTTAGAACATCAACCAAAACTTTAAATCTTACAAACCCATCCTTCAATTATTCTAAATCAGCACCTAATCGAACTCTAATTCAACATGCAAAAACCCTAAGTTATCTTTCCCTTTCGATTCAACTTCTGAATAGCTTCATTTTATCAATTCGTTAATAACCCTTCAATTAATTCTTAATTCCATCTTCAATCTCTCATAATCTTCAACCAATTCCAAAACGCAGAAACCCTAACTCTGATTCATTACTTTCTTCGAATCTAGATCAAAAACAAATAACAACATCATCACTACTACTACCCCAAGATCTTCTCTACCTCTTACCAACAACTAATCTTCCATTCGATCTCTCGAATTCGCCGGAGAAGGAAGAACAGAAGAAGAATAGAAAGAGAAGAAGAAAGAAGAAGAAAAGAAGAAGAACGAGAATAGAGAAAAAGAAAAGAGAAAGAGAGCGAGTTAATCCTCTCGGTTGAACTGGTGGATAAGGCCGGCCAAAACTATTAAGGCACCCACAAAATTACTATGGGCAGCCATTCGGATTTTGTCCTTCACGCGTATCTGATAAATTCTTCTTCGTCTGGTATTCGAATGACACGCTCGAGTAATCCATTCCGCATAACTTATCGAGATATATCCAAGGGTACTAATTTCGTATCTAAATCGTTGTTAGATTAATTCCTATTAATTAGTGTTCGAGTTACACTAATCGAGTAATTAGCGGCTAAGACGACTCTTGACTAGTCTAATAACTTTGATGAGCTTGAGGGTCGTCACAATCTCCCCACCTTATAACATTTTTGTCCTCGAAAATCGAACCATCCTTCTGGTCTTCCAAAAACTCCCCACCTTATATGATAATTCCATCTCTTGTCTAAGCGCGAACAACATAAAACCGAACACAAACCTATATGGCTTTCTACAACTAAAATCTAAAATTTGTAGCTCTAAGTTCAACTACACTGATTTAGATTCTATCAAATAGGGAAGTCTAAGTTTCTTACATGAAAATTTTCTACACTAATTTCTAAGTCAATAACTTACTTGTTCTAAGTACTTTTATAAGATATTCAATAATAAAGTTTCTCATTAAAATTTGGGATCTATTAGTTTACTAATAGAAGCAAGTCTCCCTTCAATGCCTAGTGATACAAGAATGCAGTTGCCCTATCTAGGTTCGTGACGCCTGACAATTCCAACTACCTAACAAGTATCACCTGAACACATCAGAATCACCAACCTCACTATTCCCCAGTGTTGGATTAACTAAGCGTAACTTGTTAAAATTAATTAGTCTTGGACTTCTATCTTAATTGGTGTAATTCTGAAAATTTTACTTCATAAAATATTTAAATAGTTCACATCCTTTTAAGTAATTTTAGTGATATGAAATTTTATGTATTTATTTATTTACTTTACCAATTTAAGTAATCTCAATTCGATTTTACTCCAATTTAAAATATCTGATGCTTTTGACTTCGCTGTAATACTATATATAATGTTTTTTTTTTGTGCTACTTAATAATAACTTAATGTTATAACCATTATCCAAATATAAAGTTATACTTATTTGTTTATTTCATTATGTGACTTGATATAAATAAACAACTACTGACCATTCTTCATATCCGTTTGGTATTAATATTTTATTATTATCATTACATTTGTTTCTTATTTCTTAGACCGATACAAGTTAAATCGTAATTAGTCATAATGAGAAGTTTAAATCTATCATTAATATTAGATTTGATTTGATCTAACTTTATTTTCTTAAATTTATTCTAGTGTTAAGTAATCTTTAAAGTTTATTATTAACAAAAGTTGCATCCTTCTGATATGGTACTAACATATAATTATTATCCAAATGATATTTACAATAACTCTACATTTTTACAATAATTAGTATTAGAAAATATTATAATTTGCTTATTTAATCGAAAATTATTGTCTTAATTATACTATCATTTTCATTATCATTTTATCAAATTTTCTTATTTGATTACTAGCGTAACTAACATACAATCAAAATAATTATTTAGTAATGATACTTAGTTTAATTTTATTAAGCCCTAATCTTATAAATTTAATTTTACTTTTACGAAAAGATTGATATAACAGATTTTATTTATTCAGATTGAATCTGTATACTATATCTTGTTAAATATTGGCGTTAGTATTTTAATACGATTTAAATTTTAGTCTGCATAAAATTTTAATATGTCTTGATAGTCTATAAAATTTGGTACCAATAATAATTATCTTATCCTTAGGCAAAATTATTCTTCTTTAAAACTAATTTTGTATTAAGCATTCAAGTAATATAAATATCACTTCATGTGTATGATTTAGTGAATCATTTATTAAACGGAAGATAATCTGGGTATAAGATTGTTAACAAATTTAGTCTTTCTTTTATGCATTATATGACCTCACGTTCTTTTATTCCTACTTAATAAGTTTTATTTATCTATCTGGTTTAAACGTAAAACACATAATTCTGATTTGTTATTAGTTAACTTTAAAAAAGTTGACCATAGATAAACACTAATAATTATTTTTCATAGTTATTTGATCATAATCATTATTTTATCACTATGTAATTGTAAATGAGATTTTAATTTAAGTTATGCTCAATATAATACTAATTTAAATTCTAACAATTTAATTTCGTCATACTAATTTTTCCATTTCAAAAGATAATTACATTTATTTATGAGGAAGGATCCTAACAATATACAAATTATTTTCTTTTTAATTCTAATATTACACTAAGCATCTGAATGCTATTATTACTACTTCACGTGTATTTGTTTCATTTTAGAAGTTTTACTGAATCATTTGTTAGACTAAAAATAATTTTGGAACAAGATTACTAACAAGTTGAGTCTTTTAATTTTATATATTATGTCCTCTATTTCTTAAGTCTATAATAAGTATTATATTAAATATCTAGTTTAAATTCAAGACATACATTTCTAATTTTCATTCGTTCAATTTACTAAATTTAACCATAGATAAGCGTTACAAGTTTTCCATAACTGTGTTATTAATCATAATTTTTTTTTTTTTTATCGTTACATATATTTATTATTTAAGTTAAGTTCAATATGATACTAATTGAGAAAAGTCGACACTACTTTATTAAAATTGTTATTACTATTATTACCATCTATAGTTATTATTATATTATTTTTATTATTAACATTGATGATTGAGCTATTATTCTAACTATTCTAACAAAAATTATTGAATCCCAAAATATTGTTAATATTTATGTAATTATAAATTGTTTACTCTTCATATAAGTAAATGTGTTCAGTAATTTCCATGTGATTTACAAGCTCTATCAATGATACTAAACTCACTATTTTTATAGTATTAGATTGTTTATGTATGCATACTTTTTAAATTAATTATTCACAGTCTTTATTAGCTAAAGTTATTGGTGTACCCTACAATTTCTTTTTTATACACAAACAAATCAAGCAATCAAACAAATCAATCAAATAATTATTTTAATTATTGATAGTTTTTAGTGATTAAGATTTATCTCACAACCCAACCCAGTTCTAAACTATTCTAGTTCTCTAACTGACACTGGCTAATTCTAGCTATTCCCATATAAGATCTATTAGTGAGCTCTGATACCAACTTTTGTAGCGCCCCCTAACCTAACAGCTGACTAAACCAAGAGATTAACTAAATAAGAGGCACTAAAAATCCAAATTAAACACTTAAGCATTCAATTAAGAAATGCGATACAGAACTTAACCCAAAGCTAACCCCGCTCATAAATATATATACAAGATCTTCTCTAAAATGATACATATATAATAGTTAATTGGTTTTTAAATAAAATATACAACATAATAAATATAACAGAAGATAATCAACTAACGAAGTCAACCCATGAAGCTTTAGCTGCGCAACCCTGATCTGTCACAGAAACTTAAGTGGGAATAATTAACATTTAACCTTCTAAGTAATCATATGTAAGATTTGGAAAACAATAATGTTTTTCCGAAAACATTAAACAGTGACTAAGTCACTGAAAATAAACATACATGTATATGGAACAAACTCCTTCGTCAAACAATATACTAATATGGTTGTGAACCCCTAAATACCGGCAATTCACACCTATATAGCTATGGATGCCACCAAGACCATGGTGACCAACTCTATTCAATAAAATCTCTAGGTATAAAAGTGAAGGAGCGTATCTTATATACCACAAGTGGAAATTCTCATTTCCCAAAACAATTTATGTTGACGACGAAACAATACAAGTCCTTTCCACATCGTGGAAAGATTCACAGAAATAACAGAATTATCATAATGCATTTTAAATAAAATATGGAATGTAGAAACAGACAATGCATGAGTTTGTTAAGCATAATATTTTTATAAAAGCAACAATAATGAATACAAAGAGTTAAATGCATTCCCACACCTTTTGATGGCAAGCCACGCCTACCTCGAGATCCACGATCCACTGGTTCATCCTTGAATCGATCGTTGTTAATAACGAACTGTTAATCACACAAGCAGTCTAAGAAACTAGCAAGAATGGCTCATATAAGAATCATATAATTCTATTTAACGGTTCTAAGCCCGTTATGGTATCTCATTCTCCATTTTTAACATAACTAAGAGTTTACTAATCTAATTAGGTTGATTCTATAGTCCATTAGATATGTCTTATGAATATCTACAACTTTGTAGAAGAAGTCAAAGGTTAATTCGGACCATAAGTGGTCCAAAACATCAAACTAAGAAAACTGGTCTAAAGCCCAAGCCCACTTAAACAAATCCATCAATAAGGGCCTGGTCCAACAGTGTCTATTAAAGGTCAAACATAACGGTCAACGGTCTCTAACAGTCAACGTTAATCAAGGTCAAAGTCCAAGGTCAATGGTCAACGAGTCAAGACTAGTGACTCAATGGGTCAAATCCGGTTCAACCCGATTCGACTCAGTCAGATGGACTGAGTCATCTAGAGTCAGATACTGACTAGGCTGAATGGCACAAGGCCAAAAGTACTTGCACAGGCCAGAGCCATTGCTCAGGCCAAAGATATGCTAATGCACAACCATTTTGGAACACTCAAACTCTAAACTTTAACAACTATACTCAAGTTCAGTTTCAAACCAATAATACCCCAATTGAATCATTCCAGTAAACCTCAAATTTCAATTACAATTATAAACTCTAATTACCTGCAATTGCAGCTTTAAGCTTTGCACATCAAACGTGAACTATAATCCTACAACTATCATTTCAGTTAAACCTCCCCTGCCTGCAACTCTCAAACACACAGACAATACCACTATAAAGGTTCGCTCCAACTACAATCCATCCCCAGGTATTCAACTTCACTACCGCCTTCTTTCCTGCAACAATTCTCTATACATATCCACTACACCCTCAACAGTAACACCATAGCCTCAACCCACTGGCAAGACTCATTCCCTTTGTAAGACTCCAAACATTCATCTAAGTTCCAACCATTTCAGACATCAACAACATCATTACCAATTCAGCTAAACCTGCAATTCAACTCATCTAATTCTAACTAATTCCTCATATAAACAAACACACCATCCTCAACTACAATTTGGATTCAACATACCACCACCAGTTCAACACCACCAACAATTTGTACCCTGTAAAAGTTCTGCCAATTCAATTTACATCATTACTATCAATTGCATACAACAGTTTAATTAAAGCTTCATTATTGTTTCCATCTCTAAATCCAGTTCTACACACACTTCCTCCATTCCTAATTACCAAACTAATTCTATAACCTCTCAATTACAACCACCTTCACTACCACTAGTAATTCAGATTACTCATTCCTCTATTTATCCATGTCTCATGTAATTCTATCAATTTGAACTGCAATTTCAGAGTCACCACAATCACAATCAATCCACTATTCTTTCGCATGCAACTTTATATCACATCAACACCAATTCATATCATACCTCTCTACCAACACAAACAACTTCATCATTAACCATTTCCCATCCTTTATAGTTCATACATATGCATCACTAATTTTTATCACCATTCCCGCAATTATGCAACTCAACAATCTTATAAACTCATCTATAACTCTATTAATTCTCAATCCCATAAACTACCCTGTAAAATTCTAAATGTACATAACTCATCCCAAACCTAAACTCCCATCTGTTATGTTCCACATTCAGTTCATATCTTACCTTCAATTACAAAAACAAGTATTCACCAATCAAAAGAACAACTTTACAAAATTAACCTGAAAATATCAATTACCTCAGAACTGAGTTACTCAAGTAATTTCAATATCAATCCCTTCTACACTTGGCTCGGTTCAGCAACTCGTCTCAAGACTAACATCGACCCTTCAACTCAGTTCATCCATCATCATCAGTTCTCAATATAAAATCTTCATTTCTCTAATTCAAACTTAGAACATCAACCAAAACTTTAAATCTTACAAACCCATCCTTCAATTATTCTAAATCAGCACCTAATCGAACTCTAATTCAACATGTAAAAACCCTAAGTTATCTTTCCCTTTCGATTCAACTTCAGAATAGATTCATTTTATCAATTCGTTAATAACCCTTCAATTAATTCTTAATTCCATCTTCAATCTCTCATAATCTTCAACCAATTCCAAAACGCAGAAACCCTAACTCTGATTCATTACTTTCTTCGAATCTGGATCAAAAACAAATAACAACATCATCACTACTACTACCCCAAGATCTTCTCTACCTCTTACCAACAACTAATCTTCCATTCGATCTCTCGAATTCGCCGGAGAAGGAAGAACAGAAGAAGAAGAGAAAGAGAAGAAGAAAGAAGAAAAAAAGAAGAAGAACGAGAATAGAGAAAAAGAAAAGAGAAAGAGAGCGAGTTAATCCTCTCGGTTGAACTGGTGGATAAGGCCGACCAAAACTATTAAGGCACCCACAAAATTACTATGGGCAGCCATTCAGATTTTGTCCTTCACGCGTATCTGATAAATTCTTCTTCGTCCGGTATTCGAATGACATGCTCGAGTAGTCCATTCTGCATAACTTATCGAGATATATCCAAGGGTACTAATTTCGTATCTAAATCGTTGTTAGATTAATTCCTATTAATTAATGTTTGAGTTACACTAATCGAGTAATTAGCGGCTAAGACGACTCTTGACTAGTCTAATAGCTTTGATGAGCTTGAGGGTCGTCACAATTCGTTTATATTTCTATAGGTCCTTTAAGGATTCGATTTTTTTTATTCATTAATGCATTAAGCGAGGTTATTCATTTAACACCTTGGCCCAAGTCAGGACCAGAAAAAATTATTCATTTGGCAAGGTTATTCATTTATCGAACATTCGTTTATCGAGGTTGGACGGTAATAAATTGACTTTTGAGTAGGTGAGAAAACATTAGAAACTCCTTAGAGCAACCACAGTCATGGACTATAACCAAAAATTTAGTCGAAAACCCAGACACAAAGGACAGACTATCGATTAAAATCCGGACCAAAGACCAAATCCCAGACCATATTTGGTCTTTAGTCTAGTCTTTAGTCGGGCGTAATTTAAAGTTACGCCCGACATCGGGCGCAAATATGAGTTATGCTTGAGGTGGGGCATAATTCAAAGTTATGCCCCAATTAAAAAAAAAAGGGGCGCAACTTCAAAGTTCGCCTGATGGGGCGGAACTTCAAAGTTACGTCTGAGTATAAAAAAAAAAAAAAAAAAAAGGGGCGCAACTTCAAAGTTCGCCTGATGGGGCGGAACTTCAAAGTTACGCCTGAGTATTAAAAAAAAAAAGGAGCAACTTCAAAGTTCGCATGATTGGGGCGGAACTTTTTAGTTGCGCCTGATCAAATTTTAGTAACACACCGTAGCGTCAACCACTGACTAAACCAAAATTTTAATTTTTTTTTTAGTCTTTGGTATTTGGTATTTGGTTTTGCTAGTATGACTGCAGTTACTCTTAGTCATTTGACTAAAAATCAAAAAGGTTGTACTCCCTCCGTCTTAGTTTAGATGAACGTGTTTTCACACAAATTAAGAAAAAAGAAAGAGATTAAAAACTTTCCAAATGTACCATTATTAATATCTTCTAAAATATTTGAATTTTAAGTTTTTAATTCCTAGATTTTAGTGTGGATTTGGAATCTAATGGATTATTTAAAAATTTCATATGTGAAATTGAACTTATATTATAATTTATGTTTGTATATGATTCCAAAACATGGGAAAATCAGGAAGATTTATGGAGTAAATATGAAAACCTTCATGTAATTTGGTACTTGAAAAAAGCCCTTCCCTTTCATCTAAAATAGGACGGAGGGAGTATGAAACTAGCAGTGAAATGTCATTTTTGTTCATACCTGTAAGGCAAATAAAATATAAGATTAGGGGTATTTGTGTCTAAACCAATCTTGAATGGAGTAGTCACAAGCAGAAAACTAGAAGAGTAAAACTTGTTAAGACAATTCTCAACTCCAACTTCCAACTTCCAACTCAATATCAAAATATACAAATCTCATCAAATTTCTATATGAGGTGCCTATATATGACTCTATGAGGTCATACTGCGTGACGTTGACACAACAAGCAAGAGTGATGTCATATCCCGGATGACTCATATACATGATGATAGTCATTGCAAGGCTCCTGGAAGGCAGAAAAAAATGTTTAATTTGATGAGTCAGTAGTGGAAAATTGTAGATATCCAATACCATGTATATCTAGCCATTATGTATTTAAGTTTTTTTTGGATCTTGACTGAGTATGAATCTCTAGTCTTTTTCTAACCTTCAAAGTCGAGCATACCATTCACTTTTAAGAATACAAAAGTGACAAGAAAAAGCTTAAACTTTTGCATACAATAAAATCACTAGTAAGCTAATAAACAGGTTCCATGGGCGTATCTCGTGGAATAGTTAAAAAAAAATGCATAAATATGCTTTGCAGCAAGTGGGCAAGTGCTGGTAACTGCCTCCACTTGCTATATGTGGCTCCTCGCCTGGCCACGGGAAGCAAGTACAAAGGTACCACACATACTTCAGATAGTAAAGAAAAAACCAAACCGACACCTATCTTTTTATGAAGTGCAGCAACATCTGGTTGCACATTCAGAAAGTGGTGCGTACTGCGTACATGCTGACATCCATCAATTTAGAAACCACCACTATTGAAAACGTGTTTGAAAGACGAAGACTTATCAGGTTCCTCTCAGAATATGATTAGAGCGAATGCAACAAACTTTAGAAAGTTTTCCATAGGATAATATAAAGTAACTAAAGAAAGAATAGTGCGAGTCGAATGGCAGCAAGCAAAAACTAGTGTTTCAGAATTCAGACCCAACAACTCCACAAAATAGTGAACCTTCATTGAAGATTCAATACTAACATATCTAGTATATTTGACGCATCAACTGTCATTCCCCAATCTATATAAAAAAATATGAATTGTCCTAATATAGCTACGAGAAAATGGTAGACAAGAAATCTATACTTGTCATCTTCAGATATTCTAAGAGACTTGATATTTTGCTAATGCTACTAGGAAGTGCTGGTGCAATAGGAGATGGGATGGCTATAAACATGTTCTTAGTTTTTGCAAGCCATCTTTTGAACACATTAGGACATGGTAAGACCAAAGATGATCAAGGACATTTCATGAATGAGGTCGAAAAGGTTCGAAGATAAAAAAAACCTCTACGCTTTTTTTTTTTTTGCTTCTCATGTTTTGAGTTTTTTACTTAATTTTTTCTTCTCATTGTCTTTAGAGTATCCTGCACTTTGTTTACGTCGGTTTAGCAGTCACGGTTGCAGCTTTTATGGGCAAGTAAACTAAATTCTTTTATGTAAATCAAACTGCACGTAGTATATACTTAACTCAAGACTAACGGTATATTAAGAAGAATTTTTGCAGAGGGTTATTGTTGGAGTTGGACGGGCGAAAGACAAGTGCGTAAGATCAGACAAAAGTATCTGGAAGCTATTTTAAGACAAGAAGTTGGGTTCTTTGATTCACAAGAGGCAACTACATCAGAGATTATAAACAGTATATCTAAGGATATTTCGCTCATACAAGAAGTTTTGAGTGAGAAGGTATTCAATATATATCAAAATGGTAAAATATGTATTCAATATATATCAAAATGGTAAATAAAATTATCGCCAGTGCATGCGTAGTATATTACGTGCAGTATGCATCCTATCGTATTCTAGTAGATGAGACGTGTAATAAAACTTAATTTATCACTTCATTGCTCTCCTCTCCCTCTTAATTTCAGGTACCCTTGTTCTTAATGCATACATCTACCTTTGTCTCCGGACTTGCACTTTCAATGTACCTTTCGTGGAGGCTCTTCGAAGTAGTCTTTCCTCTAGTTATTCTACTACTGATTCCTGGAATAATCTATGCAAAGTACCTACTCCATCTTTCTAGGAAGTCCTCAAAAGAATACGACAGAGCAAATACAATAATAAGAGAAGCGTTAAGCTCCATCAAAACCATCTACTCATTAACACTTGAGAAGATGATTGTAGAGAGATATTTGGAAATGCTAAATACAACGTTGAAAATTGGGTTAAAGCAAGGCCTCGCGAAAGGTTTAGCCGTGGGGAGCAATGGCCTTGCGTTCTTAATATGGGCATTTATAGCTTGGTACGGAAGTCAGTTAATAATGCACAAAGGGGAGAGTGGAGGAAATATTCATTCAGCAGGGCTTTGTTTCATCATAGGTGGAAGGTAATTACGCACTCGTTTCTTTACAACTACAAGTTTTAATCTACTAGATGGATTGTTACATTATACTATCTCCATTTCAGGAAAAATGATATTTTCACTTTTTCATTTTTACCTAAAAATAGGCCATATTAAAAAGCGAAAGTATCACTTTTCCTGAAACAGAGGCTGTAGAATGTTGGAGGATATCATTTCAACAACTTTTCTTGGTGTTTCTGACATATTGCAGAACTCTTGGAGTCGCATTTCCTGAGATTAAATATATCACGAAAGCTTCTATTGCTGCAGCTAGGATTTTTGAGAGGATTGATAGGGTTCCAAAAATTGAGGAAAATTCACAATGCCTGGCTTTAGATGAGCTTCATGGTGAACTGGAATTTGAGCATGTTAACTTCGCATACCCTTCACGACCTGACACTTTTGTCCTCAGAGATTTTAATCTTAAGGTTGAAGCAGGACAGACAATTGCACTGGTCGGTGCAAGCGGCTGTGGGAAGTCGACTGTAATCGCATTGTTACAACGATTTTATGATTCAGATTCTGGCGTGATAAGGATTGATGGCGTAGACATAAAAACTCTACAATTAAAATGGATGAGAGCAAAAATGGGTCTTGTAAGTCAGGAACATGCACTGTTCGGGACATCAATAAAGGAGAATATATTGTTCGGAAAGCCAGATGCAACCATGGATGAGATCGTAGCTGCATCAGTGGCAGCCAATGCTCATAAGTTTGTAAGGAAGCTACCAGAAGGGTATGACACTAAGGTGGGTGAACATGGAGATCTTTTGTCTGGGGGGCAGAAGCAGAGGATCGCCATTGCTAGAGCCATTATTAAGAACCCGGCAATTCTCCTTCTTGATGAAGCTACCAGTGCTCTTGATTCAGAGTCTGAAGCACTGGTTCAAAATGCTCTTGAACAAGCTTCCTTAGGAAGAACAACACTGGTATACGTACACATCGTTTAGATATTTGACAAGAAAATGTCCATTTTTACCTTTTAAACTTACTTCAATATATTGTCATCATCCAGGTTGTTGCACACAAACTCGTCACGATAGAAAAAGCGGATCAAATTGCAGTAGTTGATGGCGGTCGTATCATTGAAATGGAATCTCACAGAAACCTCATTAGCAGCGAAAATGGTCATTATGCCAAACTAGCAAAACTTCAGAGCAAGTTCGGCATTTCTGATACAGAACATCTATTTGAATCTAGCATTTCTTCAATTACCAACCACCTACGCACAGAAAAATGTAGCCCTATCTCCTCCTCCTCCTTTCCCATGCCAATTAACAACTCATCTGCTACAAAACCATCTCATCCTTCTCCTTCCTTTAGCCGGCTCTTAGCTTTGAATTATCCCGAGTGGAAACAAGGTCTGATAGGTTGCACATCCACGATAATTTTTGGTACAATACAACCCATTTCCGCATTAATAGTAGGTAGCATGATATCAGCATTCTTTACCCAAAACCATGGTGAAATGAAAGTTCGTATACAAACATTTTCCTTAATCTTCGCCTTACTCGCAGTGGTCTCCATCATTTTAAGTATAATCCAACACTACAGTTTTGCCTATATGGGAGAACATTTAACTAGAAGAATTCGAATGATTATGCTTGAGAAGATCCTCAGCTTTGAAACCGCCTGGTTCGATAAAGAAGAAAACTCAAGTGGTGCATTGTGCTCTAGGCTTAGCAACCAAGCCTCTATGGTCAAGTCACTTGTTGCTGATCGGATGTCTCTACTACTGCAATCATTTTCAGCTGTTATTGCAGCTGCAATCATAAGTCTAGTCATATCTTGGAAGTTTGCGTTAGTCATTATAGCGCTTCAGCCGTTAGCCATCTTCTCTATTTACACACAAAAAGTGTTACTTTCAAGTGTTAATCTTAGCATTGTGAACGCCCAACATATGAGTACTCAAACTGCTGTTGATGCAGTATGCAATCACAGAATTGTCACTTCATTTGGAAGTGTGGCAAAGGTGCTTCAACTTTTTGATAATGCTCAAGATAATTCGAGGATGGAGGCATCTAAGAAGTCATTGTATGCAGGGATAGGGATGGCATCAGCATTGTGCGCGAGTTTCATGTCATGGGCTTTTGAGTATTGGTATGGTGGAAAACTAGTTGACTTAGGCCAAATACCTGCTTCAGATGTTTTTAAGATCTTCATCATTTGGGTGAGCACAACTAGGATTATTGCCGAAACTGGCAGCATGACATCTGACCTGGCTAAGGGAGCAAACGCCGTTGCTTCGGTGTTCAAGGTGCTTGATCGGAAATCACTGATACCAGGAACTTACAATGTAAGATCAAATCTTGTTCTTTTCTGAAATACCTTTTAGCTTTACTAATTTGAACGTGTCAATCAGGTGAGCGAAAACGCGAATGGAGAAAAATGGAGTAGAATGGTTGGTGAGATAGAGTTGAAAAAAGTTGACTTCGAATACCCAAGTAGGCCTGAGTTTCTAGTTTTGCGCCAATTTTCTTTGAAGATAAAGACAGGTACGAGTACTGGCCTTGTTGGAAGAAGTGGGTGTGGAAAATCCACGGTGCTGGGAATAATTCAGAGGTTTTATGATGTCAAGAGTGGCGCAGTTATGGTGGATGGTGTAGATTTGAGGGAACTCAACCTAGGATGGTACAGAGGGAACACAGCACTCGTTAGTCAAGAACCTGTAATCTATTCTGGCACCATACGCGATAATATAATCTTTGGGAAGCTTGAAGCATCTGAAAGCGAGGTGGTGGAAGCTGCCAAAGCTGCTAACGCACATGATTTCATCTCGTAAGTTACGGGTTTTCACGTTTGTATATGCAATCCAATCTAGTTGTTTACCTTAATTACTAAACTAGATTGCTAACTATTAATCTGCATCTTTATATATAGAGCACTAAAAGATGGCTATGCAACTGAATGTGGGGAAAGAGGAGTGCAATTGTCAGGAGGCCAAAAGCAAAGAATTGCCATTGCAAGAGCTATCATTAGGAATCCAACGATACTATTACTTGACGAGGCTACGAGCGCCCTTGATATGCATTCAGAACACCTCGTACAAGTGGCATTAGAGAGGGTAATGCTCGGAAGGACCACTCTTGTAGTAGCGCATAGACTCAATACAATTAAGAATGTTAACTCGATTGCCATGGTTGAGGAAGGGAGGGTGATCGAGAGAGGAACATTCCAAGAGCTTAATAGGAAGGGAGGTGCTTTTTCAACCTCTCTGTGCTTCAGAAATGACCACCCACTTACAACCAGACAATAAAATGTGGTTATGTCAAGGCTATGTAATGAATAATTCAGCTAATTCAAATACAGCTGATTCCTGGTGTTTTTCTCAAGCCAGAAACAGAAATTTCATCTCTCACTTTCTTCACTTGATCCCATTTCTCATTTGCAGCATATATGTTAGAAAGCATAACTCTATATGCAGTTTTGTTCGGATCAATTTCTGAAAGCATATCAGCTATAATTCTGCCAAATTCTGAATTCCCATGGACAACACAACACGATAACAAAGCACCCAGAACTCCTGAATCAGGCGGCACTTTCATTTTCTTAATCAAATCATAAGCCTCTTGCAGTTCTCCAGCCAACCCTAAGAGCTTCACCATATATACATAGTGTTCAATTCTAGGTGTGACACCAAAATCTTCTTCCATTCTTCGAAAAATTTCCCTGCCCTCCCTAACCAATCCCCCATGACTGCAATTACTAAGAAGAGCTGAAAAGGTTGAAACATCAGGTTTGAATCCTTTTTCCACCATCTCTTGAAACACTAAAAAAGCTTCTGAAATGAGTCCATTTGAACCAAGACCTGAAATTATAGAGTTATATGTGACAACGTTCCTTTCGTGCATTATCTCAAAAACTCTAACACCCAACTTGGGAGCCCCACATTTTGTGTACATATCAATGAGTGAAGATGCAACTTTAACATCGGATTCAAACCCATGGCGAAAAACAAAACTATGGATTTGTCTACCAGGTTCAACCATCGCCAACTTAGAGGAATCTCCCAACACACTAGCAATTAAAGTAGGATCGGCTCTTTCACCTTCCAAAATCATTTCTCTGAATAAAAATAATGCTTCTTCAGAGTTACCAGTTTGAGAAAGTCCAGTAATCAAAGATGACCATTGAACTATATCAGGATGCGGTAAGCCGCTGAAGGTTTTATAAGCTGAACCCAAGCAATTGCACCTTGAATACATACTCACAATCGAAGAAGCTACATGAGAATTTGAATCCAACCCATTTTTTAAACATAAACAATGAATTCCCCGACAGACTCCTAATAATCGTGGATCGTTAACACCCGAAATTAATCCAACAAAAGTATACCCATCTGGGTCTTTTCCCATTTTCCTCATCTTACTAAACAATTTTAAGCTTTCACACCAAGGCCTCCCATACCCATAACCTGCAATCATGGAATTCCAAAGAACTAAATCCGGCTCGCGTATTCCATCAAATACTGTGTGAGCTATATCAACAAGTCCTAGTTTCGAATAACCACTAACCAGTGCACTACTCGTGACCGAATCAAACTCCAAACCTGACACAATAACTCCACCATGAGCAACTCTCAATCCGAAAGAATCCGTTTTCTCAGTACACGCGCGCATGATGCAAGCATAAGTGTAATTATCGGGTGGTGTACCTGAGCAGCGCATATGTGTGAAGAGATAGAAAGCATCCTTGAATTTGTGTTCTTGAGCGTAAGCTCTGATCATGGAATTCCATAGATAAACACTTTTGTCAGGAGTTTCATCGAACAGCTTACGGGCAGAATGAAGATCATGATTAATGGAATATAATCGGGTCATTTTTGTTGCAAAAAATGGATCAGACGAAAGATTTAGTCTGACGATTAAGGCATGCAACTGTTTCGATACGGAAAGAGTTTGACGAGATCGTGTGAGTTCGTGGAGGAGAGATGATAATTGGAAACCCATTTTTCTTTATACTGCAACCCTGCAAGCACAGTTCCCTACATCTCCAATAATTCAGAGTGTTGAGCTACACCCTAAAGCAGTTACACTACAATCAGTCGCAATTTGCTGACTTTAGGGTTCTAAACATTAGCAGCCATCCAATAATTCTCCATTATTTGGAGGGCACAAAAAAAAAAAAAAAAAAAGTAGGTGTCATCTCACGCTTTCTATATTTACGCCCCACTAAATTTGGTTATAGTCACAACGGCTACGATTCACTTCCAGACTATATTAAAGTTTTTCCTTAAATATAAAGAGGCTTCTTATTCTGGTTGTATGAGCAGCTTCTCTTGGTAACTCCAGACCTTCGATCTTGACTAAGGTATGCTACTTCTTCTGAATCCTATTTCCTTGTACTTTAAATTTTCTACATGTTTTTCAATGTCTTCGCTGCTGAAAAGGGGATGTTTTGGGTAAAAAAAGAAAACCCTAGTGTGTTTCGGGTTCTCTTTGGTCTGGATTTCTATTAGGTTATAACTATAATTAGCTTTTCTATAGGAGCGTTATAAATAGAGAAGCCTTGCATCTTCTTGTTGTCTGGTACGCATAGTATCATCTTAACATAGGCAGTTCGACCAAGGTGACGTATCTGTTTATTTTCACTTCTTTCTTTCACGTACGGATCTTAAATACTAGTTGTAAACCCATCTTTTTACCAGCAATACTTATACTTTGTTTAGTAGTAATATTTGCCTACTTGTTCTTTTCAGTGACACATGGAGGAAGGTGATGGATGGCTTGAAGTTGGTCGTCGTGGTCGTCCTCTTCTAAGGTAATGATTGGATGTTTAGCCTCTTAAATCCTTTATTTCAATTTTTTAGACAATTTTCTTCATCTCAGTTAGTGATGTACTGTATATTTTGCCTTTTTTTTGTTGTAGGTGTACTTGTTGTGATCATCGTTATCCTCATAATTTAAAACAGTGTCCTCGTTGCCGGACCATGCCATCAAAAAAACAAAGTGTTACTGTACAAGCTATTCGGTGATGATTTAACTCTTAAGAATAATTATGCAAGAGATTAAGAGATTGAGTACTTAGACAATCATATCTCTTATTTTATAGTTTCTGATATATATTGGATCTACTTGTTTTTGTCAGTGACACTGATGAGATGGAGTGTGGTAGCAGTAGTGGTTGTACTCAAGTTTATCGTCTTGGTGATTCTATCCGTCCTCGTGGTTTCTCCACTTCTTCCCTCAAGAAACCTACATATTATGATACCCTTAAGCCAGTTGAATATGAAAGAGATGAGATGGGTGTTACATGGAATGAAGACGAGGAATCTGAAGAAACTGATGATGAGGCTAAGACCATAACTGCATCTCAAACAACTTCATCAGTATTTGATTTTAATGAAGAGGATGACAGGTTGTTATACGAGGCCATAAATGAAGCAACTAAGTATTCTCAGGATGCAGAAGATGTGCATCTAATTACCTTTGATGGATTTTACAGGAAAAACGACAAAGTCAAAACTGGTGGGTATGGAGCTGTGTTATGGACTGGTGGCTTAGATGGTGGCCCTTTTGCTGCTGTCGGGGGGAGTTCCTTACATAAATTCTCAGATTTTTATCACGCTTTTGAAGGTCTTTTACATGGTTTATATCTTGCTAAGAAGTTCGATGACATTAAGTGGGTTTATTGTGTGTGCAATTCACACAGAGTGAGTCAAGTTGTTCAAGAGTGCTTTATTAGCAACAATGAGGGTGGTTGTCGTCGACACCCCCGTAAAGATGGTGATATATTCTGTGTCTGTTGTCTGTCGGAGTTGTTATGGGCGGGTGATTCACTTCCTGATGTCGTTAATGTTATGAAGCAAATAATTGATGTAGGAAAACAGTATAGGCGACGTGGTGTTATGGTGAATGCCGTTTGTAAAGGTTGGAATAGACCCGCTGATTACATGGCGAAGATGGTGTCCCATGCTGGGAACAAAAAGGAACTTTCAGTTGATGACTTCCCTGTTGAATTGAAGGATCTTTTTAGTGAGTTCGGAGAACAGAGTCCTTTCAATATCCTGTAGTTGTTTATTTAATTAACAGTTATTTTCATTATCAATTTCTATTTGAACTCATAGTTTATATTAATTTATGTTTAAATTCTATATTTCCATTTCTCGCATCATGTTTTTTGCCATCAAATAATTCATTTAAAGTCCTGGCGCTTTTTTATTCTTAAAAAGAAAAGTCCTGGCGATTTTAGTAATAGCATCAGCAGCACTGCTAATACTGCTGCCCATTGAACAGCACTGTAAATTAAAATAACTAGCTTTTTTTTTTTTTTTTTAATCTAGATAGTTAGTAAAACAACTTAAAAGCACCAGCTATAGTAACCTGGTTAGGTTTTCTTCGTATACATCTTCCCATATGCAAACCAGCGTTCTTGGCATTGATTTGCCCCGATACAAACTCCTCAGCAGTCAAATCTGAAAAACGCGTTTAATCCGCAAGTGGAGGAATGGCCGCGCTTCTCCCTTAAACATTTCAAACCTCTCCTTAAAAGCTATTTCGTCTTCAATATCAAAATGGCTTTCTATTGGAAAGTCTAATTTGTAATCTAGATTAGTTTTGTTAAGTGTGAATGAAGTTGAGTCTTGAGGTAAGAATTGTCAGTTGTAAATCAGTAAAAGAAGTTAAAAAAAAATGTCTAGAGAGGCCTTGTGAGAGTGTTGTAATGTGAACTACATAGTTAGGGATAAGAAGAGAAATCTCTAGACAAAACTAGAGTGGTCTGAAGTCGGTAGTCATTTGTCCTAGTTTGTATGTTTCTTAGACTATGTATGGTCGGTCTAAGAAAGCCTATAAATAGGCAGTGAATCCTATATGTAAAGCAAGAACAACACTAAAAACAGCAAGAAATCTGAAACCAGACGGTTCTTCTATGCAAGAACTGTCTATCCGTGGTGATTTACAATACGGGAGGTATTGCCAAATATAACTCTTACCATAATTAAGCAAGTTTTTAAGAATGGTTAGGACTCTTTTATTTATGGAATTATATATCGGAAGTATGGGATTATATTTATGTTTGAATTCCAAATCCAAGGCTAACCTAGCCACGACCTCTTTTGTCTTATAGATTTTGCCTACTTGTTTATTTTCAGTGAACATGGAGAAGTGTGATAGTTGGCTTGAAGTTGCTCGTCGTGCTCGTCCTCTTCTAAAGTAATGATTGGATATTTAGCCTCTTAAATCCTTTATTTCAAATTGTTAGACAATTTTCTTCATCTCAGTTAGTGATGTACTATATATATTCTGCTTTTTTGTTTTTTGTTTTTTTGTAGGTGTACTTGTTGTGGTCATCGTTATCCCCATAGTTTAAAACAATGTCCTCGTTGCCAGACCATGCCATCAAAAAAACAAAGTGTAACTGTACAAGCTATTCGGTGATGATCTAACCCCCAAAAATATACTTCAACAATTATCTCTTATTTCACATACAGTTTCTGATATATTACGTCACCTTGGTCGAACTTCTTTCTTTCACGTACGGATCTTATAAATTATTTATGTAATTTTAGAATAGAAATTATCTTAAGAGATTATATTGCGTCAATTTATTTTTTGTCAGTGGCACTGCTAAGATGGGTGGTGGTGGTGGCAGTAGCAGTGGTACTCAAGTTCATCAACCCGGTGATTCTGGCCTTCTTCTTGATTTGCCTTCTGGTTTCTCCACTCTCTCCCTCGAGCAACCAAGGTACTTCCATGTACATTTATAAAAGATAAAGATGGGTATTTTCAACATGTTCGTCGTTCGTACTAGTCGTCTTGTAATGTAATGATCGGATGTTTAGCCTCTTAAATCTTTATTTCAATTTGTTGGAGGCCTAGAAAGTTTTTTTGCTAGGTAAGGATCTAACTCTCTCAAGAATAAGATATCATCTTATATTAAGAGATTGTGTACTGAAAATTTTCTCTATTTCACTGTTTTAAATTTTAGAACAGAAACTTTGCAGTTAATGTTCCACATTCACGGTTTCTGATATATTACGTCTATTTTATTTTATTTTGGCAGCGACACTGCTAATATGGATGGTTGTGGTGGCAGTAGTAGTGGTACTCAAGTATTGCCTTCTGGTTTCTCTTCCTTCGAGCAATTCTCTACTTTCGCCCTCGCGCAACCTAAGTACTGTCAAATTTTTGAGCCATGTGAATTTAGAAAAGATCAAGATGGGTATGTTAAAGAAGTTGATAGTTGGAATCAATATGAAGAATCTGAAGATACTGATGATAATGCACCTAAAACTACTTCACCAAATACTACTTCATCAGTAATTACTGCAGAAGATCTGATCTGGTATAGCTCGATATATGATGAACTGGAGGAAGATTCGCAGTGTTCACAAGATGCGGAAAATGTCTTTCTAATTACTTTCGATGGATATCACCGAAAAAAATTCAAAGTCAAAACTGGAGGATTTGGAGCCGTGTTGTGGTCTGGTGGCTTGGATGCTGGCCCTCTTGCAGCTGTTGGGGGAAGTTCCACTTATAAAGTCTCAACCTTTTATCATACTCTAGAAGGTCTTCTGGAAGGTTTTGTTAGAATTTTGGGTGATTAAACTTAGATGATTTTGATGAATTTTGATAATGAAGGAGTGGGAACTTTTGGTTCTTCTCACTCTCTCTCTATTTTGATTAATTGAAGAGATAATACTAATTCTCTTCTTTTTGTTTTTACAACTTATGGATGTCATGCACCCACATGTGTAGTCTACACACACACAACTTAAATATAAAGTTGACACTCCAATTACACTCTTAACATAACTCACATTACTCAACAATCTCCTCCTTAATGTGATGTTCTTCTACTCCTAGTAGTTCACGGAAATGTTGAAATTTTCCTTTGGGAAGTGCCTTGGTGAATATGTCCGCCAATTGGTCTTCCGTCTTGCAATATTTGAGTTCTATCTCACCATCTTCAACCTCTTCTCGAATGAAATGGTACTTGAGTTTGATGTGTCTTGCTCTACAATGCTCAACCGAATTTTTGGACATAGAAATTGCCGATTTGTTGTCACAAAAGATTTCGGTGCTTTCTTCTTGCTTCTCTTGAATGTCTTCCATAATCCTTCTTAGCCATACAACATGAGATGTAGCTATTGATGCTGAAATATACTCCGCTCTATTGTGGATTGAGCTACGGTTTCTTGCTTCTTCGATGCCCATGTAAATATACCCTAACCAAGAGAAAAAGCATACCCCGATGTACTCTTCATGTCATCAATACATCCTCCCAAGTCGCTATCACAATAGCCAACTAATTTGACATCCAAATTTCTAGAATACATGATTCCAAAATTCATTATTCCTTGTATGTACCTCAATAACCTCTTTGCCGCGCCAAGATGTAGATGACTAGGTGAACTCATGAACCTAGAAAGCATACTTGAAGCAAACATGATGTCGGGTCTTGTATGTAAATACAACAAGTTTCCAATAAGACCTCTATAGTAAGTCTCATCAACCTTTCTTCCTCCATCATCTTTCTTGAGTTTCTCATTCACTACAAGTAGTGTTGATGTGGGGTTACAACCAAGCATACCAAATTTCTTCAACACTTTTTCGGCATACTTACTTTGAGAAATGAATACTCCATCTTCACTTTGATGAACTTCTATACCAAGGAAGTACTTGAGCAAACCCATGTCACTCATCTCATATTTCATCATCATTTCTCTCTTGAATTGTTCAATCATATGAACATCATTACCCGTAAAGATAAGATCATCAACATACAAGGCAACGATGAGAATAGACGTACCTTTGGTCTTCACATATAGTGTAGGCTCACTCTTGCTTTTGCTGAAGTTTTGCCTTTTGAAGTATCCATCTATCTCACTATACCAAGCTCTTGGTGCTTGCTTGAGGCCATACAAAGCTTTCTTCAACTTGTAAACTTTGTCTTCTTCTCCTTCCTCCACAAAACCTTGTGGTTGTTCTACATAGACCTCTTCATGAAGTTCTCCATTCAAAAATGCTGATTTGACATCAAGTTGATAAAGTAACCAACCTTTTTGGGAAGCCATAGCAATCACGTCTCTAATGGTGTCAAGACGAGCAACCGGTGCAAAAGTCTCATTGTAGTCGATCTTAGGGTTGTTGTGAATATCCCTTTGCCACCAACCTTGCTTTGTGCCTTTGAACTCATCCATCCGCATTGTACTTCACCTTGTAGATCCACTTCACACCAATAACTTCTTTGTCACTTGGTCTTTCTACTTTCTCCCATGTATTGTTCTCGTCGATGAAAAAAACTTCTTCTTCCATAGCTTTTATCCAAACCGGTTCTTTTGATGCTTCTTCAAAATTTTCCGGTTCCACCATACAAAAGTTACATCTTTCATACACTTCACTCAACCGTTGCATCTTCTTTGGCCGTGGTGGTGGTGATGTTGACGCACTAGTACTTGGAGACATACTTGGAGATGCTTCTTGTCTTGTATTTGGAGGTGTTTGAGGTAGTTCTTCCTCATTTTCTTCACCTTCTTCAACTTCATTTGTTGCTGAATTTTCTTGCTCTTCATCAACAATAATGGTTCTCTTCTCAATTTTGCCTTCTTCCCAATTCCATGAACTTCCTTCATCAAACAAGATATCACGACTCGTAATCATTGTGTTGTTATTCAAGCTAAATAACCTATAACCTTTTGATTGGAGGATATAACCGAGAAATACACATTTCTCACTTGATTCATCAAGCTTTGTTCTCTTCACCTTTGGAATTTGAGAATAACACACACTACCAAAAACTTTGAGATGTCTTACCGATGGCTTTCTCCCACTCCATGCTTCAAAAGGAGTTTTATCCCCATACGGCTTTTGTTGGACACCTATTCATCAAGTAGGCGGTGTTGATGGCTTCGGCCCAAAACACTTTAGGCATACCCTTCTCATGAAGCATGGACTTCGCCATCTCCATAACGGTTTGATTCTTTCTCTCAGGAAACACCATTTTGTTGAGGAGTATAACCCACAGTTAGTTGCCTTTCCAAGCCTTCATCTTCACAAAATTTATCAAACTCTTTGTTGTTGTACTCTTTGCCTCTATCACTTCTCAAAACTTTGATGTAGTGACCACTTTGCTTTTCAACAAGGCTCTTGAACTTCTTGAAGATGCTAAAAACTTCGGATTTTTGTCTCATGAAGTAAACCCAAGTCATACGACTAAAATCATCAATAAATAAGATAAAATATATATTACCTCCATGAGTTGGTGTGTTCATTGGTCCACACACATCGGTATGTACCAAACCAAGAAGTTCATTTGCTCTCCATGCTACACCTTTTGGAAATGGTTGGCGATGTTGTTTCCCAAGTGCACAACCTTCACATACTCCATCCTTGTGGTTGATATGTTGTGGAAGTCCTTGCACCATGTTCTTGTTGGAAAGTAACTTGAGACTATTGAAATTCAAATGCCCAAGTCTTTTATGCCATAACCATGTTTCATCAATGGTTTCCATCCTCAATGCAACATTCTTCTGTTTTTCAAAGATAATTGGAAAGCTTCTATTTTTCTCCATCTTGATACTCTTCATGAGTTGTCTCTTGTTGTTGTTATTCTTGTCATAAATGGTGCAATATCCATCTTCAAAATGGACAGCATAACCAAGCTCCACAAGTTGCCCAACACTAAGCAAATTTTGTGCCAAATCCGGAACATATAACACATCTCTAATGTATTTTGCACCATTGATAGTTTGCACGCAAATTGTACCTCTTCCGTTAGCTTGAACCATGTTTCCGTCACCCATCTTCACTAGAGAGTTTATGGATGTATCCATGTCAACAAACAAGATCTTCACACCGGACATATGAGTTGTACAACCACTATCTACAAACCACACTTCACTTTTGGAAGTCTCCATAGCACTTTGACAAGCATAAAACAAATTTTGTTTTTCTCCTTTCTCTTCGGCTCTACTTAGCTTTTTCTTCACCTTTGTACCTACAATCCTTCTCCAAATGTCCATACTTCTTGAAATGTTGACATTGGGGTTTTCCTTTGTTCCAACAATTCTTCTCCAAATGACCATTCTTGTTGCAAAAATTGCACCTTGGTACTTGAGAAGTATCACTCTTTGTGTAGTTGTTGGAGTTAGCTCCTCCTTTCTTCCATTTTACCTTTCCTTTGAAGTTTGATGTTGATTCACCCTTGTACTCATTTTTATATGTTGCTGAATTTTTTGAGTTCAAGCTCAATTTTGATTGAAATGCACTTTCAATTGATTTTTCGGAATGCCTTGACACCCTTAGTTCATACACCTTCAAAGAAGCCCATAATTCTCGTGACTTCAATGTATCAAAATCCTTTGTCTCCTCCAAAATTTCCACAATGGGTTCAAATTTAATTGGCAAACAATTCAATATCTTCTCACAAATTCTTCTTTCTTCCATCTTCTCTCCACACATCAACATATTATTAACAATTTCAACAACTCTTGAAGAAAACTCATTCAAACATTCATTCTCATTCATTTTTAGATTTTCAAAATCTCTTCTATATGATTGTAATTTTAATTCTCTTACCTTCTTATCACCTCCATACTCCTTTTGAAGAATATCCCAAGCTTCTTTAGCTTTAGGAAAATGAATTACTCTTGGTAGAATAGTGTCTCCAACTCCTTGTTGAATGTACATGGATGCTTTAGCATTCTTCTTCCTACTCTCCTTAAGTAAATCCTTTTTCTTTTTCTAGAGTTGTTGTAGCTTCAATTTCATCATACCCATCTTCAACAATCTCCCACACATCTTGTGACATGAACAAGGTCTTCATTTTGATGGCCCAAAATCATAATTTTCTCCATGGAAGAGAGTATTGAAGGTTGTTGAATGTATAAACTTGAGTTACTACTACTTGCCATTGATTTGGTTGAAGATTGATTGAAAAATTGGGTTTTTTCTTTTTTGGATCTAGATTTAAAAAAAATTGGGTTGCTGATTTTTTGAATTAATGGGTAGAAATTGATTTTTCTTCACTCTCCAAGATCCGATTCAAACGATCTATGCTCACGATACCATTTGTTAGAATTTTGGGTGATTAAACTTAGATGATTTTGATGAATTTTGATAATGAAGGGGTGGGAACTTTTGGTTCTTCTCACTCTCTCTCTATTTTGATTAATTGAAGAGATAATACTAATTCTCTTCTTTTTGTTTTTACAACTTATGGATGTCATGCACCCACATGTGTAGTCTACACACACACAACTTAAATATAAAGTTGACACTCCAATTACACTCTTAACATAACTCACATTACTCAACAGGTTTATATCTTGTTCAGGAGTTCCCTGATATTAAGTTGGTTTACTTTGTATGTAATTCAGACAGGCTGAGTAGGATAGTTCAAGAATGTTTTATCAGTAGCCGAGAACTTCGTTGTCGACGACACCCCCACCTCATCCGTGAAAAATCTGATAGATTTTGCGTTCCTTGTCTGTCTGAGTCGTTGGGGGAGGAAGACTCAATCCCTGATGTCGTTGAAATCATGAAGAAAATAATTGATGAAGGAACAAGGTATACCCGATGGGGTCCTATGATGAATGCCTTTAGGAAAAGTTGGAACAGACCTGCCGATTATATGGCTAAAATGGTATCCTCTGGTGGGAAGACAGAGAAGATGCTTTCACCTGAAACCTTTCCTGATGAATTGAAGAATCTTATTGATCAGTTTGGAGGTCGGAGTCCTTTCATCATCGTGTAGTTGTTTATTTAGGCTAATTTTAGTTATCAATTTGTCTTTGAACTCCTACTTTGCATTAGTTTTTCTTTGAACTCCTAGTTTTCATTAATTTATGTTTGCATTATATTTATGCTTGAACTATGCTTAAACTCCCAGTTATTGTAGCATATGTGCCTTGAATACGGTTTAGTATTAAAAGAGGGTTGCCTTCTAGAAAGTCTAATACTTCTAGATTTGTAGCATGTGTTTTGAATGCTAGTTTAGTAAGTCCAAAAGGGTGTGCTAGTAGGTGAGTCCAAAAGGGTGTGCTAGTAGATGAGCCCAAAAGGGTGTGCTAGTAGTCAAAAGTGGTTTGCTAAGTTGGTGAGTTTTTTGTGTATAAAAGAGAGACTTCTTCTCCTTTTGCTAACAAGAGAAACCAATGTAACTAAGAGAGAGTAAGAGCCAGTAGAGGCCTGATCTTGATAGGGGGTTTAGACTCTTGTAATCTTGTTTGAATCATAGTGAAATCGTTATCGTCGTCTTCCAAAGTGGATGTAGATCATCTTGATCGAACCACTATAAATCCTTGTGTTGTGAGTGCTTGTTTTACTTTTGATTTCATTTCTATTTTAATTCTTGATTGATTGTGCTTGGAAGAGCCATTTGTCATAACAAATTGGTATCAGAGCTCCGGGTGGAAGCGATCTACAATGGCGACAAAGTATGAGATTGAGAAATTTGATGGAAGGAATGATTTCAATTTATGGAGGCTAAAGATGAGGGCTGTTTTGGTGCAACAAGGTTTGGTGAAAACTTTGAAGGGGAAAACGGCTCTAGTAACAACATTGTTGGATGAAGCAAAGGAAGAACTCATGGAGAAAGCTCATGGAAATTTTTTATTGTGTTTGAGCAATGAGGTCTTGAGAGAAGTTGCGACGGAAACAACAGCGGACGGGCTATGGAACAAGTTGGAAAAGAGGTATATGACTAAATCCGTAGCTAATCGTTTATATCTCAAGAAGAAATTACATACTCTTAGAATGCATGAAGGAATGTCTATTATAGATCATATTGATGATTATAATAAAATTCTCTTGGATTTGGCAAATATTGATGTCAAAATTGAAGATGAAGACCAAGCTTTGGGTTTGCTTTGTTCCTTACCACCATCTTATGATAATTTTGTTGATACCGTAATGTATGGAAAAACCACAATTTCCATGGAAGACGTTAAAGCGGCTTTGAACTCTAAGGAGTTAAAGAAGACGGGTATTGATGGAAAAGATAATTCGGGAGATGGGTTGTTTGTTAGAGGAATAGGAAACCAAAGGGGCGGATTTGATAGGAGTAGATCAAAGTCAAGGTCTAAATCAAAATCCGGTAAATTCTATTGTTTTCATTGTAAGGAAAAGGGGCATTTCAAGAAGGATTGTACAAAATTGAAGAATATTGTGAAGAATATTAACCAAGGCACCGCAGCAAATGTTGAAGTACAAAGTGATGATGGAACGGTTCTCACGGTTCATACCGAAAGCTCGGAAAATGAGTGAATTCTTGATTCGGGGTGTACTTTTCACATGTGTCCTCATAGAGAGTGGTTTACTACTTATCAAGCTAGAGAAGGTGGTAAAGTTCTTATGGGAAACAATGTCACTTGTAAAGTGGTGGGTGTAGGTACAATTAAAATTAAGATGTATGACGGTATGGTGAGGACTTTAACTAAAGTTAGGCATGTTTTGGACTTGAGAAGAAATCTTATTTCTTTGGGTTCGCTTGATTCAAATGGCTGCAAGTATCAAGGTGAAGGTGGAGTTATTCGTGTCTCAAGAGGAAGTCTTACAATTATGAAGGGCGAGAGAATTAATGGTCTTTATACGCTGCAAGGTACTACTGTGACGGGTAATGCAGCTGTATGTTCTTCAAGTTATGAAGATGATACTACCAAGTTGTGGAATATGCGGCTAGGGAATATGAGCGAGAGGGGATTGGATGTTTCGGGCAAGCAGGGATTTCTTTGTGGTCATAAAACAGGCAAGCTTGATTTCTGTGAACATTGTATCTTTGGAAAGCAATATAGAGTCAAGTTTAGTACAACTATTCATAACACCAAGGGTATTTTGGATTATATTCATTCTGATCTTTGGGGTCCTTCTCGGGTTGATTCACATGGTGGTGGTAGATATATGTTGACGAAGCCGGTTCCTAGTATCAAGTTCAAGCATTGCTTGGACTTGGTTGGTGTCAACAGGTGTTGAGAGACCTTGAGGGGCTGAGCGAAGACGATGATGATGAGTGGTTATGGTATTCAAGAGCAAGGTGGTGGTGCCGGGAGTCGGGCTGAAGAGTGGTTATGGAATGCCAATAGTCAGAAGGTCGCAGGTGGAGCCAGGAAAGCTCAGAGTATGAGTAGTGTTCCAAGAGCATCTGGTGGCAGTAATGCCGGTAGTTAGAAGGTCGCAGGTGGAACCGGGAAAGCTCAAAGAATGAGTAGTGTTCCAAGAGCATCTGGTGGCAGTAATCTTTATCCTATTGGTAGCATACGAACGAAGGTGGTGAGGTGGTGTGTATTCTCGCCAAGGTGGAGATTCGTATTCAAGTCAAGGTGGAGATTTGTAGCATATGTGCCTTGAATACAGTTTAGTATTAAAAGAGGGTTGGCTTCTAGAAAGTATAATACTTCTAGATTTGTAGCATGTGTTTTGAATGCTAGTTAGTAAGTCCAAAAGGGTGTGCTAGTAGGTGAGTCCAAAAGGGTGTGCTAGTAGGTGAGCCCAAAAGGATGTGCTAGTAGTCAAAAGTGGTTTGCTAAGTAGGTGAGTTTTTTGTGTATAAAAGAGAGACTTCTTCTCCTTTTGCTAACAATAGAAACCAATGTAACTAAGAGAGAGTAAGAGGCAGTAGAGGCCTGATCTTGAGAGGGGGTTTATAGTCTTGTAATCTTGTTTGAATCATAGTGAAATCGTTATCGTCGTCTTTCAAAGTGGATGTAGATCATCTAATTGATCGAACCACTATAAATCCTTGTGTTGTGAGTGCTTGTTTTACTTTTGATTTCATTTCTATTTCAATTCTTGATTAATTGTGCTTGGAAGAGCCATTTGTCATAACAATTATTAATTTAAATTTAAACTCCCAGTTATTAATTAATGTATGCAGTTTATTTTCAATTTAATATGCACCCAGTTTTATAAATTGTCCTCTTACTAAGAGGAAGTAGTAATGGTACCTTCTTTAGGGCTCAATTAATGTATGCAGTTTATTTCAATTTAATATGCACCCAATTTTATAAATTTTCCTCTTACTAAGAGGAAGTAGTAATGGTACCTTCTTTATAAATTGTCTTCTTTAGGGATGTTCTGCTATTTCGTCGAGGGAAGGTGAGAATCTTTGTTATGGATGATCATCTTTGCTGTTTTTTATCTTATGATTGTCTGCGTAAGGTGCTAAATTTCCCTTCTAACAGTATGACGAGGAACGTGAGTTTGAGTTTGTAGACAGAGCAAGGAAATGTTTGGCAACAAGAGCTCACAGCACTGGTAAATTTATTTTATATTGTGCAACCTGTGCTTTGCAACTGGCCCTTTAGGTAGTTACGGCTGAATTTTATAGGGTTATTCTTCAAAAGAATATTAGCAGGTTGGACTTGTAAAGTCCAGGGAATGTATAGTTATCGTATTACAAGGTTAAGCACAAGAGTCAGTATGTCATTAGCTTTCTCATTTTGTAGGATTACAAATTTTAAGTGGTTTCAATTTTGTTCGGGTGCGTCTTCAAAGTAATCCGTGTGCATCTTCAAAGTAATCCATAAAATTTAACTTTATTTAGAATTTCCTTGTTTTTCGCTTTGAGATACCTGGATCTCAATTTTTTTGTCGGCAAATCTTTACAGAATCAACACCAACTGTAACAACTATTTGTTTTTGTTCACTCACATGATATCTTTTTTATGGTATGTATCTAAGAAGTTACACCTCCTTTAGGTCCTGGAGAGTTATGATCGTGCATACAGCAACATGGTAAGAGTTCAGTAGTTGTCTGAGTTAGAGGTGGTATTTCCATCTTACATATTTTGGTAATTACTGAGTTGAGTTGGATTTCATTTGTAGAATCATGGCATACACTGTTCTTACACCTAAATTTTTATGTTAATTGTGCCAGGTCATTGATTAACTAAAGGAAGACGTGCCCTTATTCGTAATATGTCGACTGAGCGTATACAATGAACAAAGCAGAATGTAAAGGTGGATGAGTTTTTATTTTCCTCTCTATTTTATGATTATCTTTTCTCCGTTCTGAAGATTTATTGTCTTGAAGGTGTAAAATTGTCAACCTTCATGATGTGTATCGTTTGGAGGCAGTCCTTTAGTCTATGCATGTTTTACTGTTGTTACTTAGCCCAGCAAAATGTCTTTTTTTTATGTTCGTCTTCCTTAAACCAATGCCGAGTTTGTTGAAAAATCAACTGAACCTCATTTGTACCATAAGTTTGATAAAAAAATTTAAAGTTTGTCTATTCTTGTATTATGTGTGGCAATCACTTCTCTCTGTCCGAGTTGTGCTACCCCCGACAGAAGGAATAGACTCTTGGATTAAATCCGCTTCTCATTGCCGAAAAAGTGGTAGGATTTATCAGGCGCGATCTACCTTTTACAGATTAGTGGTGCACGTTGTATGGTGCGAGTGTTATTAGTTTATTGTTCGGAAGGTATCTCATTTTCGTCATATAATGTATTTACTAAATACATTAGTTTAGAAACTACTCTGGGAGATTTTCCATATCACGGACCTCTCCCCAAGTGATCCAGGCCTACTTAAAGTATCAATGGTCTCTTGCGGAAGATCTGAAACGATATAAATCATTTGCAAGGTTGCAGCCTTGCAGGTACCAGGAATACCTTATTTTTTCGAATCCTTTAATGAAGCATTTGTCTACTTGGGGTCTAGTTTCAGTATAGGTTTTGCATTGCCTTTATGTAATTGTTAGTGGTTGTCTCTTTTAGGATCTTGCTTTAGAGCTTTCTGGAGCAATAAACAGTTTTCCAAGGCTACCAGCTGGTTTAGTCAATTCATCAAGTCCTCGTATCCCCCTTGTTGCCCCCTCTAAGAGATAGAATGTCTACTTAACATACTTGAAACTTCAATCTTAAAAGGTGTCTTAATGATCATGAAGTGGTTGCAGTAGTTTATGATAGGTGTCTAAAACATCTTAAAATTTATCTATTGTTTATGCTTTCTTTGCTAAGTTTTCGTGTAAATTGTGTATCTTATGTTTGTTTTTGAGTATTTAGGTACTTTGGAGTCATTTGGAATAAAAGAAGAAGAAACAGCGCGAAAGCCTCATCTCATTGCAATGGTTGTTGGAGGCGGATTATTTCTCATTATTTGCTTTTATTTCTTTATCTTTGTCTGAAAAGTATGTCGGCTTTAGTGATGCATATTCATTTGTCTGAAAAGCATGACAACTCTGGGGATGAAGAGACATTGAAGAGAAGAAGTGAATCTGAGAAATAAGAGACAAATGTTGTTGGTGGAAGAATTCAAAAGAAGGAAAGAAAGCATTCATTTGGAGCGAAAAGACAAATCCAGTGGCGAAAGAATGAGACCGTTTCGACATCGCATGAGAAAGTTATGAGCAAAATCATTGATTAAGCTTGTAGGTTCCCTAGAATTGACAGTACATGTAAAGGGGTGCCAATTAAGTTGGCCCTTATCCAGTAGTACATGGGTGACAACATCACTCTTATTCCTACACTCACCCTAAACTTCAGAGAGAAATTAACTTTCTCATCATTTTATATTCTCTACTCACTCCAACTCCACCTGAAATTCCGAGTCAGTGATGAGATGAAGAAGTAAGAACTAGAGTTTGGTCGGTGGTGGAGCTGTTATGATTTGAGAGTTCGAGAGAAGGATTACAGGGAAGATTAAGGAACATTTGAGGTTTTAAATGGATAAAGGAGATGGGGTTCTGTTAAATTTAACTGTAAGAGCAAGAAAATAAGAAATATAGATGAATCAGTGATGGTCATGGAAGATTGGGTTTTGATCGGAATTCAGAGACAGAGAATGAATGCAGAATTAAGGGTGAACTTGAAGTGGGTACGGATTGAATTTATCTGTGGTTGATCCTGGGGAGTCATGAGCTGAATTTGATTTACAGGGTCTTGTTGATGCTATTTGGAAAAAGCATAGGAATTAGGGTTATGTTGAGAATAATTAAGGCTTGAGGAATTCAGAGAGAGGGAGAAATTGAAGCAGAAAATGGTTGGATTTTCGGTGGAGCTTTGATTGAATCTCAAATAAGAACAGACAGAATTGGCAGAGTGAAATTGGGGTTTTGTGTTGTTGAGATTCATGGGTATTCAGTGAAGCTTGGGTTTTTCTAGTTCGAGTTCTACACGAATTAATAGAAATTGGAGACGAGTTTGGCTTTACAACAAGGGTTTGATCAATTCAAGTCAGGAATGATTAACCGTTGTTGTTGATAAATCTGTGATGCAAATGGAAGCTTAGGGTTTTTGATCTAATGGGTGTGCTTCTGAATCTGAGATGGTTTTGAAGATGAAGTTGGTGGTGCTGGTTTGTATCCATTGTTACATGAATATTTCAGGTGATATTATAGCTAAGATGGGAGCAAAGATTAATGCAGCTGAACATGAAACTGAGAAAGGCAAGAAGATACATGAATGAATCGCAGGATTGAGCTGAGAAATGGTGCCCAAGAAGATGTACAATTTGTGTTGTTGCAGGACTGGATTATGAGCTGCAAATGGTCGAGTTGGAGATAGAAGTATGGTGCTGCTACTGAAGTTGAATGTGATGTGGCTTGAGAATTGAAATGATGCAGGTGGAGGTTATGGAGCTTTAAATGAGTTAAGAAACTGAGCTGGAGTTTGGTGACTTTTATGAGATGGAGGTGACGACAATGCAAGGGCAGTCTCGGTGATGCTGAGAAGAGTTGCAAGAACGAGCTGAAATGCATAATGGGTTAGAACTGGTGCTTGAGAAGGTGTAGGTGGTGTTGATAGAAGTTCGCAGTGGCTGGAATTGAGCAAGGATTGAATGCCGAGATGCAAGGAATGGAAGTACTAAGATTTGGTACTGTTATTTGGGAGAACAAAGCAAAAATGAGAAGCAAGGAACAGATGGTGCAGCTGAAATGGATAGACTGAACTGTTGTGTATCTGGTGGGTTTTGTTGCAGGACAACAAATGGAAGAGTTTAGATGGGTACGAATATGTGAAGTGAGTAACTGATGTAGGTATATGCAGTAGCAGATGGGTGTTGTCACTGTTGTGGTGAGCAGAAATGCGCTTGGTTAGTAGTGGTTCTGGTGATATGCAACTATAGGGGAAGATGCAGGTAGAATGACTGTGGAGTTTGCAATGACCAGGGAAGTTGGTTGTGCATCTACAATGAAGAAGCTGCGGATGTAGATTTATGATGCTGCAATGAGTTGCTGTGGTGATTGATTCTTTTAGTTGTTATTGTGGAGAAAGAATTCGGAAAAAAAGGTAGTGATTGAAACTGCAAATAGATGTATGTTAGGATGAAATGCTGCAGGAGGCAAGGATGTTAAAGGCCTGGAATCGGGCGGAACTCAACAGAAAATAGTCAAAATTGTGTGGAAATTGGTTGTAGCTGAGTCGACTCAGTGTCTTAGACGATTTAACTCGGATGGATGTGGACCTGGCTGGGCTTCATACATGGGCTATGCATGCAGAAATGGTTTTGGCCGAATTTATTTGGTCTCGACCTAATTTGGCAGGAGGGGAGGAAGCATATAAAGAGAAGACTTATCTCTTTTATAATATATTATCTATTAATCTTTTCTTCTACTTTTGTTTTCTAGGGTTTAGAAATTGATGCTTTCTCATATGCTTTTTGTTATGAACTCCATAAACACAAGTACTTGATTTATTTTTATTGGTTAAAGATGTAGTTGGATTTTGAAAACAAGTTATGGATTTTATGAATTAGTTTTCTCTCAATATTATCGTTCGATTTCTACTGCGTATAATAATTCCATGATTGATGTATTGCAATATGATTGAATGTTTGTTTGGTTGAGTCTAGAATTGATTGAACATACATCTATAACTATAGCTATTTTAGGGTTTTCATCAAGCGATAACCTTGAATATGAGTAGCATGATATGACTAGGGTTTGTAGTGATACACTCTTGTAATCATATGTAGAAATTAGCCTATTTTTGAAACTTAATGCTCCTAGGAATTGAACTTAATTAGCGCAAGGCATTAGGTTATTCTTTAGGTATAATTCACATACGCATCTCTAATGTGTGTGTTGATGACTAAGGAAATTTACGGAGTATTCTTGCAATAAGGTATTCTAGGTCTTTTGATGATAACGAGATTAAATATGAATTCTAATCATACATTCAAAACTTGTTTGCTAATGAAGATGAAACCGAAACAACTTGACAACCTAGTCCTATCTGTGGGAACGATCCTTTCTTGCCCTTGCTATATTTTATATTTTGAGTAGTGAGAAAGTATAATTTATTTTTGCTCGACTGACAACCGACCAAATTTTGGCGTCGTTGCCGGGGAGGCAGCGGTTGTCACTTGTTTTTGGTTTCTTATTTTCGTTTTAGTTTTATTTTTATTTTTCTTATTTTCTGGTTCTTAACATAGTTTTGAGAACTCTTGTTTCAGGTACCATTCGATGGACGGAGCATATTGGAACAATGGATACGGTGTTCAACCTCCTCAACATTATGACAATTACCCACCATCTATGGGATACAATCAAAAATAATTTATTGGCTATGATGCATATCATAGAGAACCTTATGGTGATTTTCATACATACCAACAACAACCTTGTATTGGGTATGTAAGTCAAGCACCTATGTGGGAAAATTATACTGCTAATTGGCTTCATTCGAGTTATATGCGGATCATGAATGGATTGCAATACATGCAACAAATGCTAGACCAAATTGATCGTAATAGAGAGAACGCCGCACAAACCAATTTTTGCAACACTTTCTCTTACCCGACTCCGTATCGTAGTTATGATCATTCACCCATTCAAAGGGAAGATTCATGGGAAAGAGAACCTATTATAGCCAATGGTGGTAAACGTGTGAACGTTTGGAAAACTTGCACAGAAATTATACAAGTTGGAAGATGATGGAGCCTCGGAAGATCTTGTCGATGAAATTAGTAAGACCATTCATATGGAACTTAAACGACGTCGTGATAAAGGTTGGGAAACTGACGACAATTCTGATTTCGGTGAGTCTGTAAATGAAGACGAAGATGAGTGTGTTGAGAATGTGACCGATTTGATCCATATTGTGGAAGACCCAATTGAGCTTTCACATGATTGTAATGATGATGTTGATGTCGAGACTTTGGTTAAGGCAGAAAACGATGAAGAATGCTTGCAATGTTTGATAGAGGACCACGATATACAAGAGGTAAGTAATGCACTTGAATTTTCTAAGATGAAGAGGATGTCATAACACAAGAGTTCGTTCAAGGTTTGTTTAACCCTTTGCATATTGTTTCTTCTCCTTTACCTCTTATTGGTTTGAATATATTTGCTTCGAGAATATTGCTAAATGACTTTGTTTCTCGATATCCTCCATTAGAAACATTTGATTCTCATACGAATGTTTGCAAAGAAGAAACCATAGAAGTTCCTGATTTCTATGTTCTTTATACACTTCCAAGTATAGAAAATAATAAGTGTGGGGGAAACTTCTATGGGGCGATAGCTTCGTTTCTGTTTTCTTGTACTAATATTTGTGTGAAGCGAGTATTTAATGTAGTTGCAGGAAATCCCAAAACACACCCCTTTTCATATCTTGATAACAATTTCTAGATCTACATATAAAAATGGTAATAAAAGTGCTAAAATAATAAATGGACACCAAGATTTTTACATGGTTCGATCAATTTGATCTACATCCATGATTCTTCACTATGATTGTTTAAATTTACATTTGATTTACATTGATAATCTCCATTAATGGGTAGAGTTATAGATCTAGTTTTTGGGGAAGAAGAAGATGATAAACAAAAACACATTCTCTCTCTCTAAAAGTTTCTTTCTGAAAAATATCTATAACCTTTACAAAATTATTATCTCTCCCTTTTCTCTCTCCTGCCTTTCTCTTTATATAGGTGTTTACATAGTGGATGACAGCTCATATACAACTCATATTCCCCTATTTTAGGATCCCCCGCTACGTTCTAGCGAGCTCCCGCTACATTATCGCGAGCGCCCGCTATGTTCTAGCGAGCTCCCGCTACATTATCGCGAGCTCCCGCTACATTCTCGCGAGCGCCCGCTACGTTCTAGCGAGCTCCAGCTACATTGTCTCGAGCGGCCGCTACGTTCTCGTGAGCTCCCGCTACATTCTAGCAAGCTTTCTCTATAACATACATACAATTTTCACATCTTTCTCGTGTTTTATGTTGTCGTTGTCTATTACGCCATTTCTGTAATTAACTTGCGACATTTTCCATGTGTGGTAGAAGTTTTCGCAAGAGAGTTGTTGTTGAGAGATTCAGATCCTATATCTTGCCTCTTTTTTCTTGAATATTGGTTGAAGAGCGATCTTTAAGAAAAAATCTGTTGTTGTAGTAGTCTTTGATCTTTATTGATGAACGAACGAGCGAAAGAATATTGGACTTGAAAAGTACGTACTTGCCTCTATTTTTTTTGTGAAGTTCCGGATCTTTGCGAAGTAAATAAGAAGTATCAACTCTTAAAGTATGCGAAGTATGAAGTATCCTTGAAGAAATATAAGAAGTACTCAATCCTCAAAATATAAGTAGTATCCGTCCTTGAATAAAAGTCATAAGTATTGCCTCTATTCATGCGAGATTATTACTTCATTTTTAGTGAGAATTCTTGTCCATTTTGGAAATGATTCTTGCCGAGAAGATAAAGAACATAAAATGTTTTCTTGGTAATCCATAGTTTCCTCTGTTCTTTATCTTTGAAGGTAGAATCCTTGAGAAAATGTTGAATGAGTGAATTGTTTCTTTATTCTTATCTTGCCTCTGTCTCATGTTCTGTTTTCTTGTCATATTATAATCTCTTCGAGTTGCTTCAAATTTTGCGAAATAAATGAGGTGAATAACCACATTCTGCGAAATTTTGAATAATCTGCGAAATTATGAATAACCCTGCGGAATTATGAATAATCTGTTAATTTATAAATAACCCTGCGAATTTATGAATAGTGCTCCTAAAATAGTAATGTGAAATTATGAAAAGTGTTCCTGAGAGATTCTGAATAGTACTCTTGAGAGATTCTGAATATTACTCTTGAGAGATTCTGAATATTTTATCTTGCCTCTCATTATCTTTCTCGCAATGAACAAAATTTACCTGCATTTCACGGAAATAATTAATGTTTGCAATTATTCTGTTGGTCTTATTTTTCCTTCCTAGTTAAAGGTCTTATTTTGCCAGTTTTTGTTTTTGCGACAAAATCGCAGGACATCCTTACATTCGCATGTAAAGACCCATTGATCTTGCCTTATCCTCATTTTGTCAATTTATATGCGACCATATGACAGTCCTAAGTTTTCTTGCGAGAACAAAGCCCCATGACAATGACGTCTTGCGATGAAATCCCAGGACGTCTTTACACTTTCATGTAAAAACCCATTGATCTCATCTTATCTTTTTCTCATTGTTTTTTGCATCTTTATAATTGTTGCACAAATATGACAAGCCTAAATATTCTTGCGAATATAAAGCCTCATGACATTTGCGTCTTAAGACACTTATCATATCCCTAATGGAGGGTGCCTCCCTTATCTTCCCCCTGGTTTCCCCTTCAAGGAGGCGTACATCGGCCATACAAGACTAGCTCCTCCCATCCAGTTTTACCAACAACCAGTTATTTTCGCAGCCTCTATCCTTTTTTCCTATATAGATTATAGTTACGAGACTGCACCCTAAGTGGGGTTTTCTTCGGGTCGAGTGCATTATAGCCAAGACTTGCCAAGAATGGCCAGGGTAGTTTCATACGCCCCGGGCACCCTTGGCTCAACCGTGTACCTCGGCGCCTTGATCATACTCTGCACTCCTTAGAAGAGACCCTCGGTCGTCCAACTATTAATATATATAGTTGGAAATCCAAGGTACCTCTCCCGGATAGGTTTTATTTAACCCCAACATCTTCATGACTCAGGTTCCAGCAGCGGTATAACCTTATCCTTGAGCCATGTTATCAGATACCCCCTTATATGACATACTTTAGGTCTTACATTTGCATCTTGCGAAATTTTATCCGCGAACTAGGGTGTACGCCATAAAGGTTCGTCCCATTCTATTAATCTCTGCGAAATTTTATTCGTATTTCTGCGAAATTTTATTCGCGTTTCTTTATTCTTTCATTTCTGTCATTTCTTTGCGAGATATCTCTGCGAAATAATCACCAACTCTCTTCTTTGCGAAATTAACTTGCGAAACAATCACCAACTTTCTTTTGTGCGAAGTAAACATCTCTATGAAGTAAATGAACATCTGTGAATTGTTTGTTCATGCTGCGAACGTTTGCAAGGCAAGTGTCTGCGAAAGAAATGCTTATGATATAAACCTTTGCGAAGCAAAAAATTCTTTGCAAGAAGGGAGATTCGAACCCAAGTCCTATAGTTTGCATACTCCTTCTCTGACCATATGGGATATTTGTTGCTTGCGAAAGAAATGGTATAGTCTTAATTGTATCTTCTCCTTGTATCTTCTTTCTAGGTATCTTTAGAAAAAATGTGAAAAAATATGTCTGCGGTGAGAATCGATCTTACGACATCAAGTTTCTTCTTTTCGCCAGTGACCAATTGTGCAAGCTTTGTCTTATGTGGCATAATGGAACACCGACTTTGTGTATTTATAAATTTATTTCTTTGCCACTCAAAAATTCACGAAAAAATACACTTATTGTGAGATTCTAACCCGCGTCTTCAAATCCATTCTCTTTTCTTGTTACCAATTGCGCTAATCCCTGTTTTGCGAAATAAATATTAGATTCACATAACTTATCTAATATTATTGCCTTTTGTGTACTATTTCTTCGTCTTTTGTTCTTCTTAGGCAATCTGCATTCAAGTAACTTTTCTTTTGTTCCTTGCTGGTCTCTTTTAGATCCATTTATTTACTCTTCGCAGGTTGTATCATTGTAACTGGTTGTCCCTATCTAAGATTGGTTAAGCTCCAATCGTTACTTCGCCTTTAGCTGCTCCCAGTGAACATCTCTTTTCCCTTTTGTATTTTCATCGTGTCTTGCTGATGTTGATCTCATCTTTTAATATGTAGTTGCGTCTTCACTCTATTTCGTTGTTATACTTCTTTGCAGAAGTTTTCTTCTCGGATTATTTGTCTTTGTAGTTTGAAATACTAAGATTTAACTGATGTCAATGTCTGCTCTCAACAACATTCGCAGGTGTGATATTCTTTTCATTCGTGTAGTATCTACAAAAAAATCGCAGGGGTACAAAATGAGAAAGAGATACAAAATATAGTATCTGGTGATTCATAAAATGAGAAAGAGATACAAAATATATTTCCTTGGATGATAACCATCGGTAAATATATAGTAAGAATACTTCCCCTGTTAGATGTGGTTGTAATTTAGTTGATTCGTTGATTTAAGCTTGTCTTCCCGATGGATCTGTGCTAGCTTATTATCACCAGGATGAATTTTGTAAACTTTGGGTGTGTTCTTGACATGGTTTTCACTCTCCTTTTTTTCAGAACTACTCTTACTTGGTCTCTGAACCCAGATGTTCATTCTACTTCTTCGCAGAAATTCATCCTTCCTTTTCGCAGAACCTTGAGCACGGAATAGCTTCGCAGGAGTATAAGCCGAATAACTTATTTGCATTTCTTCACACTATTTATGAACCTTCATGAAACTCATCATTTCTCTTCTTCTTCCTTTGCCTAAGCTGATGCTGTCGATGAGAAATAAATTTGTTTTCTCCTGAGCTGTTATCTTTGTCCTTTGTTCTTTCTCCTCCGTTGGAATCGTAAGTTGCTGCTAAAATTGTGGTGTTGGTTTGAATCCATTTATTTGTTGTGGAGTTCATAATTCTATGTTGAGTTCTTTGCGTTGTTTAAGTTCCATTTCTTTGTGTTGCGAATTTGTGGAACTGCTTATTTAGGTTGTTGAGTTGAGTTCACTAGTTGGTAATTAATTCACGTGCGGGATGAGTATTCGATCTTTTATTTTCTTGCACTCATCTGCTACCTTTCTTCATAATACTGTTTGCTCGAAATAATTGTGTGTGGATTCTTTCTTCTCTGCTGGTTCCTTACCTATGACAATTCAAGCACGATAAGCCCTCAGTTTAACTCGCTATATGATTCTTCATTGTTTCTTATCCCTGCTCCTTCACAGACAATCGATAATACTTCTCTTAGGCAGCGAAGTTGAATTGCAAATTTTACGTGCATGAACTGCGTGGGAGAAATTATTTGTCGGTTTTTAATCCTTTAATCTTGCATTGAACTTAAAATGAATTTTTGTTGCTTGTTGTTTGGTTCACTGAGAATCTGTTACTCATTGATGATGATGCCTGCTGATGACAAGGTGGTTTTATGGTCGATCCTCTTTCTTGCTTTGGTTGTGTTTCTCGCAGCTCCATTGATTATTTTGCTGGAGTTGATGACGAAACTTGTTGCAAATAGTCGATTGGGATTTGACTTTGCGAAGTGACTGTATGAAATTGGTTCTTTCATTGGGTTATTTGTCTTTGTTTCTTCTTCTTCGGGCTTTTGTTTTCTTCGCATATCTATTCATGGTAGAATCTCGCAGATACTAATTGTTGCGAAGTAATTATTGATTCGAACTGAGCTGGGATGTGGATTGATTGATGAAGTGATTTCTTCTGAAATTGGACGAAGTAAATTTGACTACCGTGTTTTTCTTCTTCGTTGTCCGTTGATATTTTATAGCAATCCCAGCGAGATAATGATTGATTTCATGAGCCAAGCTAAATGTCTACCGATAACAATAAAAGCTGAGATAAACTTCTATTCCAGCTTCACTACTGGCTTCTATCGTAACTCATACCATTGACAAGAATGATATTTAAATCCATTTCTTCGCGCTGTGAACTTGTGGAATCTATCTCTTCGCTGATTGCTTCTCTTCTTGGCTGGTTTCTCTTCTTCACTGGATTTGATATGTAGCATGTCTTTCCTTGTTTTCTCCCTTGAAGTTCTGAGATGATTTTAATTGCCTTGTAATTTCTCTTTTGGACTTGTGTTTGGGAAGATATTCGATCCCACCGTTCTTAATTGTACATCTGAGAATAAAATTGGGTTTTATTCACTTTAACAGGAATGAATCGATCTGGGTCTTATCCTGCGCAAAATATTTGTTTTCGTTTTTCTCTGATGTTCTTATACCCTGATGCTGTCATATTCTTTCATGCGCTGCTAATGTTTATTTGTAGGAGATCAAATAACTTTAGCAGAATCTTCAATTTTTACCCTTGATAAATTGAACATCCACTGAGAATATGATTTGAACCTCCATCGAGAATATAACTTCTCAATATTTTGTAGATCTAGAAAGTTGTACACAGTTAATGACTTCATCGAAATTTCTTCAAATCTTCTCCTGCTTCCCAACATTTCTGCTTCTCTTTCTCTTGTATACATTTCTCTTAAATTATGTTGGCTGTTCTACATCGTTCTTTTCTCTTGATTTCTTTGTATTTTCTTCAATCCAGCAAGCATGTAGTGTTTCTAGCGCCAAAATGTAGTTGCAGGAAATCCCAAAACACACCCCTTATCATATCTTGATAACAATTTTTAGATCTACATATAAAAATGGTAATAAAAGTGCTAAAATAATAAATGGACACCAAGATTTTTACATGGTTCGATCAATTTGATCTACATCCATGATTGTTTAAATTTGCATTTGATTTACATTGATAATATCCATTAATGGGTAGAGTTCTAGATCTAGTTTTTGGGGAAGAACAAGATGATAAAGAAAAACACATTCTCTCTTTCTAAAAGTCTATTTCTGAAAAATATCTTTAACCTTTACAAAATTATCTCTCCCTTTTGTCTCTCCTGCCTTTCTCTTTATATAGGTGTTTACATAGTGGATGACAGCTCATATACAACTCATATTTCCCCTATTTTAGGATCCCCCGCTACGTTCTAGAGAGATCCCGCTACATTCTCGCGAGCTCCCGCTACATTGTCGCGAGCGACCGCTACGTTCTCGCGAGTTCCCGCTACATTCTAGCGAGCTTTCTCTATAACAACCATACAATCTTCACATCTTTCTCGTGCTTTATGTTATCGTTGTCTATTACGTCATTTCTGTTATTAATTTGCGACATTTTCCATGTGTGGTAGAAGTTTTCGTAAGAGCGTTGTTGTTGCGAGATTCAGATCCTATATCTACAAAATAGGTTTTATGGGTGGATCCCCAACTTTTCAGATTATTGGTGTATATGTGGAATTTGTGATGAAAGTCGGGCCGGCGACTTTAAACCAAGCGCTAAGTGGGAGGCAATACCGGTTTTATATCTTTATCTTTATCCTTTTATTTTTCATCATTTTATCTTTGTTTTTGCATATCATTTGCGGAATTTCCCACCTTGAGCTTTACTTTGAATGACTAAATTTTACATTGAGGACAATGTAAAGTTTAAGTGTGGGGGAGCATTTATATGTTTGTATAGTTTGTTTGATGCCTTTAGTGAAAATAAAATAAAATAAAAATAATTGCTTTATAAACTCCGAAATCTAGAAACTTGTTCCTTTAGGATGACACTACCAATATAAGTGGATGGAACCATTTTGATTGCAGGAGTTGAGGAACCCATTAACTAAAAGGGACGGACAAAGCTCATGTGTTAGAAATATCATGATTGTTGTTACCATATCTCGGAATGTCACCATATCACGTTCTGTTTTTATTTTTCCATATTTATCTATTGTTCTCTAAGTGATTTGGTGGGTCACTAACATCGAATTGTTATCACTGCTAGGATGAAATAGAGCGACTGAGTTACTAAAAAAAAAAAACCAGACGAATTTGACCAAACGGTGTACATATATAAAAAAAAAGAAAAGATTGACACTTTGATAGCAATATGTGTGTGTTATCCCTGTCTTTGTCGCCTAAACAAGCGTGGAACGCAGGATCCAAGGGAATTACCATGTAACCTGCTGACAAGAATCATGCACTTGGATCCAAAAGATCCAATCATGTTGTCGGAAAAAAAATCGAAAAAAAGAAAAGAAAAAGAAAATCATTTATTATTTTTCAATAAAATCGATTCTTGGTTCCCTTGTATATGCCAGTTGAGTTGATCTAGAATTAAGATTGTTGACCGCTGGTTCCCTTGTATATGTCAGTTGTGTTGACACTAGAATTCATACCAGTATCTCAATCCAATAGGATGCATAGGTTCATATTGGCGGTGACCTTCAGACATATATGGGAAATACCAACCACTGGTCAACATTCGCAAACATCTACCTCTATATCCATCTTCTTAATCTTTTCATTGTGATTGTGGTTAGTTAGATTCCGAGTATTGTGGTTTGTTCAACTTTCTAAGTAGAGCTTTATTTACTTATATATATGAATTGAATTTGCATCAAGGTACCTCCTCCTGTAATCATTTTGGATTCGTTCATAGATTTGTCACAGGTACCCGGAGTTGGAAATATAGGTTTTGTAGGCAGACCTCTTGTAAACCTTCACGAGAATAAAACTCTTCCACTAGGGACACCTAGGGGTTCAAAGGCTTGTTATTTATGCTAAAAGTAACTGTAGCCTCGATGACACGGAGTTGTATGTATGTTTTATAATTATTTTGTTTGATTTGCTCGAGGACTAGCAAAGTCTAAGTGTGGGGGAATTTGATAAGTGTCTAAAACACCTTAATATTTATCTATTGTTTATGCTTTCTTTGTTAAGTTTTCTTGTAAATTATGTATCTTATGTTTTTTTTTGAGTATTTAGGTACTTTGGAGTCATTTGGAACAGAAGAAGAAGAAACAACGTTTATTAATTAATTTTGTGTTTTTTAAGTACTAAATAAAGCTTGGAAGAATTGAGAAGACAAAAGAGAAGAAAGTTGGAAGCGTTGCACCCGCTCGCGCATTGGCAACTTGTTTACAAATTCATGGGATTAAACAACCCA
This sequence comes from Papaver bracteatum, assembly GCA_023529315.1. Lineage (NCBI taxonomy): Eukaryota > Viridiplantae > Streptophyta > Magnoliopsida > Ranunculales > Papaveraceae > Papaver > Papaver bracteatum. The sequence continues at coordinate 65,951 of JAJJWX010003730.1, read as the reverse complement.
TGATCCAAAACCCATGATCCAAAACCCAAGACCCAAATCCATTTCCACCTCACCCCCATTGTCATTTTGGATTCGTTCATAGATTTGTCATTTACATGTGATGTGGTTACTAATCTTGAGCATGTACAGAGTTGGAAATATAGGTTTTGTGAAACTGAAGTTCTAGGCAGACCTCTTGTAAACCTTCACGAGAATAAAACTCTTCCACTAGGGACACCTAGGGGTTCAAAGGCTTGTTATTTATGCTAAAATTAACTGTAGCCTCGATGACACGGAGTTGTATGTATGTTTTATAATTATTTTGTTTGATTTGCTCGAGGACTAGCAAAGTCTAAGTGTGGGGGAATTTGATAAGTGTCTAAAACACCTTAATATTTATCTATTGTTTATGTTTTCTTTGTTAAGTTTTCTTGTAAATTATGTATCTTATGTTGTTTTTTGAGTATTTAGGTACTTTGGAGTCATTTGGAACAGAAGAAGAAGAAGAAGAAACAACGCGAAAGCCTCATCTCATGTGCAATGGCTGTTGGAGGCGGATTATTTCTCATTATTTGCTTTTATTTCTTCATCTCTGTCTGAAAAGTATGTCGGCTTTAGTGATGCATATTCATTTATCTGAAAAGCATGATAACTTTGGTGATGAAGAGACATTGAAGAGAAGAAGTGAATCTGAGAAATAAGAGACAGATGTTGTTGGTGGAAGAATTCATAAGAAGGAAAGAAACCATTCATTTGGAGCGAAAATACAAAGCAAGTTGCGAAACAATGAGGCCGTTCCTCCGTCGCATGAGAAAGTTATGATAAAAATCATTGATTAAGTTTGTCAGTTCCCTAGAATTGATAGTACATGCCAATTCAGGTGGACCTCATCCAGTAGTACATGGGTGGCAATATCTCTCTTATTCCTACACCCACCCTAAACTTCAGAGAGAAATCAACTTTCTCATCATTGTCTATTCTCTACTTACTCCACCTCCACCTAAAATTCTGAGTCAGTGATGAGATGAAGAAGCAAGAACTAGGGTTTGGTCGGTGGTGGAGCTATTATGATTTGAGAGTTCGAGAGAAGGATTACAGGGAAGATTAAGGAACATTTGAGGTTGTTAATGGATAAAGGAAATGGGGTTCTGTTAAATTTAACTGTAAGAGCAAGAAAATAAGAAATCTAGATGAATCGGTGATAGCCATGGAAGATTAGGTTTTGATCGGAATTCATAGAGAGAGTTGAATGAAGAATTAAGGGTGAAATTGAAGTGGGTACGGATTGAATTTATCTGTGGTTGATCCTGGGTGAGTCATGAGATGGATTTGATTCACATGGTCTTGTTGATTCTGTTTGGACAAAGCAGGGGAATTAGGGTTATGTTGAGAAGAATTAAGGCTTGAGGAATTCAGAGAGAGGGGGAAATTGAAGCAGAAAATGGTTGGATTTTCGGTAGAGCATTGATTGAATCTCAAATAAAAAAAGACAGCATTGGCAGAGTGAAATTGAGGTTTTGTGGTGTTGAGATTCATGGGTATTCAGTGAAGCTTGTGTTTTTCCAGTTCGAGTTCCACACGAATTAATAGAAATTGGAGACGAGTTTGGCTTTACAACAAGGGTTTGATCAATTCGAGTCAGGAATGATTAACTGCTGTTGTTGATAAATATGTGATGCAAATGGAAGCTTAGGGTTTTTGATATAATTAATGGGTGTGTTTCTGAATCTGAGATGGTTTTGAAGATGAAGTTGGTGGTGCTGGTTTGTATCCATTGTTGCATGAAGATTTCAGGTGATATTATAGCTAATATGGGAGCAAATAGTAATGCAGCTGAACATGAAACTAAGAAAGGCAAGAAGCTACATGAATGAATCGCAGGATTGTGCTGAGAACTAGTGCCCAAGAAGATGTATAGTTTGTGATGTTGCAGGACTGGATTATGAGCTGCAGATGGGGGAGTTGGAGATAGAAGTCTGGTGCTGCTACTGAAGTTGAATGTGTTGTGGCTTGAGAATTGAAATGATGCAGGTGGAGGTTATGGAGCTGTAAATGAGTTAAAAAGCTGAGCTGGAGTTTGGTGACTGTTATGAGATGGAGGTGACGGCAATGCAAGGGTAGTCATGGTGATGCTGAGAAGAGTTGCAAGAATTAGCTGAAATGTAGAATGGGTTGGAACTGGTGCTTGAGAAGATGTAGGTGGTGTTGATAGAAGTTCACAGAGGCTGGAATTGAGCAAGGTTTGAATGCCGAGATGCAAGGAATGGAAGTACTAATATTTGGTACTGTTATTTGGGAGAACAAATCAGAAATGAGAAGCAAGGAACAGATGGTGCAACTGAAATGGCTAGACTGAACTGTTGTGTATCTGATGGGTTGTGTTACAGGACAACAAATGGAAGAGTTGAGATGGGTACGAAGCTGTGAAGTGAGTAACTGATGCAGGTATATGCAATAGCAGATGGGTGTTGTCATTGTTGTGGTGAGCAGAAATGTGCTTGGTTAGTAGTGGTTCTGGTGATATGCAACTACAGGGGAAGATGTAATTAGAATAACAGTAGGGTTTGCAATGACGTCCAGGGAAGTTGGATGTGCATATGCAATGAAGGAGCTTCGGCTGTAGATTTCTGATGCTGCAATGAGTTGTTGTGGTGATTGATTCTTTTGGTTGGTATTGTGGAGCAAGAATTCGGACAAAAAGGTTGTGATTGAAACTGCAAATAGATGTATGTTAGGATGAAATGCTGCAGGAGGCAAGGATGTTAAAGGCCTGGAATCGGGCTGAACTCAACAGAAAATAGTCAAAACTGTGTGGAAATCGGTTGTAGCTGAGTCGACTCAGTGTGTTATCCGCTTTAACTCGGATGGATGTGGACCCGGCTAGCTGGGCTTCATACATGGGCTATGTAGGCAGAGATGGTTTTGGTCAAATGTATTTGGTCTCGACCTAATTTGGCAGGAGGGGAGGAATCATATAAAGAGAAGACTTATCTCTTTTATAATATACTCCCTTTGTCTTTTTTTTATCTGTCCTAATTTCTACTTTTGTCTGTCTCTTTTTATCTGTCCGCTTTGTTTATAGACATACTTTTCCCTTAAACTATCAAGTATACCCTTTATTTTTTATAATCATAAAATCATTTTTAATATAAACTTAATTCAAAATCTTAAATATTATCACCATATATAAGGAAAAAATATACTCAATATCTTTGTATTAATTGTCATTCCTAAAGACATTTATGGATAATTATACAATTCCTAATAAAACTTATACTTATTCTTACATATCGTTCTAATTTTGGACTCCATAATAAAAGCAGTATAAGTTTGTTTTTATTTTCTTAAAATAATAATATTATCTAATTTATAATTTTTAATACTATTAATATTAGTTTTGGTAACAACATAACATTAAATAGGGCTAGTCAAGGGTTAGTCACGACATTTTATAAGATTTCCTTAATATCTTGACAAAGTCAATTAGGACTGTTAATCTGAGACGGAGGGAGTATTATCTATTAATATTTTCTTCTACTTTTGTTTTCTAGGGTTTAGAACTTGATGCTTTCTCATATGCTTTTTGTTATGAACTCCATAAACACAAGTACTTGATTTATTTTTATTGGTTAAAGATGTAGTTGGATTTTGAAAACAAGTTATGGATTTTATGAATTAGTTTTCTCTCAACATTATCGTTCGATTTCTACTGCGTATAATAATTTCATGATTGATGTATTGCAATATGATTGAATGTTTGTTTGGTTGAGTCTAGAATTGATTGAACATACATCTATATCTATAGCTATTTTAGGGTTTTCATCAAGCGATAACCTTGAATACGAGTAGCATGATATGACTACGGTTTGTAGTGATATACTCTTGTAATCATATGTAGAAATTGACCTTTGTCTGAATTGTCATGCGCAATGTATGATAATTGCACTGATTAGCCTATTTCTGAAACTTAATGCTCCTAGGAATTGAACTTAATTAGCTCAAGGTGTTAGGTTATTCTTTAGGTAGAATTCAAATACGCAGCTCTAATGTGTGTGTTGATAACTTAGGAAATTTACGGAGTATTCTTGCAATAAGGTATTCTAGGGCTTTTGATGATAGCAAGATTAAATATGAATTCTAATCATACATTCAAAACTTGTTTGCTAATGAAGATGAAACCTTCACCCAATATTTTCACACCCTTGATTTGCGTGTTTAATTCTTTGTTGGCTTTTATTTTATTTTAGTTTATAAAAATCATAAAACCCCCCAATTGTTATTATAGGAAACCGAAACAACTTGACAACCTAGTCCTCGCTGTGGGAACGATCCTTTCTTTCCTTTGCTATATTTTATATTTTGAGTAGTGAGAAAGTGTAATTTATTTTTGCTCGGCTGAAAACCGACCAGTTTACAACTCATCATATGTGGATGATAACATTATGCCACAGAATTCTCAGTTGCAAATATTGCTATTCAACTCTTGATGTGGATGGATTTTGGCTTATCTTTATAACCGAGTCCGGAATCCTAAGATACCAATAAAGGTATTTTTTCGGTCTTCTATTTGTTACAAGGGTGCTCCAACTCTGGATGTTTGTTTCTAGAGAGCTGGTAAAGTCAATTCTAACTTGTGCATCTTCTGTGTAGTTGATTATGAGTCTCACAATTATCTTTGTATGCACTATTCTGAAACAAAGAAGACGTGACATTAATTTTTTTAGAAAGATTTGGAATTAAGTGGGTTTTGCTGAAGATATCAAGGCCAACATTTAAGAGTGCTCCAACAAGATAAACAGTAAAATTAAAATTATAAAGAAAATTTGTGGTCTCTTCCCTTTTACAATTTGGTGGACAATATGAAGCGAAAGTAATTTTAGGCCCTATAAGAAATTTTTTATTTTTTATTTCTTTTTTGATCTACTCATTGTTGTTGTTAACTGTTCTTTGCTTAACTGGCCTTGGCTGTGCGAATGTTACTTCTTAAGTACCTTAATTTGTAATTAGGGCACTATCATGGGAAGTGCAATTTACCCCGCTCTCAGTGGCGGAGCCAGACCTTTGTTTTAGGGGGACTAAATTATTTTTTTCTATAAATGTGGTAGACTAAATTATAAAAAAACTGAGGATTGCACATAAAATGTTAATGAAATGAAGGGTTGCTAAGGAGTTTAAGGAATTCTAGGGGGGTTAAAGCCAGGTCTAGCCCATCTTTGGTTCCGCCACTGCCCGCTCTTATTTATTTATTTACTTTCTTAATATCATCGTCATTTTGATGATTGTTAATATTTAACCGATTTTATCCCTTGCCTTTAAAAAAATAAAAACAACAGATTGGTATTAGACAAAGTGAGGGGAAAAAACTAATTAATTGAGCGGAGTCGGCAAGGATACTAATTTACCTGGCATATTTGAGCATAATTCAAAAATAATTTGGGGCGATTAATAGAACAAAATAATGTCACTAAGAAGTAATATTAATACATCCCTTATCCATATATTTTTTTAATGACTAATTTATTCTTGCTTAATTAGTATTAACATTGATTAATTAGTTAGTTAATTTTTATTATATTAGTGCTAGAAAAAATCATTTGAGTTATAGTTTTAAAAAGAAACAGAGAGTATGTTAGAGAAGAAGAAGACGATGTTTCGGAAAACTAAGTTTACCTAATATCAATAACAAAAATGGATGAGCGTATGAAGTAGAAGGCGTGAAATATCACGAAGAATTTCATGTTGAAGATTCAATAACGATTAGAAATGATGACTGAATGCATTCAGCACCATTAACGTCCTAGAATTGGTAGATAATTGAGTATGTTGGCTGCCGATTTTACTTTTCTGTTCCAAGATAGAAGCACAATCGGTAGTTTCGTGGTGTTCATCATCTACTAACTGTGATAGTAGACCGAAATCTACTTTTTCTTACAAAACTAATAAAATTTCGAATTTTCCTAATTTCATAATAATGGGTAGATTCGTGATGTTCAATTATCAGCCTAGGAGTGTACCAAATACGGTTAAAGTGGTATACTTTTAAGGAAGCTGGTAAACTTGTTAGGGGTGGTGGGAACTAGGGTCAATACGGATGTAGGTCACAAAATTCCAACCAATACATGAGGTGCCCATGAGGTCATACGACTCGTACTGCATGACGATAACACAACAGGGAAGAGTGATGTCATATCGAGTTATTAACTTGTTAGCACCAAATGGCCCCGGATTATACATGGTGAATTGGTGATATTTAGTCAATTGGGAGGTCGAAAAATATTCAACGAGTCAACAGTGGAATATATATTCATCATATTATAATCCAAATGATTGCTCTAAAGATAATCCATCTTTTTCTTTTTAAATGAATGAAAGAAGATTAATTCATTTTAGTGTTTCAGTTTCAGTTTCAGTTTCAGTACCATTAAAGTCCAAAATCCATTAGGACCTTCTTAGTTTGGAGAGGCCCTCCCTAGTGCATGAGCCAACTCAGCCAAGGAAGCTGTAATATTCATTCTCTGTTATTCCCGTAATATTCTGCACATGCCCGCAGCTTCATAGCAACTAGATCCTAAAGAAGCACCACCGGTGTTTGTTCAGTGTTTTTAGTGGGTATGTGATTGTACATACCATTACCATATCTAGCTAGTATTTAAGTTTTTAATTATTTTTTTGTTGGATCTTGACTGAGTATAAAATCTCAGTCTTTTTCTAAGAGCATCTCCAATGCTAGAGGTCAAGGTCTTCCTAAATGGAGGTCTTATTTATACCTTTTGGTGGTGGGTCACTTGCTACATGATAAAAAAAAAAAAAAGATGACACCCTCTACCTAAATCTCATCTCCAATCCCTAGGGTCTTATCTAACACTTTTTATTTAAATTTAGAGACAAAAGATGATGTGAACTTATGACCTAAGGTCATGAAGAAAGTCTTATTTAGACTTTCTCCTTTACCCCCACTTTAGCCATGTCATCTTTTTCTATGACCCTCACCTTTGCATTGGAGATGAAATTTTGGTGAAAAATTTCTTAAATCCTAAGTGTCATACTAATTTAAGACCTTTACCCCTTGCATTGGAGATGCTCTAATAACCTTGGAAGATCCAAATCGAGCACCATCATTTTTTGTTGAAGATGCGCCTGCTAAATGCAAGATTGACTAAAGGTTAGGTTATAGGAAAAAACTCAGACTTTTTTATTTTGCATATAATATTAAAAAAAATTCACTAGTAAATACACCTAAAGATTGTAAAGTAGGCACCAAAAGTTACATGGATCATGTTTTGGAATAGTTTACTTCAAAAATCCCCAGACTCCAGAGTCCAGATAAGTTAACACTGCATAAAACGTGAAGGAAAGGTTTCCTCATTCTTTTGACGCCAGTTGGATATAGAGTAAGAGGGTGGCTGTCTTTTGCTGACCCGGCATTTGAATTAGACTCGGCTCCAGTAAGATGTCAGACCATTTGATTTTTATTTTGAGTTAGATCTGATTCGCAATCTGACTCATACCTAATCCCTGACTCGGACTATTTGAGTCAGGGGATAAAATACCCCTAATTCATGGGACCAAGCCACTGACCCACATAGTTTTGAGTCACCTGTCAGCTGACTCAAAAAACAAACATATTAAGTCAAATTCAGATGAATCAGGTGATATCAGTCAGATCTAGATGAATCAGATTCAGACGACTCAAATGAGTCAGAAAAAAACAAAAACACTGTAAGGTTTGTGTAGCAGTTACATAGAGAGGACAACAATATCCTACTAGTTTTAAAGGTGTTTTTGTGTTGCTTCCCTTGTGTAACTATGCCAACTTGATACCAAATTAGTTATAACCCGGATCCACATTTAGAAAAAGTGATGGAGCCAGAATTTAAAATAAAAGGGAAATTTTTTTTTTGTATCGGATAATGCATACAGGGACAAGTTTTTCCAAGGATGTTCTTGTATATACCCCTAGAAACACTAACGGTACCCCTTTATCTGTTTACCCCCAAAACTTATTTACCTACCCCATCAAACCCGTTAAATTCTTGTACCCCCGAGAGAAATAAAAACCCAGACCTGTATCTCTTTCTTCGCATGAAATTTCAATTTCAATTTCAATTTCATTTCAAGCTTTCAGAGAGCATGATAGATATCAATTTGGGTCAGACGCTGTACCCTCCTGAAGATATTCTAAACCCTTCCCAAAAAATCCGACATTAAAACCCTATTAACAAAGTTTTTTTTTTTTTTTTTTATCAGCAACCCTAACACAGTTAGTATAGAGAGGATATCAGGAATTTGAAGATTCGAAGGTTCATCACGTCATCACAATCATCGCTGCCTGATTCATTTTTTATTTTTCTAATCCTTGTTATTTTGGTTTTGGTCTTACTGGTAATTAAGGGTTTTTATTTGGTTTCCGGTGATTTATTTGACAAACTTTATGAACAATAAGTTTCTAGTGCTAAGAAATTAAGGTTAAGGTTAGATGCCCTGTTAGAGAAGCTCCATTAATCGGGAATTGTGAATTGTGATTATACAACAAGTTACTGCTTTCTGCGGAAGAACATAATAAGAAGTAAAAGAGTTGAAAGAAAAGAATCTAATTGAGCTAAAGTTTTTTATTACAAGACTTAAAGAGGAAAAATTTGATAGGCAGTGGGAAATCATGAATAATTAAAGATACCAATTTGGGAAAAGAACGTCCAGAATTGATGTGTAAAAACCTCGATCAAAACTATTAAATGTTAGATGTCATAATCGATCTTATTTTTCATTTTTTACTATTTTACATATAGGCTGATATTGCTATCTAAATTGTTTTAGAGAGGGGTATCGATATCAAATTTTTCAAACAATTTAATGTTTTTCGTGACAACCATATTATAACTGCCGTAACTAATAAATGAGGTACCGTTAGTAGTTTCTGGGGTATATAAAGGAGCGCCCTTTTCCAAAATGTGCATAACAAACTTTGAAGTCAGGTTTTCCTGGTAAAAATGGAAACTTTGGAATCATACAACAAGTGAGTGAACTACATCACATGTGTGGTGGTTGGGGTGCTCCAGCTACTCTCAAATCACCCGTCCAAAATTCATTTTTGCAATAATAATATATTTCTTTGTAATAACTCATGAATCTGTTTGACTTCTATGTAATAACTCATGAATCTGTTTCAATGTTTATTAAATTACATTATCTTTAAACATCTTTAATAACAGAATTAAATTTCTTTTTATAAATAAATACCCCCCTAAAAATTTGACTTTTAATAACATATGCAATTGCTTTAGTCTACCTAGACTTTCAATTTACTTTCAGTGTTGCGTGTCTGGCTCCGCCCCTGTCCAGAGGTAATTAGCCAGAGATATCAAACCAAAACTTCTATCCGTATCATCCACTTCAAATGGCAAAGAAAAATACCAAACAAAATTATTTTGAACTTCAACCAACATTTGGTTGCACATTTATTAGCAAGTGGTATATATTGCAAGTGGTACACGCAGACATCCATCAATTTTAAAGCCACCATTATCGAAGACATGGGATCAATTTCACACCCAACAACTCCTCAAAATAGTGAACCTTCGTTGAAGATTCGAAACTAATATATAACTAATATGGCATCAACTGCATGTCATTCGACTCATTCCCCAATCTATAAAACAACGAGTTAATAGTATGATAAGTTAGAGCAAAAAACAATAGAGAATGGAAGACAAGAAATCTATACTTGTCATCTTTAGATATTCTAACAGACTTGATGTTTTGCTAATGCTACTAGGAAGTGTTGGAGCAATAGGAGATGGAATGGCCATAAACTTGTTCTTAGTTTTTGCAAGCCATCTTTTGAACACATTAGGACATGGTAAGACTAAAGATGATCAAGGACATTTCATGAATGAGGTCGAAAAGGTTCGAATATTCTACGTTTTTTATTTTGCTTCTCCTGGTATGAGTTTTTTCTTAACAGAATCTCTATTCTCATTGTCATTGTTTTTCTCCCTTTTGGCGTGTTCTTCAGAGTATCCTGCACTTCGTTTACGTCGGTTTAGCAGTCACGGTTGCAGCTTTTATGGGTAAGTACCAAGTTTCACCTATAAGTACGTAAGGTTAAGGTAAATACATGGTACGCGTAATATTTATTTAACTCAAGACTGATAATTGATATTAAAAGAATTTTGCAGAGGGTTATTGTTGGAGTTGGACGGGCGAAAGACAAGTGCGTAAGATCAGACACAAGTATTTGGAAGCTATTTTAAGACAAGAAGTTGGGTTCTTTGTTTCACAAGAGGCAACGACTTCAGAGATTATTAACAGTATATCCAAGGATACTTCACTCCTTCAAGAAGTTTTGAGTGAAAATGTAGTACAATAATATTATTGCAAGAGACGTATAACAAAACTTAATTAATCACTTAATTTCTCTTCTCTTTCCGCAGGTACCATTGTTCTTAATGCATACATCTACCTTTGTCTCTGGACTTGCTCTTTCTATGTATCTTTCGTGGAGGCTCTTCGTAGTAGTCTTTCCTCCAGTTGGGCCGACCGAGGAAAGCGAGGGAGGACCTTTATATTGTCACTTTTTTGTAAAATGTAAGTGATCAATTGACACAAAAAGATTAGAAATGGTTAGGGCTGAAAAACCAAAAATGCCCCTCCCTTTTAGTCCAATTATTGTAACTCATTGTGTATCCTATCTTTTCAGGGGTATAATTGGAATGCAAACTTTAATATAACATATCTAAAAATCCGTGCCTTGGAATTTTACAAATTTTATCTCGTTGGAAAACTAATAAAAAAACCTATCCAACGAGCACAAACAACAATATCAAATTTTGAGTTTTTACGAAAAATTTGGAGGTATTTATCATTTTAGGCACAATTTTAGAAAATTAATTGTATATCCATTATGCAAACCACCACAAAGGATACATAATATTTTATGTTACCATAATTTGGTTTATGCATCAACTAATTTTTCGTTGCAACTAATAAAACGATGTACTCTCTCCGTTTCAAGAAAAGTGATACTTTCATTTTAGGCACAATTCTCGAAAATTAAATGCATAGTCATTATACAAACCACAACAAAGGATGCATAACACATCATGCAACCATATTTTGATTTATGGATCGACTAATTTTCCGTTTCAGAAAAAGTGATACTTTCACATCCTGTTTCAGAAAAGGTGATACTTTCACTCCGTTTCGGTAGAAGTGATACTTTCGCTCTGTTTCGGAAAAAATGATACTTTTGCGTCGATTCAGAAAAAGTACAAAACTTTAGTTTATGTAAACTCATTCAAATCAATGATATAATAAAACTAAAGTTTTGTACTTGTGGATATGTAAACTCATTCAAATCAATGATATATTATATCCATCTTCAAGATAATGAAAATGCCAAAACAACGCAAAAAGAATGAGGCTATTCCGACATCGGACGAAGAAGTTATGGCCAAAATAAAATCTAAAAACTTGAGAGTACAGAGATAAGTTCGGATGATAACTCATCATCACGAGTTAGCCGAACCTGGAGCATACAAAGCAAGATTTTCGAAGTGTTTACATAGATAAGTTAAAAGCTTTTAAAAGTAATCTAATCGAGTCACTAAACCTGACAACCACACAGGGTAAATTTCATTTGTTAGGTTCGTAGGAAAGGTTGGCAAGGTATTATCCGAACACAAAGGTTCGGCGCAATCGATTTTCAAAACATAGTTTGAACTGTTCTTAAATCTGTAAAAAAATGAAGTTCGGCTACTAAATTTCAGCCGAACACTACTCTGGAACTTCCAAAACCCAGAGGAATCATCGATTACTCGTCACAAATCAACGAAATACGAAAAACCAAGCAATGAGTTTATGGGAAATACCTTTCTATGTGCAATTTTAAAGAATCGGGCTATATTTCTCGCTATCCAACACCAATCAATCCACTATCCTCTTCATCACCATCTTTTCCAAAAACCCTAGATTGAGATGCTACAGAAGCAATACCAGGATTCAGCACCATATTTCTAAGGCATCGCTTAACACGAGGTGCCATTAATGTGTTTAATCGAGAACTTAATCGAACAAAGAAATTTTTGGAATTTTGTTTGTGTTTTTGGAGAAGAAGAGTGAGAGAGAAGGGTTAATTAGTAATGGTTAGTGAGTTAATTAGTGGGTGGTTGGTTAATTAGTGGGATGGGTAATTAGTGGGAGATTTTAGGATTATAATTTTAATGATCACTTATTAAACACTAATCTCATGAGGGGTATTTTAACATTTTTGAAAACTGCAGGATAAGGGCCACCCTTGATATACTATTGACACCCATGTTTTTGTCCTATATGTATGCCCCAAAATTTTTGGGTCTGCCCCAAAATAGGGTTCTTTTTAAAATCTTCATCATTTGGGTGAGCACAACTAGAATTATTGCCGAAACTGGCAGCATGACATCTGACCTGGCTAGGGGAGCAAACACAGTTGCTTCAGTGTTCAAGGTGTTGATCGGAAATCACTGGGAAAAGAAAATAAAATAAAGAAAAGTAAAATAAAATAAATAAAATACAAAAAAGTAAAGAAAATAAAATAAAGAAAAGTAATGAGAAATCATCAACAGTTTGTGATACTCCACATCTAATGGCAACTCATATGGACAAGAAAATCGATCCCAATATTCACTTTCAGAGGTTGATGGTGAAATAATCAGTGAGTTTTCAATTATTTCACCTCTTTCAATCACTTTTATTTTTGCTAGTTAGGAAACTTTTGAGATCAAATTAAATCCCGATTGAAGATTTTTTTCTCTGAAGGGGTGAAAATAGTATTTGGTCTTTTCTTTTCTAGTTATGGGCCATATTCATATTAAACCGGCCCACAACTCCATCTTCTTAACCCGAATTTATGGGAAAAGAACTATGTTCGATTGATTGCTATATGATTAACTCTGGTTTTTTACAGAGATCAAACAACTTCCAATTAGACTGTATAATTGATAAAATGGGTCAATTGGGTTGTAATTCAGTTCTTTTTTGTTAAGAAATTTGTTACAAATTCAATGTAATTAGCTAGATTCGATGTATTTATTTTAAAATTGAAAATCTATCATCATTCCTGATTTTTGAATTCAATCGAATTCCTGGATGTTACAGATTGTTTTCGATCATTGAGTTGAAATTGATAACGAGTACAACAGTTAAGTTCGTATTAGATTGAAAATTGAAGAAAAAACTTCAAAAATGATCAAATTTTGATGAAATTCAAAAAAAAAAAAAATATTGATGAAAAAAAGAGGACCATGAAAGTTGACGGACAAAATCCAATTAGTCACCTTATAGAAGGCCTCCTAAAATCGGCCAATTACTCAAGAAATCTACAGTTTGTGGATCATATTTTTTTACGGTATCTCAATTTGCTTATAAATTGGAATGAAATTGTAGACTCATTTGCTTATAAATTGAAAGTCTGTTTTCGATCCCATCTCAAGTAAAAGTGTAAAACTAACTATTTTTTTTTGTTTTCCATTGTATTACCGCGAGTCACTGATTTCGTATGTCACTTTGGCATAGTGACTCACATAACTGGTTTATGGGCTATGGTTAATAATAAAAAAAGTCAAATGTAAAATTATAGTCAAAATTTACTGATTAAATTTAATGGGTTATGGTTAATAAAAGCAATGGGCTATATTTAAGAGAAGCCTTTTTTTTAGTGGTATTTTACCAAAGTTCAAACCAACACAGAGTATAGAAGGAAAATAGTTGTTATCATGCTATCAAGTCAGGACATGCCCCATTTTGAGTTTTAGACAACAACATACAGTAGAAACTCTTTTAGTTAATCCTCGATTATTTAATTAACTTTCTTAAATAATATTTTTAGCTTGTCCCGAGTCGGGGACAACGTGCCAAATTAATAATTCGTTAAAATTATGATGATTACCTATGTATGCCCCATATGAAATATAAATTAATAATGCATTATATATTATATATACTAGGTATCACCAAGGTCGTACGGCCCTGGCTAAACCTCTGGTTAGTTTTATGCAACATTTAATTTTCGGTATCCGACAAAGGGTTTCTAGCTTGGTAAGTTTCTCAAAAATAATTTAAAATACTATTAATATGTTTACGTTATTCAGATATCTCCACTGATATAGTCTGGTTTATCTAGGAATCACCATTGGTGATTTCCTTAAAAAAAATCTTGATACCTTTTTTATTTATTGTTCCCAGGTTAATTAAATGCTCATGACGGTTTAAACGTGAACATCACTTGTGAAAGATGGCAATTAAAGTAGAATATGACTTGCGAGTTTTCCGTCTTTTTCATCTAATAAATAAGAATGTGCAAGCTTAAGTGTGGTTTGAAACCAATAAATCTAAATTTTAATAAAGCAATCTACGGAATTTATTACAAAGAATAAAATGGTCTTATCTGGATAAGAATTTAAATTACCAAGACAATAATAAGATAAATGATACTAATTTCATTGTAGTACAAAAGTAAAGTTGTTGGGTAATGGTACCGGATACCTGAGTTCGAAACTCGTCAGCATCAAAATCTTTATCGATAAAAAAAATACGATAAATAATTAGATGAATATTGCAGAAGCTATTGGAGAGGATCAAGCAATTTTTAATTATTTTGACCCAATCAAAAACCTGGTGAATAGTGCGATAATAAGACTAATATAAACTTGAGTCATATTGTCTAGGATAACAAAAGAATTTATATCCATCAGAAACTACTCCCAAAAGTAAATAAATATATTGTTGACCCGTCCATGAATTTCAAGATTCTCTCTTTTGGCAGTCAACAATTCTTATATAATTTTATTCTTAGTCCATATTTTTCTATGTCGGTTCGTAATATCCGTTCTAGATGTTGTTTGAATTTCCGCGGTCTGTATTTTTATTTTGATTTTAACTTCTTCAAATTTTCACGGACGGATATCAAATATTTGTTAACTTTTTTTCCAGGCCCACCTTGAGAGAAAAGATCAATGCATGATCGTTATTCACACACATATTCTATGTCCCCATCTCCTAAAAATGCAATCATCTCGTGGTCGATTTTATTGAGTGTTAAATCACGGTTGTCTTCCTCATCTTCAATGAAATTTTCATTCTTCAAAGAAGCCTCGAGCTTCTTACTGTCATGTGATAGTAAAATCAACGCTGCAATACAACATCAAAAACTTGAAAATGTAATACAATTCTACTCTGTTTTTTTTCGTGTACCTCACTTTGATTAAATTTTTGTAGCTCCTACATTTTTTTTTATTTTTTTTGCATAATCTTCCATACAACGTTTCATATCAGATGCATGTTTAATTATTTTTTTTGTTAAATCATCTTGACCTCTCGATGTCGTTTTGTTGATCTAGAACCTTCAATAAATTCTCCAACTTGTCTTTGTGATCCAAATATTTGGGCTCTTGATTAAGGACCCGTAAGAATCTTGCAAGAAACATTTTCTTTTTATTTTGTTGCCTAATACTTTATTTATCTTCACTAAACCATTCTCAGTCTTACCTTCCATGATCTTTTGATCCTTTACAGAGTTTAATTACCTTGTTGTCGAGCAATAATTGTCTTTTCCTCCTTCTCTAGGCATGACCTGACTTCAGTCCTTGTCTCTGATAGGATCCGGAGATGCCTATATAATAAACCGCAATCGCACGGTGTCTACAATGTAGACAGAGGCAAGTACGGGTCGATCCCACGAAGAGCGGTGGAAATACTGTAATCAATAACTCTAAAGAATTAACTTAAAATAATTTTGGGATTTTAGAATTGAATTTGAAACAATAAAAATAAATAAAAAGAATTAACAAAATACAATGAGAGAGTATCGGTAACCAGGGTTCTATGGTATCCACCACTATTTCTATTCAATTACTGAAATGAAACATAACTCATGAATATCTATCTATTGTTCGTTCTATCACATCACCTATTATAAGTATTAGAGTCGCAAATATAGCTGGGACACCCTAAGCATGGCGCATCAAAATACTAAACCAAAGCATACTCCATCAAATTGTGTTAGCGAGGAAATTATACGAAACTAAATACAGGTTCACAAATAATACATGGATATTCTAAGTATACCCCATCAAAGGATTTAACCAAAGCATGGAGTATCAATAAGTAGACAAATATATTTACGTTCCTATTATTTATGCGCATATGTTATACAAAACCGGTGAAGCAACAACACATATCGTAATTAAATCAATAAACAAAAATCCATAGCCAATCTATTCAATTCATAATAGTATTTTGCTCAATTTTATTCAATTCAAAAATATCCTAATACCCATGTAGTTTCAAACCATAAAAACCCTAGTTATGAAATCTAGCAATACATCGAAGTGGATTTCTCAAAACCCATAAAAATAATAACAAAAGAGGAAAGATTAAACCGATGGCGTCGTCTTCTTCCCTTGCTCTTGAGCTCTCAAACACGTCGTCGCCTCTCTCTTCTTCTCCAGTAGCCGCAGCTGCTGTTCCCCCCTCCCTTTTTCTTTTGTTTGTGTTCGTTTTTCTCTATATCAAGTTGCTGCAAATGTCCAAAATAAGGAACCATATTTTGGGGACTACCCAAAAAAAGTGGGGGACTACCCATCAGTTTTTGGGGAGGATATTAGAAGTAATATTTGGTCACCCCTTATAAAAAAAATTTAATACCAACTTTACCCTTGATGATAAACTTAGTTAGTGTGATGATTAATTAGTGTTAGTGTAATGATTAATAACTGATTAGTTAGTGATTAGGGATTAGTGATTAGTGTTTTATAAGTTGGATTGTTTTGTTTTTAACATTTTGTTTTTAGAGATAAGAAGAAGAAGGAAATAGGAAGAAAAAGAGTATGATGTTTTGGGTACTCATGGATACTTCAAATTTAGTTAATGGTGCTTGAATTGGCCAAAACATTCACAAAGTTTGGCTACAACATTTGAAGAACAGGTTACCGAACTCATCTGCAAGTGTAGTTCGGTTAATGTTTCTAAAAACACAGGTAGCCGAACTCAGCTGTAATGGAATTTTTTGTTTCAGAGAAAAGTTCGGTTAGGATTTTTTTTACGACGTAACTAACTAAAAAAGTTCTACAAAAAAAATGAAAAAAGTTGCGACGTAACCGAACACAATATATAGGTTTTCAGAGAAAAGTTATGTTAGGAGAAAAAAATTGCTATGTAACCGAACTAAAGTTCGGTTAGGTAAAAAAAACTGCGATTAAAGTTCGGTTAGGAAAATAAAATGGGAGGTAACCAAACTTTAGTGGAAAATTCACATTTTACGGAGGTAACCGAGTTCTTGGTTGTTGCTTTAGTGGAGGCTACTAGCGATGCCTCCAATGTATAAGAGGGCTTTTGTGGAGGAAGTGGGCAAACATATTCATAGAGCATTCATTGAACTTCTCACCTACTTTCGTAAATGCAGCAGGGTCCATCGATTTATGTACTTGCTGTTGCCATTTGTGACGTCTACAGAAAGCTGTAGGAGCTGCAACTATGTTCCCCCAACTCATGTCAATGACACTTCCGACATTCACATATTTACAATGAGCTCGGTTACAAAAGAACAAAGTTCGGTTATGAAAAAAACATTGCGACGTAACCGAACGTTTCTCTGAAAGGAAACGTAACCGAACGTTTCTCTGAAAGGAAAAACCTTCATTAAAAGTTGAGTTCGGCTAGTTCGACAAAGTTTTTCACATAATTCCTAGCCGAACTTCTCTCTGCAACTTACATTTTCAACTCATTTTAATGATTATTTCTCATTTTTGCAACCAAAAACGAATGACAAGTAATGGGTTTGTTATGATTTTGATTTTGATTTTGTTTTGTTAATGATTTAAATTAAGCTATATATAGAGGTGGTTGTGGTTCGAGGTGGTCGGTGGTGGTGGTGGTCGGTGGTGGTGAGCGGCGGGGGTGATGGGAGGAGGTGGTTATATATATAGGTGGTGGTGATGGGAGAAGGTGGTAATATATATATAGGTTAAGGGTAGATTAGTCATTTCCACATTTTAGGACACCCCTTATCATTTTAGGGTGGACATTTGTATCACTGGGTAGTCCCCACCTTTTTTTGGGTATTCCCAAAGATGTTAAAAATAAGACCTAGCCGAAAGTTAAGGCCCAGTCCAATAAACATAGTGCAACTTTTGAATTTCAACTCCAAACTCAGGTCACGGATCTATATATTCCTGACCATCTAAATCTCATCACCAATCGGGTGCCGTATCTAGCAATCATCTCCCAACTCCGGCCATCTTGCTTTCTCCCTGGATTGCATTTCAAGTCCAACTAGCTCCGTCGGCAACATCTCTGTCTGACCGTCTCAAGTTCAACTTCAACTGCCTTGTACGCACCTTCCTCCGACGAGCTCAAAACTCCCATTTCTCCGTCATCAATAACCGCCAGTACCCAGCTTCATTCGTCTCAACTTCTCTGCGCTTTCCATTGCAATCGCTCCATTAGGTTGCAGTAGATCTGTTACAACCAACAACCAACTCCTTCTCAGTTCTCACCGTTCACCACGAACCAGCATCTTGTCTTCGTCGATGCCACCAGTTTCACCACCTTAGTTTTCTCTCTTTCGAAAGTATATATCTCTGCTTGTTCTGTATCCCAGCTGAACATCACGTCCAAACTAAATGGATGGCAATAGTGCCGCACTATCCATCTCAAAACCCATCCAACCACCGTTAGTGACTTCAACAGTTAAACCACAGTCCCATCGTTCAACATCATGAAAAATAAAATGGCAACAAACAATATCTATCCCTGATTTTCGCAGCTTCATTTCTTAGTTAAACAGTTCGACCATCACCCCTTTCTGGTCCTAGCATTGTTCATCATTGACGCTGCTACAGAATAAACATCTCTATTGGAAGCTGCTCAACCATCGACCCCAAACCAACACGAGCTATTTCCAATACCACCATCGTCATCAGTCGAGTTCAAGAACCATTTTAATCTTCTCGTCATTACAGTCAACACTCTCGTCTTCTCAGCAGCCACAGAACCTTCTTCCACTGCTCTAACTGCTGTGAATGCAACCAACTCGTCCACGGCAATGACTTCCCATTCCCTGACCTTCTTATTTCAGTTCACCAGCAGCTACAAATGTCTTGATTCACATCCGAGCTTTCCATACAAATTCAACCAATCCAAGGATGTCTATAGTCTTCTATCTCGTGATCGAACCACCACTTCCAATCGCTGTTGCAGTGAACATCCTAACCAACACCAGCTGCATTACCATTCCTTCCTGTACTCTCCTCTTCTTTTGTTCAGAATATCACCAGCTTGACATGGGAGACGAATTTTCATTTTGTTCTGGTGATGGATGAATATACCACAAAGTTGTGTGGTTGAGAATGAGCCACGTCTCATCTTCTTGATTACCAACTAGTGGGCTCACGTGCCCAAGCCCCTACTAAAATGCTCCGTGAACTAAAATGCTCCGTGAACTGGTACGAGTATATATATATTATAACAGGTTAACATGGCTGGTCTAGGATGATGCTGCAGGTGTCGTGATGCGGAGAATTTTAGCTTTTCAGCGCAAACACCGTTTTGTTACGAATTTAGCTAGTTATTTTTCCGGTGATCGAGTTCATTTGTACTTTCTACAAAAATATTAAAATAGTGTTATTAGCAAAAATATTGAGTCCTAGCTCATATAAATATGGGCATAAAATATAGCACTTACGTGCTTATCAGTCTCAAACTTTCATCATGGTATATTTTCTTTTATTCGTGTTATTTGATATGAGCTTCATTAATTCAATAACGGATAACGCTTAAATTTAGATTTGCAATAGTTTAGTCCGTATTTAACATGCTATTACTTGTTATATTCTCGACCTTTGGTTTTGGTGTATTACTACATGTTTATGGTTATCCAATATAAGTTCCTATGTTATAAATGTTTACTTGATGTCAAATTTTGACTTCTTCAATATGCTCGGTACATGGCGCTAAGTAAAGTACTTGCTTATGGTCAAATAAATTGACAATCAAGATGTGATGACATCCAACGCTCGAAGACAGTCAATGTGTATTATGTTTTTGGTTGTCAATGAGAATCAAATGGCCATGCCCCGACCAATACTTAACCAAGTTACTTTAACTCAATTGAACAAACATGATATGCATCAGTTGTTCAAATAAGAGTTGTTATTATATATGTAAAATAAAATTGTGAAACTTTAAAAACTTGATTTTCCAAAATATGAAAATGCGATGAAGCTGCAGTACATAGTGCCTTATCTCATCTACCACTACCTATAATTTGTTGTTTAAATTGCAAATCCATGAGTTAATTATTATTTTTAATAAGTTAATGTTGTCCATTCCATAATGCAAATTATCTGAATAATATGTTGTGGTTATTTTATTGAATTAAATTTTTATAATGCGAGAATTTCGACAAAAATATATTAAAAAGTAGAAGATTATATGATAATGACCACAAATTATCATAAACGAAATAATCCTTAATAATTAACTAATCTAAATATTGTGTCATCGCATTACCAGATTCATTTTGTCTTTTATCGTTACCTCCTTCGTACAATTATGATGGTGGAATCAATGCATCAATTATGACTTTGTATGTTGTTTTTTTCGTTTTAATGCATATGTGTTCCAGTATCATGTCGAGTTGTTTGGAGTCATGCATGTTTTTGTTGTATATCCCTTCAACTTATGTAATGTATTTCTCTATGTCCTTGTTGTTTCAGTTGAAATATGATATGTTACTCATTGAACGCGCCATATATATTAAAAAATATTTCTTTGTAATTTACAATATGTATAGATTATCTTTATTAGAAAAAAAAAATACCTTTAATTCCAACAACCGTTGTTGAGGTTGCAATTGTCATATCTTCGAATTCTCCGTTGTCATTGATTTTTTGTCTAATTCGATAGGATAAATAACCATGTAGGATTGGTTTTTCTTGCTTGCCTCTTTAATCTTGTATCACAACATTTTGACTTTAGGTTTCATACCCCTTTCTTGCAATTCAGTTTGAAATATGATATGTTACTCATTGAACGTGCCATATATATTAAAAAAACATTTCTTTGTAATTTACAACATGTATAGCTTATCTTTATTAGAAGAAATAAAATACCTTTAATTCCCATGACCGTTGTTGAGGTTACAATTGTCATATCTTCGTATTCTCCGTTGTCATTGATTTTTTGTCTAATTCGATAAGAATAAATAACCATGTAGGGATGGTTTTTCTTGCTTGCCTCTTTCATCTTGTATCACAACATTTTGACTTTAGGTGTCATACCACTTTCTAGCAATTCAGTTTATTTTTTTTAGATTCCGATTAATTTTCCACTCTCACATCTGCAACAATATAAATTTTGTTATTTTCTTTAATTTGTACAACAATATAAGGATGTATGCTCGGTAAAAGCCATACCCCCAACTTTACCTATAACCATGTTTGTATAATCATCACCAGCCTCATCAGTATCCCACCAAATACCATACTATTCCTCAAGATCTATCTCCTGACCTTGAAGAATCATCGTTTCACCCAAATCATTGACATTTGGTTCTATATTCTCTTCAACATATGCTGAATCATACTCATAATAACCTTCATTATAATAATAGTTCCCATATGCATCATAGTGTGCAAGATCATTATCCTCATCTGATTGACTCCCATATCTTATTTGAACATTATTCATCAAAAAATCCTCTATTTCATCTAACCCTGGTGGATTCACCAACAGTTGCGGTAGATTATCTACATAATCTTTATTAGCTCAATCTGGCATTTCAACCAAGTTTAATTGACCAGCTTCAACGATTTCGAGAGGTTCTTCAATCTCCTCTCCATTGGCTTCTTGAGTCTCTATCTCGTGATTGACCGAATCACCCTTAGGCATATCATCCCTAGTTGAAGAAGACGAACTACTGATCAAAATAACAAACTTATCACTTGGCTCAACTTTAGTGGGATTCTCATCGATCTTGTTTTTCTTCCTTTAGAGAAAAATGGCCATCTGATCTCGACTGCCGCTTCCTCTAAACACCAGTTTCCTCTGAACGCTCTTTGTGGTTTCTTTGCACTAATTCATAAGTCTTTTACTATTTTTTCCTTTATTACTAGTCATTATTTCTGTGTAGCTTAGAAAATTTGTGTGAATTTCTTCTTACTCTTGAATCATCTTTATACTAGATTTATCATTTACCATTAGTGGAAAATGGGTATTTAGCAACCCACATCAGAGACCCTCATTGATTGTAGTTAGACCGTTGACCAAAGATAGCGGTCTCTGGTTTGGTAAAAACACGGAAAAATTATGAGAGCTTAATAAGCCGTCTCTGAATTAAAATTTTAATTTACTTTTTTGCCATCATAGAACTACCGGTTCGACGACCCTCGGTCTGCGATTTAAATCTGGTAGTTTCTGAGCCTATATATATCTCGTTATCTTTCTCTCTCTTCACTTCGTTCACTTCACCCAAACCCTATAACGCGGCACAAATCCCCTTCTCTATGAACACCACCACGAACCAGAGTCCACCATGAATTTATTCATCTGAAAATATAAAAACTCGATAAACCTTCCACATCTCTGAATCTTGTGAAGCTAGGGTTTGAATTTTCAAACAACATCAGGTACAGTTAGGTTTCAATTCAACAAGTTCTCTTTATTTTCTTTTCTTATAACTTTATTTGTTGATTTGGTTGATTCTCTTCACTGAGTTTTAATCATTTTTCGATTATTGGTTGATTTCAGGTTGATTCCTCAATTTGGTGCGGTTATTAGGGATTGATTTTGCAAACTTCATAGGTACAGAATTTGAGTTTTAAATTTTTTATTTATTTTCTTTTTGTTGATTTGGTTGATTCTCTTCATTGGGTTTTAATATTTTTTCGATTATTGGTTGATTTAAGGTTGATTTCTCAATTTGGTGCGGTTATTAGGGTTTGATTTTACAAATTTCATCAGGTACAGAATTTGAGTTTTAATTTTTTAATTTTCTTTTCTTTCAATTTGGTTTTCTTTTTGGTTGGCTGTCTTCATTGGGTTTTAACTAGAGCTGGAAAACGGCCGAGCCGGGGCTCGCCCGTTACGGGTTTCACGGGTTCGGGTTAACACGGGTCAAAACCCGCGGGTTGAAATTCTTCACGGGTGGTCATTTCTACAACCCGCGCCCGTAACGGGTAAAGCTTATGTTCACGGGTTACCCGGCTTGTTTAATTGATGTTAAAATTGAAACTTAATTTAGTTAATTTGTGGTCCTGTGACTCCTGTTTAACACAAAAATCAAACAAAAATCCATTCAACACAAAAATCAAACACAAATCAAACAAAGATCCATTCAATTTGGTCATCTTCAATCTCTATTCAACACAAAAATCAAAACCCAACCACAGACATCGATTCGAAACCCTTGCCACAGCTCAACCACAGACAAATACAAATTATTTTGAATCAACACCATCCTCAAATTCGAGCAATTTCAGTCCGGTCTCGAGCAATTTCAATCAAGACCATCCATGAGACAATAGCAATCAGAATTCTCAGAAACCCTAATCTCTTTATGAATCGATCAAATCAAACCTTAAATTCTTGATTCAAAACCCTTCAATCATATAAACCCATATCTAATTTTATCACAGAACTTCATTTTATATGATTTATCCGTTGTCAGTTCATTTTGATTTCATCATACTCAAAGCAAAATCAAAATCTCCTTCACTGCTTGATTTCACTTAGCAGTGTAATTAAATGAACTCTCTGAGTCTGAATCGATGAGAAGAAGAAGATTAGAAGAAGAAGAAGAAGAAGAAGAATGAGAAAGAGACGAGAAGAAGAAGAAGATTAGAGAAGAGAAGAAGAAATTAAAAGATCTGTCTACTAGGGTTGTTGACTTGTTGTGTTTTTATATCATTAACGTATGGATAGGATTAAGTCCTACATAATCCAACGGTGAGCTATTACTGTACACGGGTCAACTGGATTACCCGCGGGTTCACGGGATGGGCGCGGGTTAACCCGTTTTTTCACGAGCCACCATTTCTCCAACCCTAACCCGGCTTGTTTAGCAACCAGCCGAGCCGGGTACGGGTTTTTCACGGGTCGGGCCGGTCTAACCCGCGGGTTTTGGCTTGTTTTCCAACTCTAGTTTTAACCATTATTTGTATTTGTTTGATTTTAGGTATTTATTGTTTGATTTCAGTCAGACAGCTTAAGTTATAGGAACACCTTCATCAGGTAAATTGCTTATGATGTTAGATTTGCTCGAATGTTTGATGGATCTCCTTTTTCTGTTACAGGGTATCCTACACCAGCAGAATTGATTATCCAAATTCAGATTTAAGGCTTATAATTGCCATCATATTGCAAGGATACTCAAATCAAGGTTTGTGTGTTTCGTTTCAATTTCTCTTTCTTAATGGATTTCAGTTATTCAATTTCATGAAATTGTGGAAGTGTATGTTGCTGGTTTGGGCAAACACATAAATTTGGGGATCTACAAGGGATTTTCTTTGATCCAAGATTTTAATTCTTTTTATTACGAGTCTTTTCCTTGAAACATTATCTATTAAAGATGTGACCCTAACTGCTGAGATTTTTTTTTGCAGCTTGAGGCTAGAGGGAATTATTATGCAAAGTCTTGCGGAGATACAAACTTGCATGATATTGGCTATACGCTGATCAATACATGGTATGTGTTAGCTGGTCATATTTTTGTAGTTGGTTTTGCTTGTATCACACTTATTATTGGTATAAACGTTAATGTGTGGCTTGAAATCTAAGAACTTGAAATGTTAATTGCAGAAACAAAACTGTTAGAGAAGAAGGGAAAGTAGGAGTTAGTTTAATTTGGGATATGTAAAGGTAAATGTTGATTTCATTTTGTTTCTTAACTTCTTTTGTTCTTTTTACTTTAATTTCTTTCATTCTTATTCTTTTAGTTAGTCATTAGAATTTCTTTGCATTTGGTACCTGTGCACAATCAATTCAATTAGATAGTTGAGATGATTTTAATTTGTTGATGAAACATTGAAATTATGTATCTTTGATAGTTAGGACAAAAAGATTATATATGGGAAAGATGTAATCAATTGAGTTAACGTTTAATAATTTTGAGATAGATTTGTAAAATGAGACTCAATTTTTTTTTATCTTTAGTTTAGCTTCTTAATGATATCGACAACTTCGAACCACCAAGTAAATCAGAGAGGCCCGAACTTTGCTGGTAGTATTTATTACTTTTATTATGATAGAGGAGGTCACGATTTATACATGTTTGTTATCTACTGTTATTTTTTTCTTTTATTGAGCATACTCGTTTTATTTTATTTTTGCATTTGGACTAAAGTTTGCATAAATATTGAATCATGCTGATTGATTGAGATTTATAAGTAACCACTGATCGTGTCTGCTCATTATAATTTTCATTTTAGTGTCAGGTGATACTGATATAGTTGGAGAAGAAGCCGGTGGCAGAGAATATTATATGTGGGTCGAGTGAAGTGACTTGGTAAGTAGCAAGTGGAGAAAACTTTTGTTTTGGAAGATGTTTTCTTTTTGGTGTTTGTACATATTTTTTTTGAAGTGATGCATCTCGACTTGCTTTGGGTAGTAACTACTCAAGAAAGTTAGTCTTCTCAAGAAATTTATTTTCTTAATGGTGTCATTGTATTCCTGTAAATTAATAGTGACTGATTTGAGCATGCAGTTGTCATCAACTTGTGTTTCACCGGGCTTGACATTCTATCTTGTTTGCAGGTACATGAATGGTGACTGCTTTGTCAGCAAAACATAGACAATGATACAAGGAGTCTGTATATTAATGTGGGATCTTCAACAAATGTTTTTATAAGTAAGCATTCCTTTATTTTACTGGTTTCCCATATGGGTTTGAATTACTAAGACCTTAATGCTGGTATGCATCTTTTGAGTGAAAACATAAAAGTTATTTTTGATCTGTGAAATATAGAATTTAATTTGATACTAATAAATGAGATCACTTATAATCTTTTACCTTCCAACTTAACTTCACCCAGTTAATAGGTTTACTGATTAGCATTTTCGAGGATTCTTGAGAATTATTCTCAACTCCTGTAACTCCCATGTAGCTTATCTGGACATAACTTTCTTGTAGCTCATTTGGTAATGTTGTTTCTACTACATAATGACCAGCTATTGATCCAACTCGTCCAGGGTGTTCACTATGAAAGTTCTGTTATAAAACCTGGGCTTACTTACACTGTATATTTATTTGATGTTTTTTTTCCCACCTACTGCATACATTACTGTTATCTGTATATTACCTTGAGTTGATGTAGTCTCCTTGGACAAGTTCTGCGAAAATGTCTTATGGGATATGCACATATTGTTGTTTTGAGTTTCCTTTCCAGGGATAGGATATTTATGAAATTACAGGAATGTATATTTGGATTCCCTGAGTTTGACATTAATCTATGTGTACTAATTTTGGTGTGGTAACAGGCAAGTGGGTTAAAGAAGCATTTGAAGAGGCTCAATGCGCTTAAGCATTGGATGCTTGATGGTGGTACCTTTGTAAGAATCAATAGTACCTTTCTTGTGTATTGATATGTTCAATTTTGATGTTTATTTGGATTTTGGTTTTAATGGAAATTTTTTATCTTCGTTGGCTCCATTCACTGTGTCAAGATACGAGTGATACAAACACCACTATTTGTATTTGGAATAAACACATTTCTACAATCTTTGTTTGGAACCAGGTTACCGGAAGTCATTGGTGGTTCTTCTGCTGATATTGTACCTTTCCTATGCATTATCGGAGACTCATCTCTACAACGAATCACTGAACCTCATGAAGTAAGTTCTGCATACAAACTTTGATTATCTCTACACCTATTTCCATTTATGTTTCTTAACTTTGACGATTCAGCTAGTTTTATGCACATGTATTCTCTATTTGCAGAGATTTTTACACAATATGATGGAAACGAGTCCTGATTGCAGCTGCAAGCTTGCTGATCATACTAGGATTTAGTCAAGTATGGGGGCTTTTTTCGCTGTACACATTCAATTCGTATCTGAAGATTGTGCTGGCATATAGTCTAATTGTATCCTACTTAGTTCTTCGTGATTTAATCACAGGTTGTTGTTAGAATTTACTATCTATCTTGGACATGTATTCTCTGAACTCAGCATTCAATCTTTTTTTGTGTAATTTTACACTCAATGGATAAAGTGAATGAATGTTAAAATTCTCAGTTTGATTATAAATTTCAGTAAAATTTGAAGTTGCACTTGAATATCAGTTAAATTTGAGTTGCATTTGAATTTCGTTTAAATTTGAGGTTGCATTTGAATTTCAGTTTGACATTAATTTGACTTTACTGTAATTTGACTTGACTTGTCTATTTGAGTTAACTTGACTATTTGACTAAAATGCCAGTAAGATTAATTCAGATTCAGCTATTCAGACATTTCAGCTGATCTAAATCTGTATTTTTTTATATTATAATTCAAATCTACGACCAGTATCGCGGGTCAGCATCTAGTTACTATAAGAAACGGTCCATGTTCAGAGACCCACGTAATAAGGGTCGCGTAATTAAAAAACGCTTTATAAACGACCCATTCAGAGAACCCCAGAACTGGTCGTTTAACTCGTATATATGACGTGTCCTGGCGTTCGCGGAATTTGTCTTTTCCACTAGTGTACAATCATATATTAATTTCACCGCAGTGTAGAACCAATAGAATTTGAACACTGATATATCATTCTCCTACATCTTTAGAGCTATAGAATCACTCTGTAGTCAAATACTTTTAGTGTATCTTTAACTGTTATTTTGCTCTCTTACTAATTAATCGCACTTCTAGCCTAGTAAACCTGTCTATTTTGATCAGTATATTGTCTAACTGCATTGTTTAGTCTTTATTGACAGGCCCAAATGCATTGGCCAGAAACCAATTGTTATCCTATTCAGAGAAAGAGAAAGTGAAAAGAAGTCTTAATTCCAGGCAACCTCCTTTTCAACCTGACTCTATATCGAGAAATCACAAATCTTGTCAATAAAAAAAACTGTCATCAAAACTTGATCTGCCTCGAAAAGGGGGGGAGAAGTCTTCCTTAAAACTAATTGTATGTGGAAAGGGAACTTTAATACAAAACTCAATAGTCACATTCTCAAAAAAAGTACTTCTATCAACTGCTTCTAGTTCAGTTGACTCTAACTTTTATCCAAAGGAATATAACCTTATTCTCGCCAAAAAACCACTGAATAAAACACACTCAAATGCTTCTCCCAACACACCGGAGTTGAAACAAACAAAATAGACAAAACCTCCCTTATCCCTAATTACCCATCTAACAGCCTTATCAAGCAACAATCATAGACAAGCACAATTCAACCCATACTACGTAAGTAGTGTCAAACTTCTGCTCCAACTTTTCATAAGAGAGTTTGACTACCAATCACAAAAAACAAATTTCAAAAACTATCACAATATCTTAAAAAATCATATCACTTACATATCCCAAAAATTTAAGTATATCCAAAAAATCAAAATCTACTACCTAAATTTCAAAGTCCTCAAACTTGTTCATCATCTAACAAGAAAAGTAATGGAAAACAACTGATCTTCCACTTCAAACAATGACATCAACATTAAAAACCTTACTAATAAAATGAAAAACAAATTAATCATTCCACCAAACCTTACCCAAAAAGTGTATCTAAAGCCAGAGAATATTGAACCCATTCCAAAACAAAGTTGTAATCAAACAATTATTGGAAGACTCTGTCACAATGCATCATTTGATTTTGGAATAATTACTCAAGACATAAGAGAAAACTGGAATCTTAAATCAGAAGTCATGGTTAAGCTATACAATCACAGAAGGAATTATTAGCAATTCCACTTAAAAGCCAAAGATGATTTTAACCTTGTGAAAGAAGGAGGATCTTGGTGGCTCATGGGAACTCTAGTGGTACTTGTGGAATGCCCTGTTGAAGGTCCCCATCTAATCAAAGAGGAAGAATTCTACAAAATCAAAATCTGGATGCACCTAAAAAATTGTCTTACAAATTTCATCATAGTTAAAAACCTAGAAGCCATAAGCAAGAGCTTACATCACTCACAAAAAACCATATGGCAGAGCTCATAAAGAAAAATATGTAGAATGCTTAGTAAATATTTGGGGTTAATAAAGCTCTTCCATATGGTTCAGAATTTTATCCAACACCTTACAACCCCTCTTGGGTCGAATTCTCATACAAACTATTTAATCTGCCTCTTTGCAACATCTGTAGATGGGTTGACCATTCAACAAAAAATTGCAATGAAGCATCAAAGGAAACTGAAGAGGAAAACCATCCAGCTCAAAATAAGGAAAAGAATGCCCCCAACCCTACTGAAAAACTCACAAAATCACCCATTCAGCATGTCGTCCCTTTTCCGCTGGAGGAACCCAACAAACTTTAACTCCCCAAGCACTATTCTTGAAAGCTTGCTTGGATTTCCAAAATCCGTTAAACAACTCTAAGAACCACCTCTCAACACCCACAAAAACAAAAGCCCATCATAAAAAAAAACCCAAACCCGGGCCCAAAAGAAAAAACCCTCAAATCCTAAATCCCTAAAAAATCCTGATAACAATGTCAATGTTTTTGAGACTAACAATGAACAACATCTTCCATTCAACCTCAATAAACCTGCAACAAATCTCATAAACATTACCAAAGAAAAAAAGGGCAAAAAATCGGGGCATTGGTCTAGAAAAACTCTACCCCAAACTACTTCAAATTCTCCCGAGAACAATGCAAACACTGAAGAACCCAACAATGAAAATCAATCAATCTCTAAGAAAAGAACAAATCTAATCGGAGAAGATAACCTCAAATGAAAAAAAACAAGTGAGTTTACTTGAATTAGCTTCTCTACTGCTACTTTGAATTCAAACCTCTTTAGTCAGAACCATCATAACATCTCTCAGGTAAATCTTAATTCTAATGGATACTCGAACAGTCAATCCAAGGAATTCCCCCATATTTCAATTGAATCTGAAGGATTAGCTCTAAATCAAGATGATTCCAATATAATCAATTCGAGCGAGGTAAGCCTAAATCCCCCAAAATTTAAAATTCCATCCATGAATAGTATTCTAAACCACAGCATGATAAATAGAATGTATAGATTAGACACTAGTGACACAACTACTATGAATTTATATGCTTCTCATGACAATCTATCGAATAAACCTATGAAGAATCTTATGAAGAACCTAGATAGGAAAAAACCAAATATCACTTCACATGATGAAACAATAGTTTTACTGGATTTTTTTTACTTTAGTTTATACGATGAATTGATCCATATGAATTCAATGTTTTTTTTGCTTTGTATGTTATGCTTTTAACAAAACAAGATAAATGCTTAATAAACCAAAAGGCCACCAACAGTTACATCATACATCCATTCATGGGAAACAACAATTACAAAAATATCTATAATAAGAACAACTTAGGAAAATTTTATTATCCCCTGATATCTTACTTCTGACAATTCATTAAGACTATAGCGTGGAACTTCCAAGGACTAGGTAACCAGTATAATCCTGCAACATACTCTAGCCTAAATGACATGCTAAACAAAGAAAACCCAGACATCATATTCATCTCGGAAACTAAACAACAAACCCAAAGTGTTGAAATAATTCTTAAAAAAATTTAATATCCACAACTATTGGATAGTCCCTCCTCGAGGAATTGCAGGGGGACTAATTCTTTCTTGGAAAACAAACATAAACCTCACCATTCTAGACTATAACTATAACCAAATCAATGCTAGAATCTTTGATCATACTATTAATAATAGTTGGATATTAACGGGTTTCTATGGTAATCCGTACAGAGATTCCAAGATTGAATCTTGGAAAATGATAAGAGAAATGGCTCCTACCATAACTGAACCATGAGTTATAATAGGTGATTGTAACATTGTTTTGTATGAGTATGAAAAATAGAGTAAATGTCCTATAAACCAAAATGAAGCTGATATGTTTATAGATATGTTAGATAATTAACATATGCCTCCAAGATTTAGGCTTCAAAGGATATCCTTACACCTGGAACAACAAAAGACAAGGAATAGAATTTACTGAACAGAGACTAGATAGAGCATTAGGAAACAATGAATGGTTTAAAACCTTCCCTTCAAGTACTATAACACATTTATCCCCTCTTATCTATGACCACATTCCCATCTGTCTAAATAACCTGAATATTTGGAATGATGGCCCTAAAACTTTTTAATATTTTGGTCCTTGGATTGAACACCCCCATTGCAAACCCCTTATTGAAGAAGCTTGGAATACTAATATCATAGGTTCAGCTGCCTTCTGTTTTACCAAAAAATTAGTTAATGTAAAACATACCCTTAATAACTGGAATAGAGAAACTTATGAAAACATAAACACAAACATAACTAACGTTAAGAAAAAGATAGGCAATGCTAACAAAAAACTACCGTCCACAATAAAAGCCAGAGAAATGACAAGACTCACTACTGAACTAACCCACTAGTACAAAATAAAAGAAGAGTTTTGGAAAATAAAAAGTAGAGAATAAAACTTAGCTCTAGGAGATAGAAATACACACTACTTCCACGACATTGCTAAACAAAGATATAGGATAAATAGAATCGACACCCTTCAAAACAAGAAAGGTGAGTGGATAAACACAAAAACGGAAATAACAAAATGCCTCAATGACCATTTTAAACAAATAACAACGACTGTAAACCCAAAAATCGATGAAAACATGCTAAATCTCATACCAACCTGAATAACATACTATGATAATATTAGACTAGAACAAATTCCAACTCATGAAGAAATAAAAACTAATTTATTTGCCATGGAACCCAATAAAAGCCCGGGACCAGTTGGCTTCCCACCTAACTTCTATCAAAAAAACTGGAACGTCATAAATGAAGAACTGGTAGAGTTTGTAGTGTCAACAAACATGACAACCCCCTCTCAACAATCATAACAACAAACACAACAAAGATATGGTATAGTTTGTAGTGTCAAGTTTACGATCGATGAAGATGAATCAATTTTTATGAATTATCTATTCTTTAAGGTTGCCAGCAGCATGTAATACAATTTATGGAAAGATTTTTGAAAAATTTCGTGAAGAAATCGGTAATATCAATTCTCGTGATCTGAAAGGTTGTCTCATCGTTTTTATGCAATCAACAAAGATGTTAGTGAATATGTAGCTTTTGATCATGCAAATGTACTGATTCAAAAAAAGTGGTGAAGGTGAACAAGATATGGAACGAAGATGTCGAGAAGGGTGGCAAAGATCCCAGAAAACTGGTTTCCAACATGAAATTTGTTTCAACATTCTGAGGGTGGTTAATAAATATAATCCATACATGTTGGAAAGTAATCAAATGCCAACAAGATTACCATATGGTCCAATTTCGCAGGATTTTTAGAATGGTGCACCTGCTTCCTCACTAGAAGAAAATGCATCTCCACATGATGAATCTCCAAGCATCCAGGAACAACACAATAGTTAACACCAATGTCAAGAAAGAAAAGAAAAAGGGTATTTACAAAAACAATCACACTTTAATATTCCGGTTTACAAATCGATCCTACTGTTACAAAGTATTAGAAAACGGTCACTAGACATGTAACGACGGAGTTATGTCACGTGTCAGGCGTTTTTCGGTCTGTTAAGTTACCCAAATACCCCTAATCTGTGGCATTTGAACGTGTGGGATCGATTAACAAATCTCTAAAAAATATGGTTTGTTGGATCAAAACAAAAGAATTCTAATACGATTGTGCTACCGTTTCCCACCTCATTTCTTGCCTCCTCAGTTCGATAGCTTATTCTCTGAAGAAATGGAGAAGATGATGGTGATACCATGAAGCAGTTACAAATCGATCTATTTCTTCACATATTTCTTCAATATCTTTTCCTCTTCATCTTGATCTACTAGAGTTCTGAAGCGAAATACGAGTTCACGGAGTTGTGAAGCGTCAGTTATCGAACTGTGAAGATAATTAGTGTTAATTCACCATCAAGATGTTTACAAACATCACCAGGTAAATAACCTTTATCGTTATACTGCTTTTGTAGATTATCAATTCGAGTCAGAAACCCAAATTTTCTGAATTTTGATTTTTTACTGATAAACCCTAAATTTCTGAAATTGGGGATTTGGTATTATTATGTTCATAAAATTTATGTTAGGGTTTGTTTATATGTTAGTAAATGGTAATCAATGTCAGTTTAATTTTGTGCAGGAAGTATGTGAAGTACCCAACTAGGAATTTTAGGGTAGAATGGTTTTGGACAAATAAGGTTCAGTATTTTGATAATGTGGATGTTAATTCTGGTGGGTTGAAGGCATTTTGTGATAAAGTTCATGCTTCTTTTAATTCTCACCAATTAAGAAGGTTGAGGTGATTTGGATTGGTAATGATAAACCAGAATATATGGTTAATGATTCACATTGGTATGAGATGTGGGATAAGGATGTTGCTGAGGAAGGGTATGTAAATTTATGGTGCAATGCTAGTGATAGGATTGTGCCTCATGGTGATGGATGTGCTGAAACTTCTGGTATATCAAACAAGAGGGACTCAACACCATCCAAGGTTATAAGCAGTTCAGTAGCATGCATTAACTATGCTTCTTCACTAGTCAGACTTGATCCAGAGATGTTTGCCACACCTAAGAAGAAGTTAGCATGCATTATATGACCACATCGGGTCAGAAGGAGTCCAAGGATAATTAAGAGATCTGTTGATGCAGTGACTAGATGTACTAGCAGTAGCAAGAGGTTATTTGATAATGTGGATGAGTATGTGAATGTTGATGATGATGATTATGAGAATATTGTTTATAGTGCTGAAACACTCCAAGATGAGAGGGAGTATGAGAACACTCAACTATCTAATGATGCTGAAGATGTCTGACATCCCAATGATGATCCTAGTAGTTCAGTTTCTAATACTGGTAAAATGGGCATTGGTGTATACTGTGAATTTGTCAATAATTACTTTAAGGATGTAGTTGCAGGAATTCCCACAACACACCCCTTATAATATCTTGATAATTATCTCTTGATCTAAACTAATTTTGATATTAAAAGTATGACTAAAATTCTAAAAATTGTAAATAGACACCCAGATTTTTACATGGTTCGATCAATTTGATCTACATCCATGATTCTCTACTATGATTGTTAAAGTTTACATTTGATTTTACATTTGATAATCTCCATTAATGGAATTATAAATCTAGTTTTGGGGAAGAAGATGATAAATAAATTTTCTCTCTCTAAAAATCTCTCTGAAAAATATCTCTCTCCCTAAAATATTCTCTCTCTCAAGATTCTCTCAACTTTTTCCTCTTTTCTGGAATATAATTGTGACAGCTAAGTTTTCCCCTTCTTCCGGATCTATTTTGATCCTACATCTTTTGTAATCCTCTCAACACTTTTTATGCTCTTCAATATTGCTTGAATTATTTTGTGAGTAAATTTTTGAAGAAAAAAATATAATTGTGGCGATTTCTGTCCTGCCTCTTTTTCTTGAATATTGCTTGAAAAGTAATTTGATTTTTGTTGATTTTTGAAAGGAATGAGCGAAAGAATATTGGACATGAAAAGTATATACTTTCCTCTATTCTTTTGCGAAGTTCCATATCTTTGTTAAGTAAATAAGAAGTATTAACTCTTGAAGTGCTCGTGAAGTATGAAGTATCCCTGAAGAAATATAAGAAGTACTCAATATTCAAAAAATAAGAAGTATCCGTTCTTTAATGAAAGTCATAGTATTGCCTCTGTTCTCGTGAAATTATTACTTCATTTTTGGTGAAAATCCTAGTCCATGTTGGAAATGATTCTTGCGAGAAGATAAAGAACATAAAATGTTTTCTTGGTAGTCCACATTGCCTCTGTTATTTATCTATGAAGGAAGAATCCCTGAGAAAATGTTGAATGAACGAATTGCCTCTCGCTCATTTGATAAAATGATCATATTCTCATAAATAATCATTTCTAACTGCAAAAATTCTGAATAGCTTTGCAATATCTTTGAATTAGTCTGAAAATTTATGAATGTTTCTGCGAGATTCTGAAATAATGCTTTGAATAGTCCTGCGATGAATAGTGGTGATGAATAATGCTACGAGATTGTGAATAATGCTACGAGATTGTAGACATTCCTCTTTAGAGACTCTGAATGATACTTTTGAGAAACTCTGAATAGTATTTCTGAGAGATTTTGAATAGTACTTGCTTTCTCTTTTGCGATGAGCAAATCTTTCCTGCATTCTTACAATAAAATAATTAATGTTTGAGATTATTCTATTGGTCTTATTTTGCCTTCCTAGTTAAAGGTCTTACTTCGCCAATTTTTCTTTCTGCGACAAAATCGCAGGACGTCTTTACATTTGCATGTATTGACCCATTGATCTTGTCTTATCCATTTTTCTTTGAATTTTCTGCAACAATATGACAAGTCTAAATTCTCTCACGAGATCATAGTCTCATGACATTTCCGTCTTGCGATGAAATCGCAGGACGTCTTTACACTTTCATGTAAAAACCCATTGATCTCATCTTAACTTTTTCTCATTTGGATTTTTGCCTCTGTATAATTTACGCGACAATATGACAGGCCTAAATGATCTTGCGATCTTAGAGCCCCATGACATTGCCGTCTTAAGACACTTATCATCTCCCTAATGGAGGGTTCCGCCCTTATCTTCCCCCTGGTTTCCCCTTCAAGGAGGGAACATCGGCCATACAAGACTAGCTCCTCCCATCCAGATTTACCAACAACCATTTGTTTTCGCGGCCTCTTATCCTTTATGCCTATATGGCTTATAGTTACAAGACTGCACCCTAAGTGGGGTTTTCTTCAGGCCAAGTGCATTGTAGCCAAGACTTACCAAAGATGGCCAGGGTAGGTTAAATCCGTCCCGGCACCCTTGGCTAAACCGTGTACCTCTGCGCCTTGGTCATACTCTGCACTTCTTGGAAGATATTCTCGGTCGTCCAACCAGGGTATAACCTTATAAAGTTGAAATCCAAAATCTCTCTCCGGATAGGTTTTCTTTAACCCCAACATATGCATGACTCAGGTTCCAGTAGCGGTGTAACCTTATCGCTGAATCATGTAAAGAGATACCCCCCTTATAACGTGCTTGTAGGTCTTACATTTTCCTCTTACGAAATTGTATTCGCGAACTAGGGTGCACGCCATAAAGGTTTTTCCCATTCTTTAAATTTCTGCGAAATTATATTCGCGTTTCTCGCGATATTTTCGCGTTTCTTCATTCTTTCATTTCTGTCAATTATTTATATAATCTTGAATGATCTCAAATTACACTCATGATTCGATAAAAATTTGTTTTGCTCATTTCATGAGTTGAAATATTCTTTAAAATCTTTTGAAATCTTAGAAATATTCTTTGAAATCTTGCGATTTTATCGCATTTGTTAAACCAAAAATCTCTTTCTGTAAAAGAAATATTCTAGAGAAATCTTTGAAATCTTGCGATTGTATCGCGTATTTTGAATAATTTGAAATTTTAGAAATTTTGGCGATAATTTCGTTTTCTGAAACCTTAGAAATCTTTGATTTTTTTTTTTTTTTTTTTTTTTTTGCGATAATTCCATTTTCTGTAATCTTTTGAAATCTTTGTAATCTTGCGATTGTATCGCTGTTTGTCAATCAAATCAAAAAATCTTTGAAATATTTTGAAACTTTGAAATTTTAGGAATCTTGCGATTAAATCGCTTTTGGAAAATTGAATCAAAAGTTTTTGAAACATTATAAATTTTAGAAATGTTCTTTGAAATCTGGCGATAATATAAACCAAAAGTTTTCATTTTCCGTAAGTAAAATATTCAAGGAAGTGGTACTTAGCTTTTTGGCGATTCTCTGTGGTTGTCGTCTTTCGTGAAGTATTTGATTTGTTCGTGAAATGAGAAGAAATGAGAAATGAACTCTTGTCCTGCTTCTTGTATACTGTCACATCATACCAACTGTTCTGATCCTCTCTCGCGAAATTAACTTGTGAAATAATCAAGTATTTGACGAAATAATGAAATACCAAATTCCTGCCTCTGTCCAATCTTGGCGAAGTAATGAAATAATCCTCTCGTGGAAAGTAGATGTACCATGCCAAAAGTAGACTTCATTTTATCGCTAACCAATTCCTTGCGTGAAAATGCTTGGTTTTCTTTAGTGGGCTTGAAAGGGTATGCTTGGCGATTTTTTCTTCTTTATAAATTTGTCTTCTTCGCAGATTTGTTCACTTTGTTCATTTTTGTGCTTTTTGGCACTATTCTACCACCCTTGTTTTGCTATTTATATCTTATTTCTCACCACATGTACTCTTTTCATGATCAATTTATTCTCCCTAAGAGATTCTTTTTCTTCATAATGCTTTGCATAAGCTTTCTTCTTTCCCTGCGATTCTTTCTTTCTCTCACTTTTAATTGTGCTCAACCTCGTAGCCTTCTTCTCTTCTTCTATTTTCTTTCTTCACTTGATGTACATCAGCCAGTATGATTAATTTCTTCGCACTGTCCATTGATCTCTACATGCCGTTAATTTTTTTTTCTAATTTTCTTTCACGAAATAAACTTCATTTTTGCTAGTTGAGTCTTACACAAATTAAACTTTTTCTTCACATCTCAATAATAGAGACTGGAGATAGCATCCATCCCATTTGTTCTTTGCTGGAATTATTAATGGAGCAACTTCGTCATTTACTGGAATATTTTTCATTCCCCTTAATTTGTTCTTCGCTGGATTTGTGTTCATTTTGCGAGCAGCAACAAATATTCATCCTGGCTATAAATTTTGTCATTATCTAATAATGATTCTACGAAGCTAGCTGTATTTATAGTGTCATCGTCAAACTTCTTTGCTTGACGGAGCATCCATCCATTCTTTGCTCTCCAAATGTTGCTTAAAATGTTAAAATCTTCTTTCCTTGACAGATCCACAAATGTACTTTATGTTAATCGTCATACATTTTCTAATAATGCTTCTGCTACTACATTTTAAGAATCTATTACCCCATTCGTTGATCCTAAATGCTAAATGTATTATAATGTAGTGCTTAACTTTAATTTCCACCCGATCTTCAAGTGATAGTATATAATGTAATATTATAATATGCTAAATGTATTTTGAGGTCCCACGAAGTGATTTTTTGTAGTATTTGAATTTGGACAAAGTGATAGTTGATGAAATAAAATTCTCGAAGTATCCTTTCACTGAACTATTTATTCTTTACAAATTCTACCAACTTCGCTTGTTATTCCCTTCATTCTGCCAACTTCGCTTGTTATTCCCTTCGTCTTTGCCGAACTTCAATTATCTTTTTCTTCATAAGTGATGTATGTGTTTTCTTCTCGTCAAAAGTTTATGTTATGTTTGCTGTTCCTTTTTGAGCTCAGAATTTGTAGCTTTGTTTTGATTTTTTCTTTGGAGTTTATGCACGAGACAACTCTTCCTAATACCAGGTTCTCCATCATCTTCTTTGGGCTGCTGGATCACTCATAATTTTGCTTGTTCATCATAGTGATTCATGACGTTTTCTTTGATGGGGAGAACTTTTAATTGCTAGAATGATATTTCTTCACTGGTGTTTCTGGGTTTAGCTGTACACATTCGTCAAAAGTTTCAGTTGGATACGTTTTGTGGGCTCGTCATCTGTTGACGCTCGTCAAAATGCTTGCGACATTTAATACTTCCGCGATTTGGTATGTTGTAAAATCGCATTCCACCAAGATTTTTCTCTTGATTGCTGGATTTTGTTATTGAGTCTGTTGATTTACGTTGGTAACTTCTGGATGGAATAATTCTTTTCCTTTGTGGGTATCTTGCTGGAACCCCAGAATGATGATTTCATTAATTCACCCATAACTTTATTCTCGCGATTAGTTGGTTTAGCCTCGTCTTTGCATACTAGCGATTGAGAATTATTTTTATACTGCTGGTGCTTGTACGATTACATTTCGCCTGTTAAATTCATTTTCCCTTCTAGCTGAACTCTACATGTTGAGCATGGTTATTTTGGACAGCAAGATTCCCCTTTTTTCATTTTTAGTTTAGTTGTTGTACTCTGCGAGTACGGTTGTAGTTGAAAAGAAATTGTCTTCGTCTTTTCTTCTTATTCTGTTTCTCAGGTTAATAAAATCTGATTATCCCCAACTCTTGTCTCTAATCTGTGCATATTTGTTCTTCTCGCTTTTCTATATCAATCTTTTCCTGTTTTGTACTTCTCTTTCTTTGGGGATGGTCTCCAAAGTGAACTGTGTGGCTATTAACTCGCCAGTTTCCAACCAATAATACGAACACCAAGGATGTATTTTTCGCCACTAATTTTGCAGGGGAACGTTCTTAGCGGAATATTTGTTAAAATCATTAATCTTCTTCCTGTATCCACTGTGATATCTTTGTCCTTTCTCTTCCGTTGTATTCTTAAGTTTCTTGTCAAAATGTTGGTGTTGGTGGATGCATTTTATCGCAAAAGAGAAATTTCGCTGGAGCTTTTGATTCCTTCATTCTTAACTTCAATATCCCAGATCCAGACTATTAAAATATGATTAAAGAGATGAGAAAGAATTTGTCCTGTTTAAACAATTAATTGATGCCGATTAATTTTATTTAAAATTTTCTTCAAATCTGCTCCTGCTTCCCAACAACATTTCTGCTTCTCTTTCTCTCTGTATATATTTTTCTTAAATTATGTTGGCTATTCTTCATCGTTCTTTTCCCAATATTACCATATTTTCCCCTGTATCTCATAAATCCAATTAAATTCATCATTAACAATTGTTAACTGCTCTTGATCTCCTTCAATCCAACAATTCTCTCCCTGTTTCTAGCGCCAAAATGTAGTTGCAGGAATTCCCACAACACACCCCTTATAATATCTTGATAATTATCTCTTGATCTAAACTAATTTTGATATTAAAAGTATGACTAAAATTCTAAAAATTGTAAATAGATAATTTTTACATGGTTCGATCAATTTGATCTACATCCATGATTCTCTACTATGATTGTTAAAGTTTACATTTGATTTTATATTTGATAATCTCCATTAATGGAATTCTAAATCTAGTTTTGGGAAAGAAGATGATAAAGAAAAATACATTTTCTCTCTCTAAAAATCTCTCTGAAAAATATCTCTCTCCCCTAAAATATTCTCTCTCCTCAAGATTCTCTCAACTCTAAAAAATACATCCTCCTTTTATGGACTTACTTGAACCCTTTATATAGGAAAGTACATAGTGGGTGACAGCTAAGTTTTCCCCTTCTTTCGGATCTATTTTGCGATCTCATCGTGGTAATTACAATGTTAATATTCGCCAACTTTTGTAATCCTCGTGAAACAACACTCTTCTAATATGCCTCTTCAATCGTCAACTTCGTCATTCTTTGAATTATTTTGTGACACTCGTGAAATGTTGTTGAAGATTTTTCAGTAACGCTCGCAGAAGTGTCATTAATCTCTCGTGAATATAATTGTGGCGATATTCTGATCCTACAAAGGACCACAACTGGGTTGACTCTGTACATCCAAAACAGTATATGAAAGCAGTAAATGAAGTAAAAGAAAGTGGTGTGGAGCAGGAGGATCCTAAAGGAAAAGAAATTGTTCCTTATGATGCTGAGGGTAATGAGGATTACAATAGTGGTGATGACAGTTCAAGTTCTGAAGGTAATTTTCTAACTTATTGGGTTTTATTTTGGTTTTTTATTTTAATCATGGCATTAGTCTGTTAATCTATTTGCTTCCATATAAAAGTACTGACAAACCAAGTCCTTATGTGTATGTAGGTGTAACATAATTACAAGGACACAATGAGTGTGGTAATGAGCCAACTCCTCAGAAACCTAATCCATGGTACAACCACTTTGAGCAAATACATGGCCCAGATATTGACGCAGATGGCAATGGGGATTTGTTTCCTGATGCTGATGGGAATACATTACACATGGTTGATGTTGATACAATGTTTGTGGGAATACATTTTATGGACAAATTTGACTTCAAGAAGCACCTAAGGGGTTGTGCCATTAAGAAGATATTCTAGTACAAGCTTAAGCCCAATGAA
Organism: Papaver bracteatum; assembly: GCA_023529315.1. Lineage (NCBI taxonomy): Eukaryota > Viridiplantae > Streptophyta > Magnoliopsida > Ranunculales > Papaveraceae > Papaver > Papaver bracteatum. The sequence continues at coordinate 24,800 of JAJJWX010003730.1, read as the reverse complement.
AATGATAGGATTAAATTTATATGCAGGTTCAACAAATCTCAAGATTGCAAGTTCTTTATCTGGGAAAGTGTTACCAGGGGTGAACCAACTTTTACCAGTGAGGAGGTTCAACTTAAAGCATACATGTACCACTCAACTGAAGACCGGGAATAGACCAGCTAATGTAAAATTTGTTAATGAGTATTTGTATGACAAGATAAAGAGAGGAGATGCAATGCCACTGCCATATGCACTGAAAGATCAATTCTTTACTACTCAGAATACCAATGTTCCATATCATGTTGCTTGGAGAGCAAGAACTATGACTTTAGAAAGACTCAATGACAGCTATGATGAATCTTATAAGCTGATTCCAGCTTTTTGTTATATGGTAGAAGCAACTAATCTTGGATCTGTTACAAATTATACTTTTGGAAGGTGAGTTTCATCAAACTTTACTAAGTTAGTTTATTTCTTATAGTAATAGTACTATAATTTTCTTATGTGTTATGTATAACCACATAAAATACTATGCTAACTTATGACTTATGATTATGTTTGTTATAGTGAGGATTTTTTTTTTGAGTCCATGATGATTGCATTTGCAGCACCAATTCAAGGATGGAAGGATGGTGGTAGACCATTCATTGGTTTTGATGCCTGCCACTTGACTGGAAAACATAGTGGATGTCTAATGGCAGCTACTGGTTTAGATAGACATAATGGGATTGTTCCTTTAGCCATAAAGGTGGTCAGGAATGAATGTGGGGAAAATTGGCACTTATTCATGAAAGAGCTGAAGCCACTTATTGAAGACCATCCAGCTGGGAAGATAAATTTTATCTCAGACAGACAAAAAGGTCTCCAAGAGTCATTGGATGAAGTTTTCCCAGAATATTTCAAAAGATACTGCCTTAGGTGAGTCTTACAATATCTTATTATTCAAAGAAAGGAAACCCTGTTATTATTTAAACATTTACTTTTTAAGATGTTCAAGAACTCTTACTGAAATGCTATGTTTTACAACCAGACATATGTTCAAGAACTTGAAGACTCACTTCAAAGGATCAAAGCTGCACTACCTTGTATACAATGCTGCAAAATACTACAAGGAGAGACACTGGAAGGTAATCTCTCTTCCTAATTCACTGTTGTGAGTTTTTTTAGTCATGTTAATTATGGATTTGCATTTAATTAATCTTGTTAATGGTATATGTAGGCCAATACGGATGATCTTATCAAGTTGTCCATGTTGGAATTTCAGCTCCTTAACCTTTATGCTTTAATACTAAACATCATAGAAGCTAATTATATGCTAAAATTAGACTTGAAACTAGTATCAGCATACTCAGCAACTCACTGAAAACATCACCATATGTAGAAAGAATACTAAACATAGTTCATAATAAAACAAGTTAAGAACAAGGAAATAGAAACACTTAAAACACCAAACCTTTCATGACTTATTATCAACTTATATTTCCTCACATTACTTCATGATGGAAAGAAAACAGATTTTCTTTTAAAGAAAACTTGTGAGGCTAGAAGAGAGTCCTAGTCATGCTTGCCACATGTCCACCAAACTTTCCATCATGAGTTGGATGACACCTCATGGCTACATTGGACAACTCATATGACATGTCAATCTAAAATACATGTCATGCTTATCTAGCATTAACCTTAAGCTAGTATTTAGTGCATGATTATTAACATAAACATGCCTTAATGCAGATTAAGACTAATCCGACATAACATAATATAAACAAGATTAGTTTAACCAAATGGAGATTTTTTGTGCAAAACACATAAATGCTAAAAGTCCCTAGATGTTGCAGCTTACATGTTCAAGGAAAAACCAGAACAATGGTCTAGAGCTTTCTTTAACCCATCTACATGTTGTGAGCACTTAAACAACAATTTCTCGGAGTCCTTCAATAACATGGATAGACATATGAGAGACAAGCCTATTTGTACCCTTGGAATGATGTATGGCCAGCTAGTTATGGGTACTATATTCAAAAGAATAAATGTGAGTACAAATTGGGAAGATGGTAAGTTGGTGCCAACTTCCCAAGACTTGATTGATGAGATGCAAAAATGTTGTGGAGCATTCAAGGTTAATGGAGCTATTATGGATAAGTTATATGAAGTGACTTCAAATACCAATGATGTATATCAAGTTGATATGGTTGAGAAGACTTGTTCATGTGTTCAATGGAAACTTAGAGGATTTGTATGTCAACATGCGGTGTGTGTGCTCATGGACATGAGAATCAATTGGGCAGAGTGAGATTTATGACCTACTACACTTATTATTACACTGGTTTAATACATCAGTTTTAGTTGTTGTGAATTTATTTTTGGGTTGTTAGTTGTAATGGTGACCTATTTCTCATTTATTATTGCTCTGGTTATTTATGCAGTTATTGCAGCAAGTACTATCATGTAGAATCTTACAAGGAAATTTATGCACCTGAGATGGGGTTACTTATTGGAAGAGAAGAGTGTCCTGAGGTATGATGTTTTTTTTTTTTAACTTTTCACATTTTGTCCCTTTTCCCTTTGTCCTTTAATGTCCTTTGATGCTATTTAACAATATTATTGTAGGGAATCTTCCGCTTTTTGGAAAATAATATTTTAAGATTAAGGTTTTCATTCTGTTTCATATATACTTTACTTATAGATACTTATCTTTATCTTCCTTCTCATTTCATTTTGCAGCCATTGGTAGAAATCAACCCACCCATAGATATGAGGAAACCAGGGAGGCCTTGCAAGAAAAGGAAGAGATGACATGATGAACTTCATAGTGAGAAGGTGGTCAGAACTTGTAAGAGATGCAAGATGCCTGGTCACAACAGGAGGACATGTGCTAGTGCACTAGTTGGATGTAATCCAAAAACAAAAAGACAGAGAACTATGATGGAAGGAGGAAGTCACATGACTACTTACCCAGATACTGCAGAGCTTAGTACCATTGGAAGGGTAAGTAAGAGGGGAAGATAAAAAAGGATCTTCATCATCTTCTCAACTAACATCTGCATTATCTTCTCAGCCTACCACTGGATCATCTTCTCATCCAACAACTGCATCATCTTCTCAGCCTACCTCTGCATCATATGGATCTAGGGGTGGAAGGGGTTCAAGAGGTGGGAGAGGATCTAGGGGAGGTAGGTCTGGTGGTAGATCTGTACAACATACATTGAGCCAGACCATCAATGGTGCTGTTGGGTTGTCTCAGACTCTTTCTCAGACATTCACAATCCCTAAACCAAAGACAAAGAAGGTCACATTCTCTGCTACTCAATGATGATGTGTTGGGTTTAGTTCAGTTGCACTACCTTGTTGTTTTTTTTTTGCTTGTTTTAATGGATGTTTTAATGGACTTCACTGCATCTGTTTGCAGTTAACTTAACTTAAGCAAACTTATATTAATTATTAATGGATAATATATGTAATTAACTTAATTTTATGTATTTATTGATTGTTCATTGTCATTGATTACATTTTACATAGTTAGATTGCCTATGTGCTTGTATAGTTCTGCCATTTTCAGGGTTGCAGCTTTGGTTTCATGGAAAAGAGCATCAGAAATCCATTGAAACTCCAGACAGTTGGTACATTTGAGGTAAGCTATTCTAGAGTTATGTTCATTATTACATATATTTAATGTTACTTTGCCCTTACATTTCTTCTTCTTGCTTGTAATTTTCTATTTTTTTGCATTATATTTTTTTTGGTTGACTTGGACATAGCCGACATGTTGTGTTTTCTATGGCTTTTTGTCACCACAATATGCAAATCAGAAAGTGGAGATGGAAACCTAAGCTTTAAAATTTGAAGTGTAACTAATTTGCATTGCTTTTCCAGGTGTTGTAGCATCTTAAACCACTCAAAGTATGGGCATATGGAGATTGAGTTCCTTCCCCTCGAAGAACTTCTCACCCTGGATGATCATCTTAATAAAAATGATGAGGGTGAAGTCTGTTTGGGCTTTAAATAGCTTCCTCAAACCATTGCAAGGTACCATTTTGCATCTAGAATAGATCCATGGAAAGTCTATTCCCTGATGCATACCTTTCCCACACATAAAACAATAGTTGTTGATGTCACCACCCTTGATCTTGTTCTCTTTATCAATTCATGCTACCGAGACTACTTGATATCTCCCGAGTCAACAGAATGAACTCAAATAAGTCGAACCTAAGTCATTCCCTTTGCAATATTATTCCATATTGCCACCACCCATTATAAACATATTAGTATAAGGATTGTGAATGATAATGATGAATGAGTGTTAGCTCTGTCGGCAGGTGTGTGTGGTTTTATAGTGAAGGGAAAGGCAGATCAAGCTGTTGGGGATGATCACATTTCCAACCACATAGAAAACGCCACGTGTAACAGTGCCAGGTGGATTGCCACGTCTACAAGCTGTCAGGTGGCATGTCAGTGCCACTGATGCATAAATCTACCACATAGACGTATGTTAACCATGGTTCAACTACCACGGTTACAAGAGACCAAGGGGTTAGTCAGATAATATATCGTTTTTTTTTCAGTTTCTGTGTATCGGATGGAGAAATACCAGTTTGTAATCACTAATTTAAAATATGACCATTTTGTAAACCAATTAAGAATAGTGTGACCATTTTGTAAAACACCCAAAGAAAAAAAAAAAAAAAAAAAGGGGGTCAGAAAGATGGAAAAATAGTAAGAAACGCAGCCGAAAAAACAACAGAAAGAGGTTTAAAAAAGTTTAACAATTCTCGGCATTGGGAACAATATAAAGTATTTGTCCCTAATCCACGATTTAACTGACCAACTGTTCATTTGCGATGGATGTCCGGACCGTCATTAAGTCAATGGGTTGAATGCGGATGGAATTTTTGAAATCCAACGGATAACGGATTACCGGATGCAACCTTGAAAATCTTGGACATCCATATCCATTAAATTAAGGGCATTTATGTAGTTCTAGAAAATACTATGGATCATTTAGGAATTTTTAAGATGTTTGTTCGGGGTGTTGTACATGACATTTTTTATATTTGTATACATATATAGGATATGTAGGTTTTATAGCGAGTCATTTGTGTTAGCTTTATTTTCTTTACTATAAATTTTAACTAAAACAAATCCATTGGATTATCCGCATCCAATCCGTCCGTCCGTCCGTGCATTCATTGGATGCAAATCCGTTGGATATGGATTGGATGCGGATGCTAAATTTGAAATCCGTAGTGCAATGGATTGGATGCGGATGAGGCGAAAACCGGTCCATACCGGCCCATAAAAGAACGGACCAGGGCCTGACATTTAAGGCAAACCCACTCGGCATTGGGAACAAGATAAAAGAACGGACCAGGGCCTGGCATTTTAGGCAAACCCACAAACAAAACCGAAAAAGAAGTAACAAAAAAGAAAAAGAAAATCAAAGATATTATCCTCTGTCTTCTTCTTAGTTTGGTTTTCTGGTACTGAAACCTCCAAAAATTCTTGAAATGAATTAGTGGTTTATCTAGGGTTTCAATGGCAAAGAGGAAATGGCAGCTGGGCAACAAGAACATCGCAGAGGTACATTCCTCTCTCTTTGTTTCTTCGATTTGGATTTTTTTTTTCCTTTCTCTTTAGGGTTTTACAGAAGAGAAAAAATCCACACGTTGCATTATGGATTGATATCATTATTGTTGTTGTTTTTCTAGGAATTTACTGATAAGGAAGAGGAAGAACCAATTATTCAACCTGCTCCATAGGTTATTGTACTTCATGGACCTCACAAGGTAATTGTGAGTGTGTAATTGGGATTAGTTTTTACTTCTTTATTGGATTTGGGATTTGAAATTTAAAGGGCCTAATTGGGATTTGTAGGTTGGGAAATCCTTGTTGATTAAGTCTCTAGTAAAGCATTATACCAACCATAATCTTACTGAACTGCAGGCCGCATTATGATTGGTCGTATCAGGTATATTTTCGACTTAATTTAACTAGATCACATTGGTAGTTTGTAGTTGTATTAGTTTCACAGTCTCATTGTGCTTTTGGTTGAGTGTTTTTTTGGTTAGGTGAACAAAGACGGATACAGTTTGTGGAGTGTCCTAATAATGTCAATGGCATGCTTGATGCCACAAAGTATGCGGATGCAGTGATATTTAGTTATGGATAAGAAATGGTATGTTACACTTTACTTTTGTGATATACATGTTTGGGACATTTAGCATGGGTGCTTACAAACTTCAACTATCGGATGTCTGTTAACCAACATGTTTTTGTTGGTTTCAGGAAACACTCGAGTTTGTTAACCTTCTGAAAGTTTGCCGCATGCACATGGTGATGGGGGGTGTTTACACGTCTTGACTGCTTTAAAAATCAAATAGATAATGATGAGATAAGGACAGCGAACTTTAAAATATGAAGGAGCACAAATATTCTGCATATCTGCTCCGGTTGACGAGATGTAAGTATATTTTGATGAACATATCTAACTAGCTTCATAAAGTTCTAACGCCCTAGCATTTTGTTTATAATTAATGTTAGCCGCTTTTTTATTCCAAGGGATTCGCAAAAAGGGTAAAAGGATGATGAAAGTAAATTCAAGGAATGTACAACACGATTTCTTATCCAGCTTGTGATATGATATTTGCAAACTGGCAAACTGCATATCGGGTATGGAATTCCATCCTTTGTCATGGCGAGCTGCACATCCTAATGTGCTGGTAGATTGTTTAGAAGATGTAACTCCTACAGAAAGATTGCACATGGATAAAAATTGTGCTAGAGACATTATTTTTATGGTTATCTCTGGGGTTGTGGTATCAAGAAAGGAACTAAGGTACTTCTTTTAGATACCTTAACTGACAACAAACTTGATTTTTATTATACATATGTTGTATTTAGATTAAATAATGTGACACCATCTAAGTTATCAAGAAGAAAACAGCCACATGTCTTCTTCTTCCCTATCTTTCTTTCTTTCTATTATTTCATCCTTATGTACTGGCAAAGCTGTTGCTGTTTAGGACGCATGTCCGACACGAGTACCACTGTTGATAGGTGCCTCCATGTGAATTTGTGAAAATGGAGTGTCGTTCTAAGACAGCTATTTTATCGATAAGAACCTATACGAATCAAGCTGCTATAGCATGCTCCTAAATCACAATTCATTCCATACTTTTGCACGCTGTCTTTATTTTCTTTATAATTTTCGTAACTTGTGCAAATTTTGATTGAGAAGGGTACTGAACATACAATATTCAGTGCACATTTTAGGTATTAAAAAATAAAGGGTGGCCAATTTGTTTAATTATGAAATTCTACATATGGGCTGGGATAATAGGAACAGAAAAGGCCCCAGAGATCTAGATTAGAAAATGGCCCTTGTGAAATTTAACGATAAGTTGTTCTAGTCTATTCCCCTTGGTTATTTGATATTTTGGTCTTCTTCCTGGTTCACTGTTCAGGCTCTAGGTTTTTGGCATTTTTTCACTTCTTTTGCCTCAAGTTGTACTTGCATTTTGTTCCATCAATATATGGACTAACTTAGCTGTGTTACATCAGGTGCATATTGCTGGCATCGATGATTTCCCTTTAGCTGGTGTTACAAGCTTAGCTGAACCTGGCCCTTCACCGCATATTGATGGCACTGATCTGAAGGTACCCACTGCAGATATTTTAGATTTGCTCTTTGCTTGAGATAAACATTTCTTCATATCTATCTTCTAGACTATGGAAAGGTAATGGGGTTGTATTCTCATATTTTTTGGAATAAATACTTTGATTGCAGATTAGTATAGACGAACACATGAATCTTGATGAGAAAACACAATGGAAGAAAGAGATTTTTTTCAGAATAGTCCTGAAGAAGGAATTGTTGGATGTATCTCGGTCAGTATGCCTTCTCTAAGTATTAGTTTTATTACCGGACATCAATCCGTTTCTTAGCACTCATCCCTGTTAAAAAAATCTTTATTTTCTTTTAAATTGTGTAATTGCTAAAAGGGATAAGAGTTCTACATACTTTAGTATTTGAATATTTGAGTATAGTTCATTTGTAGTACATTGTCGCTGTCTACTGTAGCCGCAACTGAATTCTCTTACCCTGCCTGTATCATCATGTATTCTGTGTTTCTTTTCCAGGCGAGATTTGAGAGACACAGTTCGGATATGTCATCATTGAAGACAAAAGATCCTATCGTTGTTTCAGTTGGTTGGAGAAGGTACCAAACGACACTTATCTATGCCCTGGAAGACTTGAGGTGAAATGCAGGAATTCACTCCTGAAGACAAGCACTGTTCTGCAACGCCTTGGGGCCCTTTTGCACCTCCTGGAACTGAAGTTGTTGCTGTACAAAGTCTGGCAGATAACAAGGTCTGATGTATTCTATCTTCTATTAATTTATATTTCCTTGGTAATTAGGTCATGCTTCAATTTAATTGTTGTTCTGTGTATAGAGTGGATTCTTATTATATTTGCTCAGTAGCTTGCATTTTAAACCACAGGCAGCTTTTCGTGTTTTAGCAACTGGTGAAATACTCAATTTTAGCTCTGCTCCATATGTATCTGTGAAGACAAGGGTTGGAACTCATTGCAAGATCATCAACGAGACTGCTCTTATCAGGGACATGTTTACATCAGATATTGAAACTGATCAGTATAAAGATGCAACAATTAAGACTGTGACTGGAATTGTGGGGAAGGTTAACGAGGTTAGTGTAGCTCTTTCCTGTGTTTGCTCGAGTGTTGTTATCTTTTTATCTCAATTATGGTACAATAGGTAAAGAACCATCCATTTATTCATGTTGTGGTAAAATTTGTGAATAAACGGAATAATTGTGGTCATTTCCTTACTGGTTCCCAGTGATTTCGTGTGTTAAGAGTTCAAGACCTTCACTAACAGGTTTTAGAGTTCACAAGATTTGTATCTCTCAAGTTGATGTCCAAATTGCATACATGCTTGTGTTGATTTGTTTTGTTGTGTTTCTAATTGAAATGTCATTCTTCAGGCTGCATGGAAGGATGGTCAACCTAGAGAATGGATTGCTAAATGCATATTTGATCGCAAAATTCTTTTGAGTGATACCGTTTACATGGAGACCCTTTATGATGTTCGTAGCATATTCAACCACGACAGCCCTGGAACCCAAAAGGTATTTGGACATACGACACATTTATCTCCTAATCTTGACTGAGATTTAAGCTAATTCTTGCAAATTTCTGCCGTTAATATCTGACTATTTGGTGTTTGAGGCAGAAGAAAGCGAGAAAAGTGGAGCACTTGTGGTGTAGGCTTCTTGGAATCTTGACTGAGATTTACCAAGTGACTCTTAACATTACTAGGACTTTCTTGATGTCATCTACTTGATGTAATCAGTTAAAAGTTTCTTTTTTCCACACAAAAAAAAAAGAAAGAAGGCATTTGACCCTAATAAGCAAACCAGCAAACCAGCTTTCGGAGCCGCACATAGAAACCTACAGTACTAGTATTAGAGAATTTGGCCCTCTGGTCGAGAGAGGTCTAGTCAGTGATAGAGGTGTCAATCTTGCCTGCCATGCGTTTAAGTGGGCCTAGCCTTATCATGCACAAACAATCGTGAACCTGACTCATATTCTCCCGACCCAAACCTAGAAACGACAATATTCGTACGAAAGAGGTAGACCGCACCAAGTTCAATTTCAATTTCACTGCAGATAATTAGCAATCCTATATAGACCGCACCAAGTTCAATTTCAGTGAAAAACGTGTTAGAGAAAAAGGTAGGAATCCGTTTCTTTTCTTTTTTTGATTGATCAGATTCAGATAAAGCATATGTCAAAAAGGAGTTCATTGGGGATGAACTGAATCTAAATTACATTCGATACAAAATGAGACTACAAAATATCACTAAACCCACCACCGAAAAAACAACAACAAAAAAGAAATAAGAAAAAGAAGAATCAAAGAGAGACCACAATAAAGTGAGGTGAAAGTATAAGGAGATTATTAGTATTAGCGGTCAATGTAGGACTTTCCTGATGTCATCTATTTGATGTCATTTTTCTGATTCAATTCAGGATAGTCACAGACATACTTTGCAGAAAGACATGTCTGCAAAGCAAGACCACAAACTATTTGGTCGTGGTCGTACCATATTTACGTGTGAAATCTTTGCATGATGGACGTAAAAATCAAACTGAGTCGAAAAGGTTTGGCTGAGCTTCGTATATGAACTGAGAAGGAAAAACTATATTTGCGAGCATAATGCATTTTAAGTACAGTATCATTTTCTAACCTGACAGAAAGATTATATATTCATATATATATATATATATATTTCAATGGCGTTTACGAATTCGAATAGAATTTAAGGGACCCTAAACCGTCCTTAAACATAAGGGAACACCTTCGACCACTCACTCGGCCATCTCTAAGTGCTACCCTTAATAATTAAATTAGTGAGCCATCTCTCATGCAAAATAATTAGTTATGATTAATAAGTCCTATATATTGAGTTTGTAAAGTAATGTACTTAATTAATTAAAAGATAAGATATATAACTAATAGGATCCTTTGTTTCTTTCCACGATCGACAACTAGTTGCTGTCCTTTATCGATATTTAAATTACCCACTCAACAGAGAAACCCTTAAACAATCTACAAAGTTAGGACGAGTTGAGTAACCAACAAAATGTGGTTATGGATAATGGATTAATATGCAAAAAAAGGTCTACAATTTGTATTTATTAATCAAAATTTGTTTCCAAAGATCCCTTTAAATGGCATATATCGAACTACAAATATTTAAGAAAAGAAAAAAAGATTAGAGCACACCTACAGTTGGGTCGACATGCCCAGACACTTGCTTAAGAGTGTGATTAAATCAAAACATGGAATGATTCGGATCTCTTAAAGTAACCAGAAAAGGAAATACAAATGATGGTTCTGCGAGAGTACCATACCATTAAAGCAGCACAAAAAGGTAGAAAACGAAGGGCTAACAACCCTACACACTAAGCCTAGTACAAAATAGGGTAACTTCCTTGAAACAGCATAATTTGGCTAGACAGTACGATTCCCTAGCTAGCTTTTCACTCTTTGGACATCTATATATAGGGATATGTAGATGCATGGCCATTCAGTACTCCAATAGTAACAGATTAATCTACATTGGTTCTTTTGTTTCAACATTATCTAGCTTTGTCCATTATATATCAGTGGTTATATATTCGGTTTTTTTAAGTTGCTTGCCGAATCTGTAATAACTACTATGAAGTCCTCCAAGGAAGAAAATGATAAGTTAGACAAAACATATAAGAACCAGAAAAAATCGATAACTGTAATCTTCAGATACGCTGATTGGATTGATGTTTTACTAATGTTATTGGGTAGCTTTGGAGCAATAGGAGATGGAATGGCAATCAATTGGTTCTTAGTCTTCTCTAGTCAGATCATGAACACATTAGGGTATGGGAAGCATGCAGAGAATCAAGAAACTTTCATGAACGAGGTTGAAAAGGTTAGAATCTATAACATATACAAAGACGCATTAGTGTTTGTTTTCCTTTCTGTATCAGCATAAGTGTGTCTAACTTTTTTCTTCTGTATTCTCTTAGACCATCATGCACTTTGTTTACTTGGGACTAGCTGTTTTTGTTGTGGCTTTCATGGGTAAGTTCAAGATCTTATGTACAACTACTTCATGATTGCATTGAGATGTACAGATTAAATTTAGATTCATTATTATTTTAGACTGATTCTCACTACAAGTGATGTTTACAGAAGGTTACTGTTGGAGCTGGACGAGTGAACGGCAAGTTCTTAGGATTCGGCACAAGTATTTGGAATCAGTTCTTAGACAAGAAGTCGGTTTCTTTGACTCGCAAGAAGCATCTACTTCAGAGATCATCAACAGTATATCTAAGGATACTTCACTTATACAAGAGGTTCTAAGTGAGAAGGTACATATTATGAAACCAATATCCTAATTAGGAAAATCATATCAAGATAGCTAAATGATATGTCATGAGCATGTACGACAACTACTCCGTTGTTCTTTTGATTAGTTTTCTCTAAAGTAAAAGTGTCAAATATGCATATTTTGGAATCATGAAGCACACTAGTGAGCTAACAATCAAATCAATAATATAGAAGAAGATCGCATCTGATAACGATGACATTGATTGGCAGAAAAGTAAGCTTACTTAATTGAACTTGTTTTATTTTATCAGGTATCCTTATTCTTGAACCACACATCTACCTTTGTATCCGGACTTGCATTCTCAGTATACTTTTCATGGAGGCTCTTCTTAGTAGCATTTCCCTTAATATTCCTGCTAGTAATTCCTGGAATTATCTATGGGAAATACCTTATCCACCTTACTAGGAAGTCCTCAAAAGAATATGGCAAAGCAAACACCATAGTAGAACAAGCTCTAAGCTCTATTAGAACCATCTATTCTTTCACGGCCGAAAAAAGGACAGTGGAGAGGTACTCAGCAATACTAAATCTAACTATGAAGCTTGGTATCAAACAAGGTCTCGCTAAAGGACTAGCGATAGGAAGCACTGGGTTAACATATTCGATATGGGCATTGCTTGGTTGGTATGGAAGTCGCTTAATAATGTATAAAGGGGAGACTCCAGGAAGAATTTACTCAGCAGGACTTTCTTTTGTCATGGGTGGTCGGTATGTAGCTTTTCTTATCACTAATATATCATACTACCTCACTTTTTCATTTTAGCCTAAAAATAGGTTAAATCGAAAAAGTGATAGTAACTCTTTTCTAAAAATGGAGGGAGTTGCATTTTTATTTTTATCCAGCTGTATTGTGTGCATGGGTTCATGACTATAACTTGGTGACTGGGATGCAGATGTCTTGGAGTGGCTTTTCCAGATATTAAGTATTTCACAAAAGCATCCATCGCAGCAGCTAGGCTGTTCGAAAGGATTGATCGGGTTCCTAAAATCGATGGGGAGAACGTAAAGGGTCTAGTTTTAAATCAAATTCATGGTGAATTGACATTCGACCATGTCCAGTTCACATATCCTTCTGCACCAAATACCATTGTGCTCAAAGATTTTAATCTCACGGTTCAAGCAGGGCAGACAGTTGCTCTAGTTGGTGCAAGTGGGAGCGGGAAGTCGACCGCAATTGCGTTGTTGCAACGATTTTATGATTCAGATAAAGGAGTAGTATTGATTGACGGTGTAGACATAAAGACGTTACAGTTGAAATGGCTAAGAGGAAACATGGGTCTTGTTAGTCAAGAGCATGCTCTTTTTGGGACATCAATAAAGGAAAATATCATGTTCGGGAAACCGGATGCAAACATGGATGAGATCATAGCTGCAACAATGGCAGCCAATGCTCACAATTTCATTAGGCAGCTACCAGAAGGGTACGAGACTAAGGTGGGTAAAGAGTACTATTTCTTAAATGTTAAAAAGAGTGCACTTCTTGGTCTGGTCATAAAAAATATCTGACACCTTTTTTCTGCTCCGAGGCAATCCTTAGGTAGGAGAATGTGGCGCTCTTTTGTCTGGGGGCCAAAAGCAGCGGATAGCCATCGCTAGAGCCATCATCAGAAATCCAGCGATTCTCCTCCTTGACGAAGCAACCAGCGCCCTTGATTCGGAATCCGAAGTACTTGTCCAGAGGGCCCTTGATCAAGCCTCAACGGGAAGAACAACACTGGTACTTATCATTGCATTAAACAAAGTTCAATTATCACGGATCATACAATTATAGCAGCATTTGTACTTACTCTCACTTGTTGATCAGGTTGTCGCACACAAGCTATCCACCATAAAAAATGCTGATCAAATTGCAGTTGTTAATGGCGGTTGCATCGTTGAAATAGGATCTCACAGCGACCTCATTACCAAGACAAACGGTCACTACGGGAAAATGCAAACGCAGTTCAGGAATGATGATCATGAACAAGTCTCTGATTCTCATATTTCTTCAGTCACGAGAAGCAGTGCACATCCACTAAACAGCTTAACAATGTCTAGCCCAGCTTCCTTCTTGGCTTCGCCATTTCATGTTGACAACCTACCTATCATCCCCACACCTTATCCTCCACCATCATTCTATCGGCTTTTATCCATGAATTCTCCTGAATGGAAGCACGGGCTAATTGGTGGCCTTTCTGCAGTAACATTTGGTGCAGTACAACCCGTTGCAGCAATAACTATTGGAGGCATGATATCTGCGTTCTTCGTCCTTAACCACGAGGAAATGAAGGCTCGTATTCATACCTATTCCTTAATCTTCTCCATCCTCTCCATCGTCTGCATCTTAGTAAACGTCATCCAACACTACAATTTTGCCTACATGGGTGAACAGTTAACTAGAAGAATTCGATTACGATTGCTCGAAAAGCTCCTTACTTTTGAAGTGGCTTGGTTTGACCATGAGCAAAATTCTAGCGGAGCATTGTCTTCTAGGCTCAGTAATGAAGCTTCCATGGTCAAGTCACTAGTTGCTGATAGGGTCTCTTTACTAGTGCAGACCACTTCAGCTATAGTTACAGCAACAGTTATGAGTCTAGTCATAGCATGGAAGCTCGCATTGGTCCTCATCGCACTTCAACCAATAACCATTTTATGTCTGTACATTCAGAAGGTGTTACTCTCAAGTGTCAGTCACAGCATTGTTAAGGCACAGCATTTAAGTACTCAGATTGCAGTTGAAGCAGTGTACAATCACAGAATTATCACTTCTTTCGGGAGTGTAACGAAGGTTCTTGAGCTATTCGACAAAGTTCAAGAGGAGCCGCGGAAAGACGCAACTAAGAAAGCATGGTTTATGGGCATAGGGATGGGCTCTGCATTGTCTGTCACCTTCTTGTCGTGGGCACTTGAATATTGGTATGGTGGCAAACTAGTAGATTCCGGTCAGATTTCTGCTGGAGATGTTTTCAAGATCTTTATAATATGGGTAACCACAAGTAAGGTTATCGCTGAAACTGGCAGCATGACATCTGATCTAGCCAAAGGTGCAACCGCTGTTGCATCTTTGTTCGAGGTGCTTGATCGGCAAACCCTGATTTCAGGGTCTCACCAAGTAAGAGGATCCTTCTAAATCTAATTTCTGTAGTTAAGATGTTGTGGGATTTGAAACAGATGGGCCTCAAATCTCAGCTTAACTGGTGAACCATAGAATAGGATTATCAAGGTTGGTTTAAGAGGAAAAAAATATAAAACTAACATGTGTTTGTTTTTTTAGCTGACTCGCATCTGGATCTGACTCGGACCTGTTTGAGTCGGGGACCCAAATTCTTTTAGTCAAAAGAGTCAGAAGATCTGACTCAAAAAACAAGTGAGATCCAGATGATTTCAAAAAAAAAAAATGACAGTTTAGATCTGGGCTATAATAGCAAGTTATTTGATTTTCTACAAAAGTCTCCAAGGCCCAGGCGATAAAATTACATACGAGTTACAATAATGATCATTCTTTATGTCCAACTCCATAGGCATGCAGTTATTGACTGAACTGTGTCTGACAGGTAGGCAACGATGAACAGGAGTGAAGCTGAACAGAATGACTGGAGCCATAGAGCTGAATAAAGTTGATTTTGCCTATCCAAATCGGCCTGATCGCTTGGTATTGCACCAGTTCTGCTTAAAGGTGGCAGCGGGCTCAAGCATCGGCCTTGTTGGAAAAAGTGGTTGTGGAAAATCAACGGTGATCGGATTGATTCAGAGATTTTATGACGTCAGTGGCGGAGCAGTAAAGGTGGATGGAGCGGACTTGAGACAACTTGACGTGAACTGGTACAGAAAGCACTTAGCAGTTGTTAGTCAAGAACCTGTAATATATTCTGGCTCCATACATGACAACATTATCTTCGGGAACAATGAAGCATCAGAGGCGGAGGTAGTGGAAGCCGCTAAAGCAGCTAATGCACATGAGTTCATATCGTAAGTATCATTCATCTTGCAATTTTATCAAGCTTCAGTAGTTCCATTCTACATGTATCCGCTTTTACTCATGTACAGAACACTAAAAGATGGTTACGAGACAGAATGTGGGGAGAGAGGAGTGCAGTTATCAGGAGGACAGAAACAACGGATTGCCATAGCAAGAGCCATTATTCGTAACCCAATTATACTCATACTTGACGAAGCTACAAGTGCTCTTGACGTGCACTCAGAACAAGTTGTACAAAAGGCACTAGACAGAATAATGCTCAAAAGAACCACCATTGTAGTTGCACATCGATTCAACACAATAAAGAAGGTCAACTCAATCGCCTTTGTAGAAGAAGGAAGAGTTACTGAACAAGGAACCTACCAGGAACTTAACAATAATAAAGGGTCATTCTTCAATCTTGCTAAACTTCAAAAATGACTACTTAGACATGCGCCTATTCCCTTATTTATTTGTTCTGCAACTAGTAATTAGACTAAAATCCTAATAATTGTTAATAGTGACAACAAGCATGTTTAATACCAGTGAGAGACTCCTTACAAGTCTTCGGGGATCATCAATTCCTTTGTACGAAATCATTTAATTGAATGCGAAAATAAAAAATGTGATTGGGCCCTACCATGTTAAAACTAATTTCAAGTGACCAAAGCAGCAGAAAGAATGGGAATTATAATTGCAAGCTTATAATTGTGAGAAAAGTTGTACACAGAAACGGAAGTAAGAGAAAGAAGGCAAAAACACAACAGAGTGATAAATGTTAAAATACGTTTACCCAAGTCAACACACAGAAAGTGAACTTATAAAACAGAGGTTCTAAATCTGAATGTCAAACGAGAAAGAACACATTATCACAATACTACTCTTTTCAGGATATAATAATAAGTGATTTGTTCTGTAATTTCATTATGTTCATTTAGATTGAACTTTAAAGTTCAAACAGCTCTAAGATACCAAGATCAGGAAGTACTATTACCGGTAAAACAAGATCACTAACAATAGAGAAATTGATCAAAAAAGCTGAGAACAACATACAAGTTAGTGGTTACTGAAAAACATATCATTGGAAATCAGGAAAGAACAACACCAGAACTAAAACATTCATTGCTGGGCATAATGACATGTTTAAAGTATAACCTTCCTGCATCCTAAACTACGTCCATTTGCTGGGTTGGTGTAAAAGTTTTCTATGAATATACTTACAGTAGAATCAATAAAACTCGAACAAGGTTGTACAAAATAGTCCCATCACTTCTACAGAATCAACAACCCAGTTTAACAACTTTCTGTGTATAACCCACATCACTAACAATCGCTGGTAAAGGAGTTGTGTGTTTTTTCTAAGACGCATCCAACTATGAGAAATGAAAAAATGAAAAAAGTAAGAATAATACTAGCGCAATGTTCAAACCCACTTAAAAGCACAAGTTAAGAGTGAAAAAATTGTTTATCCTAGAGAACAATTTGAATTTTATCCAATTCAAGCTCAATAATACGAGTCATAATTCCTCTATTTTGCAAGAATAAATCTAGAATTGTTAACAGGTTGATTATAAGATGCATATGAGTTGATACTTAAACCAAAAATAGTTAGATCATTGCAAAACTAACCTTGTTAATAGACCTCAAATCCTTAAGCACCAGCTTCGGGAGATTTAGATTGCATCCTCAGTTCCTCATCAGCGTTCCTCAAGAACTGATCCCAGCCACTACCCGGGCTTGTATCCAAGTAATCATATGGAACTGCAGTCTTCAAACCTGGTCGAACACCACATCGGGTTTCAATAATTCGAAACTGAACAGAATTGCCATTTTCAACAAGACCCCTTTCCAACTCTTCCCAATCGAATAAAAGTGGCAGTGTAAAGGCTCCCCAAGGATTAAAATCAATAATCTTAATCCTCCCATACTCGGTGACATACACATCGAAAGTGTAATTCTCTGACTCAAACACATTTTGGACATTCTCTATGAAGAACTTCTGGATCGAGATCTTAAGAACTTCTTTCTTGTCCAGAAGGACAGGATAGAACGAGGTGACCTCTCGCTGAGAGATTCCAACAAGGAGACGATGGCTAACGAAACAACGAAATTCCATTTCTGGATGGAAAGATGGGTACCATTTTCGAAGAGCTAAGTAGAATGTTGATGGCCTTGAAGAGGTTTTATGATCACAAGAATCAAAGGCATGGCAGAGATCATGCGGTAAAGTCTCGGAGGATTTTAACAAGAGTGCAATTTCACTGAAGGAGGTGCATTTCAAGTTCCCTGTCGTACTTATCCAAGCAGCGTCCTTGGGAGCACTCCAATTAAGTTTAGGGAAAACAGCCCCGTCAAATGTCTCAATTGATTGTTTAACAACCAGTTCGAGTTCTGGGAAACACGGTGGTGGTGAAGGTTGTTCAGATTCATCTTCAGAATCCTCTGGAACTTGGAAGTCGTCTTCTTCTTCAGGATTGCGGATTCTTTGAGGCAATGCATCTTCACCGGTGATAGACTCGGGAAGCAGGAAAGGTCCAGAATCATCTAATAGGTATTCAACAAAGAGTTCTGAAAGCTCATGAATTTGGGTTTTGATCGAAACAGATTTGAATTTCGGGTACCATTCTTGAATTTGGCACCTTTTAACTTCTTCTTCTTTCATCTTTGCGAAATTTAGCAGAATTCAATACAGTCAATGCAGTGAAAAAACTGCTATTGAACGTCTTCTTTTGTCTTAACTGATAAATAAGAAGAAAGAACACCATTAGTATCAGCTCATCTGCATAGCTTAATCTTTGCAGGGATGGCAAAGATAATAAAAAATATTGGAAGTATTTAAAAGTAGTTAACCTCTAGCATGGTTCAACAGTCACTTAGCAAGCAAGCATTGTGGAAAATCGTTTTACTAGAGACTCCAAAATGCTACTAAGCTCTACAAGTGCATCTATTCTTTCCTCGGTCATTTATTTTCCACTATGGGCTTATCAGAGGCCATTTCATCACGAGGACTCAATCTCCCAACCAACACAACAGGCCTAGTATCTACTTCAACTATGCTATCTGGTCATGTAACCGCGGGGTAGAGGAACGGGTTCACTCATCAGCCATTTTTGTATTGTTGGATTCTATGACCACTAATTCTGGATTATCAGAGTTACCAATACCACCGGTGTCCTCAACCAGAAAACTTAGACCATCACAATTACCACTTACCTAACTACACATAAATTTCTAACTTTCTAAGTACAAAGAAGAAGAAAAAACAATTTTCATGAAGTACTTTCTTTGTCAATTTCCACATTAATGGGAACCTAGATTTATTTTTATTTTTTTGAAGCATAAGAACCTAGATAATCTAATGCAGCAACTAATAAAAGCCCCAACTTTATTCACCATGCCACACATTATGAACAATTTCTTTTCTCTTAATAGTTTCCTCAAACAGGTATCATGCATTAATGATAACTAGAAATTTTAGCATTTAATTACACTTGGACTAACCAAATGAAGAAAACCCACAATTCAGAACACAAACCAACATGATTTTAATCTAACAATAATAAAGAAAACCCTTAAAAAGTAATGAAGAAACCCTTAAAAAGTAATGACTGCAAATCAACATACCACAGAGTGTAGTTCGTTCTTCTTCTGGGTGGAAAAGGGTTAACGATTTCCTTAGAGATACAATCAAGCCATTACTGGTCAGAAACAAACATTAATCGTGTCGTCTCTGCAAATTTCTAGGATTGATGACCAGCTAAAATCATATCTTCCCACCGAAGAAGAATAAAACCCTGGACCAGAAAATTACCCGGGTTTTTACCCAAGTGTGTTGTTCCCCCCGATTCACAGTCAGAATGAGAGCAAGCTTTCTGGTGTTTGAGTTTGAGCAAGTACTCAAGCAGTCGAGCGTATTGTTTCACTAACTTTTTCCAATGCTAATGGGTACCGTTTATCGGGTAGGGTAATAATGGCCCGTTTGAATTGCACAACTTTTCGAAATTTTTAGAAATCAAAAAGTTAATTTCTTATGAAACAAAATACTAGTTTTGTTTCTAACTTCAACTTCTGGAGAAACAGAAGTTAGAAGCAGATTTGTCTAAAACGCGCCAAACATTATCCATAAAATATTTTGTTTTGCGTGAATCTTTGTACTCTCTTTATAAATTGTTACCCCATTAGAGCAACCACCGTTATGGGCCATCGACCAAATTTGGGGAGAAAACGCAGACACTACGGAGAGAGTAAAGAGCAAATACCAGAGTAAAGAGCAAAAACCAAACCAAATTTGGTCTTTGGTTTGCTATTTTGACAAGGAACCGCAGAAAAGAAAATAAAACAAATATGGTAATAATGCCTTGGTTTCTCGACGCTACAACTTAATATCAACTTCCACCAAATTTGGTTTTCCACAGAAAGGCCAGCATACCCGGAAAGAAAACCCAAATTTTTTCAAATTTTTTTGGCTTTTTACTCTTATACTGCAGTACTCAAGATCATAGTCACTAACAACCATGATTTTTTGACGTGGCAATGATGATATGGTGTACATAAAAATAGTACGTATAGAAATAGACGATGGCAAAGAGAATGAAGAAGGTGATGGAAAATATTATTTCTCCAGTTTAGGTAGTTTCTATTTCTGGCAGACAAATAAGTGTTGAGTACAATATACACCTTGTACAAGAACCACACTTTGAATAATATAAACAAGGAAGAAAATGTTTTTTAAGTTAAAATTTGATATATCAAAAGTCTTTGACAAGCTGGTGTTGGATTTTCTTTTGGATATTACGAAGCAAATAGGATTTTTAGATGAATGGTGTTCTCTAGTCAAATCATGATTGCTGTTGAACAACAAAGCCATTTCACATTCATTATTTGATGATGACTCCATTTTGTTATCAGACATGCACAATTTGAATAATCTTTTTTTTTCGTTATGGAAATTTTCAAGGCAAGCTATCAACTTCAGTAAATCTAGTGTCTCAAAAGATAAGGGTACAGAGTACACCACCTTTTTCGTATATCCTATATAAGACAATAAGCCTTTGATATAATCTCCGTTCGGGATATACATCTCCAAGGTGCAATTACATTTTAATATTTTTAATTTAATACAACAAGATATTTTTATTAATGAGGAAAACCGCGATGGCAAAAAAAATCTAGGACCTATTGACGAGGTGTCGAATCTCGCAAAAATAATATTTCTCTACCTTTATACTAGTAAGTAGTATAATGTAAGCAGGATCGTCCCAAGGGAGTAATGAAGTCTAAGTTGTTATGCAAATACTCTTAGCAAAGATGATTGTGTTGTAGAAAATATGAAAATTGTAAAATGTATTCAAATATGAGATGAAATTGATTAAAGGTTCATTCTAGACCACGAAATTCAAACCAAATTGATATATAGCCAAGTTCGTTGCATTATCATGTTACTAACAACCCTAGAATAATTAGTACGCTCAACTATTCCGTTATTATCTCCTAACTCACCGGACACTAAGCGCTCGAGATTACCGGTTCCTACTTGCCAAGTTTCCTAGAGGTACGCCTTTACTAGGTTTGACTTAAACAAATGCTCTAAGTTATGTGAGATAAGGTTGCTCCTAAGGATGAACTCAAAGCATGAATCACCTCACTAGTGTTGATTTCTACATATGGACACTTAACAAAGTCCCATCATCAAGACTCCACATATTGCTACTTGTGTTTATCTTCTCTAGACAATTACGGGTCGAAGAAAATCTAAACTAGCAAATAGATTAAGAATTAATGATTCAATTTCGAACTTAAACCCTTAACAAATAATCCATAGACAATATTAGAATAGTAGAAAATCAATCAATAACATATATGAATGCAAGAGAACAAGTTATTTCATATCAATTGAAGATTCATATTTCGGGCTTCGAAATCGCCCTTAATCAAAAAGAGTTTTAGTTACTCATAATATTGGAGTTCATCATCAAAAATATTAAATGAAATAATGAAGATGAAAATAAAAGAATAGCAAACCCTAGTTCCAGCTCTCTGCAAAAACTCCAAGAGATAGAAAATACGTCATATCCAAAGTCAGAAACTCTTTTATAGCCCGTTTTCCAAAAATAGGTCATAACTCAAAAGCCCACATCCAATGTGTTCACCAAGCCCACACAAGAGAAACCCATGTAGTAACATGCCCTTAACATGTCACCTAAAATTGGGATAAGTGCCTAAGTTCACCTTGACCTGGTCGCTGCACGGATTCCGGTTTAAAATCAGCTGTGTAACCATTGGAACATTGCACAGCAATTTGCTATTTCTCAATACCCATCACGCTTTCTTCTCTTGCCATCTCTACTACCATCTACACTTGAAATTCCTGGGGGCTCCATGTGTTGTAACTTCTAAATATAGATAACTCCCGTCACGCATCACTATAGCTTCTACTCTCCCAAGCTCAACTCCACTCGCCAATCGTATCTCATAATCAAGAATCTTTCCTTTAAACATCCCACATCGCCGCGCTAATCGCCTCTCCATCATTCTATGTAGTTCATCTCACATGGGTAGGGCCGCTTAAACTCAACACCCGCAACGATCCAAGAATACAAAGATCCATGAATTCGCTTATCAGGATACCAACACGTCCACGATCACCATTTGCCTCGAGCCCACTTTGCTGTTTTCAAATCATCATCATACCATATTGCCTTCAGCCTCCTATCAGCCCGTAACTTCACCTACACAAGATAATTGTTAAAATCATCCACTTCCCATTCACTTTACCCAAACCTTAGTCCACTCCGCAATGCACACCCTAATGCTACACACTTGCAAGAACACCACCACCAACTTAAGTCCATCTCAAGCCAAACTCGTAATGGCAACAAAGAACGCACCAAGCGATGCCACCAGGCTCACCTAAGCCACCAAGAATCCCTTGCTGTACTCATTCCATAGCCATTTGCGCAACCACTACTTCCACATTGGTACTAACTTCCAATAAATAATACCCTAGCTTCCTAATATCTTTGGACAAATGCCGCAACATACATTCAACGCTTCATGTTTACCACCACAAACACTCATCTCCCAACTTTTGTAGCATTCCTTCCAGCCACCCGCAATGCCAACTCGCTCAAGCACGCCATGCGAGTCCACCCACTTCAATGTACCTCACTAATATGCAGATGCACCTCGTAAAACAAACACGACAAGCAACTCTTCAACCGCATAGGCACAACGAACACTCCTCCAATGTCACCTGCAAATACGCTAACTTGTGAACTATTCAAGGCTACACCACACTCGCAACTTGCTACACATTATTTCTTCCATCTTTCCTCCTGTTTACACGTTAACCACATATGTAATGTCACCGCAGCTCCCACTGCTCCATTATTTGTTTAGTTCGCTACCATCAACTGGCCGATAACAAGAGACATTCACTCGCCAATCTCAAGTACCCCTTAAGCTCAATTCCATCCAAGCTCATCACACTCCGTGCATATCTCAGCTTCGCTACATGGGCCCCGCTAAGCACAAGATCACGATTCAAACCTTCTCAAACTCGACCTCCTCTCACCACTTCATCATCGATTGCAAATAAGGACATCAACCCATCGATTACCTTCCATGAACCACCAATCCCACCATCAACCGATATCTCCGCTAACTCTTTCCAAATTTCACAAATAACTAGCCTTCAACCCTCCTCGATCTATCATCCAACAACAACTTACTCGAAACCCATTCAATCAAACCCTAACTTAGCCGACTCATCATTCTCTGATTCCACCATAACCACCGTACTAAACCCACTATAACACAAAGATCAAATTCATTTACTAACCTCTCTTCAATCTCCGATTCTCTCAATTTCGCTCGTGGAATTTCTGGGACACAAATGATTTAAAACAATCTTGTCTACATTTTAGGGTTGTAATAATTTTGGTGATAGTTACACCCCATGGATAGGGACCACCCCCACTTCGGCTAGATAAGGTCATCCACACCGGTCACCCCTTAACCATATCTAGTCTGTTTGATTGCGGTAATTAATCCTTTGTGCTCCTCGCTTCCAATCGAAATCGCCTTCCTCCCTTCCATCCATTGCTGTACCAAGATTACTTCCTTATCTACTTCTCCTCTTCATCGAGAGTCATCACTAAAGTTGTCGGCTTTTCAAACTGTAAGGTAAAGATCAATTAAAGTCGACATACTTTTCAGACATAGATGAAGAAATAAAAGTAAATTATGAGAAATAATCCGCCTCCAAAAGCATTTGCACATGAGATGAGATTTTTTCGTTGTTTCTTCCTCTTTTGTTCCAAATGACTCCAAAATACCTAAATACTCAAAAACAAAACATAAGATACATAATTTACAAGAAAACTAATCAAATAAAAGATATAATCAATAGATAAATATATAGGTGTTTTACACCTATCAAATTCCCCACACTTAGACTTTGCTAGTCCTCGAGTAAATCAAATAAAATAATTCTAAAACATACATACAACTCCGTCTTGTCGAGGCTACGGTTACTCTAAGCATGAATAACAGCCTTTAAACCCCCTAGGTGTCCCTAGTGGACGAGCTTTAGTCTCAGCAAGGTTTACAAGATGGGTCCCACAAACCTATATTTCCAACTCCGTCTATGTGTGACAAATCACCTAGTCTAATCAAAATGACTACGTGAGGAGGTACTTATGCAAATTCTACCATATAAGTGCATAAAGCTTTTTCTTAAAAGTCGAATGAAACCACAATACTCCTAACTGGACTAACCACAATCACAATGAAAAGATTAAGAAGATGGATAAAGAGGTAGATGTGGCTTAATATTCACAAGTGATCGATGTATCCCATATCTCACCGAAGGTCACCGCCAAGATGAACCTATCCTATTGATTGTTATCAGTCAATTCTAGTGTCAACACAC